>JAZGLO010005700.1:0-600000 GCA_036873155.1 Biomphalaria sudanica | reverse complement strand
ATATAATACAGACGTTACTTCAAAAAAGATGATTACGTCCATGCTCTAATAGCACTAGGGAAGAAGGAGTATTTGTACAAATTTGTCCTAGCATATGGGACGAGGAATGTGCCTTTATTTTTGTGTCTTTCAGAGTATTTTATTAAATTTTGTTTTTGTATTTGAAGATTATGGTTCAGTGTTTTATGTATAATTGCTACTTTACTTTTGAGTCTTCTGTCCTGAAGGCTTTCTAAATTTAGTGATTTTACTAATGGTGTTACCCTAGTCAAATGTGAATATTCGTTTGTTATGAATCTCACTGCTCTATTTTGTGTTTGTTCCAGTTTCTTCATGTTTTCTTGAGTTGAGGGGTCCCACACGGTGGATGCATATTCTATTATTGGCCTAACCAAGGTTAAATAACATTTTAGTTTTATGTTCTTATTTGATTTATAGAAATTTCTTTTAATAAACCCTAATGCTTTGTTGGATTTTTTTATAGTTTCACAATATGTGGATTCCATGACAGTTTTTCATTTATTATAACACCTAGGTATTTTGAGTTTTTAGTCTGTGTTACTGGTTTGCCATGAATAAGATAAGTGGAATTAATTTGTTTTAGTTTTTTTGTTACTCTTAACAACTGACATTTTTCTGGGTGGAAAGACATGCTCCAATTTGATTCCCATTTCTGTAATTCATCTAATTCTCTTTGTAAAATATCTGTGTCTTGTTTTGTTTTTATTGTTCTATATATTATGCAATCGTCTGCAAATAATCTGACTTTTGTTCCTGAACTAATGCAATTTGGTAAATCATTTATGTAAATTAAAAATAGTAGTGGACCCAAGACTGTTCCTTGAGGTACACCTGAGTTTACTGTTATTGGTGTTGATTTAGAGCCATTTATTATTACAGTTTGTTCTCTCCCTATCAGAAAATCTTTAATCCACTGATGCAGTGGACCGTTAATGCCGAAATATTTTAATTTTTTAAGCAAACTATGGTGGTGAACTTTGTCAAAAGCCTTGGAAAAATCTAGTAAGATAGCATCTATTTGTTCACTATTATCTAAACCTTTTGAAAAATCATCAATTAGTCCTATTAGTTGTGTTTCACGTGATCTATATTTCCTAAAGCCATGTTGGTATGGGGTGAGGACATTATGTTTGTCTAAGTGGTTTATGATATTGCTACATATTATGTGTTCTAGTATTTTACATGTGATGCTGGTAAGTGATACTGGTCTGTAGTTTCCTGGATCAGATTTTTCTCCTTTTTTAAATAGGGGGGTGACATTAGCTTCTTTCCAGTCCTTTGGTACTCTGCCCTGGTTAAGCGATGCTTGAAAGAGTATTTTGAACACTGGGGCTAGCTCATTGCTTAGTTCTTTGAGTAATCTAGCTGGAATACCATCAGGTCCAGACGCTTTATTTGGTTTGGTGTTGGCTAATAGTTTTTTAATTCCATTTTCTTGTACTACTAAATCTTCTATGTTGTCTACTTGGTTCAAATTAAGAAATATGTCTTTGTCTCCTGGGGCTGAGAATGCTGATGCAAAGTATTTGTTTAGGATGTTTGCTTTAGTTTCATTATCATTATGTATTATGTTATGTTCATCTTTTAATGGCGCTATGCCTGTTGTTTCCATTTTCTTAGAAAGTTTAATGCAGCTTGGTGTAGTTGTGTTAGGTTACATTTATTCCAGAGTAAGATTTTTCTTTTGGTTTTGGTATTGGCTACTGCTTTTATCTGACTGTGTATTTTTATGATCTCATGGTCTGATAGACCAGGGATAATATCATAATCAACTACTAATCCAGGTCTGTTGGTTAAGAAGAGATCTAATGTGTTGTTTAATCTATTTGGCTTTTTAATGATTTGATCTAAACTTAGGTTGTGTAAAGTTTCTATGAAAAGCTCATTTATGTCCTTAAGGTTTTGGTGTTTATCTATGGTTAGTGTTTTCCAATTTATATCAGGTAGGTTGAAGTCACCCATAATCCAAAAAACTGCATTTTTATTTGTCTCTTTAAGTGTAGTAATCTGATTACATAGTTCCTGCATGTATTCTAAACTAGAATTTGGTGGTCTGTAAATGCTGCCTATTATAAGGGATGTTGAGGTGGTATTAATTTTACAAAATGTAGATTCTATGTTTTTTGAGTTAGGTAAGGTAATTTCTTCTGCTATAAGAGTGTTTTTTATTGCTAAAAGAACTCCTCCATGATTATCAGCCCTATCTTTTCTAAAAATTTCATAATTACTACTGAAAATTTCTGCATTATAAATTTCAGGATGTAGCCAAGTTTCTGTTCCTGCAATTATGTCTGGTTTCTCACATTCTAATAAAATTTCTAAGTCTGCTGTTTTGTTCCTAATGCTTTGAAAATTTATTACTAAGGTTTTAAGGTATTTTGGTATTACTTCTTTAGTAGGTTTGTTTAGTGAGGCTGTTGTATTAATTTTAGTAGATTTAGGTTTAACAGGAGTGGATCTGGCTAGTGGTTGGTGAGTTGGTTTTGGGATGGTGTTTAGGATGTTGAATGGGTTAGAAGTGTCCGCATCAAAGGAATCAAACAGTCCTGATGTAAACTGAGGTAACCCACACGGTACACAGTGCCATGATGCATCTTTGTTGCCTAAGGCATAATACACAGGTGTATTCATATGGAGACATGATGCATGGTACCATTCATCGCAGGTGTCACATTGAATGGCTTTCTGTTTCATGGTGCATACTTTTTTGCAGATGTTGCATCTATCTTTAGATCTAGGCCCTGGATTTGACTCTACATCTCCTGCTATTAATATTAACTGTGAAAGGTATTTATTTCTACTGTGTCTGATTGAGAACTTCCATTTGTGATGGGTAATCTTCTTTAATGTTATGGATGTGTATGTTAGGTTATTTTTGAAGTTGCATTGATCTAAAGTGTGATGATTGATTATTAAGCTGTTGGCTTATGACATCAGAAATTTTGATATAAGCCTTCTTCATTTTCTTAAAAAAATGTATTTAGCTTCTAAAAATTTTTGCACAAGATCTTCTTCAAGAATATTGTTAGCTATTTGAAATCAAGACATAATCTTGGAGTCTACAATTCACATCATTTTAAGAGACTATTGGTGTTATGTTAGGCAAATTCCAATGTTTGTTCTAGTATTCAGAATAAAATCTAGACTTTGAAGACAGTGTGAAATATGTTAATGAAAGTATATAAATTAATAAAAAGCTTTAATGAATAGAGCCTACATGTGGAAATTCCTAAAGTTACTCAATATAAAGATTTTCTAGTCCTCTAGCCAATTTTAGTTGTTTTTTTTACTTTGAAAAATTATAAAGGTCTAACAAGAGTTTTCCCAGTGTGGCTGTCACGGATGAATCTGTGTATGTATGTATAATCTATTTTTACAATATGACCGGAAGGGTGTTGTTTTGTCAGAGACCAGCTTGTGTGAGATGCAGTAAAGATGATTAAAGTTTATGTGTTTGATCTAGTGGTGTCATTGTTTTATTTCGTTGACTAGAACTGAACCAGGGACACCTAGACATATCGAGACCTAAGGTAGATTCTATCGATTTATAAATAGAACAGGAAAGCTGTGACAGTGGCCAAACAGCTAATAACTCTTTCATGGTTTGATGATGACCACTTTTGTCATCCAAGGGGCTGAAGGCTTAGCACTTGGGTTTTGTGCCTCCTTATGTGGCCTTTGAGACCTATGGAGGATGACAAAAAAATTATACAATATTATTGTAATTCCACTGTAAATACAAGGGCCAAAAAGTGTATTGTTGGGAAAGAGATGTTTCATTGAAAAGTAGTGTGTGTGTGTATTGTGTGGGAAAGAGATGTTTCATTAAAAAGTAGTGTGTGTGTGTATTGTGTGGGAAAGAGATGTTTCATTGAAAAGTAGTGTGTGTGTGTATTGTGTGGGAGGCGTTACAATGAAGGCCAACTAGAAGGCTACAACTGATGGGCCACTAAGAAGTTTCTATGCACACTGTATAGTAGACAACCCTAGTGCAGCACTGGTACTTTATAGACATTTCATCATGGATAGTTTTATAAACATTAGTAATAGATGTGATTAGTTTATGGACTTTTTTTTTTTGTCACAATCACTTTAGTATTTTTTGTAATAAACTACTTAATTACTTTATTTGCATCATAAGAAATAACATTACACTGTGCTCCTCGTTGTGTGGCACTTTTGGAGCTTAAAAGTGCTCTACTTCTTTTCATTGTGTCTGCCTCCTCTTTTTCTCAGTCTTCCTTCATTAACCATCACTCTGTCTCTTTATCTTCCTATGTCATCTGAGATGAACTCCAATTGGTGACAAGGCAGGGAGACCTAGGACTCCCGTAGTGCCCTGGTAAGGAACTCTGTTGTTTGGCGTAGTGCCTCATAGCTTCCATACAAACATAGTGAACCACTGGATACGTCTTCCCGCAGCTCGCGGAGCTGCGGACACTCTTGCAAGACGTGCGCCACCGTCTCTTATGATTCCCCGCAGTGTCGCCAACGGGCATCAAAATTTGGTCGGAACCGGGCGAAGTACGCACCTATGGGGCAGTGTCCCGTACGCCACTGCGCTATTATTGTTTGTTCCGACCTTTTTAGCCTCAACCACGGGTCCTCTCGATCTGGGCGACGCATGTGCTGCCAGACTCCCCTGGCAGTGTTGGAGTCATCCCAGGATTTCAACCACTTTTCATGTACCCACTCTCGTATAACTGTGGTAGCCTGTTGAAACGTACTTGGTGACTCGAAAGTGGGCACGACCAGCGCTCCTTCTCGAGCTAGAGCGTCAGCCACGGCATTGCCCCTCACGCCGCAGTGCGAGGGCACCCACTGCATAAAGATGACAGCTCCAATAAATAGGCGGATGTTATTTGCGGCGCCTTATGCCTCTTCCACCAGTTCGGACTTTCCCCCTAAGCCAGCTATGGCTTGGAGGCAGGATTGGGAATCGGTAACCATTACAACGGTAGTCGCAACGGTTATCTTTTCACGCAATTTTTGGAGCAGGTATTTGAGTGTATTTGTTATCGCCGTTATTTCAGCATCAAAGCTACATGCAGCGAGGCCGCATGTGCCTGATAGCTTGTCTGGTTCGTGGTCTGGGTAACAGCTAAAGTCCCCATACCCAGCTCTTACGGGGTCCTTCCTGACCGACCGTCTGTGTAACAGTAAATGGCGTTGGCCGGGTAGGTCTTTAATGTGTCCATTGCCATTTTCCTTAGTAAATCCGGGTGTGTGTGTCGTTTTGTGGCCCCCTCCAACCCGTGTATGGTTAGATTGATGGGAGGGATGGGCTGTCTCCTTCAGGGCGGGCACGTGCTTATCCGTCGGATTGGGACCCGGTCAGTGGAGAGGCCAGCTTGAGCACTCAAATTTGTTGCGCAGTGCATAAATGATGTCCGTTTGATCCGGTTTTCAACTCTCCACCGAGTGACTAATGTATGGGTCGGTAGCTCTGGTTCGCCCCTTTTGTAGCGTTCCAGGGCCGTTAGCACGGCGCGCTCTCTCCTGTCGTCCCGAGACATGACGTTAAACTGCGCTCCTCTTTCCTTAGCACTTTTGGAGCTCAAAAGTGCTCTACTTCTTTTCTATCATTGTGTCTGCCTCCTCCTTTCCTCAGTCTGCCTTCATTGATCATCACTCTGTCTCCTTATCTCTAAATATCTCACTACGCCCTAGACCAGTCCGTTTGCCGTGGACTGCGACGGGTAAGGGGGGATAAAGAGATCCTGGTGTTTGAGTGGTGGCTATCTGAGGATAAACCACCACACAACACAATACTTTGGCTCCAAGTTCCCTTAGACCTGAGGCCCAGATGGCCCGCTCTGGGTCAACCGGCTGGTCATGCCGAGCTACCAGCGGTGGCTGGAGGGTCAATCAGGGAGCTGCTGTATCGGGCACATGTCCGATGCAGTAGCTGACTGAGTATAGCACATGTGTAGCCCTGGCGGGCTCATTCTGGACTTCCGAATGGCCCGTCCCCTTGTTGGACTCGATGGCGGGTGGGGAGCACATGTGCCGAACTAATAAATAACACCTATGGAAAAAAAAACTTCAAAAAACTACTTGCCCCAGACCTATGTCTGGGCAAGAGACGCCGTATGGAGGACAGAAAGGAGGAGGCCACAAAAAGCTGTGCTACCTGGCCATCATTTCTGGTGGTTAGGTGCACAGAGGAGGGGAAAAGTCTGACAAAGATGAGCCCTTTTGTCTTCTACAAGGGACTTAAGTCAGTAGTGGGAGAGCCCAAGAGTGTGTCTAAGCTACACAAGTCTTTGGAACTTCTAGTAGAAGTTGATAGCAAGATACACTCTGATGGGCTTTTAAGATGCAGAAGACTCTGTGATCTCCAAGTGGAAGTCATGCCACACAAGAGTCTGAACACCAGCAGAGGTGTAATCAGCTCTAGGGACCTACTGGAATGTTCCGAGAAGGAAGTAGTGGAGGGCATTGAAGGAGTCACCCATGCCCGGCGCATTACCAGGCGCAAGGATGGTGAGGAGATCAAAACCGCCTCTATTATCCTCACATTTGGAACTAGGACACCGCCAGAGTATGTGAAGGCAGGATACCTATGAGTTCCAGTGAGGCCTACATACCTAACCCAATGAGGTGCTTCAAGTGCCAGGGTTATGGACACGGCGCGGCAGTCTGCAAGAGGAACACTGTGTGTGCCAGATGTGCTGGAGAAGGTCATGAGGACAAGGGCTGCACAGCCCAGTTCAAATGCCCAAACTGTCACGCTGGCCACTCAGCCTACTCCAAGGACTGCCCTGTGTGGAAACAGGAGGTTGCCGTGCAGGAGTACAAGGCAAGAAATGGATGTACCTTCAGCCAGGCGAAATCGGCTGTATTGGCCCTAGCCAAGGGCCAATTCGGCTTGACAAAGACCTATGCCCAGGCTGTCGCTAAGATAGGAAGATCCATAGCCACACAGACGGACACATTGACCCCACCACCCCCTCCTCCTCCTCCAACTCAGAAGAAAACACCGCCAAAGAACACACCTCTGAAGAAACAAGAAAGCCCTGTTGTCATGCTAAAGAACAGGTTCTCTGTGCTCGCTGATGAGAGCATGGAGACTGAGCAGCTAGTCAAAACCAATACTCCGGGAGAACCCGGAGACATCATGTCTGACACAGGTTCTCCTCAGAGAAACCAGTCAGACACCCCAACCTCTACCGAATTAGAGGTTGACCAACTCCCTAAGGGGAGAAATCAAAGCGGAGAGGATGCCCGAGGTGAGCGAGGAGGAAATAACCTCCGCTCTAACCAGAGGGATCTCCCCTCTCCAGAGAGAAAGACTTCCCCCAAAAGGGGGTTGTCCTCCTCTCCATCCAAACCCAAGAATAAAAATACCAAGGTCACTGGAATTAAGGGAAACCCCTCCGGGGGCCTCCCAAAGCCAAATAGCTCCAAGTAGGTCATCTAGAATAAGCCATGGATTCCAGAATTGTACAGTGGAATTGCAGAGGCCTCAAGGCCAATTATGAGGAAATGCAGCTACTGATGGACTCTGAGACTCCTGTAGCTGTCTGCCTACAGGAAACATTTCTGAAAGATAGCATCAGCTTCCGAAGCTACAGTGCTTACAGTCGTTAGGCCTTCGAATGAGAGAACCCATCCAAAATTTAACCCCACCCATTAACCAAATCTCTAAAATAGAAACCCCTCAGAATCCTCCTTGGCTAATGAATAAACCCAAATTAAATTTATCCCTCCTTAATTTCAAAAAAGAAAATACAGACCCAAGCATACTACAAGTCCACTTTAGGGAACTGCAAGAGAGCTACGGAGATTGTGGCACCATCTACACAGACGGATCCAAAATGGATGGAAAGGTCGCGTGTGCCTGCTCCTTTGGGAACAAAACAATCTCCCGTAGACTCCCCGATGGCTGCTCCATCTTTACGGCCGAATTGCATGCAATATCGCTTGCACTTATGGCCGTCAAAGCATCAGAAAGGAGGAAATTTATAATCTGCTCCGACTCCAAATCTGCATTGCAAGCTTTGGGGCGGATGAAGACTGACATTCCACTGGTACATAAGAGCCTGAAGCTATTGGACCAAATAACAGCCGACCATAGGGATGTCACCTTCATCTGGGTCCCCTTCCATATGTTCATTAAGGGAAACGAAGCCGCAGACAGAGAAGCAAAGAGAGCCCTAAATCATGCGGTGTCAGGAACTCAAATTCCCTGCTCAGACCTGAGACAAAGTATTGCCTCTGCCATCTACCAAGAGTGGCAGGACCGATGGGAGGCTGAGACTCACAATAAACTCAGGCAGATTGTGGCAGATGTCAGGTGGCGGTCCACATCTAAGGGTCTGACAAGGCGTGGTAGCACGACCATGTCCAGACTTAGGATTGGCCACACCTACATCACGCACTCTTTTGTGCCGAAGAAAGAAGAGCCCCCACTTTGTGAGTATTGTGACTCTCGCCTCACCGTGGAACATATCCTCATCGACTGCCCCAGATACCAGGATGTCAGGGAAAAATATTTTAGAGCCACTAATTTAAAAACACTATTCAATAATGTCGACCCTGGGAAGGTACTGGGCTTTATCCGGGAAGTGGGGTTGTCTACGAAGATCTGATTTATGAATTCTGTAGACATGCACTATTTACATTAGATTTTTACCAAATTATTAAATTTTTACTACCTCTACTATTTTAACTGTGAATAGACCTTGATTTTAATGATTTGACTGTATGGAATTTGGCCCTTGTTGTGTGGAGGGAGAGTGGCCCTTGAGGGACTGCAGGCACGAAATGGCCTTAATTGTGCCGAAGTGCCCAAAATCACAAATCACAAATCGCGCTCTCTCCTCAGGCTGAGAGGAGCCACGTTGGACATGATTTCTGCAGCGGAAGTTGGGCTCGTTCTATAGGTGCCGCAAATGAATCTAAGAGCCTGGGCCTGTACACGATCGAGTGATTCGAGGGCCGTCTTGCTTGCTTACACCTGCACGGGCAGGATGTACTCAATTTGGGACCTGACAGCCCCCGTGTACAGTGTGGGGAGCATGTCAGCTCGGGCGCCCCACTTGGTACTGGCTAGCTTTCTGAGTAACCCTAACTTCTCCGAGGCCTTTCTTTCAACGTCCTGGATGTGCAAGTGCATTGAGAGCTTTCTATCTAGGGTGACTCCTAGATATTTTGGCGTGTTTTCACGTTGGAGTCGCAGCCCACAGAGTTGAAGCTCGAATGGGGCCCCAAGAATGTCGATTCCCAGGCTGAACAGGCACCAGGTCGTTTTGGCAACGTTAATTCGTATCTGCCATTTTGAACAATACGAGGAGATGGTATGGAGATCGGCTTGTAATGCTGCCTGTAGTTGGTCAGCCTTCTTCCCGGTTGACCAGAGGACAATATCATCAGCATATAGCAGTTTGCGACATCGGAGTGAGCTGGGCAAATCGTTAAGATAGGCCATGAAAAGGATACATGAGAGGGCGGATCCTTGGGGTAACCCTCTGATTGGGGTGTTTTCCCCACTTAGAGAGTACTGGAACTGTGTTCGTGTTTTCCTCTCAGTTAGGAACTGTTTTATCCAGTTATAGGTCCGCCCGTGTACGCCCATGGCTCTAAGTTTAAGATAGAGGCCTTGCTTCCACACCCGGTCATAAGCCTGTTTTAGGTCTATAAATAGTGCATATGTGCTCTCGGACCTCTGGTCGATCGGGCTCAAGCCTGCCCTAAAGCCAGCCTGCTCTGGCGCTAGGATACCGGCACTCTCAAAGCTCCACACGAGCCGCTCGCTGACCATCCGTTCTACTATCTTGCCGATAGTGGAGGTCAGGGATATGGGTCTGTAGGACTTAACGTTAGTCGCGTCTTTGCCCTTTTTTAGTATTGGAACAATGGTAGCACAGCGCCAGGCCCTGGGTAGTCTGGACTCTACCCAGGTCCGATTCGCGAACTCAAGGAGTTTGTCTTTCGCAATACCCCCGAGGTGTTTTACCATCTCAGGAGTAACCTTGTCTGGCCCCGGAGCTTTTCTGTTTTTGCACTTAGCTATCCCTCTCGAGTCTTTTATGCTCCTTGTTGAGGGCTATAGATGTGGCTGTCTTCTTTTCGGACTTGCTTATCGAAGCGAAATATTTGTTAAGCAAGTCGGCCATTTTTTTATCTTTTGACACTAAATCCCCACTGGGTGACAATAATGGGGTGGCTGTACGCGCCAAATCTTTGGCCTCAAGATTGCGTAGAAGACGCCAGGCTTTGGAAGTATCCTGAAGATCCAGCCCGGCACAGGCATCCCTCCAGTGGTCCGCCCGTACACGTTGGGCCACCTCGCTGGCCTTCCGGCATAATGCATTGAACTCCCTGCTGCATTCGGGGGTCCCCTTTCTTTGGGCTCTGCGCCTTGCCCGTTTCCTGGCCCTGACTATTCGATCTAATTCTCGGGACCAGGCGGGTCTATGCCGTATGCCGGGATAGGTCCGCGGGATATGCTTCCTAGCCGCACCCAAAATTGCTGCAGTGATTTCGCCGTATTTGGAGTCCACCGCGATACACGACAGGGCGGAGTCAACAGCCGCCCCGTATGCTGGCCAGTCAGCCTTAGTGTAGCTCCGTTTTTGGGCCGTTTAGTGGCTACAACCCTGGCCTCTGAGAGAGCAATAGTGATTTCAATGGGCCTATGATCACTTTCAACATCCTCAAGCACATTAATTGTGGTTTTCCCCTCTAGATCTGCAGAGATTAGAGTTAGATCAGGTCTCGATAGAGGCTCGTTGCCAGTGTGTAGGAGGGTTGGCGGGCTATGTTTATTTTGCAGGCAAAATAAGTTCGTAGTGTTGAGAATTTCTTTGACTTTTTGGCCCGAAGAGTCGGTTGTGTCATAGCCCCATGCAGGAGACTTGGCATTTAGGTCCCCAGCTAATAGTGTTTTATAAAGAATATTTTTATTACCGAGGTTAATGGCAAGTTCATGTTTTGGCGGGTTATAGCAGTTTATTACCGTGAGTTTTCTGCCAGCTTTAAAAATATCCAGCGAGATGGCGTCGGTACGCCCGCTTTGAGGGCCAGGATTTTAAGAAACTGTCATGCCGTTTCTGACATATGTGGTGATTCCACGGCACTCATCGCATTTACATTTATAAGCCGTGTAGCCACTGATGTGGCTACTTCGTTTCTTGCCTACCAAAGTCTCCTGCAAGAGCGCGATGTCTATTGTTCTCTCGTGGAGGAGTTTTGTGAGCTCTAATATCTTGGGTATTAATCCACAGATATTGAGCTGAAGTATCTTTATCTGGCTAAGTTTATCGCTCCCTAAGGGTTTAGGACTGGAAGCGACAAACCGTTGTAATGGTTGGTGTTTTGGAGGACCGATGGTCCTAGCTTCGTTGGTCATAGTCGGGCCTTTTGGGTGGTAATAGTTGGTTTGGCCTGGTGCGAGACATGATCACCAGGTTGGTGTGGTTGGCTAGCCACACCTTGGCTACCGTTCTTCCGAGGGAAGAACGAATGCAGTGTAGCCTGGGAAGAGGGCTTTTTCCTGAGAGGGGGAACCTTCGCTAATTTATCGTGGTTCCACAGGTTCCACCGGATCGGAACCACGGGGCGAGTAGTAGAAGATTTTTTCGTTGTCGGGCCTGCCGCCCACTACCCGCGCGACGGAGCCTGTTTGGGTCTGCTCGTACCCGGGTTTTCTGGTTTGTTGTGTAATATTCATGTTTGCATAGAAGTCAAAGGGTGCGGGAAGTCCGCACCACTGGTCACCACCTCCGTATGGCAAGAGCTCGCTTATGAGAGGAGTGGTTGTGTGAGGATTGCTCGATATCCCCAGTATCGAAACTGCTTATTGGGAAGCGCGTTCCTCTACTACCTCACAGGAGACGGCTAGTTAGAGCCTAGCTCGTGGACGCCAACCAGTCCGCCCGACGCAGCCCGCTAAGGTCGCGTCAGTCAGTCTAGTCTTGCCCAAAGAGAGACCCGCGAATCAGCCGAGTCCCAGGAGAACCCGACCAACCCTCGAGTTGGTGTCCAGCGCTATCCGCTTTTCGGAGATCCCGTTAGGTCTCTTACTCACCGTTGCCCCGGGGCCCCACAGGGGCGGGCTGGACATAACCCCTTTGTTTCCTTTTACACTTGCCGGCTGCTCATTCATCAGCGGCAAGCAACCAGTACTCTTGGCCCCTCCAGGAGAGCGGAGTGTTCACCCGACAACCAAGATGAGGTGGTACTGGAATGCCGAGCCCTATGTCATCAGACAAGTCCATTTGCCGCAAACTGTGACGGGTAAGGGGGGATAAAGAGATCCTGCTATTTGAGTGGGTGCCAATCCGAGAGCTACTACAACACAGTACTTTGGCTCTAAGTTCCTCTAGGCCTGAGGATTAGCCACACCTAAATCATGCACATCACATTTGTACTGAGAAGAGAGGAGCCCCCACTGTTTTACGATAGTAGCTTTGGTCTCATGGTAGAACACATCCTCCTCAGCTGCCTCAGATACAATCTCAAAATACTGTTTGATTGCCATAATCTTGGGAAGGGGCTGTGCTTTGTCCAGAAAGTGGGGTTGACTGCTAGAATCTGAGCAAGTTAAATTGAGCAAAGTACTTATATCTTGAATTGTATTTTTAATACTCAATTATACAATGTGTAACTCTTAGCACTTATCTATATTCAATAGATAGGGTAAGAAATCCTGGAGGGATTAGGGGCCTAAATTTTGACGATTTGTCAAATATCTGAAATATCCCAAAATATCCCATTACTTTATTGGACTTCTCATTGACATCATTATATCATTATAGCACACTGCAGGACAGGCCACTGTCCTGTTGGCCTATTTTTGTCATGGCTATGGCCAAATTTTTATTCATGGTGGGGGGAAGACTGCCTTAGACTTGCTGATCTCCAGGGAAACCAAGAATTTTCTACCTGTATCGTGATATGTATGCACTACACGCAAAACAGCAGGGTTTCTGTCCAGGGCTTTTGCAAGAGAGGATTTGAGCCTCTCAAGCCCTCACTCAAATTGAGTTTGATAATGATGATTGACATTATTTAGCTTAAAAAGGACTACCTATAATTAGCAAAAAGTATGGTTTATGTAGCTAAGTGTTGTACTTGGCTACCTAACCAAGGGGACTCCACTTGGAATTGCAATGTAGACAATATGTCATTTGTCATCTCCAAGAACCCCCCCCCTCCCCTATTACATGTCCACAAAAGAGTATGCTATAAAAAATATGTAATAGGCAACATTATTTCTTAAATTATTCTAAGAATCTGAGTAGTTAAAACTTAGGAGTCTATTATTAATGCAATTATTATTGTTTTTGCATCTTACTAATAGGGTAAGAAACTTCCCTTGAACTTTGAAGGCAGTGAAGGTTATGTGACAGATGAGGATGAAGGAGCTGAGCCTGAAAAGAAAAAGAACATTAAAAGAGTAAGTACTTCTCTAACATTCTAAAATTAGTGTAGTGATTAACACATTTTGTCTTTAGAGTAGACATATGGTACTGCACTGACCCAAGTCTAATCAACACTTAGAAACACTTAAGGTAAAGGCCAAAGTCAAATATGAGCGCATAAGAGTTTTGCTACTTGTAAATGACTCCATTCTAAATGCCTCAAGTGAAGTGCACATTCAAAAGAGCTTGGCCCTCTTCGCCAAGGCTTGCAACAAAATTTTGGCATTACTATCTATGTAAAAGACAGTTCTGCATCAACCTCCTCTAAATAAAATAGTCACTGAACCAGAATTCTCATAGATGGCCAAAAAACTAGAAAATATAAGGAGGTTTGTTTTTTGGGAAGTTTCCTATCAGTAAATGCAATCATGATGAGGTAGACTCCTGCGTTGCAGAGGCCAGTGCCACCTTTGTTCAGACTTAAGAACAAGTATGGTCATGGAGTAGCACCTCTACAAAACTGAAAGCTTATAGTGCTTCCCTCACTCTTAGATGCTCCAGAGTCCTGGCCACATCAAAAAGCTGAACTCCTTCCTCCTCTGGGCTCTAAGAAAGTTTGACCAACTACCAGATTTTGAAAACAGAATCCATGCCACAGCAAAAAGGTCCCAAATGCATGGAAAATATCTCCCCCAATGTTATTTTTTATAGCAAGCTTGTGCTGGAAAGCACTCTCAAAGGGTCAACACATGCGATATAAAGACACTCTCAAGGGGGTCAACACATGCGATATAAAGACACTCTCAAGGGGGTCAAGACATGCAATATAAAGACACTCTCAAGAGTTCCCTCAAAGAATGTGAAATTGACATTCAGGACTGGAAAACTCTAGCTCTTGATTACTCCTCATAGTGTGAAGCCATGAATGTCTGTACTTCTAGATACAAGATATGGAGATGAGCCAACAGCAAGAACACAAATCTTCAACCAAAATGAGAAATGAGATTGTCTTCATCTCTGATCATAAAGGAGTAGCTATTATTATTAATGTCTTTAGTTTGCAACTCACATTGGGTTAAATGTAGAGCTCTAAATAATTGGCCAACTAAGTATGCATGCAACCCCAGCCAGATTAGGTGTAGGTCAGGTAGGGCTACTGCCCATGACATCCACAAGAAAGTGGTCCACAAAATAAACAAAAAAAAGTTTCTACTGGCCAAAAATGTTGAAAGGCATCAAATGAAACAGTAAGTAGACTTCTATTCAAGGTCAAAAAACAGATTGATCACCCTCTCAGGACTAATAGAAGAAACAGTGGAAGAATACTGTGTTGCAATTCTTTAAGTCTGGAAACTCATGCACAGATGTTTAATAAAAAGAAAAAAAAAAAGGATAACTCAGGGAACATGGGCAAAAAGTAGCATAAGACAGAAAGTAAACCAGTGTCAAAACCAATGCAAATACAGATTACAATACTGGGAAGTTAACAAAGTGGTGAACAAGGGATGCCTCATTCATGAACTGACAGAAGAGCCAGAAGTAGCAGCTAGAAAAGGAAATATGAAAAGACTCTATGAGGTGACTATAATTCTATCTGGTCAGAAAAGCAGCAAAACAGACCTTAAAAATAAATAAGGCAAAACACTGACTAGTGGAAAAAAACAAAGAGGATGGAACACAGACAACTCCAGATATTGCTCCTCTAGTTGAATTCTCAATCTCAACACTGGCCTCCAAAAAATAAAAAATGGTAAAGCAGCTGGACCAGATGGAGAAGCATCCTGAAATAACCACAGAAATTTTGCATCCTCTCCTTCAAAAAATCTGGGAACAAGAGATAATCCCAAGAGCTTAGAAAGTGGGTTATCTAGAAAACTGACAAAAAAAAACAGCTGGTGAGGAATCATACTTCTATTAATTCCTTGCAAAGTCCTGACTTGCATCTTCCTGGATAGGTTAAAACAGTGGTTCTCATACACAGGATGACCAAATGAGGTCAGCAGAAAGAAAATTTTATAATAACTTTTTCGCTAAAAGCCAGTTTATCTGATCAGATAATTAGAATAATAAACAGCTCGCCCCTCACCGCTCTTTAATATGTCTAATACGTGCAATTCTATGTTGACCTAAACAAAAGATTTGAAAACATTCTTCACTTAGATATTCCAGTCTAGGTATGGAACCCATTTGCACATGGACAAACTCAAATCCCTCCCAATCACATATGAATCCATACTAATGCATGAGCAGCTTATTGAAATATCCACAAACGAGGAACTTAAATCAATGTTTCAACAAGAATAAGCTGTAATTGAAAAAAAGCTCACAAAGTTCCATTTGTTTTTAATAAATTGTATTTGATGTTAACAAATTACTGCATGCTTTGTTGAAATAATTGTATTTGATGTTAACAAATTACTGCATACTTTGTTGAAATAATTGTGTTTAATGTTAACAAATTACTGCATGCTTTGTTGAAATAATTGTATTTGATGTTAACAAATTACTGCATGCTTTGTTGAAATAATTGTATTTGATGTTAACAAATTACTGCATGCTTTGTTGAAATAATTGTATTTTTGATGTTAACAAATTACTGCATGCTTTGTTGAAATAATTGTATTTGATGTTAACAAATTACTGCATGCTTTGTTGAAATAATTGTATTTGCTATAAATTGTTGAAAAACTTGATGGAAAAAAAATGTTTTGTTTTAATCCGGAAAATAATTAGGGTCATATATATATATATATATGTATGTATATGTCCTTAAAAAGAATGATACATATCTATGTTTATGTGTGTTTTTGTTGAAAAACATTAGATTTTTGATTTAGAATGTTGTGTGGGTTTTAATATTGTCCAAAAACAAAGTGAAACAATGATTGAAAAAAAATGATGCAATGTTTTATTTAATTTGTGTTACTTCCAACTAAATGTTACAATTTAAAAAAAGGAAAATTGATAAATGTTATCCTACTCACTTCTCAACACAATGGCCAAAACGGCTGTGCCAAAACATCATATATGTCACATTCAAGTTAGTGGAGTACTGACAACTGTGTTGAGCATAGACATTGTTTGCAAGTGTCACTATTGTTTTCTGTTTAATCAACCTTTTCTTCTCTTCCCTTATAGGAAGGCTCTATAAAAAAACATAAGTTGACCAAAGATTTATCTGATCTTGTCTCCTATTGCGTTTCGAAAAGATTTGAGGATTTTCAAACTTCTCAACAAAATCGTAAGACATTTGTATTAAAACTATTTATTAAATGTTAAGTTTGATTCATATTGGAATATGATGGGCTTTGTACTTTTTAATTGCTAGTCTTTCACAGACTAATGATTCCAGATGAATTTAAAAAAAATTTTTAGCCATTGAAATAATTCTGATTACATTTTAATCATTTAGAAAAATGTTGGGAGCTAAATTCATTGAGTGAATCATATGCTTTGAAACTGGCTATGTCATGTCCTGAGGACTTTGTCAATCATAACAAAAAGTTTATCTCACGGATCTATCCCAATGGCATGAGAGTAGATTCCAGTAACTACAATCCTCAAGATCTCTGGAACTGTGGCTGTCATATGGGTGAGTGAATTCACACTTTCAATTTGAACTCTTGAGCAAGCCATTGTACATGTACACTTGTAAACTTCAGCAGATTATAGTCATTTCTATTTGTTAGTTGTGCTCATGATCTATTCTTACAATTTTGGCATCCTCCAGCATTTATTTCCTTTTCATCATCAAGTTATTGTCTACATTTTTTAAAACTGTCTTCCGAGACTTAAGCAGCCATATTCATATATATATATAGATAGATAGATATAGATAGATAGATATATATACATACACATATTCTTCACTACAATGGATATCAAGCATGTCCTTGGGATTAATGGGCTTAACGCTTTGAACCAGGATTGGGTTGAATCTATTCTATTCAGCTACACTGGGTGAATAAAAGGAATAGCTACATTTTGAAAATAAAACTTTTTATTTGAGTAGTAATTTCTTAGACTTCATGCTAAACACATTTTTTAAATAGAAATAATGTTAATGTGTATGTTTGAATGCAATAATATTAAATGTGTTCAATTAAACAGCATACTTCCTTATTGTTCACAGTTGCACTTAACTATCAGACTGCTGGTTTAATGATGGATTTATATCATGGATGGTTTCAAAAGAATGGTGGATGTGGTTACATACTAAAGCCAGCCATCATGAGAGAGGAAATCGCTTATTTCAGTGCCAACACTAAAGATGTTATACCAGGTGTTTCCCCACAGATATTACATATCAAGGTTTGTTAGCTTACTTCTAGTATTCAGCATAAATGCTAGTCATTTATTATTTTTTTTATATTTCAGTGGCAACACCTGACTACTGATACACATGAACATGAATAGTATAAATGATGAACAGATGGATAGATATTGTATGTATTATTTTAGCATTTTATTGTCTCTGTTGAGGTTGAAACTGCAATTGGAAAGCTCAAAAGGCATAGAGCACCTGGCTCTGATGGTTTTCCAGCAGAAGTTTTTAAAATGGCTGGTGCAAACCTCAAGAAAAGTTAACAGACTCTTCACTTTGTGGTGGGACAAAGTATTATTCTGCCTGAACTTCTTATATCCCTGTACAAAAGGTGTCAAGTCTGACTTCTCTAATTACCATGGCATTACTTTACTCTCAGTGGTGTGAAAAACCTTTCTGAGAATTACTCCTTGACCAGCTGACCAAAAATACCATAATAGGCAATGTTCTTTCTGAGAGTCAGTGTGGTTTCAGGGCTGATAAAGGTACATCAGACATGATTTTCATCTTGCATAAAAAAAATGCAGGGAACAGAACCTGCCTTATCAATCTCAACCAAAGCATTTGACACAGTGAGTTATGATGGTTTATGGAGGATTTTATCCTAGCTCGGATGCTCTAAGGTTCCTATCCATTTTCCATTGCAATCTTCTTTGGTGCAATGATTAGTCAGTTTAGGCAAAGAATGCATGAAGGTAACTACATTTGACCACACTTTCAGTCAAGAGGGCAAAATTTAACCAAATAGGTTAAAAAATGTGTTTTGACAAACTTCAAGGCCTTGACCATTCAATTGATGTATACAATTAATGCATACCCTTAATTCAAAACAGGAAATAAGATAATTTTTATTGGTCCAATCAAATGGAAATTCAGTTTGACTACAATTGACCACCTCAGTGTAACTGCTGTAACAATAACAATATATATGCAAATACGAAAAACATTCACACATAAAACACATACACACTCACAACCAGCGCTTTATTTATTAGACTTTTATGTACTTATCAATGATGACAAATGACCTTGTAACACTGACCCAAAGTGGGATAAAGGAGATTTAAAATCTTTCTGTTTTAGTCCTAATGGAAATCAGACGACCACTTTGTTCAGATCTTGTGTAACAGTGGATTAATGGGTGCAAGTTGTCTTTAAGAGTTGTGTGTGTTTTGGATAGCCATCTTTCATGAAAAGGTTCTTCAAGAGATGGTAGCTGTGTTCAGTCTATTTAGTCTATATCTTTGTGCCAGTGAAAAAATACCATAGCAGCAGGTGATGGCAAAGTTAATTATTAGACTGCTGATGGTTGCTGTATAGAAAAAATTAATTATTGTTTTGTCAATTTAAAATTTTCTTAGCTTTCTGAGATAGAAAAGTTGTTGATGAATTTTGGTGTAAAGGTTTTGACAGTGTTCACTCCATTCCATTATCCAGTGCCATTGAAGGCTGTACCTAAGTATTTATATTCTTGGTCTATGATTTGGTTGTTTATCTGAATTTCTGCAAGATGGTCTTTATGTTTATGTTTTCTAAAAATCTATTAGCATTTCTTTAGTTTTCTGAACATTTAAAATTAGAAAGTTGTCTATACACCAATGGTAAAAAGTTTTAATTGTTGAATGGTACAGATTTTCATCACCTGCAATAAGGCTGATGATTGCTGTGTTTACAGTTAATTTTATGATGGGAGTGTCAACTGATTGGCTCCAAATGTCATGGGTGTAGATGGTATACAATACTGGTGACAGAACATGGAGGATTCAGTTCCTTGGCCCTCAGCATGGCACCTCCGTGGAAATGTCTAGTAGTGGAACTAGATAGGCTAAGAATTGGAAGTGAACAAGGTCCCGGCAGGATAACCTGGGTGAGATTTTTGTGTTTTTTTTTATCTCACTCGGAATGGGGATGGAACAAAAGCCTGCAACACAGTCCAAAAAGTCAGCCACAAAGAGGGTTGACATAAGTGTCCTGTTAGCTAAAGTGGCAGTTACAGTATAAGAATATGAGACAAATGTCCCATGGTTAGCCTCAGCCACTTACAGCGAGTTGACCCATAACCAAGGCGCGGAGCACACCATACAGTCCCCTTACTTGGTCCATGGCTCACGGTCCAGGCCTGTTTGTTTGATAAAAGCCTTTCCAGCGATCAACAGGATAATGATGCCTTCAGTGCTGATTCCCTACTGGACTTTATGGAAGGTGACAAGGCTGGGATGTAGCTACTGGTAGCTGTTAGGGAGCATGATGACGGAGTGGTAAATTGCTTGACTGAGGTGTCTTAAGTTTGAATTTAATGAAAGCCCTCTAATGGGTCCCTGACATATGTTGAGTAAGTAACGGGGTGATTGTTCGTTGTGCTGGCCACATGACACTCTCATTGAAACAGGTGAGCTTAACACCATAGATTGTAAGGTTAGAAAAGGGTATCTTTAATCTTTGGCTGCTAATAGTATTCAAATTTAAAAAAAATTTTTTTTAGATTATAAGTGGTCAGAATTTTCCAAAGCCCAAAGGATCAGCAGCTAAAGGAGATGTGACTGACCCCTATGTAACTATTGAAGTATTTGGTATACCAGCTGACTGTGCTGAGGAAAGAACAAAGACTGTACCACATAATGGTAGGTCACTTTTCACTTTCCAACATGATGGTA
Organism: Biomphalaria sudanica; assembly: GCA_036873155.1. NCBI lineage: Eukaryota > Metazoa > Mollusca > Gastropoda > Planorbidae > Biomphalaria > Biomphalaria sudanica. Next base: position 579,631 of record JAZGLO010005700.1, on the reverse strand, counting down.
GGTCATTATTTACCTTCCATCATTATTGGAGGTCACTGTTTACCTTCCAACATAATGGTAAGTAATTTTTTACTTTCCAATTTAATGGTTGGTCACTGTTTACTTTCCAACATAATGGTAAGTCACTGTTTACTTTCAACATAATGGTAGGTCATTTTTACCTTCCAACATAACGGTAGGTCACTTTTTTATGTTCCAACATAATGGTAGGTCATTTTTACTTTCCTCCATAGTTGGGGCACATCTGACAGGACAGCTTTCTATATTCTGTTCAAGGCTGTTCCAAGACTATATCCTGTTCAGTCCTCATACCAATATTAGCTTCTTTTTTTTTTCTGATCCTAGGCAAGTTCCTCCCAAGTATTTGTGTTTTCAAATTTTAAAAAGTTTTTAAAAAAACATTCCATTTTTTCTCATTTATTTTAATTGTGTGTGTGTTTGTTTTTGCTGTTAAAGAATTTGTACACTTTATTTGTGATAGCCGACTTCCTTCATTTACCCCTTAGTCTGATGGACTTTTTGGGCACTACACATGATCTGTCAACTGTCTTTCTCCATTCCTTTCTGTCTTTTGCCCTAGATTCTCTTTCATTGATGTAGTCAAGGGAGTTAACAAAGTAATATCTCCAGATCAAAATGATAGAATGACAAGGAAAATGATCAAAGTGAAATAAATGGAACTTAATTTAAGAATAAGGGCAAACAGGAAATGCCCTGCACAAATGAACACATTTATCAAATACGGTAACATAATAACAAAGTGGTTCAATGAAGTGAATATTCACTGGTTACAGTGAATCACAAAACTAATAATGCTTAAATAGTGTTCAAACTATAAATGGGCTTAAGGTTTGAGGAAAGAGAACTCTTATGTGTCAGGGATACATTATTATCTATAAAATCTATTAACACTGTCATCTTCTTAACAAACCATATTTTGGCTAGTCTTAAGAATGTGTATTAAAAGTTTCACTTAATTAAACATACTTTGCCAGGTTATGGCATAAAGCAATTACTAGACACTTGTTTTACCTAGAAATGAAAGCCAAAGCTACTGGAAATAATGTGTATGTGAGATAAATGTAAAGTTTCCCTTTCAGACCTTGCCATATAGTATGTGAGATAGTCTTATTAAATATATATATATATATATATATATATATATATATATATATATATATATATATAATAAATATATATATATATATCTGGCATTTTACGTCTGGAGAGATGATCTTTTCCCTTTGCAACTTCTTGTGTGACTAAAGAGGCCAATCCTTGATACACAGCTGCAATCGCAGGTTGGGCATATGTGATCACCAGGCGCGTTGCATTTTCACCCTTCTTTCTGCTTCTGTTGTGTATGGCATCTGCAATCCGAAACCCTTCTTTTATGCTCTCTCTCCATGTGGATCTATCCAGTGCTACTTTTTCCCAGCTGCTAGTGTCTATTTTGAAGAGCTTCATGTTGCGTTTGCATACATCTGTCTAACGTAAAAGTGGGCAACCAGAGGCTCTCCTGCTTTTTTAATAAATTCGCCATACAGAATGTCTTGTGGAAGTCGACCTACTGGCATTCTACGAACATGGCCAAGGCCTCTGCTGCTGATAACAGAGCGGATGTCCTGGCATCCTGCTCTTCATAGCACTTCCTCATTGGTTATCTTATCTTGCCACCTTATTTTAAAGATCCGCCTCAGGCATCGGAGGTGGAAGACATTCAGCTTTTTTTCCTGCCTTGAGTAGATTAACCATGTTTCACTTCCGTATAGCAAGGTGCTCAACACACAGATCCAGTAGACTAGGGCTTTAGTATTGTTAGTCAGCAATATGTTGTCTGCAACCGTGACATGGTGGCCATTACTTTGGCTGTCCTGTTGTTAATGTCTTTATCCAGGAGAGTATTGTTGGATATGATGGAGCCGAGATAACAAAAGTGATCCACAATTTCTAGTGGTTGGCCATTAATGTTTACTTTAGGTGCAGTATTTGTGTTCTGGACTAGTATCTTAATCTTGCTTTGACTAATGTTTAAGCCAAACTACTGACAAGCAGCAGATAGTTTGTCAACCAGGGACTGAAGCTGAATATCAGAATAAGCCACAATAGCTGCATGATCAGCATATAGGAGTTCCCTGATAAGTAACTTCCTAACCTTGTTTTTTTTGCCCGCAGCCTTGATACATTAAATAGTTTTCCAGAGGATCTTGTATGGAGAAACACACCTTTGTTTATGCAATATATGTATGACTCCTTCTGTCTCGGAAGACAATGGATGCACCCAGATGAGTCACTGGCTTTGGTTTCGTCTTGAGACGAGCAGAATCTGGAGTGACATTTTTATTTTAAATTTTAATAATGACTTAAAATTGGATTCTTTTATTTATGCATTGAATAATCTTGGTTTTTATTAATTGTATTTGATTTAATTTTCTATAAAATCAGGCTATAATCCAATATTTGATGAAAGCTTTGAATTCCAAATCAATTTGCCTGAAGTAGCCTTGGTCAGATTTGCAGTCCTAGATGATGACTATATAGGCGATGAATTTATTGGACAATATACAATACCATTTGAATGTATGCAGACAGGTAATAATTGTCCTAATTTATGTGAAGAAAACTAGATAGATCAAATTAATGAATAATTTATGTAAAACAAGGCTAGAGAAATAACATTTAATTAATAATTTATACAAAACTAGGCTAGATAGATACATTTAATTAACAATTTAACTAGGCTAGATAGATGCATTTAATTAATAATTTATTTATTTATTAATTAATAATTTATAATTAATTAATAATTTATGTAAAGCTAGGTTAGATATATACATTGAATTAATAATTTGTAAAAGCTAAGCTATCTAGACAGAATTACAAAATACTTAATGTTATGCTTGAATAGACTACCGGTACTATATTTCTTGAGTATTTTATTTTGGACTGGGTTTCTCAAATCATTCTACTGTTTATATTGGTTTGATCAGAAATACATTCTATGTAGTGAGGAGTACATTGGAAAATACATCCAATGCATATTGCATTTTATAAAAGCAATTCACCAACATGGCTTTAAGTGTGCTAAATTAGAGATAACAAATTGTTAGGTTTTGCTTGTTTCTTTATGTCAATTGTGCAGGATTTCATGACATAATTTCTTTCTTGAAAACTTCATGTTTGATCTGCTGAATATCATGTTTAACGTTTGTTATGCTAAAGTGGAAAGTAAATGTAATGTTAAAATGGTTTGAGAATGTCATGCTAGACTTGCATGACAATGTCAGGTGGACAATATCAGATTTTATTTGAAGTACAAATTCATGTTCACATTTATGTCAATATCAATTCTCAGGGTATCGTCACATTCAGCTGTTATCCAACACGGGCAGTCCCATGGAAAATTGTACATTGTTTCTTCATGTTGCTATCACTAATAAAAGAGGAGGTGGGGTGAGTGATTGTCACCATTTCTAACTAATTCCATTAAGAAGGTTGGAAGGGGGGGACTGTGGCTAGTATGTACTATGTTTACAAAGCTACTTTGTATTTAGTATACAGCTGACCTAATTTTATTTTGATCTTAATGGCAGAAAGTGAATAAAAGAGGACTAGCAGTTAAAAAAAGTAAGAGGTCACGTGAGTCGATTGGAATGAAAACAGTTGGAGTCAAAAGTATTGATGAGACATTTAAGGTAAATCTACAGCCATGTTTTTTTTTTAACTAATTGTCTGATTGCACTGAATCCTGTCTATATGAAATCTGTTTATATCACACAGGGCACTGACTCATGTCCATGTGTAATCTGTTATGTTTATATCACACAGGGCACTGACTGTGTCCACACACCATGTTATGTTTATATCACACAGGGCACTGACTGTGTCCACACACCATGTTATGTTTATATCACACAGGGCACTGATTCGTGTCCATGTGTAATCTGTTATGTTTATATCACACAGACTGCTGCTCAACCTCTCAGAGATGGAAGTGACCTTCGTGAAAACCTTCACTTTGCTTTGTCCACCTTTAAAGATGCTTGTTGTTTAGCTCCTATAGCCAACTTGAAGCAATGTATACGGCTGCTATCTTCAAGGATAGCTAACTCAGGGGAGTCTGTCACATTATTATACACATTAAAAGGGGAGGTAATGGCCACAAAAGTTATTGGCAGCTTTTTAACATTTGATAAATAAATTCTAATACTTTAGTGGTTTACATTTATCTAACATTAACTTATGACATTATAGCGTTGCTATAGCACTTGTTGTAATGTTCTTTTAAATGGATGTATTTAATGATTGAATCAATCATTATCTCATTGAAGTTTCCACATTTGGAGGCACATGGAACTGTTCCAGAAATATTTAAAAAATCACTTTCATCTTTTGATGATGTAAGTTAATTTTCTCAAAATGTTGTTAGAATCTTAATAAAAAATATTTCTGTTGTTGTTGCAGAGTGAGGCACTAACATGTATTCAGCTTTAAGTTTCGGTTTATCTATACTATAAAGTATTAAGTTAGGTGTATGTATGTATGTATGTATGTATGTATGTATGTATGTATGTATGTATGTATGTATGTATGTATGTGATGAATAGACATCAAAACCGCTTGACCAATCTTCATAAAACTAGGCAAGAATGTTCCTTGGGTACTAACTTAGACCGTAGTGTATGTATTGTAGCCCTAAAACAAACTTAAGACCCTCTAAAAATAAAGTTGTCAGACTCTATTAAAGCTATAGTATTTATGGATCTAGGCCATGGTTAACAATGTTGACATGAGAAAAGATCGAAAGGATTTAGACCTAGATCTAATTTTAAGAAATACACTTTGCGCAGATAGTTTTTTACTTTGACACATGAAAATACAAAAGAAGCTCCATTGATTTCATTAAATAATAAAATTAACCTTCAATTTTGTGTTTCAAAAGCATTTTTTACATAAATTAGTTCCTGATATCTGTGACTACAGATTTCCTGGCGAACATTCTTTCATTAGACATTACCAAATGGTTACACATTAACACATCTCTCTACTGAGTCTATTCCTAGGTCTAGGTCTAAAACTCTTATTGAACTCTAAGATGATAAAACTTTTCGCAAAGATAGTTTTATGCTTTATCACATAAACATACTAATTATTGTCCATTCATTTCACATTTTAATCAATTTAACATTCAAATTTGTTTTTCTAAAGCATTTTTAATACATTTGTTCGCTAAAGCTGCATAGCTCTGTTGAGATAGGCCTATATTCATTCATGAAAAAAGGTCACGCATGCGCAATACAGAATGAACTCTATAAAAGACAATTTTTAACTCTAGATTAGTGTAGATTTAGATCTATGTCTACCTCAAGATCTACTTTATACTTTAACACATAAACATACAAAATTAAGTCTATTCATCTCAAAGTTTAATCAAATATATGTAGGCCTACAGGCAAATATTTTAGTTTGAAAAAATGGATTTAAGCCTATTAGCTATTTCAATTTGATAGCTTCATTCACACTATTTTTACATTGACACATTCGCTTTACTTATTACATTATTATTTCGTTTAATTGTTTACAAAACACTCTCAGTGACTATATCAACAGTAATGCGCAAATAAAGACCCGCGGGTCGCGGGTAACATATGTCTAGTATATAAAAAAATCATCAAAAATCTTTTTTTCAATATTAAGTGATGTGAGTTGTGTAAAATACATAATTGTAAAACAAATTTTCTATTTGGATCATACAGCATATTATCCTATTGAAATCATAAGCTAATTAGCTCATATTCTGTTTCATCTAGGATTAATATTAGTTAAGCAAGGAATTATTTTCCCTTTATTAATTTCTAGTACTTTGTATTCTTTCTATTGTGTGTCAATGCTAATGAGTAGTTTTTATTATTACAACCTTTTCTACAACATGTGTTCTCAAAAGAAATAATGTTTGTTCTCATTGTTAGGCCAATCAACAGCAGTTACTTGTATGGCACCATAAGAAATAGCCACAATTATCACTTCCTTAACTATAGTTTTCAAGCATCTCAGAACATTTTTTTTTTATTTATCCATTTAGTTAATAAATGAATGCAAGAATGTACTAGAAAATGCTGACATCATCTATGAGAAGGTAAGTTGATTCATAGACAAGTTAAGTGTCATTTTGACCCCCTGCAAACATTCAGCTTATTCCAGCATTCTCTGTTTTTATCATTAGCTTTTTAACTGTCAGAAATCTGGTCTTGAATGGCATGAAGATTTGGACAATGTGTGTCAACAAACTGGGCTGAAAGGGAAAAAGTTATCTAAGGTCAGTTTGATTCTTAAGTTGTCTAGTCTTAGTGCTTGAAGGGATTCTTCATCTATCTCATTTTATTAGGGGAATAGCCGCTATTAGTTTTGTGTGGTCTATCTGTTCGTCCATCCATCCCATTTGGATCTCGTAAACTAGAAAAGATATTGAAAATCCGACATCATGATATTTTAGACTTTTCAGAGTTTTGATGCAACAGCTGCTTTTTTTCTTTCCTGAAAGTGAAAAATTTAATTTTTAAAATCGAATATGCAAGCAGTTTTTTTATAAAAATACCACTATTCACTATTAATAGTTAGAAACAGGGAGACAATTTAGTAAGGGAGATGATTATTTACCATATTTTAACACAGTTATACAAACAGTTGTAGACTTTTTGTTTAAAAAAAATTTTAATTGTATTACTAAATTAAGTAATTTCTGTCATACTAACTACCTTAATTTACAAAAAAAATGTTTACTTTTCTTTTTAAAGAGAAAAAGTCTATTTAATATACATATAAGTGGAATATAAATTAAAACAACAATTAATGACTGTTTCACATTCTACATGTGAACTGGGGTATGCAACACTATCAACAGTATAGCGAACTAAAGAGAAAAGTTTTTACTTTAGGGAAGAGTAATAAGGCTTTGAATGAGAGATCAGACCTTTACAAAACAATTCATCAATGAGATAATCCTTCAATAACATCATTTAGGCCAGGGTCACATGGAACTTCACCTTCACCTTTTGCTTCCTCTGTCTTCCTCTTCATCTTCTTCCCTGAAGAAAGGTCTTTGTGAGCCCTGAGGACCTTGTGATGTGGCCATAGAGTTTGAGTTTTTGTTTTTTGACAGTGGTTATGTCATCGTAGGGTCCATTTGTTGTATTAATCCTGTTTCTAATCTCTTCATTTGTGATGCAGTCTTTGTAAGTGACACCTAAGATTTAACTATATTTTCATAACTATCAGCTTATTGAATACATATGAATATTAACAATGTAATAATAATAACATAAATAAATCTCCATATCCAGTGGTATCAAGTATTTAGTCAAATACAATAGCACGTCTCTTCTTTTTATATCGATGGAGATAGGGTTGTAGTTGTTGATAGTTAGTTCATGGTTTCTGATATGCTTTCTGAAAATATTGAAACCTGCCTTTTTACCTGCTTGAGCGGACCATTTCAGGGGCCGATTTTGAGTTTGTGTTTCCACAAACCTTGTTGTTTATCACCTTTACTGGTATCTAAAGACAAGTCATTCTTTTCTTTCAAATAGATAGTTAAACAAAAAAAAGTGTTTTAAAAGAAAGAAAAATGATAAATTGATTTGGTTCTTCTATTTTCTAAATATTTTTCTTTTAAATGATCTATTGTTATTGCTTATAATAACAAAACTATTGAATTAGTACCAGTAATGGTATAAGAATTTTACAAAAAACTTCTAATCATTTCCATTCAAACTGAGAAAATCAATTTTTTCTTTTCTCTAAATGTTATATTTCCCTCTAGGCAACTGAAAATTTTGCTTGGAATATCAGAGTCCTAAAAGGGCAGGCTGACCTTGTAATTCAAGCTAAGAAAGATTGTCAGGAGTATCTGCGACAGGTTTGTTACATTTTGTTGTTATCATTGTTCAAACATTTATTTAGTTTATTTTTTAAGTCAGCTGATGTTCACAATTGATTTAGATATACTGACAATGGTACAGAAATTTCATTAGAGATTAGAGAAGAAATATACTTGACATACTAGCAGGTGTCTCAGCTGCTCTACTTCACAAACAACATTTCTGAGGGAAAAGGTTTGTGAAGAACACTAGAAGGATAATGGAAAATTTATCTCCCATCCACTTCTTTCAAGGAATTTTGTTCTTGTGATTTCATGGAATAATTATTAATGAGAAAAATAGAACAAATACTGCTTCAGGTTTGTTGAACCAGTGTATTGATTTTTTTGAGTAATTTTATGGTAGATAAAATAAATGAAACTTTGAAATAGTAAATATTTTCTATTACAGATCAAAGAGGTGGCCATTACAACAGGTCTTGCTAAAGATGATAGGAACACACCTGTGTTGGAGCAAGAAGACAAATGTCAACTTGAGGAAACATCCTGATGTAAGAAATAATAAGAGACGGGGTAAAATCAAACTTCTAAAAGAAAGACAAGATGATTAACATTTCTAACTAGAGGAATTTTTAAAATATTCATTTAAAGGAAGTCTCACGATTTACAATATTCTCGATTTTAAATATCTGATTGTTAAGACCTGATAGCTTGGCAATATCAAATCCATAGCTTTTGAACGGATAATTGCAGACTTTAATTCTGATGAGAGCTCCAAATTTTTGGTTAAAATAAATTTCGGCTGTGCTAAATGTTGGAAATGTGGATCACAGTATACTGAAAAACACTTTAAGCAAAAATCAAATTTCTTTTTGCAAAATATCCTCACAAAAATCTTTTTTAAAAATATATTTTTAAAAAAACATTGTAATGTACGATCTAGTCAAACTGTTATTCTCTCTACTAGAAACATTGCGATGTTTCATATTTTTTTTTTTAGGTTACCATTTAAATTTGTGGTGTCAGTAAATCTTTGTTTTAAAATTATGAATAAGTTTTAGTGACAGCTCAAGAAATAAAACATTTGGAAAAGAAAAAAAAGAGAAAAATGTTTAATTTCACTGAAGTTTTAAATTGAATAATTTTAGTTGAGTTAAATTAAACTTTTTTATTGACTTTTCACAGCACAGTCATTTTAGAATGTTTCTAGTCATTTATTGTAAGCCTAGAGGTTTTCTTATGAAGAATTCTATGATTAGTCATTCTTTGACTCAACTAAATATCTAAAATTGAGGTCTTGAAAATGTGAAAAATTAAGCTGAACCCTATCAAGAATATGTCTTGTGTTAGCTGTAAAACTTTTTCACTTTCCAGTTTTAATATTTTGATTTTAACCTGTCTGACAAAGCAGTGCTTTTGTATATGGTTGATTCTTGGGTCATCTTCATCTTTGTACACAATGCCATTTCATCAAATTATTTCATGACCAAAGTTTTTGTGATCCAGATATGTGATAAAAATACATAACAGTGCAATACACTTTGATGTAATTAATGTATTATGATTGGGATATCAATGGACTACCTGATTTTAGTGGCAGTGCTACTTTTTTTTTCCTAATAAGACTTTTGTCTTTGTATCCTGACTAGCATTTTGTTCCAAATATTGTTGACAATGTCATCTATTCTTTATACTGCCTTCTAAATGGTGCAAATTTTCAGGTTCATTCCTTTTTTTTTTCTGCTTTTTTTTTCTATTTCTTGTCTGGTTCTATGGAAAATATCCTGTTCAATTCCTAGCCCTATAGAGTTTTCATGTTGACAAGATTTGTTCTATTCCAAATGTAGTTTTGACTGCACTTTGTCTTGACTTTCTTTATTTCATTTTGATACCAAGGACACACAATTTAATTCATTTAAAAATTCATGAAATTAAAAATTCTTTTGAGCAGTCACTAAACATTATTCTTTTGACATTGTTAGGAATAGGTTTTGATATCGAATGATATACAAATCCCTAGCTGTTTTTTAATCTCTTCCCCCCCCCCCCCCCAGCCCAATCCAGAATTGTTGTAAATTCTAATGCACAATCTTCTTAGATAAGTTAAGCAACTTAGCAAGAAATATCATGATATACAATCTATTAAAATATGTTACACATTTTACAGGAAACATCATGATGTAGAGTCCTCTTAGATATGTTATAAAGTTTACAGGAAACATCATGATGTAGAGTCCTCTTAGATATGTTATAAAGTTTACAGGAAACATCATGATGTAGAGTCCTCTTAGATATGTTATAAAGTTTACAGGAAACATCATGATGTAGAGTCCTCTTAGATATGTTATAAAGTTTACAGGAAATATCAAAATATGACGTTCAAAATATGTACTTAAACTCCTTAAAATATCTAACAGAAACATAATTGTCAACCAAAAACAAAGCATGGTACATTTAAAGAATAACTTAGAAACATGAGATAGTTTTGATTGTATATATACCATAATGATCATTACAACAAACTGCAGAATATAAACATCTACATCATGTCAAAGAATCTTTCTACCAGAAACTTCACAATTGATAATTAAAATGAATAGTTTCATGTCATTTGTATATAAACTAATTGATTCCATGTTACCATTCTTTTCCTAGGAAGAGCTGGCCCAAGGATATACAGGACCTTAGAAGGAAGAGAAAAGCAATACAACTTAAAGGAAGTGATTTTGTTATTAAACCATCTACCATTTGGTCTCTCTGTCCATTGTTAGGATATTTTTCACCAGCTTTTAAAAATAAATATGACTTGTTATTCACCTCTTCATTCTATTGAATTGATCTCTTTTATGATGTGTTCATTACAATCCAACCTTTTTTTTGTTCACTATTATATTCAGTTGATATTACTATGTAAGTATTGAAGCATCTTTGTGTACAGTTACGTTGTAATTTTCTAGAAAAATATTGATCCACTTTGCACTTTTATTTATTGAATTGAACTTAAGCTTTCTGGACTATACATATAAATGGTATTATACACTGGAACTGAAAGTCTACAAGAGTAGTGTGCTATTTATATAATCAAAGCAAAAACTCTGTGGACCATATACACAGACATAATTTTGTTTTGTTGTTTTCTATTCAGATTTTTGTTTTAAAACATCTGAATAAACCACTCAAAGTTTTTGTAATGAGTCTTAAGTATTTATGTTGTCAAAGTGTAAAGTTAATTCATAGTCAACATTTCTTAACTTTGATTCAATAATTTTCCCCATCAGACTTCAGCATTTAAAGAGATTTGCATCCTTAGTTTGTCTTCTGCTCTTTGTTAACATTTGGATTGGTCAGATAAGTTGACATTCTTGGTCAGATAAGTTGACATTCTTGGCCAGATAAGCTGACATTCTTGGTCAGATAAGCTGACAATTTTGGTCAGATTAAGCCGACATTCTTGGTCAGATAAGTTGACATTCTTGGTCAGATAAGTTGACATTCTTGGTCAGATAAGCTGACATTTTTGGTCAGATTAAGCCGACATTCTTGGTCAGATAAGTTGACATTCTTGGTCAGATAAGCTGACATTCTTGGTCAGATAAGTTCAGTGATGTGAATTTTCCGACAATTGTCGGAATTCCGATAATTTCTTCTGATCCGATTTTCTAGCAAAAAATCAGAAGTTTTCCAGACATTTTTTTTTTTTAATCCGACTTTTTTTTTCAATTTTTTTTTAGGAAAAAAAAATCTGATTTTATTATTTTTCCATTTTCGGAAGAATGCGAAATAAGATTTCTGATTTGTTTTGAACATGTGCACATCCGGTCTTTTGACACAGTTAAAGTTCTATTTTTTTTTTTAAATCTTGTGTTACCGTATTGTCTTATAAGTCTAGATCTCGGTCCAGACTAGAGTGGTTTGAATCAGTCTAGATCTAGATAGATATATTCTAGATAAGATATCTAGATTCTTTAATTTGAATACTTTTGAAATAGATCTAGACTTCAATGGCTGCTTGCCAGCTTTTGAAAAGTATTAGACTTAAACTTAATATCATGAATGATGCCCGGTCGCCATGTAGCGCTAATCGCAGCTATTACTACAATTCCAGATCTTTTTTTTTTTCACTGTTGTTACGATGGCCCCTAGATTTTTCTAATTTGAACCCTGCCTGTCGACTTCCATGAGTTCAAATGGGATTAGATTTAGACATCTAGATCTAGATCTATTATAATAATAATAAGATCTAGATCTACTCATCTAATAGAGTGATAGACCTACCGGCCATCTGGAGATATATATATATAGAATATACTGTCTATATATGAAATGAATGAACAGAGGAAGATTTGGAGCAATTTAGAAACAAATAGAAAAACTAAACACTGTCAAGGACACTTTTATGATTTCCTGATGCTTTATTCTCATTCTACAGTGTTCAATATTGCACACAAATTATTATATGCTTTTTAAAATCAAGGTATTATGTACAGCAGATGATAATGCTAATCCACCTACTAATGAAAATGTGTCATGCTATAGGATATTAATTCTAAGGTTTAAGATATTTACATTAATTCAGAGGTTTGAGATATTTACATTAATTCTGAAGTTTAAGATATTTACAGTCTTTTGATCATTTAATTCATCATCCATCTAGCTGTATAAATTTAAAAAAAAAAATCAAATAGACCCCTAATTGCTTTCATTTTATGGTGGCACATAATATTATAACATTAGTGCCATATATATATTATGATATGTAATATTTTATTTAAGCAATGTCTTATTTTTGGGTTTCTTTTGTAATTTGTGATCTGTTGTTTAAATTTTTCAACTCTATTTGGGTTGATGTATGCTCATTTTACTTTTCTGGTCATTCAAATGAATTGAAACCAAATAGTTCATGTTTACCTGAAAATAAAATGTATAGTCAAAAGCATACATAAGTAAAAAAATAATGTGAGCAATTTTTATTTCCTGGTACCAACAGCAGTATTCACAAATGATTTATTTTCCTTTTAAAAAGGAATAGTCATTAATAACACTGGCAAATGATTCCATATTTTTTTAAATCTCTACATTAAATTGTACACAATTGTATAGTGTATACACTTCATACACCTCCAAAGTAAACACATTTAGAATAACTTTTTCTTTTTTGCATGAAATGTAAGTAGCATTTCTTGTAAACAGAACTTGAGCTTAATAGAAGATCTTACACAGTATCAATTGAACTTTATAATAGACGATTCATACGATTTTCATGTATCTTTTGGGAATGTGAGAAGTCTGCTTCAAGAGAAACATTGTAACTAGGTGTGAACTATGAACTGATAAGAACCCTAATTTCGAAAGTGGTAGACTACAATTAAAATACAGACTAAACATAACTAAACAACAATGCTAGTGGAGACAGTGTGTGTGTGTGTGTGTGTGCATGCATGTGCGACTTCCTCATTCCAAATCATTGGAGGAAATCTTTTCCAGTGGTCTTAGAGTTGTATGTGGCTCCTGGTGATGCCTAACTAGACTCTTGGGAGAGAGCTAACTGTTCCCCATGAAGCAATGGTTGAAGCCTTTCTGAAAAAATAATAAAAGGTCAAGGTTGTTAGTAATAGGTAAATAGGTAGCACATATTTTAAAATAAAATAGTGATTGCTGTTTCATTTCATTAAAACAAAAACCTCTTGGAACATTTTAGGTTTGTTTGATAGGTTTGTTTGGTTTTAATGTTTGTATGTGTAAATAGAGTTAGATACCATTATTTTGTACTGAAACTCATTACTTTTCTAATGTTTAAAATGAATGCATGTTTAATGTCAACACACTGATTGATTCAGAACCTGGTTTGTTCTTCCCTTTTGTTCATTGATTCAATCAAATCACTTGTTAGAACTTTTGTAGTGTTTCTTTTTATTTGAGCAGTCCTATGTTTTTGACATGTTTTTTTGGAATCTGACCAGTGTCAAACTAATGTCTCCAAACTTTGTGCTGGACACTCTGCTCAATATTTGTTTATTCACATTATCATTTGTTGTCTACATTGCTCAGCTTAGTTGTTTTTGGTCAGGTTAGAACTGCTTCACATATTGAGCAATAAATATTGAATGTATTTGTTAGTTGTACAGGGAACTCAGTTCAAGGTATACAAAAGTCTTGTTTTATTTAATGCTCTTCCAAAACTCAATGATGTATTGAATAGATGTATTGCTATGTACAGAGATGTTTGTATTGCCATGGCAATATTTGTTTCTCTTAGATTCAGTGGACATTGATTTGTGCACAAAATTATTTTTTTTTAATCAATTTCCTAAATGTTCACTATCTCCACGTTTTATTGTTAATTAGATATATTCGACAATTTGTATTTTATTTTACTATTTAATTTATTATACCGGTATATACAATGACTTGAATTTTTAGCTTACATACTTTTAGCAATGACCTTCCATTAATTAATATATTTATCACTTTTTATAAGTCAGTGATGTTAGACTCACTGCTGTTGTCACCATAGAAACACTTCAGTTGATGTGATTCTGGAATCCATCTTTTCATGATTAGTTAGCTAGTGTACTCAAATCTAATGGTGTGATATTGTCTGTCTCATCTGTTGTCAGCGTTTCAGACATGCTATTTAGATCTAGATCTCTCTCTGTTCCATAATGTTCTCAACACTCAGAAATAAAACACTACAAAACTTTTTGTGTTGGACTCATCAATCTCAAACAGTTGGTAACATCGGGCCATGTCTTTTTAAAATAATTATTGTCATAGCTTCTCAAAACAAAAGGTGATCCATCCTAATACACGTTCTGATTGAGCTCCATATAATTCCTTCCTCGTCATTTTTAATTAGCATTCTTATTCGGCCAAAATAGTCATCTTCAAGCTTGGATATAAAATCAAATTTAAATAGTGCATGTAGTCTACTTTTCAAGTCGGCAGAAAACTGGAACACAACATGCGCTGGAACAAAGGCGACAGACTGCTTTCTGATCATAATTTGCCAGTAATGTAAAATTGTTGTAGTGTTCTTAAAAGTGTGCAGTTGGTTAAAAAACAAGACTGTCCAAGTGCTGTGCATAAGTTCATAAGCTTCAAGTGTGTTTGCTGTACCACAAGTTCATTAGATCCAAGTGTGTTTGCTGTGCCACAAGTTCATAAGGTCTGAGTGTGTTTGCTGTGCCACAAGTTCATAAGCTGCAAGTGTGTTTGCTGTGCCACAAGTTCATAAGCTGCAAGTGTGTTTGCTGTGCCACAAGTTCATAAGCTGCAAGTGTGTTTGCTGTGCCACAAGTTCATTAGGTCCAAGTGTGTTTGCTGTGCCACAAGTTCATTAGGTCCAAGTGTGTTTGCTGTGCCACAAGTTCATTAGGTCCAAGTGTGTTTGCTGTGCCACAAGTTCTTAAGCTGCAAGTGTGTTTGCTGTGCCACAAGTTCATTAGGTCCAAGTGTGTTTGCTGTGCCACAAGTTCATTAGGTCCAAGTGTGTTTGCAGTGCCACAAGTTCATTAGGTCTAAGTGTGTTTGCTGTGCCACAAGTTCATTAGGTCCAAGTGTGTTTGCTGTGCCACAAGTTCATAAGCTGCAAGTGTGTTTGCTGTGCCACAAGTTCATAAGCTCCAAGTGTGTTTGCTGTGCCACAAGTTCATAAGCTGCAAGTGTGTTTGCTGTGCCACAAGTTCATAAGCTACAAGTGTGTTTGCTGTGCCACAAGTTCATAAGGTCCAATTGTGTTTACTGTGCCACAAGTTCATAAGGTCCAATTGTGTTTACTGTGCCACAAGTTCATTAGGTCCGAGTGTGTTTGCTGTGCCACAAGCTCATAAGGTCTGAGTGTGTTTGCTGTGCCACAAGTTTATTAGGTCCAAGTGTGTTTGCTGTGCCACAAGTTCATAAGGTCCTAGTGGATTTGCTGTGCCACAAGTTCATAAGCTTCAAGTGTGTTTGCTGTGCCACAAGTTCATTAGGTCCAAGTGTGTTTGCTGTGCCACAAGTTCATTAGGTCCAAGTGTGTTTGCTGTGCCACAAGTTCATTAGGTCCAAGTGTGTTTGCTGTGCCACAAGTTCTTAAGCTGCAAGTGTGTTTGCTGTGCCACAAGTTCATTAGGTCCAAGTGTGTTTGCTGTGCCACAAGTTCATTAGGTCCAAGTGTGTTTGCAGTGCCACAAGCTCATTAGGTCTAAGTGTGTTTGCTGTGCCACAAGTTCATTAGGTCCAAGTGTGTTTGCTGTGCCACAAGTTCATAAGCTGCAAGTGTGTTTGCTGTGCCACAAGTTCATAAGCTGCAAGTGTGTTTGCTGTGCCACAAGTTCATAAGCTACAAGTGTGTTTGCTGTGCCACAAGTTCATTAGGTCCGAGTGTGTTTGCTGTGCCACAAGTTCATTAGGTCCAAGTGTGTTTGCTGTGCCACAAGTTCATTAGGTCCAAGTGTGTTTGCTGTGCCACAAGTTCATAAGCTGCAAGTGTGTTTGCTGTGCCACAAGTTCACAAGCTCCAAGTGTGTTTGCTGTGCCACAAGTTCATAAGCTGCAAGTGTGTTTGCTGTGCCACAAGTTCATAAGCTACAAGTGTGTTTGCTGTGCCACAAGTTCATAAGGTCCAATTGTGTTTACTGTGCCACAAGTTCATTAGGTCCGAGTGTGTTTGCTGTGCCACAAGCTCATAAGGTCTGAGTGTGTTTGCTGTGCCACAAGTTTATTAGGTCCAAGTGTGTTTGCTGTGCCACAAGTTCATAAGGTCCTAGTGGATTTGCTGTGCCACAAGTTCATAAGCTTCAAGTGTGTTTGCTGTGCCACAAGTTCATTAGGTCCAAGTGTGTTTGCTGTGCCACAAGTTCATAAGGTACAAGTGTGTTTGCTGTGCCACAAGTTCTTAAGCTGCAAGTGTGTTTGCTGTGCCACAAGTTCATTAGGTCCGAGTGTGTTTGCTGTGCCACAAGCTCATAAGGTCTGAGTGTGTTTGCTGTGCCACAAGTTTATTAGGTCCAAGTGTGTTTGCTGTGCCACAAGTTCATAAGGTCCTAGTGGATTTGCTGTGCCACAAGTTCATAAGCTTCAAGTGTGTTTGCTGTGCCACAAGTTCATTAGGTCCAAGTGTGTTTGCTGTGCCACAAGTTCATAAGGTCCAAGTGTGTTTGCTGTGCCACAAGTTCTTAAGCTGCAAGTGTTTTTGCTGTGCCACAAGTTCATTAGGTCCAAGTGTGTTTGCTGTGCCACAAGTTCATTAGGTCCAAGTGTGTTTGCAGTGCCACAAGTTCATTAGGTCCAAGTGTGTTTGCAGTGCCACAAGTTCATTAGGTCCAAGTGTGTTTGCTGTGGAACAAGTTCATTAGGTCCAAGTGTGTTTGCTGTGCCACAAGTTCATAAGCTGCAAGTGTGTTTGCTGTGCCACAAGTTCATAAGCTGCAAGTGTGTTTGCTGTGCCACAAGTTCATAAGCTACAAGTGTGTTTGCTGTGCCACAAGTTCATAAGGTCCAATTGTGTTTACTGTGCCACAAGTTCATTAGGTCCAAGTGTGTTTGCTGTGCCTCAAGTTCATAAGCTCCTTGTGTGTTTGCTGTGCCACAAGTTCATTAGGACCAATTGTGTTTGCTGTGCCGCAAGTTCATTAGGTCCAAGTGTGTTTGCTGTGCCACAAGTTCATTAGGTCCAAGTGTGTTTGCAGTGCCACAAGTTTATTAGGTCCAAGTGTGTTTGCTGTGCCACAAGCTCATTAGGTCCAAGTGTGTTTGCTGTGCCACAAGTTCAAAGGTCCAATTGTGTTTGCTGTGCCACAAGTTCATTAGGTCCAAGTGTGTTTGCTGTGCCACAAGTTCATAAGGTCTGAGTGTGTTTTTCTTGTGCCACAAGTTCATAAGGTCCAAGTGTGTTTGCTATGCCACAAGTTCATTAGGTCCGAGTGTGTTTGCTATGCCACAAGTTCATTAGGTCCGAGTGTGTTTGCTATGCCACAAGTTCATTAGGTCCAAGTGTGTTTGCTATGCCACAAGTTCATAAGGTCCAAGTGTGTTTGCTATGCCACTGTATATAGCCTATAAACTGTTTATTTTCATCGAAAACCCCCCACCCTTTTTTTTTTCAACTCAATATCGATATACCGGTATTTAAAATACCATATACTGGTTTTCAGCCGAAACCATCTCCTGGGGATTTTTTTTTTTTTGGCACACTCGCATCTTAACGCTCTACCTGCAAACTATGTCAGTGAGAAATTTTTTAGAGCACACTACTTAAAAACACTATTCGACATGTCGACCCTGGGAAGTTACTGGGCTTTGTCCGGGTGGTGGAGTTGTCTACGAAGATCGAATTCATGAATTGTGAACATATAATATTTACATAAGATTTTTACCAAATTATTAAATTTTTACTACCTTTACTGTTTTAACTGTGAATAGACCTTGTTTTTAATGATTTAATTGTATGGAATTAGCTCTTGTAAAGGAGAGTAATCCTTGAAGGATTACGGGAACGACATGGCCTAAATTGTGCCGATGTGCCAAAAACTCAAAACTCAATCCTGATAAAGCACCAGCTGCGAAGGACAGGACACGTCTTCAGAAAGCAAGACCGTCGCATCCCTAAACGACTCCTGTGTGGCAAATTAAGGGAAGCAAGCGCTCACAAGGTGGACAAAGAAAACGCTTCAGAGACATTCTGAAAGCCTTCAGCATTGACCAAGCCACCTGGGAGACAGAAGCACATGACAGAGCATCATGGCGTCGCGCTGTGAAATCTGGCGCACAAATTGCAGAGGACAAGAGAACAGCGCTGGCAAAAGAAAAGCATCAGAAAAAAAAAAGTCAAATTTGACAAAAGTGGGTCATCATCGAACCACGATGGACGAACTATAGAAGGCCTAACTATATGGATATATATATATTTTTATCGTATGGGGGTTGAACCTCACCCTCCTGGAATCTTTTGACAGTACTTCGCTTTTTTTTTTTTCAAACTTGCTTATATTCTCGCACATAGATCTATACTGTATTAATTAATAAGGCCCAGCGATTTTTATTGGGAGGGGGTTGAACCTTCTCTCGAGTTTTACATGACTTCCATGTCTCACATGCACAAATCGCAGTTAGTTGAGATTGTGTTAACTATTAGGATTTGTGTCTATCCAGACCAACACTGAACCATAATCTTCAAATACAAAAACAAAATGTAATAAAATACTCTGAAAGACACAAAGATATATGCACATTCCTCGTCCCATATGCTAGGACAAATTTGTACAAATACTCCTTCCCTAGCGCTATTAGAGAATGGAATGGGTTGCCTGAGCTGGCCAGGAAAACCAGTGACTTGGCAGAATTTAAGTCATTGGTTAATATGCATGACTAAATGTAGGACGTAATCATCTATTTTTTTTTGAAGTAACTTCTGTATTACATAAGATAAGATAATCTCCTTATTGAGTTTTACAAGGTAGAAATAAGACTAGTAAAACAAACTATTACTATTAGATGTATTTTGTAGATCTATTCAAGACCGCACTACAAACAGCGATGTCTTCACTTGTCCTACAGATCTTGAACAAATAGAAAGTTCACCTTATTAGGCAGTGTTATCTCAAGGGATGGAGATGCATATCATCGTGTTGCATGTCGTATTGGAAAGCAGCCTTCTTTAAAAAAATACGGCCTATCTGAACTGTTAAGGCTTCCGCGCGGTGTTGCTTCTTGGAAATATAACTAGTGTAGATCTACGTCTGACTGGAAGCAATGCTGAACTCAAACTACTTCAGTAACACCGGCGAAAGGCCGAAACAATCAAAAATGTAGTCGACGCTGATGTTGTTCTACAAATATATTTAATCATCAAGAAGGGAATCCTCCGATGTCAGCTATGTCCGTAAATCCGTATATCTATTCTACTGCTGTACACGAAGCGTCTTTTTAGCGTCACTTAGAGCGTTCTTCTTTTTAGATATCTATTCGAACTTATTGCTAAGTAAAACTTTCCCCTTATTTCCGAAACAAATAACTAATTAGTAATCATGTCATAACAGAACAAGCAAATCAATTAGCCTAGAGATTTAAAAAAAAAACCTCCTACTCAATGCAATTATTGTTCCAACGGCTTCCTACGCTTCGAGACGTGGAAGGTTGAAAAGAGGCTGAGCAGTGATAACTGAGAAGGATCCTACGAATAACATACCGAGATAATGTTACCAATAGAGAAATCTTTTCCCGCACAGGCCTTCGATAAGGAAAGGGGAGACTGAACGTCAATTAACATTTGTGAGACATATCATTAGGCAAGACCAAACACGTTTACCAAAGTCAGCATTAACATGAAAGCCGAAAAGAGGAACGCAAAAACGTAGCCGTCCATGTCTAACACGGCGTCACACCTGAATTTTGTGGGAACCATCTGGAAAGTGGTTGTGAAAGTAGCCTAAGACTGATTTCTGTGGAGAGAGCTTGTAGCCCTATGCGTCGAATGGCGCGAGAGGGCCCTTAAGCCTATGTGTTTCTCAACACTACAATAAAAAATCCTACGTTCGCCACTCAGCTGGTCAGATAAGATGTTAGGGGAAGCGCGTAAGCTCAAGAGTTGTCCAGGATGAAGCCCGGCGCCAAGCGTTTTCTACATTTCTGTGCTTCATCATCATCATCATCAAACTCCATTTGAGTGAGGGCTTGAGAGGCTTAAGTCCTTTCTTGCAAAAGCCCAGGACAGAAACCCTGCTGGCTTGCGTAGTGCATACACGTCATCATACAGGTCGATAATTTTTGGTTTCCCAGACCTGTTGAGGCGGAGATCAGCAAGTCTGGGGCAGTCAAACAGAATATGAGGCACGGGTTCATCTTCTTACCCGCAGCGGGGGCACCGTGAATCGAAATTTGGCCATAGCCGTGAGAAATATGAGCCAACAGGACATTGGTCTGTTCTGCACTGTGCTATAATAGCTTGCTCAGGCCTGGACAGCCTCCACCACGGGAAAGTGCGGTCAGGGCGCTTCATGTGCTCCCAGACTCCGGGCTTCAGAAACTCTTTCTACTGGCGTCTGCAATGTATTTTTTTTTCTTATAATAGGAAGACTACAATCAAATAGAATAAAATTAAGAAGGTTTGGGGCATTCTGATACTAAACGGTGAGAAACATTCGAGGTAGCAATTTTAATTTTTAAAAGTTGCATTTTGGAAAAGTGTCACTCGGTGCGGCCCGCACCCCCCCCTCAATGACGCCACTGGTCCAACAGTTACGCTGGGCAGGGCACGTATCCCGTATGGGGGACGAAAGTATACCAAAAGCAGTCTTTATTTGTTGAGCTAAAAGGCGCCCCGCGGAAACGCTTCAAATACCAGCTGAGGCGTCAACTTTCCTTATTACAGTATAAGTGCACTGACCTAAAATGTTTGGATTGCAATAATAAGTCACAGACCTATATGTGTGTGTATATAGAATACAGATATCTACCAATATGTTAGAATCACAGACCTATAAATAGATCTAGATTTAATGAGCTTCCTGTTTGGCACGAAGTTCGAACATCATAATCATTCTCATCATATTCCATATGAAAGATATAGATCTAGATCTATGATATTGATTGATCTAGATCTTTTAGGGGGTTAAATTAAAAATCTAGATCTAAAAGGTATTACTAGATTAGTAGATATCTTGAAGTTGATCTATGAGTATGACTCTATTTCAAGTATTTCTATAGACTATACTCATAACTCATACTGTCTATACTAATCATTCTATTCTATCTTAAATTAATGATAATCAACCATAATCTTACTGATTAAACTTACTGTCTTACTTACTATCTATCTATACTTCTATAGACACTATACTCAGTATACTGTCACTATAGTCGTAGAGTATTATCAGTATAAATAGTCTATTATCTCTATAGAGACTCTATTAGTATTATCCCTATCACCGTCTATAGATCTATACTACTATTGTAGTACTATTATTCACTATACTCTATGAGTCTATGTTTATGATCTATCTTAGACTATCTATACTGAGAATACTCTAGTCTCTATCATACACTCAGTATGATACAGGGACAGTAGATACATGAAAGACATGATACTCTACTCTACTCTTAGTAACACTATGTCACTCTATGATAAATGATAGATCTTATTAGATCTAGACTCAATAAACTCTATACTATAGAAGTCTAAAAGTCAGTATATAGATTATAATAGATCTACTCAGCTAAATTCTAACTAAACTACTAACACACTAAATGATAATTAAATATGATTAAATAATAAATGTAGACATAGACTCTATTATAAAATACTTTATAGACTATTAGACTTTTACAGTTTATACTTAATAGAAGACATTACTTATCTTCTTCTTATCTTATATAATACAGACGTTACTTCAAAAAAGAAGATGATTACGTCCTACGCGTCATGCATTTAGTCATGCATATTAACCAATGACTTAAATTCTGCCAAGTCACTGGTTTTTCTGGCTAGCTCAGGCAACCCATTCCATGCTCTAATAGCACTAGGGAAGAAGGAGTATTTGTACAAATTTGTCCTAGCATATGGGACGAGGAATGTGCCTTTATTTTTGTGTCTTTCAGAGTATTTTATTAAATTTTGTTTTTGTATTTGAAGATTATGGTTCAGTGTTTTATGTATAATTGCTACTTTACTTTTGAGTCTTCTGTCCTGAAGGCTTTCTAAATTTAGTGATTTTACTAATGGTGTTACCCTAGTCAAATGTGAATATTCGTTTGTTATGAATCTCACTGCTCTATTTTGTGTTTGTTCCAGTTTCTTAATGTTTTCTTGAGTTGAGGGGTCCCACACGGTGGATGCATATTCTATTATTGGCCTAACCAAGGTTAAATAACATTTTAGTTTTATGTTCTTATTTGATTTATAGAAATTTCTTTTAATAAACCCTAATGCTTTGTTGGATTTTTTTATAGTTTCATCAATATGTGGATTCCATGACAGTTTTTCATTTATTATAACACCTAGGTATTTTGAGTTTTTAGTCTGTGTTACTGGTTTGCCATGAATAAGATAAGTGGAATTAATTTGTTTAATTTTTTTTGTTACTCTTAACAACTGACATTTTTCTGGGTGGAAAGACATGCTCCAATTTGATTCCCATTTCTGTAATTCATCTAATTCTCTTTGTAAAATATCTGTGTCTTGTTTTGTTTTTATTGTTCTATATATTATGCAATCGTCTGCAAATAATCTGACTTTTGTTCCTGAACTAATGCAATTTGGTAAATCATTTATGTAAATTAAAAATAGTAGTGGACCCAAGACTGTTCCTTGAGGTACACCTGAGTTTACTGTTATTGGTGTTGATTTAGAGCCATTTATTATTACAGTTTGTTCTCTCCCTATCAGAAAATCTTTAATCCACTGATACAGTGGACCGTTAATGCCGAAATATTTTAATTTTTTAAGCAAACTATGGTGGTGAACTTTGTCAAAAGCCTTGGAAAAATCTAGTAAGATAGCATCTATTTGTTCACTATTATCTAAACCTTTTGAGAAATCATCAATTAGTCCTATTAGTTGTGTTTCACATGATCTATATTTCCTAAAGCCATGTTGGTATGGGGTGAGGACATTATGTTTGTCTAAGTGGTTTATGATGTTGCTACATATTATGTGTTCTAGTATTTTACATGTGATGCTGGTAAGTGATACTGGTCTGTAGTTTCCTGGATCAGATTTTTCTCCTTTTTTAAATAGGGGGGTGACATTAGCTTCTTTCCAGTCCTTTGGTACTCTGCCCTGGTTAAGCGATGCCTGAAAGAGTATTTTGAACACTGGGGCTAGCTCATTGCTTAGTTCTTTGAGTAATCTAGCTGGAATACCATCAGGTCCAGACGCTTTATTTGGTTTGGTGTTGGCTAATAGTTTTTTAATTCCATTTTCTTGTACTACTAAATCTTCTATGTTGTCTACTTGGTTCAATTAATAGCATTAGACTCTTAGACAGTCTAGATCTATATATATAATAGTATTCTATCCATGACTATGCGATACTAGCTAGTCACTAGACTGACTAGATAGTAGATTTGACTAGGTCTATCTAGAATTCTAGATATAATATATTATATAAATATATTATATATCTAGTCAAAGTCTAGATTGTAGATCTAGAATCTAGAAGAATCTAGATTCTAATTTTTACAATGATTAGATCTAGATCTATTCTATATAATATAATATTGACTATTAGATATATCTCACTGATCTTTGGACTTGAAGACAAGCCTTGTTATATATTATAAATTATAATTAGACGCTCATGATCATGATGTTAATATTATAATATTATTTATTATTAGTCTTAGATAAAGACTACGACTTAGAATAATTATTTATTATAATAATAAATTAAATAATAGAAGAGATTATAGATCTAGATTTAAAAATAATAATAATAATATTGTTATAACCCCGCCATGCACAGAAGGTTCGCACTATTAGTGACTAGACTAGGAAGGATGTTGACATTAGAGGAGAAGAGAAAAAGATTTCGGCCCAAGTCTAGAGCCGATATGAATATGCTGTGCGCAAGGCAGATGTCCTATGTATTTGTCATGTCTTCATGTAAATAAACATCAATGTCTTGTTGAATTGCCTCCCTTCAGTTATTACAATAAAATTGATATATATCTAGATCTAGTTATCTAGTGACTTAGTCTATATAGATCTAGATCTATTAATCTAGTGACACTACATAACTAGAATGGTCTAGACTCTATAAAGTGAATAAAGTCTATATATATAAATTGTATTATTATCTATATAATCTATATAGAAGAAAATATAGTCTAGATCTAAAATTCTTATCTAGAGTAGGACTAGTAGGAGGAGTAATACAATTCTAGAGTAGATCTATACTTTAAAATTCAAATAACATAATAGATCTAGCAGAATCTAGAGATTAGATATATATATATATATATATATATATATATATATATATATATATATATATATATATATATATATATATATATCCATGATTAAGTAGGAGTGCAAAATTTTATGTGAATACTCAGCACCAGCTGTGACCCATATAGTTTGCCACATCCAACGCAAACATAAACATTATATGCGGTGGTCGATTTAGATGCTCTTTTCGCCATCTACATCTGTCCTTGGCGGTGGATTTTCTTTTGTGTATCCTGCGGCCTTTATAAAAACTCTCTGAGCTATCTCATTCTGAAGCCACCTGCAGTCAGATACCTTCATCTATGTCAGTTAAAGGAAGTTGGTGCCTAAGCTTGTCTTTAAAGTGTCTGTGGGACATCTCTGTTACATCTACCACCTTTCAGCTCACAAAAAAGTCTGCCTTTTCCACACCCCCCCCCCCCCCCCCCCAATATGGGATCATAGTGCTTTCTCCAGCGTAACTGTTGGACCATAAGAAGCCCCTCTTTACTGTCCATACCGGCATGTTTTAAATGAGGACTTAAGTGTCTTAAGAGACTTTGTTTTGTATTCACCATGTACATTGACATTTAGAACTAAAAGAACATGAAAGCAACTTTTCGAATTGGGAGTCTTGACCCGATCCAAAATAAGTAAATATATCTCCTCAACAAATTATTTTAAACGAGGGAGGCTCGGTCACCTGGTACTGATTAGTATTAGAACAAGACCAAGATCTAAATCTGAATAGAAGTTAGAACTAGAATTAGTATAGATTTAGATATAGACTAGATTCTAGATACAATTCTTACTATATCTAGATCTAGATTCGTATTTTACTTAGTCATTTTTATCTAAGTCTTATCTTAGAGTCTTAGTTCATCAATTACTAGGACTAAATCTATTGAACTTTCTAAATTCTACTTTTAGATTATATTAGATTAGATCCAATTTAATTAAAATTAATTAATAATATACTGTTAATAATCAATAGTATTATACAGTACTAGATTTATAATTATCAGACAGGCAGGGAATATTATGAACAGAATGACAGGAACACAGGTCAGAGCTAAAAAGAATCTCGTCACTAGCAACAAAGAAACACTTGCTTATGAACTTAATGACTTTTTTACTCTCGTTTTGACACTAATAATTTTAACAACGAACGACTCAAAGCCTTGCAAGAAGTAACTGTAGAAAACTGTCTTGAATTAGAAATAACTAAACAGCTAATCAAACATTTTTTAAAAAGTCAACCCAATGAAAGGTTGTGTGCCTGAAATGTGCAGAACAACTGGCTGAACCTATGTAGACATTTTCTCTACTTTCCTAAACAACCACGAGATTCCATCCCTGTGGAAATCCTCCGCAATTATACCTGTCCCAAAGGTTGTCAAACCAATGGAAATGAATAACTACAGACCTGTATCACTGACATCAATTGTTTCTAAATGTTTAGAAAAACTCAATACAATTTGCTTACCAAAAGGGAAAAGGTGTAGATGATGCTACACTATACATTTTAAATTGTATTTACAAACACTGTGGCTCACACAACACTTATGCAAGAATGATGTTTCTCATCTGCTTTCAACACAATCCAAATCCATTTTATCCTTATCCTTTTAAGCTTTTATTGACTTGACCAAGGCGTTTGACCGTATCAGCAGAACCGGCCTGTTTGCCATATTAGAGAGAACTGGCTGTCCAAACAAGGTACAGAAACTAGTGTCAGCTTTTCATGAAAATATGTAGGACAATGTACAGTTTGACAGTTCCGCCTCTAATCCATTCTCCATCAAGAGCGGGGTAAAACAAGGATATGTTCTGGCTCCAACACTATTCAGCATCTTCTTTTTAGTGGTACTCACCAGCACTTTTAAATCCGTGGAAGATGGAATATATATCCACAGTAGATCCAATGGAAAGCCTTAAAGCTAAAATGAAGAGGCTGTGTATCTTGAATAGGGAACTGCTGTTCGCAGATGATGTGGCACTCATATCTCACTCACAAGAAGGATTCCAGAGGCTTGTGAATGCTCTGACAGATGCTTGTCAAGAGTTTAGCATTACAATAAGCCTCTCCAAGACTGAAATGATCAAATCCTGGCACAAGATGTTGCAGAAATACCAGGGATATGTATTGGAAATCACACACTTACAGTGGTGCAGGAATTCACATACTTGGGAACAGTAATAGCCAGCAAACTATATTAAGATACTGAGCTGACAAAAATAATAGGAAAGGCTTCTGCAGCAATGGCAAAACTCTCCAAGCACGTCTGGGAAAATACCGAATTGACTATGGCAACCAAAATCCTAGTCTACAATGCCTGCATTCTGAGCACAATTCTTTATGGCAGTGAGAGCTTGGCAACTTACATACGTCAAGAACACAGATTAAATTTTCCACAATTTGCATCTCCTGGAGGGATCATGTCTCAAACCGGGTTTTCTGAAATGGGCCAATATGCACAGCATCTATGCTCTTCTTACACAGTCATGTCACTCACATGCCAGATAGAAGAATCTCTCAAGACATCCTATACGCTGAGCTTGCTGAGGTAGTCAGACCTAAGGGCCGCCCAAGACTAACCTACAAAGATGTCTGTAAGCGAGACATGAAAGTCACGGGCATCGAAAAAATAATGTGGGAGGAGATAGCCCAAGACAAGACAGCATGGAGACAGACTGTACGTGTTGGTACAAACTTCACAGAGTGCAAAGAACCAAGGCTGCATCAGTCAAGAGAAAGTAAAAGAAAGCTGCCATGTCAGCTAGCCCTAGGACAGATGCATATACATGCATGAACTGGGGCAAACTCTGGCGCTCGAGAATTGGCTTGATCAGTCACACCAGATTCTGCCCTGTCTCAAGATGAAACCAAAGCCAGTGATTCACCTGGGTGCATCCATTGTCTTCCGAGACATGAGGAGCCATATATATATATCCTTATTTAAAAACTGAAAGCAATGAAGATAAGTCCACATATATAATTCTATGGGCTAATGAATTCTTGACACTGAGACCTCAGAGAGTTAGGGTTAACAGCACAGTATCTAACATGTTTTGTTAATACAGAAGCACCCCAAGAAGCTGTGACATCGACATTGTGGTACATTCTATATTCCAATGATCTTCAAGCATGTAGTCCTTTTTGTTTCTTAAAGTTTGCAGATGACGTGTGGCTCTTCTTGTCCTGCTCTTAGAGAGCGCGGACGTAAATCATTATTTAAGAGAAATAAATGATATTGAAAAATACTGTAGTGACAGTTTTTAATATTGAATGTCATAAAACTAAAGAAATGATTATCAACTTCTTAAAGGAAAAGAAAGAAAATGATATTGTTTCAGTAGCTGGGGGAGAGCATTTAAGCTTTAAGTACCTTGGAACTGTGTTAGGCAATAAAATTAAATTTGATTGAAAACACAGATTACATCACCAAAAAAGGGCAAATTAAGGTGACTAAGAAGAATTTCATCCTTTAATGTTAAAAGTGTGTTAAAACAGCCTAACTGGACTGGACTGTTTGACCTTGGTAGTTAAAAACAGTCAAATAAAAGTAGTAGCCAATATAAAACCCACAAGAAAAATCTTACACTGGAACAAATGCAACCTAACACAATTATACCAAACAGCATTAAACTTTCAACATTCTTATCAGAAAAAGACATTGATGACCTCTGGAATTTCATTAAAAGGCAACTTAAAACATTATAGTAAAATCAAATGTCAACTAAATACTCATGAAACAAAATAAATAATTGCTGGTTTAATAATAATTTAAAGAAATTTTGCAAACAGAAGGAAAACCTATATAGAAAATTTAAAGAAACTAAGGCAGAAAGAGTTTACAAAAAGTATATTAAATTTAAACACCTAACCCAAAACGTAAGCAGACAACTGCAGAGTGAATACATAAACAGTATGATATCTAACAACAAAAATAAAAACTTATAGTCGAATATAAAATTTAAGAAACCTTAACACAAAATGATAATGAAACTAAAGCTAACATTCTAAATAAATAATTTGCATCAGCATTCTCAACCCTAGGAGACAAAGACATTACTTAATTTGAACCAAGTCGAAAACATAGGAGATATAAATATACAAGAAAAGGGAATCCAAAAATAATAATAATAAACCAAATAAAGCATCTGGACCTGATGGCATTTCAGCTAGATTACTCAAAGAACTAAGCAATGAGCTAGTACCAGTGTTCAAAATACTTTTTCATTCTTAATCAGGGCAAAGTACCTAGAGACTGGAAAGAAGCTAACATCCCTCCCGTATTTAAAAATGTAGACAAATCTGACCCAGGAAATTACATACCAGTATCAATGTAAAATCCTAGAAAACATAATATGTAGCAACATGATAAACAACTTAGACAAACACAATGTACTTACTTCCTACCAACATGGCTTTAGGAAATATAGATCATGTGTAATATCTTTAGTAAAATCATAAAATTTAGAGACCCTTAAAAGTAAAGTAGTAATTATACATAAAACACTGAACCATAGTTTTGAAATACAAAAACAAAACCTAATAAGGTACTTCAGACACAAATATAAAGGCACATTCCTCGTTCCTTATGCTAGGACAACTTTGTACAAATACTTCTTCTTCCCTAGTGCTATTAGAGCATGGAATGGGTTGCCTGAGTCAATTAGGAAAACCAATGACTTGTCAGAGTTAAAGTCATTGATTAACATACATGACATAGGACATAATCATCTTATTTGAAGTAACGTCTGTAGTTTAAAAGATAAGAGAGTAAAAGTTGCTGATATTTTTTTCTTTCTCAATTTCTATATTTTATCTCTAGGCTATTTCTGATTTTTTTATATTAATAATCATTTAATTTCAACTTAATCAACACGTTTGACTTTATTTCTTCACAGTTCAAATTAAGATTACTAAAAGAGTTGGAATAATTTAAAGCATCTCCTAGTCTGGTGGTGTTCTCAATATGCCTAAAAAAAATATTCAAAGACAGTTTCAAAAACTATCAACAGCTATGACCTGTCAACCGTCACCATTAGTTCAGGGAGTATTCACTAACCAGGCTACATCCCCCACCATATCCAGAACATCATTGTCCATGACTGAAACACCAATGCTTGCTAATATTGTGACCTCTCTAGATTCAGGTTACTCTTCCCCAACATGGCACTGCAATCCTACAGACTCCACTCCCAACACAGTAGGACACAAATCTCTTCCTAGACGGTTAAATCAGGATTTTACTGCAGGTTATATATTCTTATTTGTATTTGATTTTCATAATCAAGATGCATTTTAAAATCCTTTTTCATCTATATTTATATTCTATATAAGTATTGTTAGCTTAAAAATGATTTTATTACATCCAAGTGATATGATATTGTATGTTTCTGTAAGAGTTGATTTCATTCATTAGTTGCTGCTCAAATTAGATTGGAGAACTTCTTGTCAACAACGAAACAAAATCAGGATTTCCTAAGATCTGATAGTTCAACAGAGTCTGGTGCTGATCCACATCAGGTTAGTCAAAGTCTTTTTTTTTTCTTTAACATTTTCTGCCTAAAACTTTTATTTACTAGTACAATGAACAGTACTATAGTTCAAAGCTAAATTTTAAAATGATCCTTTCAGCTCTCCACCAGATCTGCACTTTTAGAGCGACCAATGTATTCCTATATGGATCTGATCAAGATGGCCATCCTCTCATCCAAAGATGGTGAAATGACTTTTCAGGAAATCATTTCTTGGATTGAAACACAGTTTCCATTTTTTAAATATAAGGCTAAAGAGAGTTGGAAGGTAGCAATGTATTCAGTTTTTGTGTTGAGCAGTGATTGTCCTTTTCTTGTCTGTAGTTGACAGGGATCACAGATTCTTTAACTAGTTTGTATTTGTGTTTCTATTATCCGCAGAACTCAGTGCGACACAATCTGTCCCTACATGCTGATTTTATGAAAATTGAAGGCAAAAAGAAAGGAGCTAAATGGAAACTAGCTGATTATGCTAGAAAATATCACATGAAGCTTCCTAAAACCCAATGTGAGTGTTGCTTCCATTAAGCTTTTATAGGCGCTTTTTTCATTAGTGCTAAGTTTATTATTATTTGTGTTACAGATCGCTATTTATTTAATGCTGTGGAAACTAAATAAACTAGTTTCTCATCACTGCCTTGGCGTACACAAAAGACAATAATACATTTTTCATAATTCTTGTCAACATTTGAATATCCAGCTTTTTGTTTTTTAAGGTATGCACTTGCCTGTCTAAAAGTTCAAAAACCAAAATGATTAAAATAAGTAAGACTGTCTCTTGGCTTTTATTCATCAGCTGTCACCTCAAATGTAATAGCTTCTAAAATGTTGGTCTTTGCACTGACTTCTGTGGCTGTTGTTGGTGAGATGAACAAACTTTCTTGAATTACTTTGATAAGTAACTCACTATAAAAGGTTTTCAAAATTTTTAAGTCCTGGAAGGTAAAAATTTCAGACTTTGGTTTATTCTGCAGGATCTAATTGAATAAGTACTAACCTATAATTTAGAAAAAAAATTTCTAGAGTAGTAATTTAGCTCTGGAGCTAGTTTCTTAAAAAGTTTAGTAGTCTTCAATACTTTTCTGTAGACTGGATAAGACATCCATGTGGACTCCAAATATAAGACACTGTTGAAATAAGGGCAAATGTTGGTCCATTAAACTTTGGGAAGTGGAAATCTAATTTGTTTGGTACAAAAGATAAATATTTGCCAGCTAAAAGATTAATGGATGGGTGCTGATGCAGAAATCATATTTTTGGATGTAATCGTTTAAGCACTACGCCACTAGGCTAACTGACTTACCTTCAGGTAAATAAACACCTCCACCGTCTTCGCCTTGGTGCTGTTCCACAGCCCAAGATATTCTTTTGAAATAAGTAGACCCTAAGGCCACTAAGCTACTGCACGCATCTACCAATCTGTGACACATTTCATTGCAAATACTGATGGGTCAGCTTCAGTAAACTCTGGAATAACCAGCTACAGAGTTTGCATGGAGTTCCCCAGCTTTGACTATGTCAAACTTCATGGTCCTTGCGGTAACATATTTGATGGAGGTGACATTTTTGTTGAAAGCAATTGACTACTGAGTGAGGCAGCGGACAGCAACACAGAATGTCATATTTGCAATATACGGACGCCATCATGGTTGAGCAACCATTCAAAAAATAGATGTTGAAAAATGTTTTCAGTGTTAAGACGAATAAAAAGACTCAAGAAAAGTCTGGGAGCGAATGAGGCGCCCTGACTGGACCTTCCTATGATATAGGCCAAAAAGGCCTCAACAAGCTATGGTGGATTGTGCAGGTTGTATCATTGTCTTTTATTGTTTTGAATAGGTGAAGTCAAACTTTGTACTTTTGATTTATGTTTTCCAATCAAGAGGCTGAGAAAGACACATGCTCTAGACTTTTACGGAAACACACATACACTACGCATAACTGCATTGTTTCTATCCAGAGCTTTTGGAATCTAAGATTTGAAAACCCTCTCAAGCCCTCACTCACATGGCCTTTAAGGAGGATCACAATTTTTCAGTCCAATTAAATAATTATAGCAAATTGTCAAAATAGTATTACATTAGGCTATGATTTCCCATAATTCTATGGTGTAATAGATGGGACACCATTTCTTAAGTCAGTCCTATCCTTGGTGTAATCTTTTGCCTTTCTTACTTTTCTTTTTCACATCCAGAGTATATCATAAATTTTTTTCTTTGAGCTGTCTATTTTCTTATTGATATTTTCAGATGTAACAAAAAAAACTCAAGTACCTAATGTGAGCACCACCTCAAAAAAAGGTAAGTTTTCTCTAGTCACACAAGTAATCAAATAGATGAATGTTCAAATAAGTGAAATCTCTGTTCTGAGCAGTGCCCAGCACAATTTAACCTATGTTTAGGACATAATCAGCTTTTTATCATAATCAACAGCCTTGAAAACATGAATATTAGTAATTTAATAATTGAACAGAGTTGAGAGTTAAGAAAAAATATAATAAAATAGTAAATAATTTTGATTTTGTGTATCATTACTCCTACTACATTTTAACTTGTACTTTTGTTATCATGTAACTTACATCATTTCTGGAATACGTTCTCAACGAAACAACAAATATTTTTTTTAGCAACATTTATTTGGCTGTTGGCTTATGTTGTTTTTTTTTTTCGTTTTTTTTTTTTTTTTTTCATTTTTGTTATTGATAATACACATACTAAATATTGTTTTTAGCTCTGATTTACATGAGGTTTTATAATACAGTAAAAAAAACTCAAAACTACTACATTTTATCAGTTGTATTTACAAAATGCTAAAAACCTAGGTAATATTAATAGTAAAATTTCCTCGTAATAATTTTATAATTTAGAATAATGAACAGCAATTTACACTACTAATTTCATTAGTTTCATAGATACAGTTTTTCTTGCATCTCACCTGTATCACTGATTTGTATTACTTACTAGGTCCAAATCTAGGTTATCAAAAATATAAAGTACAAAGTAAGGCTTAGGTATGTATGTACGTCCCAAATAAAAATCAAAACTCTTTGACCAATCTTGATAAAACTTGGCATAAATGTTCCTTAGATCATGGCGGAGACCATAGTGTATGTTTAATGTCCCTCCCACAACCCGATGGCCCTAAAACTAAAAAAGACAAAAAGTACCTAATTGTATCTCTGTTAAAGGACTACTTTTTAACAAATTGGGTAAAGCCGTTATCATAGTATCATTTGATATGAATATGTTATTTTTACGTTTATTACATACTAGAAAAAGTGCTTACGGGATAGTGATGCAGCAGGCTTTCCCTCCACCCAGCAAGGGGGATTGGGGGAACGCTGTAAGCTGCCTTAGTGGGTCCTGCCTTCTACAATATTTATGCAATCTGAACTTCAGAAATTCTTTCTCTTGTTTATGATTTCTTTTTCTCATAGTAAGTGGAGCACATATCAAAAAAATTATTAATGTGTTAAATTCGCAGGTCTAATTAAGTCTAATAAATATGGAGGCAGTGCTGGCCAATTTTATTTTGCATCATTTTGACATAAGAAATATAAAAAAAAAACGTTAGTGGATAATTTTGAAATGTCTACTGCAAAAGTTGGCTTGATATTGTTGCGGACATCTCTTGCAAAAACGGTACCGGTATACATTTTTATAGGTCCTTATTAGAAGATGAAACAACGTTTCTAACTAAAAGTGTTTTAATATATTTTAATATAATAATAATAATCAAACATGGAATAATATTTACAATTCAAAGAAAACCCTTCCAAATAATTCTTCAGCATGTATTCTTATTATTCTTTCATTTTCTCTATTTTTGTTTCTTCTTATTCTGAGCCAGATTGGTTCTTGATGTTTTGTTTTTTTCTCCCACAGGTCTCAAGCCCATTTTGCCAAAAGCTAATTTTGCTCTTGTTCCTCTTACATCAATTGGACATCAAATTTTGCAATCTTCTTCTCACCTTTCACCCTCTTTTGGACATAACCTTTTGCCATCAAGTAGGCCAATTGCTTCCCTTGGCCATCAAATGTTTTCATCATCAATTCAGCCTATGTCCCCTTTTCCTCAGCAGATCCAGTCATCAATTAGGCCTTCAGCCTCAGTTGGTTCCATAGCCTCAATTGAATCTTTAACTGGTTCTGTGGTTTTGGTTGGGTCAACAGTTGGTCAAAAAAGCTCTCTTGGATCATTAGCATCCCATGGATCATCATCTGGTTCTGTAGCCACCTTTGGATCATCATCTGGTGTTGTAACCACCTTTGGATCATCATCTGGTGTTGTAACCACCTTTGGGTCATCATCTGGTGCTGTAACCACCTTTGGATCATCATCTGGTGTTGTAACCGCCCTTGGATCATCATCTGGTGTTGTAACCTCCCTTGGATCATCATCTGGTGTTGTAACCTCCCTTGGATCATCATCTGGTGTTGTAACCTCCCTTGGATCATCATCTGGTGTTGTAACCGGCCTTGGATCATCATCTGGTGTTGTAACCGGCCTTGGATCATCATCTGGTGTTGTAACCTCCCTTGGATCATCATCTGGTGTTGTAACCTCCCTTGGATCATCATCTGGTGTTGTAACCTCCCTTGGATCATCATCTGGTGCTGTAACCACCTTTGGATCATCATCTGGTGTTGTAACCTCCCTTGGATCATCATCTGGTGTTGTAACCGGCCTTGGATCATCATCTGGTGTTGTAACCTCCCTTGGATCATCATCTCATGTTGTAACCTCCCTTGGATCATCATCTGGTGTTGTAACCGGCCTTGGATCATCATCTGGTGTTGTAACCTCCCTTGGATCATCATCTCGTGTTGTAACCACCTTTGGATCATCATCTGGTGTTGTAACCTCCCTTGGATCATCATCTGGTGTTGTAACCACCTTTGGATCATCATCTGGTGTTGTAACCTCCCTTGGATCATCTGATTCCATTTCTTTGCTTACTTCCCCAACAGTTACTAAAGCTCCACAAAGTCAAGAGTCAGTATCTGCTCATCGTCCCAATTTTAAACAGCAGACTGGAAAAGTGTCTTCAGTAAGCCATCCAAGAATCATACTAGGAAAAAGTAGAAAGTCATCTAGACAGCGTCAGAAAGTCACAACAAGCCAAACTTCTTTTGATAACAGGAAGTCTTTGCTGAATGGCTCTAAATATGCAGCATTGGAACCGATTGATATACAAATCTTGGATGGGGACAGTAAACAAGAGACCAAAATTGTTTTTCATTTAAAGACAGCTAAAAACAGTCTTTCTGAAAATCAGTTTTTCACGTCAAGTGTAGACATGTTAAGTCCAACATTTAGTCCACATTTAGAAAGATATTCAGTAGAAAACAATTTGCCTAATGAAGGCCAAAAGAATACGTCTAACACTGGAAACAGATTAACATTAGCTCCTGCCTGTGATTGCAGAATTAAGAAATCCAATAAACAAATGTATTACTCAGAAAGAAGACTTTGTTGCAATACAGAAAATGAGCCTAAATGCAAAAAACTGAAACTAGGGGAAAGCTCTCTCAAAGGTCTACCTCTTATGAGCATAGAAAATATCTCGAACAGTATTAAGGATACTCATGAGATAGCAACTCCTGTTGTCCTCAAAGAAAACAGAAATAGTTTAAACTCAGCCAGAAATGATCGCAGTCTAATTGTTTCTTCTAAACAAGTAGACATTGAACAAAAAAATACCAGATCACGCAGGAAACAAATTCTTGTTCAGCGCATACCTGATGTTTCTCCTCCAAAAATAATTAGTTCATCTGATTACAATAAACAAGAAGCTGATTTAAATATGATTCTAAATCCATCCTCCAGTTCTGTGTTATCAAATGAAAGAATCATAAATCCAGAGCATTGTTCCATTACTCCTCCTGCTGGTGGGGGGAGATTTATGTCCTCCACCCCTAAACATAGCCCCAAGGAGTATAGAATGACAGATTTCCTGGATGTTACACCAGACCAGCCTGTTTCTTTCAATCAAAGTCTCAGTCCACAGAACCAACCCATTTTGTTAAATGATATTCCTTTAAACCCAAAAAGTCAACAAAATTCTTTTAATGATATTCCCAATGACAGTGCTTATAATCAACATATTTCAAATGTACTAGACACAAGTCTTCCAGATGCTATCTCATTAGACATAAGTTTATTAGACAGTATCGAGACTTATTTGAATGGTAATTTGAATGAATCTTTTCAAACATCCCGTTTCTCACTAACACAAGATTTAACTAAACATTGTTTTTAAAACACATAATTATTTATGTTGCTAAACTAGGTGCCAAATAAATGTCTATAATATAAAAGCCTTAGAACACACACTCTTGTGATATCATGAGCATTTCTTAGCAACCTCTGCTATTTACTGACAATGTATTGATAGGTTTTGACAAGTACTGAAAATGTGTAATATATTGTGAAACTATTTGACAACTAGGTTGGACATTACTACAAGACGACTATCACATTCCCTGTATCATGTCATCTTAAACGTAGTAGGTATATATATACATATAACTGTATACTGTTGAGTACTTATGGATTAAAGGAATGCTTTCACCAACTGGAAACATGCTTATTTTGCTACTTTGATTTAGTTTATCAAACTGACAAGGCAGAATGGAGACAAATATTCTTTGCATAATTTAATTAAAAACAACAAAAGTATTTAAGGTGTTGAAATAGGGCATTTTTAGTTAGGCTAATTGCATTGATTTTATTCATAGCATTTTTAGTTAGGCATATAGCATTGATTTTATTCATAGCATATTTAGGCAAATTGCATTGATTTTATTCATTGCATTTTTAGTTAGGCGAATTGCATTGATTTTATTCATTGCATTTTTAGTTAGGCGAATTGCATTAATTTTATACAATCTTAAATCCTGTAGATGGACAAAATATGTATAAGAACCATTAAACCAATGCTAAATATACTACACTTACATCATGTGTTGACTTTTTACTCAAACAATAACATAAGCCAATTTGAATAATATTAAAAGTGATTTATGTAACTATTGTTATCATTTATATATATGCCCAAACTTACAAATAGTGTTATTTAGCTTTGCTTATTCTGCTATGTTCTCCTTGTTACTTTAACCTGCTCAATTCGCTACGTTCTCTCCGTGTTACTTTAACCTGCTCATTATGCTCTGTTCTCTCTCCATGCTACTTTAACCTGCTCATTCTGTTCGGTTCTCTCTCCATGTTACTTTAACCTGCTCATTCTGCTCTGTTCTCTCTCCATGTTACTTTAACCTGCTCATTCTGCTCTGTTCTCTCTCCATGTTACTTTAACCTGCTCATTCTGCTCTGTTCTCTCTCCATGTTACTTTAACCTGCTCAATTTGCTATGTTCTCTCTCCATGTTACTTTAACCTGCTCATTCTGCTCTGTTCTCTCTCCATGTTACTTAAACCTGCTCATTCTGCTCTGTTCTCTCTCCATGTTACTTTAACCTGCTCATTCTGCTCTGTTCTCTCTCCATGTTACTTTAACCTGCTCATTCTGCTCTGTTCTCTCTCCATGTTACTTTAACCTACTCATTCTGCTCTGTTCTCTCTCCATGTTACTTTAACCTGCTCATTCTGCTCTGTTCTCTCTCCATGTTACTTTAACCTGCTCATTCTGCTCTGTTCTCTCTCCATGTTACTTTAACCTGCTCATTCTGCTCTGTTCTCTCTCCATGTTACTTTAACCTTCTCATTCTGCTCTGTTCTCTCTCCATGTCACTTTAACCTGTTTATTCTGCTCTGTTCTCCTTGTTACTTTAACCTGTTCATTCTGCTCTGTTCTCTCTCCATGTTACTTTAACCTGCTCTTTCTGCTCTGTTCTCTCTCCATGTTACTTTAACCTGCTCAATGAGCTCTTATTCTCTATGCCACCGGTATTCTAACTTGTTCAATGTACTGTGCTCTTTGTGCTACTGTAACCCATGGGCGTAGCTGGGGGGGGGGGGGGTTGGTTGGGGTTTAACCCCCCCCCCCCTGTAGTATAATGACTGATTTTTGGCTTTAATTTTGTTTATTTTAGGTGAAATTTTTATACTAAACCATCACTTGCCCTAGCACAGCCAAGTGGGTTTAGAGTTTGAAAAACCCTACCAGGGGGTTTTGCATTTAAATCCACCTCTTCTATAAAACAAAACAAAAAATAATAATGCAAACGACAATCCCCTAATTCCAAGAGCACATCTAAGGAAGATTTTTATTTTAAACCCCTCTTCAAAATAATAAACCAAATTACAAACTCAAAATGCTATGAGCATAGCCAAAGGGGTTTTAGTTTAAACCCCCCGCCAGCGGGGTTTGAAGCTACAAAAATAAATCTTAAAAATAAAATAAAAAATTCACAATCAAAATGCTATGAGCGTAGCCAAGCTTATTTGGTGTTTTGAGTTTAAATTTCCATTCAGAGGGTTTGATGCTAAAAAAAAAACTCAATATGAAAAAACAAAAAGCAAATTACTCACTAAAATTCTTTGAGCGTAGCCAAGCCAATGGGGGGGTTGGGGGGGGGGGTTGAGTTTCAACGCCTGTCCTCCAGATGGCTTTTTTAAATGTTTAAAACCCCTCAAGATAGTTTTGAGTTCAAAATCCCCCTACAGAGCGTTTTACGGCTGAAAGCCTCTCTCTTCAATATTATTTCTAAAGCAAACTACAGTCACCGAATTCTATGACCTTAGCTATATGTGGCTTTAAATTTAAAAAAAAACTCCAGATGATTTTGACCATAAAACTTCCCATTTCGATATAACATATAAAGCAAAATAGTCACCTAATTCCAAGATCGTAGTCAAGGGAAGTTACACATGTCTACCAGTGGTTAGGCTCCTTTAATAAAGTGCAATGAATAGTCATCTGCCGAAATTGAAAAGCACTTAAAGTGGCTCTACAAAGATGGCTAAGACGGATTTTAGGAAACCCTTATAGAGATCGGGTCTAAATCAAGGAAATCCTATGCCGAAGTAGGAATCGACTCTGGTCAATGTACTGTTCTCCATGTTCTCTTTGTGCTACTGTAACCACTAGCGGATCCAGAAGCATAAACGCGCGTCCAGCATATATATAAATAACTATATATTAGAATGTTACAAAATCTGTTTTTGAACCTTCGGCAAAATAAAAAACACGAAAAACAAACCAAAAAAAAAAAACAGCCAAATGTTGAGACCATGACAGTTAGCGGGTCTGGGGGAGTGCTGTAAGCTGCCCTAGTGGGGATCGTTTTCTTGCATTGTTTGCAGAAACGCCTTCTCCTGACATCTACAGCTCAAAAAAGGACCTTTTGAATCAGTGGCGTAGCAAGATACCCGTGGGCCCGAGTTCAAGAATATGATAATGGGCCCCTCCCCCCCCCCTCTCTTATGACACATTTTGTGTGTGACAAAAAAAAAATAAAGTGGCTAAGTTTGTATGTATCAGTGCATTCACTAAAAGACATTCTAATGTAACTTCATGAACACAGCTGACAGAATCACTGAAGACCAAGTTGAAGCACTGTTTAGCACAGTGAGCATAAAGCGCAAGTGGAGGCACCTTCCTAGACTTCGCTAGTAGCCTAAAAGAAAGATTGTAATTGCTTATTTCTTGAAGTATTAGTTCAGTCGATTCTGCAGACTTCTGGTACTTTCGGGTGGGGGGGGGGGGGGGAGGATCGCCCATACCGCCCCCCCCCGGATCCACCAGTGACTGTAACCTGGTCAAAGTCACTGGCGGATCCAGGGGGGCAATAGGGGCGATCGCCCCCCCCCCACTCGACCAACCACCCCCTTTGGGGGGGGGGGGCGAACGAATTTTAGTATAGAATTCACGCAATTTGTATACGAATTTATTACTTATGTTAATAATATATACTAATTATTTACATTTCAACCTATTTTTAGATTATTTCGCCCCGCCCCAAATATGTTGGCCGATTTGGTGGGGTCGGGAGGGGGCAATAGCATCAATCCCGCCCCCCTCCCCATATACTTTCGAATTGGGGAGGCGGTACAATTTATTTGTAGAAATCACAGCTTGCTAACAGAATCAATTAAATATTTACATGATTAGAACCTGTTATTGATATTTTAACCGATCTTTACATTGTGTCGATCCCCTGTTGATCGATTGGGTGGGGGGGGGGGCGAATACCTCTACTGCACTTCCCACCTAAACCCTTTGAGCGTGGGGGGGGGGCGGTCCCACTGTTATGGAGAAATCATAGTTTGTGAACAAAATTAGTTGAATTGATATATATATACATTTTATATTATGTCGCTCCCCCTTCTGGTATCTTGGCCAATTCGGTTGGGGGGGGGGGCCGATTGCATGTTCTTCCCTCCCCACTCTATCCATCTGAGTGGGGGGGGGCGGTCCTATTTTTATGGAGAAATCATAGTTTGTGAACAAAATTAGTTATATATCATTTAGATTTTTTGTAATATTTTTTTTTTACATTTGTAAGCCTATTACTCTAAGTTAAGTAAGTTCTGTTATACTAACTAAACATTTACACACAAAAAGTCTACTTTTTTAAGACAAAAAATCTATTTAGTATGTATATAAGTTGGACATAATTGAAAACAACAATTAATAAGTAGGTTTTCATATTATCGCGTGAACTTTAGCGCTCCACAGTAGCGATAGAACACTGAACTAAAGGAATTTTTTTTTTCTTACGGAAATGCTTTTTCTTGAGGAATCCCATTACAAAACAATAAGGGCAATTTGACATTTATTATAAGACATCAGTTAGGCCAGGTTCACATCTAACTTCACATTCACTTATCCTTTGGTCTGTGGACTGCTGGGGCATCACACAAGATCCGTCAACCTTTTTTCTCCATTCTTCTCTGTCATTTGTCTTTAATAGAATTTCATTCTGATGTTCTTACTGAAAATATTGAAACCTGCCTTTTTACCTGCATGGGTGGACCACTCGGGGGCCGATTTTGAGTTTCTGTCTCCACACAAACTGTCTTTGTAACCTTATTTTTTATTTATTTTTCAATATATTTTTTTTAAATATTGTTTTTTGCACATTTCAATTTTAGTACTTCGATCTACATACAATTTGATACGGAATTTATAACCTCGATCATAAGACTTAGAAATACAAATATTTCGATTAAAAGCTGAGAAGTGGAAGAATACTTTTATATTGAATGTACGACTATTTTCTAGGGCGTAGAATGCGTAGTGGGGAAATAAGTGGTATGGCTAATCGAATCGTTGTGGCAAAACGTGCAATGAGATGTAACAGAGACTAGATGTGAAATGAGATGTAACATAGACTAGCCGTGCAATGAGATGTAACAGAGACTGGATGTGCAATGAGATGTAACAAAGACTAGCCGTGCAATGAGATGTAACAGAGACTAGATGTGCAATGAAATGTAGCATAGACTAGCCGTGCAATGAGATGTAACAGAGACTAGCCGTGCAATGAGATGAAACAGAGACTAGCCGTCCAATGAGATGTAACAGAGACTAGATGTACAATGAGATGTAACAGAGACTAGCCGTGCAATGAGATGAAACAGAGACTAGATGTGCATGAGATGTAACATAGACTAGCCGTGCAATGAGATGTAACATAGACTAGCCGTGCAATGAGATGAAACAGAGACTAGATGTGCAATGAGATGTAACATAGACTAGCCGTGCAATGATATGTAACAGAGACTAGATGTACAATGAGATGTAACAGAGACTAGATGTGCAATCAGATGTAACATAGACTAGCCGTGCAATGAGATGTAACAGAGACTAGATGTGCAATGAGATGTAACAGAGACTAGCCGTGCAATGAGATGTAACAGAGACTAGATGTGCAATGAGATGTAACATAAACTAGCCGTGCAATGAGATGTAACAGAGACTAG
Organism: Biomphalaria sudanica; assembly: GCA_036873155.1. Classification (NCBI taxonomy): domain Eukaryota; kingdom Metazoa; phylum Mollusca; class Gastropoda; family Planorbidae; genus Biomphalaria; species Biomphalaria sudanica. The sequence continues at coordinate 537,414 of JAZGLO010005700.1, read as the reverse complement.
ATGTGCTATGAGATGTAACAGAGACTAGCCGTGCCATGAGATGTAACAGAGACTAGATGTGCAATGAGATGTAATAGAGACTAGCCGTGCAATGAGATGTAACAGAGACTAGATGTGCAATGAGATGTAACAGAGACTAGCCGTCCAATGAGATCTAACAGAGACTAGATGTACAATGAGATGTAACAGAGACTAGCCGTGCAATGAGATGAAACAGAGACTAGATGTGCAATGAGATGTAACAGAGACTAGCCGTGCAATGAGATGTAACAGAGACTAGATGTGCAATGAGATGTAACATAAACTAGCCGTGCAATGAGATGTAACAGAGACTAGATGTGCAATGAAATGTAACAGAGACTAGCCGTGCCATGAGATGTAACAGAGACTAGATGTGCAATGAGATGTAACAGAGACTAGATGTACAATGAGATGTAACAGAGACTAGCCGTGCAATGAGATGAAACAGAGACTAGCCGTGCAATGAGATGAAACAGAGACTAGCCGTGCAATAAGATGTAACAGAGACTAGATGTACAATGAGATGTAACAGAGACTAGCCGTGCAATGAGATGTAACAGAGACTAAATGTGCAATGAGATGTAACAGAGACTAGATGTACAATGAGATGTAACAGAGACTAGATGTACAATGAGATGTAACAGAGACTAGATGTACAATGAGATGTAACAGAGACTAGAAGTGCAATGAGATGTAACAGAGACTAGATGTACAATGAGATGTAACAGAGACTAGCCATGCAATGAGATGTAACAGAGACTAGCCGTGCAATGAGATGTAACAGAGACTAACATTCAAGTGTTTTGAGAGGCAGGGAGGAAAACAAAGACGGGAGGGGGGGGGACATAAGTGAGTGTGGTTTGGAGGGGGCGCTTTAAAGCGAACATTTCCAATTGAACGTAACATAAACTATAATGTACTGGCCAAAAGTGGGGCTGGGGGTGTTGAAATGATGGCAGTTTTATTGAAAGTGTAGAACAATATAAAATGGGGGTGGGAATATAGTGATGGGCAAACGTTAACTAAAAAGTTGCTGTCTTTTAGTTTAACTAAAAAAAAAAAGTTAAGGCCAAAGTTTAATTTTTAAAAAAAGTTTAGCTAAAATCCTAGTTATTTTTTTTTTTTAGTTATAAACTAAAAAGTTTAATTATAAATTTTACAAACTTTTTAAACATACATACCAATAAATATTTAGATCTATGTAATTTGGAGAATATATATAACTAGAGGGTGCGCACGTCACTAGAAAGTCTTTTGACCTTTACCCTACAATGGTCGCTATTCCCGCCAATTCAAGGTATTTGAAAGGCGAGAAAAATAAACGTGTTCATTATATTTCTAGCAAGTTTGGCTGCATGATAAATCCTGATAATTCCTTGCTTCTATAGATCTACATTTTGCTGCTTTTTATTAAACACCAGTGTGTTCCTGTATAGCTGCAGGCAAACAATTTTGCTTTACTATAGATCTAAAAGAAATGTGGACTCTTTTTATTTTAAAACTTTTTACTAGATAGATCTAGATCTAGAGTCTAGTGACGTCTAGTCTATTAGTATTAGTCTATTACTACTATTAGATCTATAGTCATAATAGTCTATATTTAATTATTTTAGTCTCAAGTAGAGTCTAACTCTTAGTAGTCTTAGTCTTAGATCTAGTTGTAAATTTAAAATTATAAGTCAATAATATATATCTATTAATTGAAATCTAGATCTATATTACTTTACTTTATTAGACTAGATCTATTAGTAAAGTTTAGAGATTCCACTATTCTAGAATTAGAGTCTAGATTTTATCTAGATTACTTATTATACTAAGACCTAAGATGCATTGATGATAGATCTATAATCCTAACTAATAGGCCTAATAGTCGTCACTATACTAGATCTAATACTGAATTAACTAAATCTAGACTAGATCTACATCTACTATAATTATACTTATATCTACTAACTAGATCTAGTATTATCTACTAGAGTTTATAGACATTAATACCCATATCTAGTTATAATCTAAAACCTCTAGATCTAGAGTTACTAAAATATATACTAGACTCTCATCTAGATTTTAGATCTACTAGTAGTAGTAGTAACTAGTATTTCTTAGATTATTTTTAGATTAAAATATTAATTATTTGATCTAGGTCTAGTAGCTAGATCTAATTCTAGATCCAGATATTTTTGATCATTTCGTTTGTAGATATTAGATCCAGAATATTCTAGAATCTAGAGTTAGTTAGAGAGTCAACATGCAGTTTTATCATTACTTCTAAAGGTAACATATTAGAACTTGGACAATTACTTCTAATTTCTTTCTATAATAGTATCGTTCTAGTGATTCTATTAAGATCTACATCTATCCCATAAAGACATTTAAATATTTTTTCATGTGCACAAATAAATGTTTATTACATTTTGCTAAAGAGATTGGTTGTGCTTTATATTTTTCATGTTTGCCTTTTTCGTCCTTAAAAAAGGTAAAAAGAGTTAGTAAAAGTTTAACTAAAGTTTCTTAGTTTAGTTTAACAAATTTTTTTCAATCTGTGATTAACTAAAAGTTTAATTACCTTTTTTTTTTTATAGTTAAAACTTAGTTTTAGTTTAACTGAAAAAATTTAGTTTAGTTCCCATCACTAGCTTAAATATTAAGTGAGGATTTGAAGGATGTAATAAGAAATGGGCCCAGGCCACACAAATTTCGATAGAGAGCTGAACAACAGAAGACTATTCAGATAGTGTAACACTAGACCCTAAGGAGGAGAGGCGGGGTGTGGTGGAGAAAAGTGATATTCGAATAGACGGGCTGGTCAAATTCAAAGTTCTAGAGACTAGAATGAACTGGTCAAATTCCACGTACTAGATACTAGAATGAACTGGTCAAATTCAACGTAATAGATACTAGAATGAACTGGTCAAATTCAACGTAATAGATACTAGAATGAACTGGTCAAATTCAATGTAATAGATACTAGAATAAACTGGTCAAATTCAATGTAATAGATACTAGAATGAACTGGTCAAATTCCACGTACTAGATACTAGAATGAACTGGTCAAATTCAACGTACTAGATACTAGAATGAACTGGTCAAATTCAACGTACTAGAATGAACTGGTCAAATTCAACGTACTAGATACTAGAATGAACTGGTCAAATTCAACGTACTAGATACTAGAATGAACTGGTCAAATTCAACGTACTAGATACTAGAATGAACTGATCAAATTCCACGTACTAGATACTAGAATGAACTGGTCAAATTCCACGTACTAGATACTAGAATGAACTGATCAAATTCCACGTACTAGATACTAGAATGAACTGGTCAAATTCCACGTACTAGATACTAGAATGAACTGGTCAATTTCCACGTACTAGATACTAGAATGAACTGGTCAAATTCCATGTACTAGATATATGTTACATAGGTTAGGGTTGAAAAACAAACTTTACTTCTTATAACTGCTTTACAAAACAACGCCTTGTTTCAACTTAAAAAAAATTTCACGACATTTTTTTGTAGTGTTAAAAGATCTCCACGTCCAGTCTAGATATAATATATTTAGGTTTATTGCAGGGAAGTTTTACATTCAATGCTGGGCAATCCAAGTGGCTCGTGGAAATAAATTTCTTCTTTGACATCATCACTGATTTCTCCACATTGCACCATGCGCGAAAAAAGTTGCATGACTTCAGTTCGTTCTCAGACATTCGAAGCTGTTGGTCCATTAGTAGATTCAAGATTCAAACATTAAATGTAGATTTTGTTTATTCAAACATTAAATGTAAAGTTTGATTATTCAGTTATTAAATGTAGAGTTTGTTTATTCAAACATCAATAAATGTAGAGTTTGTTTATTCAAACATCAATAAATGTAGAGTTTGTTTATTCAAACATTAAACGTTCGTGGGAAATCATGACTCTATTGTCTGCTTCTTTCCTTTGTAAACATTTGTACCACGAAACACACAGCACACAAAAATTGTGTCTAACAGTACAGTAGCATCAAGAAAAAACAAACTTGAGCCAGATCGAGTCGGACAGATTTGTAAGTACGCTCCTACAAAGTCTTACAAAAACATAGTCATTAGTAAGATAATAAGATGTAATATCATAGAATCATGAGGCACTACATTTAGTGTCATGTCAAATATTAGAATCTCTTAATCAAATGGGATAAAACATAATCTCATTTTGTTATGTTAAACGTCAGAATCTCATTTTGTTATGTAAAATGTCAGAATCTCATTTTGTTATGTAAAATGTCAGAATCTCATTTTGTTATGTAAAATGTCAATCTCATTTTGTTATGTAAAATGTCAGAATCTCATTTTGTTATGTAAAATGTCAGAATCTCATTTTGTTATGTAAAATGTCAGAATCTCATTTTGTTATGAAGATCAAAGACATCAGGAGTTTCATACGGGCCTTATGTTCTCAGGAATCTCAAAATGCAATTGAATATACTAACCATGTATGTCACTTGAGACACTTAAAAGTTTATAAATATTATATTAGTAAGATATTGTATTTATGTATTTGTATTGTAATGTATTTTTCTTTAAAAATAGATTTGTCAGATTGTTCAGACTGTCAGTTTAATATAAATGATAATGCTAGTTTACTAAAGTAGATAGTGTCAGTTTAATATAGCAGATTGTGTCAGTTCGCTATAGTAGATAGTGTCAGTTCACTGATAATGTAATTTAAAAGCTGAAAATGTCCGTTCCATAAAGTAATCAAGTCACAAAGTTCAATGTAGTTATACAATACAGTTTAAGGGTCAGAGAGTTGGAGAGTATTTCAAAGAACAAATACATTTCTAGTTATGATGTAACTAACACTAAAAAGGATTTCAATTGTCAATTCGTATTTTATAAAATTTGGCATGTTTTACTTTTTCTGTCTGCTCTATGCTTGTCAGAACATGATCCAGAAATGCATCCAAATTCATTTTTGATAACTATTGTCCCATTCGAGACAGCATGTTTACCTGGCATGAATTTGTCCAACTCATGGGGCAATGGGGCCACTTTGTGACTTCCGTTTCCAGGAAGTGTATCTTTGTTCAGACGTCCGTCAGTGTTATTGAGTGTATACTCTAGTGGTGCCTGGGAGGTAACCGATGCTGCTCTGCTATCTAACGCTATAATAGAATCGGTGTCGATGTTTTTCGAGTGGTAAGCGGAGGCAGCCTCCGGAGTAGACTGCTTGCTGCTGGAATTTTTCTGCTTTTCATTTGAGAACCTTTGAGGCGAAGAACCAACATAATGAAGCGTCATGGCGGCATCTTTTTCTTTTGATGTAGTGACGTTTTTAGCAGCCACGTGACTAGGGCTGAGTCCCACTACGGTGTTGTAATTGGCTTCTGTCACAGATATCCCAGAGTCACGTGACTCAGGGATGGAAGGTGTATAAGAGTACTGTAGTGCACTCTCCAGCTGAATGTCTTTCTGACCCTTGGTTAATGATAACCTTGGGCTATTGAGTTGACCACCAGATGGACCAGTAGTTGCGGATTGATTTTTGTAATTATTTTTGCTAGGATATTTCAAGTTTTCAAAAACAGAAGAGTAAGTGATATCTATGGAACCTTTGAATTGATTTTTGTTGTCAGGTTTCTTCAAAGATTCAGATGTCGCGGAGGCAGAGAAAAATCCCATTGCAAAGGGACAACCAGATGGCCCTGACCTAGAATTCCTGGGTGATGTGGCACCAAGTTTCAATAGGTCAGCATCAGCTGAAAGTTTTCTGCCTGTTGGACTGTCTCTGTCTTCAAAGTCTCGGTAAGACACTGGAGAGTAGGGGTGAGGAGAGACAGAATAGTGTTGGTCAGCATTTAAACGGCTGTTGTTGCTATCCACATGCTCTTCTAAGTTCCTTTTCATGACTTCTTCTTTCATGGTTGTAAGAAATGGACACTGGGAAAGTTCTTTCTCAGACAGTTCTCTTTTTCCTAATAACCAATACGTTTTCATTTGACCTTTGCCCTGAAATGAAATATGAAGTATCATGTTCATTTGGGATGAAAACAAGAACTTTTTCTAAGTCAAAAATTAATCTCAAACCATCTAAAGGACTATATGCATAAAGTAATTTTGATTCAGGTTATAAAAAAAATCCTAAATTTCCACACAGTAAGTCGTCATGTTTTACTTTGTGAGGTGGCGCTCGGGTGGAGAAAGTCGTTAGGAAAACAACAAAATAGAACCCCCGTTTTGGGGAACTGGTGGTGATGGAAGCCCCAACAAACATATCAATATTCACACGCCATTCCTCAAGGGACCGTTCTAACGTCGAACACTGGCACGGATTATATTGATATGGCTCCTTTTTGTCTCGGAAGGCAATGGATGCGCCCAGATGAGTCACTGGTTTTTGTTTCGTCTAGAGACGGGGCAGAATCTGGTGTGGCTAATCAGCCGATTCTGGAGCGGCAGACTTTGCCACAATTCGTGCATGTGTAAGCATCTGATTCAGGGCTAGCGGACATGGCAGCTTACTTTTCTTTCCTCTTGATTTAGACCGCTTCGCACAGTCTGTCTCCCTCCATGCACTCCGATCTTTGGCTATTTCTTTGATATCTGTGGCTCTCATGTCTTGCTTGGGCGGCCCTTAAGTCTGACTTCCTCCACAAGCTCAGCATATAAGATATCTTTCGGGATTCTACCATCTGGCATAGTCTTCTTTGTGTCAAGAGAGCATACATGCTGTTCATACTGGCCAATATCAACACTTCCTGATTGGAGACATGGTCCCTCCAAGAGATGCGCATTTTGCGTCTCAGGCAGCGCAAGTGGAAACTATTCAATCTGTGCTCTTGGTACATGTATGTTGACCAGCTTTCACTGCCATAAAGAAGAGTGCTCACAACACTAGACTAGACATTGTAGACTATGATTTTGGTTGCCATGGTCAATTTGGCATTTTCCCAGACGCGCTTGGAGAGTTTTACCAATGTTGTAGTAGCTTTTCCTATTCTTTTTGTCAGCTCGATGTCTAAATCTAGGTTATTGGCAATTGTTGATCCCAAGTAGGTAAATTCCTGCACCACCGTAAGAGTGTATTTATAATGTAGATAGAAAGAATATTGGCCATTCGGAACGATATATAGAAAATATGGGCTCGGCCTTAAGCTTGCTTCTGTATAGCCAGAGTCTTAGTTTATCCATCATTATATGCACACTATACTGACCTTGACATCAATAGAGCCTCTGTTCTCTACCACATAAGGATAACTCTCCAATTCTCTTCTAGTCGTTTCACTGATATGAATTTTCATTGCCTGTTTAGAAAAGATTCCTTTGTAAACAATGTATACATAGAACAACAGCAACAAATACTTTAATTCTATTGGCTGGAGCAATCCATCAAAACAACAACAGATCCAGAATAGTCGCATCCCTAACCAGGTCTCCACGAGCTATAAATAACGGGGGGAGGGGAAAAGCATGGATACGGTGCTTCACTAGATTAAAACCCAAAGGCACTCTTCTTTGGTGAGCTAAAAGGTGGTCGACGTAACAGAGTCGCCCCAAGGAAACGCTTTCAAGACCAGCTGAGGCGTCAACTTTCCTTATCTGACATAGAAGAGAGCAGCTGGTTGCATGCGGCCTCAGAACGAGACAGCTGGAGGTCACTCGGAAAGGCCGCGGAATACAGATTTGAGACCAAAAGAAAATCTGCTGCCGACCACAGACGCAGACTTATAACTTTATTTATAACTGGTGAAAAAAAAAAAGGAAGAAAGTATCTCATCAAAAACAAAACTTATATTGAGTGAAATTGCATAAATTATTGTGAATCAATCATGTAATTATATTTTACTCAATCTAGAATAACAAGAATAAATATGCGCGCTTGGAAATATTGATTTCAATTGTTTTTGTTTAGTGCAACCAGGGCCGCCGCTGCCTATTGTGCAATGTGTGCATTGCACGCAGGATTTTAAGGCGCCAAATCATTATTCTAAAGTTACTTTTTTTTTTAAATGTAGTGAAATAGAAGAAAAAAAATGTTGATCTATAAATTGTAATGATTCCATTGAAAATATAAACGATATTCGTACAAAAGAAATTATTTTGGAAACTAGAACAAAAAATAAATAGAGCAGCTGTGCGAGAGATTCCCACGGTTTTTTTTTTTCATATGCGCCTACTGATTTCTGGCCTTGAATTTTCGCGGGTTGTTTGTAATATTTGTTTTGAGTCGAATAGCCCGCCCTGTAAGTACATCTATTAACGGTAATTAGAAAGTTAATTTTAAAAACATTTTTACTTGGGGGAGGGCGCAACGTCCTGACAAAAAAGGGGTGTTATGGTGTGTGTGTTTTAAGCGCGGTGAGAAGAGGTTAAGGAATTGATTGGTGATTACGCTGCGACAATGATGACATTAACGTATTTAGTTTAAATGTGAGACGATCTTAAGACATGAAAAGTAAAGATTTTTGTTGTGAGGTAGATTTTGTTTAAATATAAGTTTATTTCATGACTATTAGATCTCTATCTCGTCTCAAGGAAGCCATAACAAAAATAGCAAGAGACCGTGGAGAGTGGCGTGTTTTCACGGAGGCCCTGTTTTATGTGGAACTCAAAGGAAAGATGATGATCATATTGAGGTTTTGTTCACAAAGAAGTTATTTAAAGTTTATTTATTAAATAATATAAAACGCCTTCATCGGTTCAATTGTAGTAGCTGCTTGGAGCTACAAACCGTGTAAGTCTCATCGCACTAGGGAACCGTGTTGAGAACTCTATTCTCTGATAACAGGGACAAGGAAAGCGGCAGTCCTTCTCAGAACTTCTCTGTTCCGTACAGAGCCAGCTCTTCATGCAAACCAGTTTTTGCTTCACTCATATGGCCATGTTTAGGGTGTAGTGTTGCGCACTCGTAAAGGATGTGGTTTACTGTCTCGACGTCGTCCTGACAATGCCTGCAACGAGAATCGAAGTTTGGTTTAAATTTAGCAAAATAGGCACCGATTGGACAGTGTCCCGTTCTGTGCCTAGCGATTGTCACCTGTTCTTCCCCATTCAGCTGCCACCATTCGTCCGATTTTGAGGGCCCTTTTAAGTTTTGCCAGACTTCCCTTCACGTATTACCGTTTTCCCAGCTTTTGCACCATTTATCTCTTGCCCATTCGTCCAGCATCGCAAAAGTCTGTGGCTCGTCCACAGGGTCTAGCTTTGTGCCGAGCTTGGCTAATAAGTCAGCTTCGTGTTACCTTCGACCCCCGCATGTCCAGGTATGTATTGGAATGTCGTCCGAATTTCGTGTTTTTCTTGGAGGCGTCCCACGCACGCCAGTGTTTTTGCCAGTGTGTCCGGGAGTGTATCGGCTGAGCTTTCAATGGCTTGTAGGCACAATAGGACTGGGTTGTGCTGTTTTCTCGTTAAGTCGTTCTTCAATGTACTCTACGGCATTTTGAATTGCTACCATTTCTGCTACGTAATTGCTCCTGCCAGAACACGAACCTAGAATCTCATCGTTTTCGGTCGAGTCAGGGAATCGAACCACCACACCATACCCAGAGGTTTTTTGTCCAAGGTTCTCTCTCGTGGAACCATCTGTGTACACCTTAATGGAGTCGGCTGGGTATTGGGCGATAGTTTTCCTGGCTGTGTTTCGTAGAACTGTTTTTGTGCATTTCTTGTTAACTTCTGGGTCAATCAACAATTTCCTCACCTCCGGGATTCCAGGAGCATTCGCCGGAGAAGAAGCCCCATGCAGAGCGAGAGCTGCTCTGTTCTGTGGTAAATCGACTATTTTGGACAATTCCCGCACCGAGTGCACGAAAGAGTTCCGTTTCAGCCGATTTCCGCCATGCCAGTTGTCGACTAAACTTCTGACCGGGCAGCCTTCTTTTAGCCGTTTGAATTTTTCGTAAGCAATCATAACGGCTCGCTCCCTTCGTAGTCTCAGTGGCGGGAGATTTGTCATGACCTCACATGCCGCAGTTGGCGTCGTACGAAATGCACCACAAATGAGTCTAGTTGCTTGGTTCTGCACTGAGTCCAGCCCCGCTAGAGACTTTTGTGAGGCGTAGACTTGTGCAAGAGACGAGTACTCCATTTTCGACCTTACCGCTCCAATGTAGAGGGCCCGTAACACGTTCGCTTTGCCCCCCCCCCCCATTTGGTCGTGGCTAATCGTTTGACTACCTTAAGGCTCTCCGAGGCTTGTTCTCATACCAGTCTCACATGGTCGGACAAACCCATTTTAGGGTCCAGGGTGACTCCCAGGTATTTTCGGCTTGGCTTCCATTTTTAGTTCGGTACCATTGATTGAGAGAGAAATCTTTTCTTTGTAGACATCTTTGCCAAGAGTGAAAAGGGTCCACAACCGTGTGTAGCAGGAAATCGTGACTAGGTCACGTTGGATTTCCGCAGCTAGAGCGGCTGCGGATCTCCCAGTTTTCCAGATCAACAGATCGTCCGCAAAAAGTAGTGAGCGACACACTAGGCGTTTGGTCAAATCGTTGATGAATACCAGAAAAAGTGTGCACGAGAGTGACGAGCCCTGAGGCAACCCCTACTCCTGTACCTTCTTATTTGATAGTTGCTCGCCATAACGTGTCTGAACTAACCTGTTCCACCGGTACATATTGGAGTTAACTTCAAGGTCCATCAACTTAAGCAACAATCCTTTCCTCTAGACTCTATCGTACGCCTGTTTCAAATCTAGAAAGACCGCAAGTGTCGACTCACCCTTCTTCTCCCTTCCGCCTCTCTGGAAACCGTCCGCCACCTCTTGCATAAAGACTGTTACCTGGTCCATTGCACTACGCCGCTGTCTGAAACCACCCTGCTCCTGGCAAATTAAATTGTGGGACTCAAGGAACCACGTAAGCCGTCGGTTAATGATTCTCTCCGCAACCTTCCCCACACACGATGTGAGGGAAATTGGTCAGGAGCTACAAACCAACAACCGACCAAGTTCAACAAAAATGGAAGGGGGCGAAAAAAAAAGGTTCAGACCCAGTTGTTGACTTGAGCGGAAACCTGCCGCCATCTTCAATTCTATCTCCAGGAATAACGTTTTACAACGCTTACAAATTGTGTAGACAACACAATTCCCCCCCCCCCCCCAAAAAAAAAAAAAAACCCAACTTTTTAGGGAACTTTCATGACGTAACTTTTGATTCTATACACAGTGTTAAATTAATATAAATGATGACTAAGTTTCTTTTCTTTTATTTCATTCTTAAGAAAAACCTCACTGTGGAAGCCTACATCGCTCCCCTGGGCTCCCGCTACTAAAGGGGGCTCGAACAAAAATGTTATCTAGAGAGTCGACACCAGGGAATATGAGAAACACTGCCTTACTATGTTTTATATCAGGGGTTGGCAAATTAAGCGGCCCTCGGACACCTACAGATTATACATATAAAAAATGCAAATATATTAAAAATAACTAATTTTAAATATCTATATAAAATATTGAAATTTCCTTTTCCTATCACTTTGGATGAAGATGCGAAAGAAACATTGTCTCTACATGTCATTCTAAAAAGCTTAAAGTAAACTTAGATTATTCCTTTTGAAATATTTCGAAAGATTTAGTTAAATATTCAAACTGAGGCCACTATTTATTCAAATGCTCTGTGTTGAAAGTCTTGGGTTAGCTTGGAACGAAATGACAAGGGTTAGCTGATGGAGCCCGTGTTTTAGCTGAGAAAAATAGTTTTAAAAAAATAAAGAAGGGCAAGCTACATTTAATATCAGACATGTTGTTAACTTATTAATTTCAATGATCAAACTTATCAGTGCGAGGGGACTTCAACCACAGGCAGTTCCGAGAAGTATTTGAAGATTTGGAAACAAAACATTCCGATATTTGGTACCACAGCAGTATTGTCTGGCTTAGCATGGACAAGGTATTGAGAAAAATATGCGAGCTCACGGAAGAATTTGAAGTAGATTGACCGTGACGTTGTTACGAATATTTCTAATGAAGAGTGAAACACAGACTTCATGTTTCTTTATTAACGGTATTAGACACGAAATGTATGTGAATGTTAAATCTTCTCAAACAAAGCTATCCCATTTCTCCAGGCAAGCACGTGAAAACAGGTTTGTCATTTTGGTTCGCTGAAAGTGAAATGGTTGAAAAGTACAAGACTTATTTCAATTCTTTGATTGTGGAACTTGGAATTAAATTTTAAGACGTCAAGAACTGGGAATTAGTTTTCAACACCCTCAGCTCACCATTTATTGCAGGAGCTGATTAAGTTTTAAAGGAAATACCTCCAAGCAAATTATGACCTGAAAGAGAAGTTCCATTCAGTTATTCAGCGGGAGTTTTATGGATGCCAAAGCTGTTTTTCCACACTTAAAAAAAACTTTGATGCTAAATTTTCACATTATTTTGGTCCACAAACATGTGTGAGCAAGTGTTTTTTTTTTGTTTGTAAATAAATAAGAACAGGTCAATGCTTACTGTCTGTAATCTGAAAGCAGTCACGAGGATAACAAATAGTAAGCTAGTTCCACAGTTCCCGAACATTGTGCACGAGTTTTACTAGTTAAAAACTTTGAATTCATTACAACTTCCATCTGTGGTGAAATGTGACATGTAAACAGACGGTATTAATTTTTTTTATTCGTAAATTTCGGATCAAAAATTGCTAACTCAATTGGGAGTGAAAAAAAAATTAATGTAAAATACAGTATGCACAGCTATCTAGCGCATTTTTGTAAGCTGTATATATATAAATGCGACCCCCCATTCCCGAAATTTTTGTAATGCGGCCCTCGATAGAAAAAGGTTGCCCACCCCTGTTTTATATGAAGTCATTGTGTAAGTGAATTATTCTTTGGATTATTTATTTTGTATTAGACTCAAGAAAAATTCAGCGGTGAGTTGCTTCAATTGTTGGATAAATTTGTAGACACCTCTGAATCTGCGTATGTCAGATGATTTTGAATACAATGCAATTCTCTCCAAATGCAATCGTGATAATTAGTACGAAGTATATTGAACATTGAAAAAGTTCCACTGTCAATGGCTTTTGTATTTCGAGCTTAGCTTTTTTTTTTCGGATTTTGCTTTAACTCAAAATAGTAAACAAGTTAACATATCCACCTCCAGACCATGTAACACTGTTGAGCAGTCAAAGTTATCGTGAAATTGTATATAGATCATGAAAATTTGCTCATCAATTATAATCGCCGCAAATACAGAAGCATACGCGAGTAGTCAGAATAAGATACATTTTTTTTTATGTTCATCACAAAGACCAAAAATGGCTGACATTTGAAGGCACGTAGGCCTAAATTGTTCCTAGTGCGTGGTTCATAGTTCTACTTGAAGGGATACAACAACTGTGCCAAGATGAAAGGAAATATTGGAATGGTCTACAAATAATACATTTAAATAAAAGGGCACTTTTGTCTCCAGCTCAGTCTTAATAGAATTTTTTTTTACTGAACAAAAAAGGGGGGGGGGCGGCCACAACGCTAGCGGCGGTCCTGAGTGCAACTTTCATGCTTAGTGCGCTATTGTCCAATCACTTTTGTGGACCAGTTGGGGCGGGGTAGGATGGGGTATCTCGGAGAAGGTTTCCGCGCAGCGTTTTCAAAAGGAATAAAAAAAAAAGTTGCTCGAATCTGAATTCGAACTTGAGATATCGAGCCTCCATAATGGAAGGCTGCCGTGCTAACCACTGAGCCATTGAAGCACTTTAAAAAATAGGTTTTATAATCTGCGAGCAGATGTAGCCGTGGTCCGCTACAACCACAAGCCAAAAGTAAGTTATTAACACTAAGACAGAAAATGTTCACCATACTTCTCCGCTTGTCTCCATTCTAGATGCGGTGTTGACGGTGTCACCAAATAAACAATATCTGGGCATTTTTATTCCCACAACTCCAGCGACAGTGGTTCCAGTGTGAATACCTTCAGGAAATGTCAGTAGAAGTTCAAACCAAATCTAAAGTTACATTAACTAGGTCATTAGTCATGACATCTAAAGCATGGTCTACTTGAGCTTTTGGTATAGAACTTATGCTATGAACAATCTTAAAGAATGTCCTATAATCTAGGATATAAATATATACTGGCCTATCCTGGTGACTGAACAAATATATGGCATAAATATTCTAATAATTGTAACGACTAAACTCAAATGTATTCAATGGGATAGACTTCATACCTATTCTAATTTTCATGGTTTCATTGTTGGATGGATTCAGCAAGTTGTTCATGGAGGATCTCATGTCTAGAGCCATGTCACACATATGTAGAGCATGATATTTAGTCACAGTTGGAGCTCCTGACACAGCCATGTAAGCGTCACCTATAGTCTCCACCTGGAGAAAGTTTAAGGTGTATTCTGAACGATGGACGAACTATATATATATATACATATTCTTCGCTATAACTATATATATTATGTAATTATATAATATATATAGTGCATTTGTTTTGTAACAAAATAGGTGCCGGTACTCAGTGATGGATTGCCTAACTTTTAACTACTATTAAATTAATAATAAACGTTAAAATACAAGAAAGTAATAATTTTTCCCCACATTGAAAAAGCTGCCGGTACTCCCTACCGGTGTAGGCCTATAATATATATATATATACATATGTATCATCAATTAGTTTGAATCAGCCATGTAATTAAATTACAAGTGTGATTAGAAATATTTTTACCAATTGTTTGTGTTTAGCGAAATTTTAGCTTTCTTAATACGCTATGATCCACTTAAATTGTCTAGACCAGTTGGGGAAGAAAGAAGGGGGTATCTGCGTGAATATTATAGTGATCGCTTTTTAAATGCATTTCAAAAAAAAAATAATGTATAAAAGTTGAACGACCTGAATTCGAACTCGAGGACTCTAGCATCCCCAAGCCACTGTACCAGAAGTGTGCTTATGAAAATGGAAGGTTTTTATAGTTATTTATTGCCAGTTTCAAACTTAAAAGCAAAGTATTAAAGGGACTAATTCAGCTTATACTACCACATCAGTCAAGTATAATTTCTTTCAATTGTTGACACCAAACGAAATAATTAATTACCAATAGTTAATAAACTATAGAGTTAATTTTCAAAATTGATTCTTGCTTTCTCAGGTAAAAGAAATAATTGTGCAAAACGTCAGCATGATCCGCGATAGAAGTAAGAAAACAAACGTGTACACTATTTTTACAAGACAGACAGAGTGAGCTGATATAAACTTTGTCAGCCGTAGTGGAGCGATAACTGAGTAGTTTATTCAATTTATAGTTGCCTTCAGTTTATTGATAGATTATCTAAACTTTGCTTATATTTTTACGTAAATGTAATATAGATTACATCTACATTCTAAATTTAGATCTAGTCTAGATCTTGTAAATTCTAAATCAGAAGTGGATCTAGATCTCGTTCGAGATGTCTATAGAATGAAAGTACCAATAGATAATTGTACACATGGATCTCTGGCTCAATTGGTACGTCCTTGTGGCATGGATCTCTGGCTCAATTGGTACGTCATTGGGGCATGGAGCTCTGGCTCAATTGGTACGACATTGGAGCATGGAACTCTGGCTCAATTGGTACGTTCTTGGGGCATTGATCTCTGGCTCAATTGGTACGTCCTTGGGGCATGGATTTCTGGCTCAATTAGTACGTCCTTGGGGCATGGAGCTCTGGCTCAATTGGTACGTCCTTGGGACATGGAGCTCTGGCTCAATTGGTACGTTCTTGGGGCATGGAGCTCTGGCTCAATTGGTACGTCCTTGGGGCATGGATCTCTGGCTCAATTGGTACGTCCTTGGGGCATGGATCTCTGGCTCAATTGGTACGTCCTTGGGGCATGGAGCTCTGGCTCAATTGGTACGTCCTTGGGGCATGGAGCTCTGGCTCAATTGGTACGTCCTTGGGGCATGGAGCTCTGGCTCAATTGGTACGTTCTTGGGACATGGATCTCTGGCTCAATTGGTACGTCCTTGGGGCATTGATCTCTGGCTCAATTGGTACGTCCTTGGGGCATTGATCTCTGGCTCAATTGGTACGTCCTTGGGACATGGAGCTCTGGCTCAATTGGTACGTCCTTGGGGCATGGAGCTCTGGCTCAATTGGTACGTTCTTGGGGCATGGAGCTTTGGGTCAATTGGTACGTCCTTGGGGCATGGATCTCTGGCTCAATTGGTACGTCCTTGGGGCATGGATCTCTGGCTCAATTGGTACGTCCTTGGGGCATGGATCTCTGGCTCAATTGGTACGTCCTTGGGGCATGGAGCTCTAGCTCAAATGGTACGTCCTTGGGGCATGGAGCTCTGGCTCAATTGGTACGTTCTTGGGACATGGATCTCTGGCTCAATTGGTACGTCCTTGGGGCATTGATCTCTGACTCAATTGGTACGTCCTTGGGGCATTGATCTCTGGCTCAATTGGTACGTCCTTGGGACATGGATCTCTGGCTCAATTGGTACGTCATTGGGGCATGGAGCTCTGGCTCAATTGGTACGTTCTTGGGACATGGAGCTCTGGCTCAATTGGTACGTCCTTGGGACATGGATCTCAAGGTGCAAAAGAACGAGTTGTTTTAACTTTTTTTTTTCAAGTTGTATACTGGAGATATTGTCTTTAAAAAAAATGGATTTTTAAATGCATTTCTTCTTTGTTTCATTTATGTAAAAATATATTTCATTAATGAATGAAGGAAAAATGAACGCAGTTTCTACTGCAAAGTTTTTAGCAGATTTTTATTTGATTTGATTCTCAATTAGTTGATCCAAACAATTACTGTATCTACAGTATATATAGTATATAGACACAGGTTCTCAGTCAGTTGATAAAAATCTTCTAGACATTGACCACTTATCAACTGATAACCTTCTTATACACACTGTGGTTCTCAGTCAGCTGGTCAAACTCTTCTAGACATTGACCACTTATCAACTGATTACCTTATAGACACTGTGGTTCTCACTCAGTTGGTCAAACTGTGTGTACATTGCATTCAACATGGAGACGACTTCCATCGGAGTGATCTGACTACAGATTGTGGTGAAGCCAACCACGTCACTAAATAAAATGGTGACATTTTCAAATACCTGAAAATGCAAGAGAAAATATATGAAAGTATCTCGGAACATCTTACCTGTGTCAAGAGGCAGAGGCGTCACTAGGGTGGGTGCGGTCAGCTCAGGGTGTCACTCACAGCCCTCCTTTGTTTTTCGTTTGTTTGTTGCGATGTAATACTTATAGTTTATAATTACTTACGCTATTTGATTGTTAAACAACTATAAAATGAGGGTCTATGAAATTTTAAAATTCAGTTGTTGATTACAATTTATATACAGTTCACTGAGTTTACGTAGTCATGTGAAACTCTGCACGCATCCTTAATCCTTGGAATCGAAGATATTGCCATTAATCTATAGTTCAATTTTGCAACAATGCAATCATAAGTAAATTACACTTTTTTTTGGACTTTAAACTTAAAAACTTATCATTAATCTTATCAGAACCAATGCCTTTAACAATTTCAATTTTAATCAAATTGCCCGTTGTGAAAGTGTCGTTTTCTCCTATATCTCAAAAAGTTCTTAATTTTAATTTTTAAAATCCTTTTTTCACATGAGTCACCATAGAATGCCGTAGATAATCAGATGGTAAGAAACAGTTAAAGGCTTTGTTCAATGATTTAGAGATAATTTTAAGGTCTTAGTGGCATATGAATCATGCACTGTCAACTTTTATTTTCTTCAATTCTATAAAAAAAAAATGATCGGCAAAAAGCTAATTCTGACAAAGAATGTTGACCAGATAGATTGAGTGAATGTCATACACATCTATTAAATAGCTTTTCTGTTTGGTTCCTGATAAATTTCCTATACTCCTCCAGGGTTCCAGACATTGAAGCTGCATTGTCATATCTTTGAGCTTCATATATACATTCATCTCTTGGAAATTCTTTATTCAATAAAGACTCGTTGTTAATAATAGTCACAAAATGTCAAATATTCTGCTTTTATAGAAACAGTCCGTGCACTATATCCTCTCATTGTTTTTCTTCTTGACACCAACCATAGAGCCACGAGTTCCTTGTTAATTCTATTTGTACCTGGACGCTCTTGTTGTCCACTCCAGACGAATTCTTCCTACGTCTTGTAATATTCCAATCTCGGACTTTTTTTCAACCTCACACTCTAAATTAAGTTATACATTTCTATTTCATTTCAATACAATTAGTTGAAAATAGTCGACAACAAAAGAATAAAGTGTTTTTTTGCTATTAAGTGACTAATTAGGAACCCAATTAGTAAGCATCAGAACCATTCTTGGCACTAGCCAAGAAGAAAATCCTCGATAATATTCAAATATATCATTCGATAATTGTAATAATTCTTTCATCTTGGCTACAGCTTCTTTTGCAGAAAAATGAAAGAACATCATTATCTTCAGAAATCTCAATTGCCAGTTATTTACTTTCCAATTCTACAAAATTTGCATTAATTACATGTGAGATTTCAATATTTATGCCTGGAGAATGTTTTCATTTGTTAAACAGTGACTATTGGTTGGCATCCTGATATTACGGTGTTAGTTTAGTTACAAATTCAATAGATTCGATTAAAACATTTATTTGAATGAAAGCAGTGTTCCTATACATACAAGCAGCTGGTATACAATGGAAGTAAGGTTTCACGTTTTCCTTGTGGTATTAAGTATGATATAATAATTTAAACCTTTTGATAGAATTTCATTAGAAAATTAAAATATGTTTAGTCGAAATGAAAAAGAAAAGTAGATAGATCTATTGATTCATTGTGAATAACATGTTTCAATATTTGGCCACTGTCGTTTTTTTTTTTTAATTGTGAGTTATTCACATTGATTTTTTTTTTACTTGGGTGTCACCCCCCCACGGGTGTCAGCCGGTGCGGACCACACCCCATGCTACCCTCTAGTGACGCCACTGTCGAGAGGTATCTAGGAACATCTTACCTGTGTCAAGAGGGATCAAGGAATCTTTGTTTACCCTTGACATATTGGCTACCTTTTTTTTTTTACAATTGCCTATCCCGGTATTTGGTGTCCACGACAAGATGACTTCCTTGACATGCAGACGATTGATATTACTGAAGGGGCTCTTTGTACCTCGAATGCCTCTCGCATTTTTGTATTGGCCAATGCTGCTTCTTTCATTATTTGACTAATAAATTTTATTTGTTAAATATTTTAAACTAGCAAACTAGTAGACCAAGAGAAAAGAATTACAATGAATCTAAGCATCTAATCTAAGCTCTGAGTTCAAGGAAAAAAAAACACTCTAATATCGTCCCGAGCCACTCCTACTTATTTTGACCCGCGCTCTTCTTTTTAGGTTAAAAAAAGTGCCTTGTAGACGTCAGAAGGATGATTCTCAAGCCGAGACCAATCGTTCGTCATAGTAGGCCTGAACACTGACCTGTGACGTGGCAACCTGTGGTCAGTGGAGACCAATAGTTCGTCGCCAAGTCACCGGTCAGTGTCCAGGCCGTCTAGGACTATTGGTCTCGCTCCACCTCAGATCACAGTAAAATGTTTCTATAAGAAGACAAAACTTCATTGTGGAGAGGAGGAGAAATGGTGACTAGAACTAGAACTTGTAAGAATTAGTTTCTGGCTCTATTATAAGACATGCAAGTTGGTTTCTGGCTCTATTAGAAGACATGCAAGTTGGTTTCTGGCTCTATTAGAAGACATGCAAGTTGGTTTCTGGCTCTATTAGAAGACATGCAAGTTGGTTTCTGGCTCTATTATAAGACATGCAAGTTGGTTTCTGGCTCTATTAGAAGACATGCAAGTTGGTTTCTGGCTCTATTAGAAGACATGCAAGTTGGTTTCTGGCTCTATTATAAGACATGCAAGTTGGTTTCTGGCTCTATTAGAAGACATGCAAGTTGGTTTCTGGCTCTATTAGAAGACATGCAAGTTGGTTTCTGGCTCTATTAGAAGACATGCAAGTTGGTTTCTGGCTCTATTAGAAGACATGCAAGTTGGTTTCTGGCTCTATTAGAAGACATGCAAGTTGGTTTCTGGCTCTATTAGAAGACATGCAAGTTGGTTTCTGGCTCTATTAGAAGACATGCAAGTTGGTTTCTGGCTCTATTATAAGACATGCAAGTTGGTTTCTGGCTCTATTATAAGACATGCAAGTTGGTTTCTGGCTCTATTAGAAGACATGCAAGTTGGTTTCTGGCTCTATTAGAAGACATGCAAGTTTGTTTTATGGCTCTATTATAAGACATGCAAGTTGGTTTCTGGCTCTATTAGAAGACATGCAAGTTGGTTTCTGGCTCTATTAGAAGACATGCAAGTTGGTTTCTGGCTCTATTAGAAGACATGCAAGTTGGTTTCTGGCTCTATTAGAAGACATGCAAGTTGGTTTCTGGCTCTATTATAAGACATGCAAGTTGGTTTCTGGCTCTATTAGAAGACATGCAAGTTGGTTTCTGGCTCTATTAGAAGACATGCAAGTTGGTTTCTGGCTCTATTAGAAGACATGCAAGTTGGTTTCTGGCTCTATTAGAAGACATGCAAGTTGGTTTCTGGCTCTATTAGAAGACATGCAAGTTGGTTTCTGGCTCTATTAGAAGACATGCAAGTTGGTTTCTGGCTCTATTAGAAGACATGCAAGTTGGTTTCTGGCTCTATTAGAAGACATGCAAGTTGGTTTCTGGCTCTATTAGAAGACATGCAAGTTGGTTTCTGGCTCTCTTAGAAGACATGCAAGTTGGTTTCTGGCTCTATTAGAAGACATGCAAGTTGGTTTCTGGCTCTATTAGAAGACATGCAAGTTGGTTTCTGGCTCTATTAGAAGACATGCAAGTTGGTTTCTGGCTCTATTAGAAGACATGCAAGTTGGTTTCTGGCTCTATTAGAAGACATGCAAGTTGGTTTCTGGCTCTATTAGAAGACATGCAAGTTGGTTTCTGGCTCTCTTAGAAGACATGCAAGTTGGTTTCTGGCTCTATTAGAAGACATGCAAGTTGGTTTCTGGCTCTATTAGAAGACATGCAAGTTGGTTTCTGGCTCTATTATAAGACATGCAAATTGGTTTCTGGCTCTATTAGAAGACATGCAAGTTGGTTTCTGGCTCTATTATAAGACATGCAAGTTGGTTTCTGGCTCTATTAGAAGACATGCAAGTTGGTTTCTGGCTCTATTATAAGACATGCAAGTTAGTTTTGTTCTTTGTGTCTAGCGAAAGATATGAATATTTTGTCCAATCAAAAAGATAAAAGATTTAATGTCTACAAATGAGTGATGTCCAACTGACCTGACACGTCTCTACTGAAGGTACTCCACGACGAAGTCTATCGGCAACAGGTTTTGGAATCATTTGATACAAGAGGGCATCTGTTCTCTGCATCTCTTGGTCCAGTTTGACCATGCTCTGTTCCAAGAGACGACTTTTTTCTTGCTCCTAGTGAATACATTTATTGTGAATAGAAGCAGTGGGTCTGCATTTTTACAACTGACCTGGTCTAAAAAGTGACCAAACAGATATGTCTATGTTTACAACTGACTAGGTCTAAAAAGTGACCAAACAGATATGTCTATGTTTACAACTGACCTGGTCTAATGCTAACTTTAATTCGGCTGATTGTTGAGTACCAGCTAAAACCAGATCTCTGCTTGAGTCATGCATGCTTAAGTCATTAATATACAGACCGATCCGTAACATGTCGTCCAGTGAGTTCATTCTAGACAAGAGAAATAAAGTAGACACTAAACCTTCTGTCAGCTTCATTTAGTGTCAATGTACTTTGTAGAGTATAGTGTCAATGTACTTTGTAGAGTATAGTGTCAATGTACTTTGTAGAGTATAGTGTCAATGTACTTTGTAGAGTATAGTGTCAATGTACTTTGTAGAGTATAGTGTCAATGTACTTTGTAGAGTATAGTGTCAATGTACTTTGTAGAGTATAGTGTCAATGTACTTTGTAGAGTATAGTGTCAATGTACTTTGTAGAGTATAGTGTCAATGTACTTTGTAGAGTATAGTGTCAATGTACTTTGTAGAGTATAATGTAAATGTACTTTGTAGAGTATAATGTAAATGTACTTTGTAGAGTATAATGTCAATGTACTTTGTAGAGTATAGTGTCAATGTACTTTGTAGAGTATAATGTAAATGTACTTTGTAGAGTATAATGTAAATGTACTTTGTATAGTATAATGTAAATGTACTTTGTATAGTATAATGTAAATGTACTTTTTATAGTATAGTGCAAATGTACTTTGTAGAGTATAATGTAAATGTACTTTGTATAGTATAATGTAAAAGTACTTTGTAGAGTATAGTGTAAATATACTTTGTATAGTATAATGTAAATGTACTTTGTATAGTATAATGTAAAAGTACTTTGTAGAGTATAGTGTAAATATACTTTGTATAGTATAATGTAAATGTACTTTGTATAGTATAATGTAAATGTACTTTGTATAGTATAATGTAAATGTACTTTTTATAGTATAGTGCAAATGTACTTTGTAGAGTATAATGTAAATGTACTTTGTATAGTATAGTGTAAAAGGACTTTGTATAGTATAATGTAAATGTACTTTGTATAGTATAATATAAATGTACTTTGTAGAGTATAATGTAAATGTACTTTGTAGAGTATAATGTAAATGTACTTTATATAGTATAATGTAAATGTACTTTGTATAGTATAATGTAAATGTACTTTGTATAGTATAGTGTAAATATACTTTGTATAGTATAGTGTAAATGTACTTTGTATAGTATAATGTAAATGTACTTTGTATAGTATAGTGTAAATATACTTTGTATAGTATAGTGTAAATGTACTTTGTATAGTATAATGTAAATGTACTTTGTAGAGTATAATGTAAATGTACTTTTTATAGTATATTGCAAATGTACTTTGTAGAGTATAATGTAAATGTACTTTGTAGAGTATAGTGTAAATGTACTTTGTAGAGTATAGTGCAAATGTACTTTGTTTAGTATAGTGTTTATGTACTTTGTATAGTATAGTATAGTGTAAACTTTTAGTTTGTTTAGTTTGGTGTAAACTTTTAGTTAGTTTAGTTTGGTGTAAACTTTTAGTTAGTTTAGTTTGGTGTAAACTTTTAGTTAGTTTAGTTTGGTGTAAACTTTTAGTTAGTTTATTTTGGTGTAAACTTTTAGTTAATATGTAAAAAGTATACACTTCAGTCTCACGGTGATTTGTTTCTCTTGCATCATTATTTTAAAATTGTGTTTTTATTCTTTGGTTATACATAACCTCTTCTACTCTTTTTTTTATAAAAATATTTAAACAATTTGGTATCTTATCCAGTGACCATCGGCCATATGGACATGTTTCCTATATATTGCTACTTAATTTGTACATTGTCAACTCACTGCTATATTGAGTCAACAATTGGGAATAATGACGACTAGGGATAGCTTGTGCGACAAACCTAGCATCACCTTCAAAATTAACAAATGCAATAGAGCAAAACATTTGAAGACTTTTAGAATCACTTAGACATAGATGGTCTGGCAGGGGCAGAGGAAGCGCTCACGGTCTGGCAGGGGCAGAGGAAGTGCTCAAAGTCTGTCATGGGCAGAGGAAGTGCTCAAAGTCTGGCAGGGGCAGAGGAAGTGCTCTCTGTCTGGCAGGGGCAGAAAAAGTGCTCTCTGTCTGGCAAGGGCAGAAAAATTGCTCTCTGTCTGGCAGGGGCAGAGGAAGTGCTCATGGTCTGGCAGGGGCAGAGGAAGTGCTCGTGGTCTCACAGGGACAGAGGAAGTGCTCGCTGACTAGGCGATTCGCATTGATAAGACTTCGGCAGCATAGGGCCTGCAAATGAATGGGCGAAACAACACACCCTGACCAAGTCTTTAAAATGGACATCAGTATTTCATTCTGATATTCTTTCTGAAAATATCGAAACATGCCTGACGGACCACTTTGGGGGCCATTTTGAGTTTGTTTCCACACAAACTGTCTTTGTAACCTTGTTTTGATTGATTCTTGTCTTGTCAGGTAAATGAAATAATTGTGGGGAATTCCAGCTTGATCCGAGATTGAGTGTCGCAGAGTGTGTAGAAACTTTTCACCAGACAGACAGAGTGAATTGATAGATGCTTTGTCCACATGGCTGGCACTTCATAGAGCTGGAAAGGAACGTTGTGTTTCCTTGCAAGAAAATTCACATGAATATGAAAAAAATGAAATCTAGTTTTAGAAAATCTAGAGAGACAACGTCCAGGGAAAAAAAAAATTTCTTCTCTTTTTGACATCTTCTCCACTCTCTGCACCAACGTTTAGGTGGACATTTCGGGTCGTGGACCCTTCGGGACGTGGACATTTCGGGACGTGGACATGTTATTGGGTAACGATTTGGTTGATGAATAACGGAAATTGTTTGTATTGCTACTTACATAAGTGTACTTACATAGGTGTCCTTACATAGGTGTACTTACATAGGTGTACTTACATAGGTGTGCCTAGGAACATAATACAATCCCACTCAGTCATGTACATCATTTGGCCTTTTAAATGAAGCACATTGGAACCTATCACACCTTCATCGAATGTTGGATCTAAATAAGAAAAAATCTCTCTCTATATATAATTCTCTTCATGACTGAAAAGTTTGGACAAGAAGTAAAGGAAAGACCACTCTTTTATTTCTGAAAGTCAACTTCAGCTACCCGACGAAAAAAAAAAAGGAAAAGGGGGGGGAGAACAAGTAGTATTTACCCGTCACAAAATAGCAGGGCCTGACTTAACGGTTATGACCAAGAAATCATAGAAAGATAACTCTTTTTTTTATTTCTACCCGACGTAGTTTTAGCGGGTGGGGGGAGGAGGACAAGTAATCTACTCTGTATTCACCCGTCACTACATAGCAGGGCCGGACTCAACCGTTGTGGGGCTCTATGCGAAACGGATTTGGCGGGGCCGAGTTTAGGTAGGGATACGGATAATAAATGAAATTTAAGAGGTTGTATTAGAAAATAAATTCGTCTTTGCATTTTATTCATTCTTTACTACGTACAGAATTACTATACGAGCCTTGCTTGTAGCGAAGCCATACAGTATATCATAAAAAAATAATTTTTCTACATAGATCAGGGTCAATAGCAAAATTACCAAATGTTTCAATCTATCTTCGAGAATAGTTGACCTCATTAGTTTGAAGCGTGAGAAGCTTCTTTCGTCAAATTCCACAATTACGGGTATTGCATAATGTCGTTTTTTTTTCATCGCGCGTAGGATTGGCGTTTTCCATTTTAAATGACACCCCAAAATGCCAATTTTTTTGTCTATAAATTTTAGGAAATTTTTTTTTTAGTTTTCAAAAGATTTTAAGAATTTCCGGAGATTTCCATGACTTTTTTTCTATATTTTACAATTACAGGAGATTTTAAGGATCTCCTGGTACATCAGGAATTCGGTTATAAGTAGTCCAGCTGTCTATCATTATGCGGAACTTATAAAATATATTTTCTGAAAAGGGGGTGGGGTCTACAGCGAAATATCCTTCTAGTCTTCTAACAAAAATTGTAGGTCAAATATCAACTCTGCTATTCACTGCACATTATTAATGGAGTCCAGCGACTGGTAGAAAAACAGATCAATGTGTGAAATATTATATTTGGGGTAGGCTTGAACCTCCAATGACTGTAGCACGCAGCAATTTGTTTTGAATCCGTGAATTGAATTAGAGTAGATTTGCTTAATGAAGTGCAGCAACTGTTAGGAAAAGAGATCAAAATTAGAGGAGGGTAAATGTCGAAATCCCTCACTATTACACTCATGGGGTAACTATAGTTTGATTTAGTTTTTTTTTGTGGGACAAGCCCCCTCCCTTTTCTTGGGATTTGGTGACAAGACCTAAAATCCCACTAAGCTACGCTCGTGCAAATTGGTAACTGCAGCTTTTCAATTGTTTTTTAGTGAAAGGCGAGGGATAACTTAAGAAACAAACCCAAACCCTCTGGCTACTCTAATGGGATTCGGTGACTGGAGTTTTGCTTTAGTCCAGATTACAGTGAAGTTTTAAATTCAAAACCACTAAAAGTACGCTCATGGAATTTGGTTACTGTAGTTTTTGCTTTTTTTTTTTATTGGAGTTTTAACATTAACGGCTCTTCCCTTCGGATTGGACTTTGGGGACTGTAGTTTTTTGTTTGTTGTTTTAGTTTTGTTTGAAGTGTAGCTGATTTAACCTCAAAACCACACTTGTATACGCAAATAGAATTTGGTCACCAGAGTTCTGATGGAAAGGCGTTGAAGGGAGAAGGTAAACTTCAAAACCCCCCTCTTGGGTACGCTCATGGAGTTGTAGGACTATTTTTGCTTTATATATAAAAACACAAAATTACAATAACCCACATACACACACACACATTGGGATTTTATTTATTTCGGCTTGGGTTTTAACTCCCCCCCCCCCCAGCCCCGTTATGGCCATATACATGTCAACACATAAGTGATGCTTTACTTAGCAAAGAATTAGACATTTAGTTAAAGAAACAAATATTTTATTTTGATTAACAAAATGAGAGTTTAATTAGTGTCACGTGGTAAAGGTCAGACTAAAACAAACTACCTTTATTGATATCATCAGAAAAAATGGCTTCAGTTTCCTCCTTCTGAGTAACTGGAGATCTGGCCACTAGTTGAAACACATTATTAGTGTGATGGAGAATCTGAGGAGGACATTACATCACACATTCAATGACATTGGATTTAAGACACTGCAGGTAAAAACACATGACCCAGTCCTAAATGTGAAGATAGATCTCTGGAACAGATCAAAGCATTCAGTTCTGTTTAGGACGCGATGTCAACAAAATCAAAATGGCAACAAAAATAAATAAATAAAACAAACAAAAAAACGAGATTATAATTGGATGTGTCCATGGATTAGAACAAGTCAAGCCATTTTCCTTTTTTTGATTGAAAAAGAGTATTATCCTAACGAAATAACAACAGACATAGATCTCAATCTTTAATAACGTGAACCACGATAGACTCTAATAATGTGCCTGATATGTTCTTACAAGTGACAAACTTAGTTTTTATAAACGAAAATCGATAATGAGACTTTTGTAGCCCATCAGGACCTTCTGACCAAAAAATAATATATAATTCAGGAGAGCGATCTCAAACAATCATTCTGTTATCCACTCCAAAACAACCTAGCCTATATACTCTACAGATGTTCTTAGGTATTACATGACAAAAACAAGAGCTTATTGGCTGCACAGGGTAACTCTAGGTAGATCGTTATAGTGGTCTAAAAACGTTTCATTAATGCAAACTTTATTTTGGCTTTAAATTTCTTACAGGCCATAATGTGTATTTTATTAATGAAATTGTTCCGAATGACTTCAAAGGGGAACAACTATTTCCGTTCACGTCCTTCGGTTACCGCGCGCTGGATTCAAACATTTTGTTTGTTTATTTGTAATTCTGAGAGTTTTAATGAATCCCAAAGTTTAAAGAAACATCTGCGCATCATTTCTAAAAGTATTTACACCAATAGGAGCTCTTGATCTGTCAAGCTTCTCAGACAAATCATCGAACCGAGCGAGGACTCGAGTTCTTATTTATAAATAGATATCTGAAACGTCTTTCAAGAAAATCAATTATAATAGTAAGAACGGAGGTTATAAATAATCATTTGACGTCAATTCGTTAATTCTGTTTTTAATAGGAAAAAAAAAAAACCTTAACAACCTATTATCGATAATGAAAAATTTTTTATTTTTTTTTTACGTTTTGGCCAGATAATGAAATGTATTAGAAGTGAACTAAGCGAGCTCAAACAATCGTATGGCAATCATGTATTAGAAGTGAACTAAGCGAGCTCAAACAATCGTATGGCGTTCATGTATTAGAAGTGAACTAGACGAGCTCAAACAGTCGTATGGCGTTCATGTATTAGAAGTGAACTAAGCGAGCTCAAACAGTCGTATGGCGTTCATGTATTAGAAGTAAACTAAGCGAGCTAAAACAATCGTATGGCGTTCATGTATTAGAAGTGAACTAAGCGAGCTCAAACAGTCGTATGGCGTTCATGTATTAGAAGTGAACTAAGCGAGCTCAAACAGTCGTATGGCGTTCATGTATTAGAAGTGAACTAAGCGAGCTCAAACAGTCGTATGGCGTTCACGTATTAGAAGTGAACTAAGCGAGCTCAAACAGTCGTATGGCGTTAATGTATTAGAAGTGAACTAAGCGAGCTCAAACAGTCGTAAGGCGTTCATGTATTAGAAGTAAACTAAGCCAGCTCAAACAGTCGTATGGCGTTCATGTATTAGAAGTGAACTAAGCCAGCTCAAACAGTCGTATGGCGTTCATGTATTAGAAGTGAACTAAGCGAGCTCAAACAGTCGTATAGCGTTCATGTATTAGAAGTGAACAAAGCGAGCTCAAACAGTCGTAATTCGTTCCTGTATTAGAAGTGAACTAAGCCAGCTCAAAAAGACGTATGGCGTTCATGTATTAGAAGTGAACTAAGCCAGCTCAAACAGTCGTATGGCGTTCATGTATTAGAATGAACTAAGCGAGCTCAAACAGTCGTATCGCGTTCATGTATTAGAAGTGAACTAAGCCAGCTCAAACAGTCGTATAGCGTTCATGTATTAGAAGTGAACTAAGCGAGCTCAAACAGTCGTATGGCGTTCATATATTACAAGTGAACTAAGCGAGCTCAAACAGTCGTATGGCGTTTATGTATTAGAAGTGAACTAAACCAGCTCAAAAAGTCGTATAACGTTCATGTATTAGAAATGAACTAAGCCAGCTCAAACAGTCGTATGGCGTTCATGTATTAGAAGTGAACTAAGCCAGCTCAAACAGTCGTATGGCGTTCATAAATTAGAAGTGAACTAAGCCAGCTCAAACAGTCGTATGGCGTTCATGTATTAAAAGTGAACTAATCAAGCTCAAACAGTCGTATGGCGTTTATATATTAGAATTGAACTAAGCCAGCTAGAACAGTCGTGACGCGTTCATGTATTAGAAGTGAACTAAGCCAACTCAAACAGTCGTATGGCGTTCATGTATTAGAAGTAAACTAAGCCAGCTCAAACAGTCGTATGGCGTTCATGTATTAGAAGTGAACTAAGATAACTCAAACAGTCGTATCGCATTCATGTATTAGAAGTTAACTAAGCGAGCTCAAACAGTCGTATGGCGTTCACGTATTAGAAGTGAACTAAGCGAGCTCAAACAGTCGTATGGCGTTCATGTATTAGAAGTGAACTAAACGAGCTTAAACGGTCGTATGGCGTTCATGTATTAGAAGTGAACTAAGCCAGCTCAAACAGTCGTATGGCGTTCATGTATTAGAAGTGAACTAAGGCAGCTCAAACAGTAGAATGGCGTTAATGTATTAAAAGTGAACTAAACCAACTCAAACAGTCGTATCGCGTTCATGTATTACAAGTGAACTAAGCCAGCTCAAACAGTCGTATGGCGTTCATGTATTAGAAGTGAACTAAGCGAGCTCAGACAGTCGTATGGCGTTCATGTATTAGAAGTGAGCTAAGCCAGCTCAAACAGTCGTATGGCGTTCATGTATTAGAAGTGAACTAAGCGAGCTCAAACAGTCGTATGGCGTTCATGTATTAGAAGTGAACTAAGCCAGCTCAAACAGTCGTATGGCGTTCATGTATTAGAAGTGAACTAAGCCAGCTCAAACAGTCGTTAGGCGTTCATGTATTAAAAGTGAACTAAGCCAGCTAAAATAGTCGTATGGCGTTCATGTATTAGAAATGAACTAAGCCAGCTCAAACAGTCGTATGGCGTTCATGTATTAGAAGTGAACTAAGCCAGCTCAAACAGTCGTATGGCGTTCATGTATTAGAAGTGAACTAAGCCAGATCAAACAGGCGAATGGCGTTAATGTATTAAAAGTGAACTAAACCAACTCAAACAGTCGTATGGCGTTCATGTATTACAAGTGAACTAAGCCAGCTCAAACAGTCGTATGGCGTTCATGTATTAGAAGTGAACTAAGCGAGCTCAAACAGTCGTATGGCGTTCATGTATTAGAAGTGAACTAAGCCAGCTTAAACAGTCGTATGGCGTTCATGTATTAAAAGTGAACAAAGCGAGCTCAAACAGTCGTATGGCGTTCATGTATTAGAAGTGAACTAAGCGAGCTCAAACAGTCGTATGGCGTTCATGTATTAGAAGTGAACTAAGCCAGCTCAAACAGTCGTATGGCGTTCATGTATTAGAAGTGAACTAAGCCAGCTCAAACAGTCGTATGGCGTTCATGTATTAAAAGTGAACTAAGTCAGCTAAAATAATCGTATGGCGTTCATGTATTAGAAATGAACTAAGCCAGCTCAAACAGTCGTATGGCGTTCATGTATTAGAAGTGAACTAAGCCAGCTCAAACAGTCGTATGGCGTTCATGTATTAGAAGTGAACTAAGCCAGCTCAAACAGTCGTATGGCGTTCATGTATTAGAAGTGAACTAAGCCAGCTCAAACAGTCGTATGGCGTTCATGTATTAGAAGTGAACTAAGCGAGCTCAAACAGTCGTATGGCGTTCATGTTATACAAGTGAACTAAGCGAGCTCAAACAGTCGTATCGCGTTCATGTATTAAAAGTGAACTAAGCCAGCTCAAACAGTCGTATCGAGTTCATGTATTAGAAGTGAACTAAGCCAGCTCAAACAGTCGTATCGCGTTTATGTATTAGAAGTGAACTAAGTGAGCTCAAACAGTCGTATGGCGTTCATGTATTAGAAGTGAACTAAGCCAGCTCAAACAGTCGTATGGCGTTCATGTATTAGAAGTGAACTGAGCCAGATCAAACAGTCGTATGGCGTTCATGTATTAGAAGTGAACTAAGCCAGATCAAACAGTCGTATGGCGTTCATGTATTAGAAGTGAACTAAGCCAGCTCAAACAGTCGTATGGCGTTCATGTATTAGAAGTGAACTAAGCGAGCTCAAACAGTCGTATAACGTTCAGGTATTAGAAGTGAACTAAGCGAGCTCAAACAGTCGTATGGCGTTCTTGTATTAGAAGTGAACTAAGCCAGCTCAAACAGTCGTATAGCGTTCATGTATTAGAAGTGAACTAAGCGAGCTCAAACAGTCGTATGGCGTTCATATATTACAAGTGAACTAAGCGAGCTCAAAAGTTCGTATGGCGTTTATGTATTAGAAGTAAACTAAACCAGCTCAAAAGTCGTATCGCGTTCATGTATTAGAAATGAACTAAGCCATCTCAAACAGTCGTATGGCGTTCATGTATTAGAAGTGAACTAAAACAGCTCAAACAGTCGTATGGCGTTCATGTATTAAAAGTGAACTAATCAAGCTCAAACAGTCGTATAACATTTATGTATTAGAATTGATTTAAGCCAGCTAGAACAGTCGTATCGCGTTCATGTATTAGAAGTGAACTAAGCCAACTCAAACAGTCGTATGGCGTTCATGTATTAGAAGTGAACTAAGCCAGCTCAAACAGTCGTATGGCGTTTATGTATTAGAAGTGAACTAAGCTAACTCAAACAGTCGTATCGCATTCATGTATTAGAAGTTAACTAAGCGAGCTCAAACATTCGTATGGCGTTCACGTATTAGAAGTGAACTAAGCGAGCTTAAACGGTCGTATGGCGTTCATGTATTAAAAGTAAATTAAGCGAACACAAACAGTCGTATGGCGTTCATGTATTAGAAGTGAACTAAACGAGCTTAAACGGTCGTATGGCGTTCATGTATTAAAAGTGAATTAAGCGAACACAAACAGTCGTATGGCGTTCATGTTTTAGAAGTGAACTAAGCGAGCTCAAACAGTTGTATGGCGTTCATGTAGTAGAAGTGAACTAAGCAAGCTCAAACAGTCGTATGGCGTTTATGTATTAGAAGTGAACTAAGCGAGCTCAAACAATCGTATGGCGTTCATGTATTAGAAGTGAACTAAGCGAGCTCAGACAGTCGTATGGCGTTCATGTATTAGAAAAGAGCTAAGCCAGCTCAAACAGTCGTATGGCGTTCATGTATTAGAAGTGAACTAAGCGAGCTCAAACAGTCGTATGGCGTTCATGTATTAGAAGTGAACTAAGCGAGCTCAGACAGTCGTATGGCGTTCATGTATTAGAAGTGAGCTAAGCCAGCTCAAACAGTCGTATGGCGTTTATGTATTAGAAGTGAACTAAGCGAGCTCAAACAGTCGTATGGCGTTCATGTATTAGAAGTGAACTAAGCCAGCTCAAACAGTCGTATGGCGTTCATGTATTAGAAGTGAACTAAGCCAGCTCAAACAGTCGTATGGCGTTCATGTATTAAAAGTGAACTAAGCCAGCTAAAATAGTCGTATGGCGTTCATGTATTAGAAATGAACTAAACCAGCTCAAACAGTCGTATGGCGTTCATGTATTATAAGTGAACTAAGCCAGCTTAAACAGTCGTATGGCGTTCATGTATTAGAAGTGAACTAAGCCAGCTCAAACAGTCGAATGGCGTTAATGTATTAAAAGTGAACTAAACCAACTTAAACATTCGTATCGCGTTCATGTATTACAAGTGAACTAAGCCAGCTCAAACAGTCGTATGGCGTTCATGTATTAGAAGTGAACTAAGCGAGCTTAAACAGTCGTATGGCGTTCATGTATTAGAAGTGAACTAAGCCAGCTTAAACAGTCGTATGGCGTTCATGTATTAAAAGTGAACAAAGCGAGCTCAAACAGTCGTATGGCGTTCATGTATTAGAAGTGAACTAAGCCAGCTCAAACAGTCGTATGGCGTTCATGTATTAGAAGTGAACTAAGTGAACTCAAACAGTTGTATGACGTTCAGGTATTAGAAGTGAACAAAGCGAGCTCAAACAGTCGTATGGCGTTCTTGTATTAGAAGTGAACTAAGCCAGCTCAAACAGTCGTATTGCGTTCATGTATTAGAAGTGAACTAAGCCAGCTCAAACAGTCGTATGGCGTTCATGTTATACAAGTGAACTAAGCGAGCTCAAACAGTCGTATCGCGTTCATGTATTAAAAGTGAACTAAGCCAGCTCAAACAATCGTATCGAGTTCATGTATTAGAAGTGAACTAAGCCAGCTCAAACAGTCGTATCGCGTTCATGTATTAGAAGTGAACTAAGTGAGCTCAAACAGTCGTATGGCGTTCATGTATTAGAAGTGAACTTAGCCAGCTCAAACAGTCGTATGGCGTTCATGTATTAGAAGTGAACTAAGCCAAATCAAACAGTCGTATGGCGTTCATGTATTAGAAGTGAACTAAGCCAGATCAAACAGGCGAATGGCGTTAATGTATTAAAAGTGAACTAAACCAACTCAAACAGTCGTATGGCGTTTATGTATTACAAGTGAACTAAGCCAGCTCAAACAGTCGTATGGCGTTCATGTATTAGAAGTGAACTAAGCGAGCTCAAACAGTCGTATGGCGTTCATGTATTAGAAGTGAAATAAGCCAGCTTAAACAGTCGTATGGCGTTCATGTATTAAAAGTGAACAAAGCGAGCTCAAACAGTCGTATGGCGTTCATGTATTAGAAGTGAACTAAGCGAGCTCAAACAGTCGTATGGCGTTCATGTATTAGAAGTGAACTAAGCCAGCTCAAACAGTCGTATGGCGTTCATGTATTAGAAGTGAACTAAGCCAGCTCAAACAGTCGTATGGCGTTCATGTATTAAAAGTGAACTAAGTCAGATAAAATAGTCGTATGGCGTTCATGTATTAGAAATGAACTAAGCCAGCTCAAACAGTCGTATGGCGTTCATGTATTAGAAGTGAACTAAGCCAGCTCAAACAGTCGTATGGCGTTCATGTATTAGAAGTGAACTAAGCCAGCTCAAACAGTCGTATGGCGTTCATGTATTAGAAGTGAACTAAGCCAGCTCAAACAGTCGTATGGCGTTCATGTATTAGAAGTGAACTAAGCGAGCTTAAACAGTCGTATGGCGTTCATGTTATACAAG
This sequence comes from Biomphalaria sudanica, assembly GCA_036873155.1. Lineage (NCBI taxonomy): Eukaryota > Metazoa > Mollusca > Gastropoda > Planorbidae > Biomphalaria > Biomphalaria sudanica. The sequence goes on along the minus strand of JAZGLO010005700.1, from coordinate 503,480 downwards.
TGAACTAAGCGAGCTCAAACAGTCGTATCGCGTTCATGTATTAGAAGTGAACTAAGCCAGCTCAAACAGTCGTATCGCGTTTATGTATTAGAAGTGAACTAAGTGAGCTCAAACAGTCGTATGGCGTTCATGTATTAGAAGTGAACTAAGCCAGCTCAAACAGTCGTATGGCGTTCATGTATTAGAAGTGAACTGAGCCAGATCAAACAGTCGTATGGCGTTCATGTATTAGAAGTGAACTAAGCCAGATCAAACAGTCGTATGGCGTTCATGTATTAGAAGTGAACTAAGCCAGCTCAAACAGTCGTATGGCGTTCATGTATTAGAAGTGAACTAAGCGAGCTCAAACAGTCGTATAACGTTCAGGTATTAGAAGTGAACTAAGCGAGCTCAAACAGTCGTATGGCGTTCTTGTATTAGAAGTAAACTAAGCCAGCTCAAACAGTCGTATAGCGTTCATGTATTAGAAGTAAACTAAGCGAGCTCAAACAGTCGTATGGCGTTCATATATTACAAGTGAACTAAGCGAGCTCAAAAGTTCGTATGGCGTTTATGTATTAAAAGTGAACTAATCAAGCTCAAACAGTCGTATGGCATTTATGTATTAGAAATGAACTAAGCCAGCTCAAACAGTCGTATGGCGTTCATAAATTAGAAGTGAACTAAGCCAGCTCAAACAGTCGTATGGCGTTCATGTATTAAAAGTGAACTAAGCCAGCTCAAACAGTCGTATGGCGTTCATGTATTAGAAGTGAACTAAGCTAACTCAAACAGTCGTATCGCATTCATGTATTAGAAGTTAACTAAGCGAGCTCAAACAGTCGTATGGCGTTCACGTATTAGAAGTGAACTAAGCGAGCTTAAACGGTCGTATGGCGTTCATGTATTAAAAGTGAATTAAGCGAACACAAACAGTCGTATGGCGTTCATGTATTAGAAGTGAACTAAACGAGCTTAAACGGTCGTATGGCGTTCATGTATTAAAAGTGAATTAAGCGAACACAAACAGTCGTATGGCGTTCATGTATTAGAAGTGAACTAAGCGAGCTCAAACAGTTGTATGGCGTTCATGTAGTAGAAGTGAACTAAGCAAGCTCAAACAGTCGTATGGCGTTTATGTATTAGAAGTGAACTAAGCGAGCTCAAACAATCGTATGGCGTTCATGTATTAGAAGTGAACTAAGCGAGCTCAGACAGTCGTATGGCGTTCATGTATTAGAAAAGAGCTAAGCCAGCTCAAACAGTCGTATGGCGTTCATGTATTAGAAGTGAACTAAGCGAGCTCAAACAGTCGTATGGCGTTCATGTATTAGAAGTGAACTAAGCGAGCTCAGACAGTCGTATGGCGTTCATGTATTAGAAGTGAGCTAAGCCAGCTCAAACAGTCGTATGGCGTTCACGTATTAGAAGTGAACTAAGCGAGCTCAAACAGTCGTATGGCGTTCATGTATTAGAAGTGAACTAAGCCAGCTCAAACAGTCGTATGGCGTTCATGTATTAGAAGTGAACTAAGCCAGCTCAAACAGTCGTATGGCGTTCATGTATTAAAAGTGAACTAAGCCAGCTAAAATAGTCGTATGGCGTTCATGTATTAGAAATGAACTAAGCCAGCTCAAACAGTCGTATGGCGTTCATGTATTATAAGTGAACTAAGCCAGCTCAAACAGTCGTATGGCGTTCATGTATTAGAAGTGAACTAAGCCAGCTCAGACAGTCGAATGGCGTTAATGTATTAAAAGTGAACTAAACCAACTCAAACATTCGTATCGCGTTCATGTATTACAAGTGAACTAAGCCAGCTCAAACAGTCGTATGGCGTTCATGTATTAGAAGTGAACTAAGCGAGCTCAAACAGTCGTATGGCGTTCATGTATTAGACGTGAACTATGCCAGCTTAAACAGTCGTATGGCGTTCATGTATTAAAAGTGAACAAAGCGAGCTCAAACAGTCGTATGGCGTTCATGTATTAGAAGTGAACTAAGCCAGCTCAAACAGTCGTATGGCGTTCATGTATTAGAAGTAAACTAAGCCAGCTCAAACAGTCGTATGGCGTTCATGTTATACAAGTGAACTAAGCGAGCTCAAACAGTCGTATCGCGTTCATGTATTAAAAGTAAACTAAGCCAGCTCAAACAGTCGTATGGCGTTCATGTATTAGAAGTGAACTAAGCCAGATCAAACAGTCGTATGGCGTTCATGTATTAGAAGTGAACTAAGCCAGATCAAACAGTCGTATGGCGTTCATGTATTAGAAGTGAACTAAGCCAGCTCAAACAGTCGTATGGCGTTCATGTATTAGAAGTGAACTAAGCCAGCTCAAACAGTCGTATAACGTTCAGGTATTAAAAGTGAACAAAGCGAGCTCAAACAGTCGTATGGCGTTCTTGTATTAAAATTGAACTAAGCCAGCTCAAACAGTCGTATAGCGTTCATGTATTAGAAGTAAAATAAGCGAGCTCAAACAGTCGTATGGCGTTCATATATTACAAGTGAACTAAGCGAGCTCAAAAGTTCGTATGGCGTTTATGTATCAGAAGTGAACTAAACCAGCTCAAAAAGTCGTATTGCGTTCATGTATTAGAAGTGAACTAAGCCAGCTCAAACAGTCGTATCGCGTTCATGTATTAGAAGTGAACTAAGCCAGCTCAAACAGTCGTATGGCGTTCATGTATTAGAAGTGAACTAAACTAGCTCAAACAGTCGTATGGCGTTCATGTATTAGAAGTGAACTAAGCGAGCTCAAACAGTCGAATGGCGTTCATGTATTACAAGTAAACTAAGTGAGCTTAAACAGTCGTATGGCGTTTATGTATTAGAAGTGAACTAAGCCAGCTCAAACAGTCGTATCGCGTTCATGTATTAGAAGTGAACTAAGCCAGCTTAAACAGTCGTATGGCGTTCATGTATTAGAAGTGAACTAAGCGTGCTCAAACAGTCGTATGGCGTTCATGTTATAGAAGTGAACTAAGCGAGCTCAAACAGTCGTATCGCGTTCATGTATTAAAAGTGAACTAAGCCAGCTCAAACAGTCGTATCGAGTTCATGTATTAGAAGTGAACTAAGCCAGCTCAAACAGTCGTATGGCGTTTATGTATTAGAAGTGAACTAAGCGAGCTCAAACAGTCGTATGGCGTTCATGTATTAGAAGTGAACTAAGCCAGCTCAAACAGTCGTATGGCGTTCATGTATTAGAAGTAAACTAAACCAGCTCAAACAGTCGTATGGCGTTCATGTATTCGAAGTGAACTAAGCGAGCTCAAACAGTCGTATGGCGTTCATGTTTTACAAGTGAACTAAGCGAGCTCAAACAGTCGTATGGCGTTCATGTATTAGAAGTGAACTAAGCCAGCTCAAACAGTCGTATTGCGTTCATGTATTAAAAGTGAACTAAGCCAGCTAAAACAGTCGTATGGCGTTCATGTATTAGAAGTGAACTAAGCCAGCTCAAATAGTCGTATAGCGTTTATGTATTAGAAGTGAACTAAGCCAGCTCAAACAGTCGTATGGCGTTCATGTATTGGAAGTGAACTAAGCGAGCTCAAACAGTCGTATGGTGTTCATGTATCAGAAGTGAACTAAGCGAGCTCAAACAGTCGTATCGCGTTCATGTATTAGAAGTGACCTAAGCGAGCTCAAACAGTCGTATGGCGTTCATGTATTAGAAGTGAACTAAGCGAGCTTAAACAGTCGTATGGCGTTCATGTATTACAAGTAAACTAAGCGAGCTCAAACAGTCGTATGGCGTTCATGTATTAGAAGTGAACTAAGCCAGCTCAAACAGTAGTATTGCGTTCATGTATTAGAAGTGAACTAAGCCAGCTAAAACAGTCGTATGGCGTTCATGTATTAGAAGTGAACTAAGCCAGCTCAAACAGTCGTATGGCGTTCATGTATTAGAAGTGAACAAAGCCAGCTCAAACAGTCGTATGGCGTTCATGTATTAGAAGTGAACTAAGCGAGCTCAAACAGTCGTATGGCGTTCATGTTACACAAGTGAACTAAGCCAGCTCAAACAGTCGTATTGCGTTCATGTATTAGAAGTGAACCTAGCCAGCTCAAACAGTCGTATCGCGTTAATGTATTAGAAGTGAACTAAGCCAGCTCAAACAGTCGTATGGCGTTCATGTATTAGAAGTGAACTAAGCCAGCTTAAACAGTCGTATGGCGTTCATGTATTAGAAGTGACCTAAGCGAGCTTAAACAATTGTATGGCGTTCATGTATTAGAAGTGAACTAAGCGAGCTCAAACAGTCGTATGGCGTTCATGTATTAGAAGTGAGCTAAGCGAGCTCAAACAGTCGTATGGCGTTTATGTATTACAAGTGAGCTAAGCCAGCTCAAACAGTCGAATGGCGTTCATGTATTACAAGTAAACTAAGTGAGCTTAAACAGTCGTATGGCGTTTATGTGTTAGAAGTGAACTAAACCAGCTCAAACAGTCGTATCGCGTTCATGTATTAGAAGAGAACTAAGCGAGCTCAAACAGTCGTATGGCGTTCATGTTATACAAGTAAACTAAGCGAGCTCAAACAGTCGTATGGCGTTCATGTTATACAAGTGAACTAAGCGAGCTCAAACAGTCGTATCGCGTTCATGTATTAAAAGTGAACTAAGCCAGCTCAAACAGTCGTATCGAGTTCATGTATTAGAAGTGAACTAAGCCAGCTCAAACAGTCGTATCGCGTTCATGTATTAGAAGTGAACTAAGCGAGCTCAAACAGTCGTATGGCGTTCATGTATTAGGAGTGAACTAAGCCAGCTCAAACAGTCGTATGGCGTTCATGTATTAGAAGTAAATTAACCAGCTCAAACTAAGCGAGCTCAAACAGTCGTATGGCGTTCATGTATTAGAAGTGAACTAAGCGAGCTCAAACAGTCGTATTGCGTTCATGTATTAGAAGTGAACTAAGCCAGCTCAAACAGTCGTATTGCGTTCATGTATTAAAAGTGAACTAAGCCAGCTAAAACAGTCGTATGGCGTTCATGTATTAGAAGTGAACTAAGCCAGCTCAAACAGTCGTATGGCGTTCATGTATTAGAAGTGAACTAAGCGAGCTCAAACAGACGTATGGCGTTCATGTATTGGAAGTGAACTAAGCGAGCTTAAACAGTTGTATGGCGTTCATGTATTACAAGTAAACTAAGCGAGCTCAAACAGTCGTATGGCGTTAATGTATTAGAAGTGAACTAAGCCAGCTCAAACAGTCGTATGGCGTTCATGTATTAGAAGTGAACAAAGCCAGCTCAAACAGTCGTATGGCGTTCATGTATTAGAAGTGAACTAAGCGAGCTCAAACAGTCGTATGGCGTTCATGTATTAGAAGTGAACTAAGCCAGCTCAAACAGTCGAATGGCGTTAATGTATTAGAAGTGAACTAAACCAACTCAAACAGTCGTATCGCGTTCATGTATTAGAAGTTAACTAAGCCAGCTCAAAAAGTCGTATCGAGTTCATGTATTAGAAGTGAACTAAGCTAGCTCAAACAGTCGTTTCGAGTTCATGTATTATAAGTGAACTAAGCCAGCTCAAACAGTCGTATGGCGTTCATGTATTAGAAGTGAACTAAGCCAGCTCAAACAGTCGTATGGCGTTTATGTATTAGAAGTGAACTAAGCCAGCTTAAACAGTCGTATGGCGTTCATGTATTAGAAGTGACCTAAGCGAGCTTAAACAGTTGTATGGCGTTCATGTATTAGAAGTGAACTAAGCGAGCTCAAACAGTCGTATGGCGTTCATGTATTAGAAGTGAACTAAGCGAGCTCAAAAAGTCGTATGGCGTTTATGTATTAGAAGTGAGCTAAGCCAGCTCAAACAGTCGTATGGCGTTCATGTATTAGAAGTGAACTAAGCGAGCTCAAACAGTCGTATGGCGTTCATTTATTAGAAGTGAACTAAGCCAGCTCAAACAGTCGTATGGCGTTTATGTATTAGAAGTGAACTAAGCCAGCTCAAACAGTCGTATGGCGTTCATGTATTAGAAGTGAACTAAGCCAGCTTAAACAGTCGTATGGCGTTCATGTATTAGAAGTGACCTAAGCGAGCTTAAACAGTTGTATGGCGTTCATGTATTAGAAGTGAACTAAGCGAGCTCAAACAGTCGTATGGCGTTCTTGTAATAGAAGTGAACTAAGCGAGCTCAAAAAGTCGTATGGCGTTTATGTATTAGAAGTGAGCTAAGCCAGCTCAAACAGTCGTATGACGTTCATGTATTAGAAGTGAACTAAGCGAGCTCAAACAGTCGTATGGCGTTCATTTATTAGAAGTGAACTAAGCCAGCTCAAACAGTCGTATGGCGTTTATGTATTAGAAGTGAACTAAGCCAGCTCAAACAGTCGTATGGCGTTCATGTATTAGAATTGAACTAAGCCAGCTCAAACAGTCGTATGGCGTTCATGTATTAGAAGTGAACTAAGCCAGCTCAAACAGTCGTATGGCGTTCATGTTATACAAGTGAACTAAGCCAGCTCAAACAGTCGTATTGCGTTTATGTATTAGAAGTGAAAGTTAGGCAGCTCAAACAGTCGTATCGCGTTCATGTATTAGAAGTGAACTAAGCCAGCTCAAACAGTCGTATGGCGTTCGTGTATTAGAAGTGAACTAAGCCAGCTTAAACAGTCGTATGGCGTTCATGTATTAGAAGTGACCTAAGCGAGCTTAAACAGTTGTATGGCGTTCATGTATTAGAAGTGAACTAAGCATGCTCAAACAGTTGTATGGCGTTCATGTATTAGAAATGAACTAAGCCAGCTCAAACAGTCGTATAGCGTTCATGTATTAGAAGTGAACTAAGCCAGCTCAAACAGTCGAATGGCGTTAATGTATTAGAAGTGAACTAAGCCAGCTCAAACAGTCGTATGGCGTTCATGTATTAGAAGTGAACTAAGCGAGCTCAAACAGACGTATGGCGTTCATGTATTGGAAGTGAACTAAGCGAGCTTAAACAGTTGTATGGCGTTCATGTATTAGAAGTGAACTAAGCCAGCTAAAACAGTCGTATTGCGTTCATTTATTAGAAGTAAACTAAGCCAACTCAAACAGTCGTATGGCGTTCATGTATTAGAAGTGAACTACGCCAGCTCAAACAGTCGTATGGCGTTCATGTATTACAAGTAAACTAAGCGAGCTCAAACAGTCGTATGGCGTTCATGTATTAGAAGTGAACTACGCCAGCTCAAACAGACGTATGGCGTTCATGTATTACAAGTGAACTAAGCGAGCTCAAACAGTCGTATGGCGTTCATGTTATACAAGTGAACTAAGCCAGCTCAAACAGTCGTATTGCGTTTATGTATTAGAAGTGAAAGTTAGGCAGCTCAAACAGTCGTATCGCGTTCATGTATTAGAAGTGAACTAAGCCAGCTCAAAAAGTCGTATGGCGTTCATGTATTAGAAGTAAACTAAGCCAGCTTAAACAGTCGTATGGCGTTCGTGTATTAGAAGTGACCTAAGCGAGCTTAAACAGTTGTATGGCGTTCATGTATTAGAAGTGAACTAAGCGAGCTCAAACAGTTGTATGGCGTTCATGTATTAGAAATGAACTAAGCCAGCTCAAACAGTCGTATGGCGTTCATGTATTAGAAGTGACCTAAGCGAGCTTAAACAGTTGTATGGCGTTCATGTATTAGAAGTGAACTAAGCCAGCTCAAACAATCGTATGGCGTTCATGTATTAGAAGTGAACTAAGCCAGATCAAACAGTCGAACGGCGTTAATGTATTAAAAGTGAACTAAACCAACTCAAACAGTCGTATCGCGTTCATGTATTACAAGTGAACTAAGCCAGCTCAAACAGTCGTATGGCGTTCATGTATTAGAAGTGAACTAAGCGAGCTCAAACAGTCGTATGGCGTTCATGTATTAGAAGTGAACTAAGCCAGCTTAAACAGTCGTATGGCGTTCATGTATTAAAAGTGAACAAAGCGAGCTCAAACAGTCGAATGGCGTTAATGTATTAGAAGTGAACTAAACCAACTCAAACAGTCGTATCGCGTTCATGTATTAGAAGTAAACCTAGCCAGCTCAAAAAGTCGTATCGAGTTCATGTATTAGAAGTGAACTAAGCTAGCTCAAACAGTCGTTTCGAGTTCATGTATTAGAAGTGAACTAAGCCAGCTCAAACAGTCGTATGGCGTTCATGTATTAGAAGTGAACAAAGCCAGCTCAAACAGTCGTATGGCGTTCATGTATTAGAAGTGAACTAAGCCAGCTCAAACAGTTGTATGGCGTTCATGTATTAGAAGTGAACTAAGCCAGCTCAAACAGTCGTATGGCGTTCATGTATTAGAAGTGAACTAAGCCAGCTCAAACAGTCGAATGGCGTTAATGTATTAGAAGTGAACTAAACCAACTCAAACAGTCGTATCGCGTTCATGTATTAGAAGTTAACTAAGCCAGCTCAAAAAGTCGTATCGAGTTTATGTATTAGAAGTGAACTAAGCTAGCTCAAACAGTCGTTTCGAGTTCATGTATTAGAAGTGAACTAAGCCAGCTCAAACAGTCGTATGGCGTTCATGTATTAGAAGTGAACTAAGCCAGCTCAAACAGTCGTATGGCGTTCATGTATTAGAAGTGAACTAAACCAGCTTAAACAGTCGTATGGCGTTCATGTATTAGAAGTGACCTAAGCGAGCTTAAACAGTTGTATGGCGTTCATGTATTAGAAGTGAACTAAGCGAGCTCAAACAGTCGTATGGCGTTCATGTATTAGAAGTGAACTAAGCGAGCTCAAAAAGTCGTTGCGTTTATGTATTAGAAGTGAGCTAAGCCATCTCAAACAGTCGTATGGCGTTCATGTATTAGAAGTGAACTAAGCGAGCTCAAACAGTCGTATGGCGTTCATTTATTAGAAGTGAACTAAGCCAGCTCAAACAGTCGTATGGCGTTTATGTATTAGAAGTGAACTAAGCCAGCTCAAACAGTCGTATGGCGTTCATGTATTAGAAGTGAACTAAGCCAGCTGAAACAGTCGTATGGCGTTCATGTATTAGAAGTGACCTAAGCGAGCTTAAACTGTTGTATGGCGTTCATGTATTAGAAGTGAACTAAGCGAGCTCAAACAGTCGTATGGCGTTCATGTAATAGAAGTGAACTAAGCGAGCTCAAAAAGTCGTATGGCGTTTATGTATTAGAAGTGAGCTAAGCCAGCTCAAACAGTCGTATGGCGTTCATGTATTAGAAGTGAACTAAGCGAGCTCAAACAGTCGTATGGCGTTCATTTATTAGAAGTGAACTAAGCCAGCTCAAACAGTCGTATGGCGTTTATGTATTAGAAGTGAACTAAGCCAGCTCAAACAGTCGTATGGCGTTCATGTATTAGAATTGAACTAAGCCAGCTCAAACAGTCGTATGGCGTTCATGTATTAGAAGTGAACTAAGCCAGCTCAAACAGTCGTATGGCGTTTATGTTATACAAGTGAACTAAGCCAGCTCAAACAGTCGTATTGCGTTTATGTATTAGAAGTGAAAGTTAGGCAGCTCAAACAGTCGTATCGCGTTCATGTATTAGAAGTGAACTAAGCCAGCTCAAACAGTCGTATGGCGTTCATGTATTAGAAGTGAACTAAGCCAGCTTAAACAGTCGTATGGCGTTCATGTATTAGAAGTGACCTAAGCGAGCTTAAACAGTTGTATGGCGTTCATGTATTAGAAGTGAACTAAGCGAGCTCAAACAGTTGTATGGCGTTCATGTATTAGAAATGAACTAAGCCAGCTCAAACAGTCGTATGGCGTTCATGTATTAGAAGTGAACTAAGCCAGCTCAAACAGTCGAATGGCGTTAATGTATTAGAAGTGAACTAAGCCAGCTCAAACAGTCGAATGGCGTTAATGTATTAGAAGTGAACTAAACCAACTCAAACAGTCGTATCGCGTTCATGTATTAGAAGTGAACTAAGCGAGCTCAAACAGTCGTATGGCGTTCATGTTTTAGAAGTGAACTAAGCCAGCTCAAACAGTCGTATGGCATTCATGTATTAGAAGTGAACTAAGCGAGCTCAAACAGTCGTATGGCGTTCATGTATTAGAAGTGAACTAAGGGAGTTCAAACAGTCGTATTGCGTTTATGTATTAGAAGTGAGCTAAGCCAGCTCAAACATTCGTATCGCGTTCATGTATTAGAAGTGAACTAAGCCACCTCAAACAGTCGTATTGCGTTCATGTATTAGAAGTGAACTAAGCCAGCTCAAACAATCGTATGGCGTTCATGTATTAGAAGTGAACTAAGCGAGCTCAAACAGTCGTATCGCGTTCATGTATTAGAAGTGAACTAAGCGAGCTCAAACAGTCGTATGGCGTTCATGTATTAGAAGTGAACTAAGCCAGCTCAAACAGTCGTATGGCGACATGTATTAGAATTGAACTAAGTCAGCTCAAACAGTCGTATGGCGTTCATGTATTAGAAGTGAACTAAGCCAGCTCAAACAGACGTATGGCGTTTATGTATTAGAAGTGAACTTAGCCAGCTTAAACAGTCGTATGGCGTTCATGTATTAGAAGTGAACTAAGTCAGCTCAAACAGTCGTATGGCGTTCATGTATTAGAAGTGAACTAAGCCAGCTCAAACAGTCGAATGGCGTTAATGTATTAGAAGTGAACTAAACCAACTCAAACAGTCGTATCGCGTTCATGTATTAGAAGTGAACTAAGCCAGCTCAAACAGTCGTATCAAGTTCAAACAGTCGTATGGCGTTCATGTATTAGAAGTGAACTTAGCGATCTCAAACAGTCGTATGGCGTTCATGTATTAGAAGTGAACTAAGCCAGCTCAAACAGTCGTATGGCGTTCATGTATTAGAAGTGAACTAAGCGAGCTCAAACAGTCGTATGGCGTTCATGTATTAGAAGTGAACTAAGGGAGTTCAAACAGTCGTATTGCGTTTATGTATTAGAAGTGAGCTAAGCCAGCTCAAACATTCGTATCGCGTTCATGTATTAGAAGTGAACTAAGCCAGCTCAAACAGTCGTATTGCGTTCATGTATTAGAAGTGAACTAAGCCAGCTCAAACAATCGTATGGCGTTCATGTATTAGAAGTGAACTAAGCGAGCTCAAACAGTCGTATCGCGTTCATGTATTAGAAGTGAACTAAGCGAGCTCAAACAGTTGTATGGCGTTCATGTATTAGAAGTGAACTAAGCCAGCTCAAACAGTCGTATGGCGACATGTATTAGAATTGAACTAAGTCAGCTCAAACAGTCGTTTGGCGTTCATGTATTAGAAGTGAACTAAGCCAGCTCAAACAGACGTATGGCGTTTATGTATTAGAAGTGAACTTAGCCAGCTTAAACAGTTGTATGGCGTTCATGTATTAGAAGTGAACTAAGTCAGCTCAAACAGTCGTATGGCGTTCATGTATTAGAAGTGAACTAAGCCAGCTCAAACATTCGAATGGCGTTAATGTATTAGAAGTGAACTAAACCAACTCAAACAGTCGTATCGCGTTCATGTATTAGAAGTGAACTAAGCCATCTCAAACAGTCGTATGAAGTTCAAACAGTCGTATGGCGTTCATGTATTAGAAGTGAACTTAGCGAGCTCAAACAGTCGTATGGCGTTCATGTATTAGAAGTGAACTAAGCGAGCTCAAACAGTCGTATGGCGTTCATGTATTAGAAGTAAACTAAGCAAGCTCAAACAGTCGTATGGCGTTCATGTATTAGAAGTGAACTAAGCCAGCTCAAACAGTCGTATGGCGTTCATGTATTAGAAGTGAACTAAGCCAGCTCAAACAGTCGAATGGCGTTAATGTATTAGAAGTTAACTAAGCCAGCTTAAACAGTCGAATGGCGTTCATGTATTACAAGTGAAGTAAGCGAGCTCAAACAGTCGTATGGCGACATGTATTAGAATTGAACTAAGTCAGCTCAAACAGTCGTATGGCGTTCATGTATTAGAAGTGAACTAAGCCAGCTCAAACAGACGTATGGCGTTCATGTATTAGAAGTGAACTTAGCCAGCTTAAACAGTCGTATGGCGTTCATGTATTAGAAGTGAACTAAGTCAGCTCAAACAGTCGTATGGCGTTCATGTATTAGAAGTGAACTAAACCAACTCAAACAGTCGTATCGCGTTCATGTATTTGAAGTGAACTAAGCCAGCTCAAACAGTCGTATCAAGTTCAAACAGTCGTATGGCGTTCATGTATTAGAAGTGAACTGAGCGAGCTCAAACAGTCGTATGGCGTTCATGTATTAGAAGTGAACTAAGCGAGCTCAAACAGTCGTATGGCGTTCATGTATTAGAAGTGAACTAAGCGAGCTCAAACAGTCGTATGGCGTTCATGTATTAGAAGTGAACTAAGCGAGCTCAAACAGTCGTATGGCGTTCATGTATTAGAAGTGAACTAAGCCAGCTCAAACAGTCGTATGGCGTTCATGTATTAGAAGTGAACTAAGCGAGCTCAAACAGTCGTATGGCGTTCATGTATTAGAAGTGAACTAAGCGAGCTCAAACAGTCGTATGGCGTTCATGTATTAGAAGTGAACTAAGTCAGCTCAAACAGTCGTATGGCGTTCATGTATTAGAAGTGAACTAAGCCAGCTCAAACAGACGTATGGCGTTCATGTATTAGAAGTGAACTTAGCCAGCTTAAACAGTCGTATGGCGTTCATGTATTAGAAGTGAACTAAGTCAGCTCAAACAGTCGTATGGCGTTCATGTATTAGAAGTGAACTAAACCAACTCAAACAGTCGTATCGCGTTCATGTATTTGAAGTGAACTAAGCCAGCTCAAACAGTCGTATCAAGTTCAAACAGTCGTATGGCGTTCATGTATTAGAAGTGAACTTAGCGAGCTCAAACAGTCGTATGGCGTTCATGTATTAGAAGTAAACTAAGCGAGCTCAAACAGTCGTATGGCGTTCATGTTTTAGAAGTGAACTAAGCCAGCTCAAACAGTCTAATGGCGTTCATGTATTAGAAGTGAACTAAATTCTGAACATAACAAATTTAGACCGTTTGCTCAAATTTTTAATAAAAACCTTTTTTTAAAACTACATGGATGGCTCAGTGGCTAATAAGTCTGCCTTCAATCTTGGCGTCTCAAGTTCAAAGAGAGACTCGAGCAACTTTAGAAAAAAAATGTTTTTGAAAAGGCGTAGAAACCTCCTATACGCACCCCCCAACTGGTCCACAAAGTGAATGGACCATAGCGTATTGAGGATAAGCATTGGAGATCAAAAAAGACGGATGGCTTCAGCAGAATTAAAAGATTGCTGAGATGTAGTATAGTATTGTTGTTATAATGTATAACCTAGGTATTCTGCTGTTTAGTCTGTGTAACTAGTTACCAATGAATAAGAATAAATAAAGTAGCTTTTTTTTTTTTATTCTTTGTTTCTGCAGTTTCTTGTGTTGTTGGATTGATACTTTATGTTTTCTCTTTGTTTCTGCAGTATCTTGTGTTGTTGGATTGATACTTTATGTTTTCTCTTTGTTTTATTGCCACGTACTTTTCAATTCCATCTTATACACAAAAGTGCAGACCAATATTGGCTAAATATTCCTGGCCGAGTGCCCTCCCCTAGTTTGCAGAAAACTATTTGTACACAGTAAGTCAGCACTTAGTGTAGAGGCCATTTTGTTGATGTGACTAAATCAAGACTATCAACAAACCGTTGCTACGGACTTTTGTTTACCAAGTAGAGTTTTTTTTCTTTCCCTTCTAAAATCGTTACAAGGAAAACATTTCAAAGATATTCAGCAGACGATGGAATATTCTGGTTTCGTTCAATTAAATTTCATTTATCACGTCAACTGACCGGAACTAGTTCAAACTAAACAGGCAATTTTCTTGGTTGAAGTTACATTGAGCTTGTCACGTGGTTAAAGAGATTAAGTTAATTGGCTTCTTGTAGAATTTCCGGTAGGATTTTATTGGATGTCATTTGGCCAATCAAAAGTAATTGCGTTTAAATTGAAATAAAATCTAGGCTAATAGAAATAGTTGAAATAGTTGAAATGTGTGAGTTGCTAAGGAAAGAAAGACTAAACATAGACACATCTCTAGTTGAAATGTTTGAGTTGCTAAGGTAAGAAAGACTAAACATAGACACATCTCTAGTTGAAATGTTTGAGTTGCTAAGGAAAGAAAGACTAAACATATACACATCTCTAGTTGAAATGTTTGAGTTGCTAGGAAACAAAGACAAAACATAGACGCATCTCATTCAATATTCAAAACAACGAAACGCATACTTTTTCTTCTAAAGCAATAGAATCAGTTAGTCTAACACTGTAATCAGTTAGTCTAACACTGTAAACAGTTGCTTAACACTGTAATCAGTTGCCTAACACTGTAATCAGTTAGTCTAACACTGTAATCAGTTGCCTATCCCTGTAATCAGTTGCCTAACACTGTAATCAGTTAGTCTAACACTGTAATCAGTTGCCTAACACTGTAATCAGTTGCCTTACACTGTAATCAGTTGCCTAACACTGTATTCAGTTGCCTAACACTGTAATCAGTTGCCTAACACTGTAATCAGTTAGTCTAACACTGTAATCAGTTGCCTAACACTGTAATCAGTTAGTCTAACACTGTAATCAGTTGCCTAACACTGTAATCAGTTGCCTTACACTGTAATCAGTTGCCTAACACTGTATTCAGTTGCCTAACACTGTAATCAGTTGCCTAACACTGTATTCAGTTGCCTAACACTGTAATCAGTTGCCTAACACTGTAATCAGTTAGTCTAACACTGTAATCAGTTGCCTTACACTGTAATCAGTTGCCTAACACTGTAATCAATTGCCTAACACTGTAATCAGTTGCCTAACACTGTAATCAGTTAGTCTAACACTGTAATCAGTTAGTCTAACACTGTAATCAGTTGCCTAACATTGTAATCAGTTGCCTTACACTGTAATCAGTTGCCTAACACTGTAATCAGTTAGTCTAACACTGTAATCAGTTGCCTAACACTGTAATAAGTTGCCTAACACTGTAATCAGTTACCTAACACTGTAATCAGTTAGTCTAACACTGTAATAAGTTGCCTAACATTGTAATCAGTTGCCTAACACTGTAATCAGTTAGTCTAACACTGTAATCAGTTGCCTAACACTGTAACTGGGAAGAGGTGGCAC
This sequence comes from Biomphalaria sudanica, assembly GCA_036873155.1. Classification (NCBI taxonomy): domain Eukaryota; kingdom Metazoa; phylum Mollusca; class Gastropoda; family Planorbidae; genus Biomphalaria; species Biomphalaria sudanica. The sequence goes on along the minus strand of JAZGLO010005700.1, from coordinate 488,396 downwards.
TGGACAGATCCTCATGGAGAGAGAGCATAAAGGAAGGGTCAAAGATTGCAGATGCCATACACAACAGAAGCAGAAAGAAGGGTGAAAATGCAACGGCGCCTGGTGATTATATATGCCCAACCTGCGATCGCAGCTGTGTATCAAGGATTGGCCTCTTTAGTCACACAAGAAGTTGCAAAGGGAAAAGATCGTCTCTCGAGACGTAAAATGCCACAGGAACACTGTAATCAGTTAGTCTAACACTGTAATCAGTTGCCTAACACTGTAATCAGTTGCCTAACACTGTAATCAGTTAGTCTAACACTGTAATCAGTTGCCTTACACTGTAATCAGTTGCCTAACACTGTAATCAGTTGCCTAACACTGTAATCAGTTGCCTAACACTGTATTCAGTTGCCTAACACTGTAATCAGTTGCCTTACAATGTAATCAGTTAGTCTAACTATGAAGAGTTTGTAAGTGTAAATAGACCAAAGTATATATATATATGTGTTTGATTCCCCCCCCCCCCAGCTCGTTGAACTCATGATGACATCACACATTGTCCTTTCACCCTCCGATGGCTTTATTATGGCCTCACATATGACCTCCTTATCTGAAACTTCTTTGGTGACGAGACGACGTGATGAGACTAATCCCTTAGAGCACGACTATCAGGCTTTGTGTTTTAGGAACAAGGAATAGCCTGATCCCGGCCATGTATCAGTTTCTCTCTCTCTCAAAACCTCTCTCTTGTAAGTAAGACTTCTGCCAGGAGGTGGCCTATTACATAGTCTCACTGCAATGGGAACATAGTGAGTCTTACTTCTCTCGCAAGGAACTTCTTTAGACTTCTGAACCATGCTTCTTGCTCGCAAGAAACTTCTTTAGACTTCTGAACCATGCTTCTTGCTCGCAAGGAACTTATTTAGACTTCTGGGCAATGCTTCTTGCTCGCAAGGAACTTCTTTAGACTTCTGAACCATGCTTCTTGCTCGCATGGAACTTCTTTAGACTTCTGGGCAATGCTTCTTGCTCGCAAGGAACTTCTTTAGACTTCTGAACCATGCTTCTTGCTCGCAAGGAACTTATTTAGACTTCTGGGCAATGCTTCTTGCTCGCAAGGAACTTCTTTAGACTTCTGGGCAATGCTTCTTTTTTATTAGATGTACGCGAATGAATGAAACTATTAGAATATATCTCAACACGGCGTCGCAGCTTTAGCGAACGAATGCATGAAAAATGCTTTAGAAAAAATTTTTTAATGTTAATTTGGTTAAAATATGAAATGAATGGACTATAATTAGTATGTTCATGTGTTAAAGTATAAAACTATCTTTGCGTCGAATTAGAGTTTTAGACCTAAGAATAGAGTGATGTACGCCAGGAATTCTAAATTCGCAGATATACGGAACGAATTTATGTAAAAATGCATTTGAAACACAAATTTGAAGGTTAATCAATAGAATATATCTTGTATTTTCATGTGTCAAAGTAAAAAACTATTTGTGCAAAGTGTAGTTTTAAAAATTATTTCTAGATCTAGATCCTTTCGATTTATACATGGTAAACATGGCCTAGATTGATGAGCTTATCATACTTTCATAGAGTTGGTCAACTTGATTTTTTAGGGTCTTAAGTTTGTTTTAGGGCTACAATACATACGTTTCCATCCCAGTTAGTGCCCAAGGAACATTTATGCCAAGTTTTATCAAGATGGGTGAAACGGCTTTGATTTCTATGCAGGACATACATACATACATACACACATAGGATGGCTGCCTGGTCTTGCGGTTTGCGCGCTGGACTGTCGTTTGGATTTATCGATGGTCCCGGGTTCAAACCCTGCCCGCTCCCATCCCCCGTGGTTCTGCGGGAGGTTTGGACTAGGAAGTAAACTTTCTTCAACTATGAAGGAACATCCGAAACATGTAAAAACATTTTACAAAACATACATACATACGCCTTACTTTCTATTTTATATATATATGGCTTTTTTTGTGACGGTACGCACCGATACGGCTTACCGGCACCTTTTTGAAAAAAATTATTACTATTTTTGTGTTTTAACGTATATTATTAATTTTTAGTAGTTAAAAGGCAATCAACTAGTGAGTACCGGCACCTAATCACTGAGTACCGGCACCTATAATTTTTTTAATATATATATTCATAAAAAGCTGTGTTTCTCAACCTTTGGCGAATAAAACACACACACAAGAAGCCATGTTTAGGCTTCTCCCTTGACAGCTAGGAGGTGCGGGGCAGCGCTGTAAGATTTTCCAGTGGGTCCGGGGCGAAGCCCTGACGCCAAAAGCGTTTTCTTGTATTCTTCATAGCAGAAACGCATTCTCCTGACATCTACAGCTCATTATTTATCTCATTCAAAAATTTTTGAAAATGTTTTACTTGAAAAATATTCTAATATGAATCTACAGGCCCTTACTACATTGCAAATACAACCGATTTGTTCCTTGAAAAGATAAGATACACCACATATTTAGAATAAGACTTTGAGGATCGCCGCCGAGAAAAAAAATCGAAAAATAATATTTAAAAGAAAAATCATTTGTAAGTGATACATTTTGTTCAATAGGCATGTTTGTAACTTTGTTTTGTTACAGAACAATCATTCAAAGGTCTAAACAAAACATTTCGGAAGTGGGAGGAGAAATTAAGTGGACCAATTAGATTCTTTTTTGCATTTTTAGGATTCAAGTATATATTGTGAGTTATAGTACACAATTTTGTTATACAATAGAAAATTAACAGTTTGAGTAAAGGTTGAAAAAAGGTGACTAGGAAAGAAATATTTGGGTTCAGAACTCTTCTCAATTGTTACTCGTATAATGAAAAATTTCGTAAGAATTCTAAACTTTCCAAAACAAAGTCTTTCTTAAAATAACTAGGATAAATTCGTGTGCAATTACATAAACTCTGTCGCCATATCTGACTATTCTGTTTTAAAACGTCTTGTTTTGATCTGGAAAGGGGAGATAGCGGTAGAGTAAAATTGTAAATCCTCGCTCCTTTTTATAATTTCTGATATTGATGCTTTCGGTGTTAAAGACAGGGGGTGGGGCGACTCGATATAAAAATTTAATTTATATCATACATAAATTATATTAGTGATATTTTTTTTAAATTTTGTAATTTCTTAACTAAAATACAAAAAGAAAAAAGTATTGAATTGTCCTATTGGCGGAAGGCGATTGCATATATCGCCCTTACTACCTGGTACAACCCTTTTTCATTTTATATTTACTAATGATAAAATTTGAGATCAGAGTCTGTGTGCGACATAATATACAAATGGGTTAAAACATCAATATGTAGCTTATATTATATAGATATTCAGCTAATTTTGTTCACAAACTATGATTTCTCCATAAAAGTAGGACCGCCCCCCCCCCACTCCAAGGGGAACGACATAATATAAAGATCGGTTGAAATACCAAAAACAAGCTTTAATTATATAGATATTTCATTGATTCTGTTAACAAGCTGTGATTTCTAAAAGTAAATTGGACCGTCCCCCACTCGAAAGTTTATGGTGGGGGGGGCGAGATTGATGCCATCGCCACCTTCCCATACAAACAAATCGGCCAACATTCTAGAGGGGAGGGGGGCCAAATAATCTAAAAATAGGTTGAAATATAAATAATGTGTATAGATTATTAACATAACAAATAAATTCGTATACAAATTGTGTGATTTCTTTACTAAAATTCATCCGCCCCCCCCCTCTTGGGGGTGGGTTGGCCGAGTGGGGGGGGGGCATCGCCCCTACCGCCCCCCCTCCTGGATCCGCCAGTGAAGTAAAGCCTAACATGTGAATACAAATGTACAAGTACTCCCTTTCTTCAGAAATATGGTCTGCTTTTATTTTCTTTTATTTTGAAAGAGGTAGGGCCTCCAGCCCAAAGCCTAGATTTCGTTGGATCCAGCACTTCCTGTAGGCCCATAATGTAATATAGGATCGAGTAAATAGACACAAATAAACCAATAAAAATAAAGATATTATTTGAAGTTCTTAATCTTAAAGTCAAACAAGTGGGGGAAAAAACACTTCATAGTATTATATACCTTTGTATATTTGTTGTCATTTGCAGGTAGCGTTTGACATATATATTGGACAAATAGTTGACAATATATTTGACATATGTAGTGGAAAGTTGACATACTTTCGACATGTAGTGGAAATGCAATTGACAATATGTTTGACATATCTAGGGGTAATACAGTTGACGACAATGTATTTGACATATCTAGTGGTCATACAGTTCACAATGTATTTGACATATCTAGTATCATACAGTTGACGATGTATCTGACATATCTAGTGTCATACAGTTGACAATGTATTTGACATATCTAGTGGTCATACAGTTGACAATGTATTTGACATATCTAGTGGTCATACAGTTGACAATGTATTTGACATATTTAGTGTCACACAGTTGACAATGTATTTGACATATCTACTGTCATAAAGTTGACAATGTATTTGACATATCTAGTGGTCATACAGTTGACAAAGTATTTCACATATCTAATGGTCATACAGTTGACAATGTATTTGACATATCTAGTGGTCATACAGTTGACAATGTATTTGACATATCTAGTGGTCATACAGTTGACAATGTATTTGACATATCTAGTGGTCATACAGTTGACAATGTATTTGACATATCTAGTGTCATAAAGTTGACAATGTTGTCTTTAAATGTGGTGTATCAGAAATCTCTCTCCCGGCTCGTGCAGTCAACCATTAAAGTCTAAACACTTGAAGGATTAGTGTTAAAAGCCTGTTTATGTACTCTCTCTCTGATCTGTTGGCCTTCTTCCCACACCCATCAAGCTGTTATATAATCACTTTGTAACAAACACGTATATAATACATCTAAACAAGCTGTATTAGTTGTCATGGTGACCATCCAGCCCTAGAGGTTGATGGTCTGTGATAAAATGTTCTCGGTCATGGCGAGTAATTTAGGTCAAGAAAAACGTCCATGTGGACAAGTGAGACAAGGAAAAACATGGCGGGCACTGAATGAGAGTTTCTAGAAGGAATACACTCAGACGTCTGTCTCAAGAAATACTAGTGTAGAACATTCCTAGACGTCTGTCTCAAGAACTACTAGTGTGTAGAACATTCCTAGACGTCTGTCTCAAGAAGTACTAGTGTAGAACATTCCTAGACGTCTGTCTCAAGAACTACTAGTGTATAGAACATTCCTAGACTTCTGTCTCAAGAACTACTAGTGTGTAGAACATTCCTAGACGTCTGTCTCAAGAACTACTAGTGTGTAGAACACTCTTAGACGTCTGTCTCAAGAACTACTAGTGTGTAGAACACTCCTAGACGTCTGTCTCAAGAACTACTAGTGTGTAGAACATTCCTAGTCGTCTTTAAGGAGTATACAGCTGGTGTGTTAGACTTCGTTAGAGGAATATTGTGTACAGTCTTATGATAGTGTGCAAACAGGAAAGACACACGTAAGACTGTTTACACAGTCAACATATAAATAGAGGCATTGTTTATACTGGCTATGTGCTCGCCATGTTATCACACACACACACACACACGCCGGCTGACTTCTGAAGAATTGACGCACTGTATGAACATTTTGGAAAAATGTTGATATCAAGTTGAAATTTTGGAGAGATGTTGGTATCAAATTGAAATCTTGGAGAGATGTTGGTATCAAATTGAAATCTTGGAGAGATGTTGGTATCAAGATGAAATCTTGGAGAGATGTTGGTATCAAGTTGAAATTTAGGAGAGATGTTGGTATCAAGTTGAAATCTTGGAGAGATGTTGGTATCAAGTTGAAATCTTGGAGAGATGTTGGTATCAAGTTGAAATTTAGGAGAGATGTTGGTATCAAGTTGAAATCTTGGAGAGATGTTGGTATCAAGTTGAAATCTTGGAGAGATGTTGGTATCAAGTTGAAATTTTGGAGAGATGTTGGTATCAAGTTGAAATCTTGGAGAGATGTTGGTATCAAGTTGAAATCTTGGAGAGATGTTGGTATCAAATTGAAATCTTGGAGATATGTTGGTATCAAGTTGAAATCTTGGAGAGTTGTTTGTATCAAATTGAAATTTTTGAGAGATGTTGGTATCAAGTTGAAATCTTGGAGAGATGTTGGTATCAAGTTAAAATTTTGGAGAGATGTTGGTATCAAGTTGAAATCTTGGAGAGATGTTGGCATCAAGTTGAAATCTTGGAGAGATGTTGGTATCAAGAGGAATTCTTAAAGAGATGTTGGTATCAAGTTGAAATCTTGGAGAGATGTTGGTATCAAGTTGAAATCTTGGAGAGATGTTGGTATCAAGAGGAATTCTTAAAGAGATGTTGGTATGAAGTTGAAATCTTGGAGAGATGTTGGTATCAAGTTGAAATCTTGGAGAGATGTTGGTATCAAGTTGTGGTTAGAAAATAAAAACAGTTAAAAAAAAAAGAGTTCATTCTGTGGTACTAGAAAAGTTTCAAATATTCCAATAAAGAAAATCAATCAACCCATCAAAGGTATCGACCAAAATACTTTTTTTTTTTAAATTCTTCAACAAACTTTGTCAATGCTTCTGTCAGACTTGCACACCAGACTTGAACACCAGACTTGCACACCAGACTTGAACCCATTGGCTTCAGGTCAACTCGGTCCCGAATCTCTTTTGACGAAGGCAGATACAAATACAAGAAAGTGTGTCATTCATCCTAAATTATATTATATTATTCCAACGTGTCCAATTGGATTAAAGATTTTTTTATTGAATTAATTTCTTATATAAGAAAATCCGTTTTAGAGTTTCACCAAAAAAAACAACAACAAAAAAACATTTTCTTAAATCCACGGCAAGAAAAAATAATTAAAATCTGTTAGAAAGATGTGAAGAAACCTTCTAATAGCTCATGTCAGGCTGACACCTGTAAATAACGGCAGCAGATTTAACCTTATAAATGAAAGGCGTACCTGAACTGAAGGAAACTAGAAACACTTTGTGTACACCAGCAAGAAATCAAAGATCAAAAGACGTTCAAGACTTGGTCGAGTACAAAAAGTGTTTCTTTCAAGACAAACGCGTTGATCAGCATTGAATACAGTGTAGCAATATACAACTGAGGTCTTACAACTGAGGTCTTACAACTGTGGTCTTACAACTGAGGTCTGACAACTGAGGTCTTACAACTGAGGTCATACAACTGAGGTCTTACAACTGAGGTCTTACAACTGTGGTCTTACAACTGAGGTCTTACATTTGTGGTCTTACAACTGAGGTCTGACAACTGAGGTCTTACAACTGAGGTCTTACAACTGAGGTCTCACAACTGAGGTCTTACAACTGAGGTCTTACAACTGAGGTCTTACAACTGAGGTCATACAACTGAGGTCTTACAACTGAGGTCTTACAACTGTGGTCTTACAACTGAGGTCTTACAACTGTGGTCTTACAACTGAGGTCTGACAACTGAGGTCTTACAACTGAGGTCTTACAACTGAGGTCTCACAACTGAGGTCTTACAACTGAGGTCTTACAACTGAGGTCTTACAACTGAGGTCATACAACTGAGGTCTTACAACTGAGGTCTTACAACTGTGGTCTTACAACTGAGGTCTTACAACTGAGGTCTCACAACTGAGGTCTTACAACTGAGGTCTTACAACTGAGGTCTTACAACTGAGGTTTTACAACTGAGGTCTTACAACTGAGGTCTTACAACTGAGGTCTTACAACTGAGGTTTTACAACTGAGGTCTTACAACTGAGGTCTTACAACTGAGGTCTTACAACTCAGGTCTTACAACTGAGGTCTTACAACTGAGGTCTTACAACTGAGGTTTTACAACTGAGGTCTTACAACTGTGGTTTACAACTAAGGTCTTACAACTGAGGTCTTACAACTCAGGTCTTACAACTGAGGTCTTACAACTGAGGTCTTACAACTGATGTCTTTCGTTTACACATGTTGATAGACAAATGCGATGTTTAATTTATGAAATTTGTAAGACAACTGAGACACTGCACATTATATTGATAAGCAACTCATGTCTTTAGTCTCAACAATAATCTTCTCCGTTGAAAGTGAGTCGTTTCCTATGAGCTCTGTCGGTGCGTATGTTATGGTATTGTAGCACCAATGTTTGTTAGATGAACCATTACTGAATGCACCTTTCTTCGATGCCTTCCTTGCTTTCAAGCTTATGGAGAGTTTGTGTTCGTATGCTGGTGGAACGCTTCTTTCGTTTGTGTAGCCCTGGTTAGGGTGAGTATCTAAGAGCTATACCATTCATTTTGTCTTTTCTTATGTCTCTACAGGGAGTTAGTTATGGGATTAGGAAGTCTGCACTAGAGGCAAGAGTCAGCAGTGCGTTATGTTGGACGTACTAATGTGTTACGTTGTGGGACAGAAAGGTGCAGAATGATTAGTTAATTAAGATAACAATTGTATTACAACATTTGTTAACTTCACGGATATTACTACATCAGTTTGTCATCATAAAGTACATTCATCCCATTAAACACTTATATGAAGGAGGAGATGGAACTGGAAAGAATGAAGGAAAAGCAACAGCTGCTGGTGGAGCGGCAATACAAGTAGAGGTGCATCCTAGAAATGTTTTAGATAACCTTGACAAGAGCTTCCAGGGTATGAAGGAAGACGATGACCTGATGGCATATCTGACACGCTTTTAGGCCGTCGCGACAAGATGCAAGATTGATAGAAAGTAAAGGTCGTTGCTCTTATCCTATAAATTAACAACATTTCTTAGGAACTGTATGCTGCTGCAGTTGTGGTGAAAGGGGTCCAAAGACTGACCCGATTAATTCAACTGATAGTGAAGACAATTCTATTACTGTGGTCAGAACGCATGAGCAGAGGCCAAGTGATAGATGACTAGAGGTTCGTCGAGAGTCCAAGAGTCGTCGTGACTATAAGCTGATACCGGATCGTTACACGGTGACAGAAATTTAACATATAATGTTAACTGGCAGAAGTGAAATGATAGGTTTAGAGATGTTGGTTTGGTGGAGATTTGTTAAAGGATAGGTTTAGAGATGTTGGTTTGGTGAGAGATTTGTTAAAGGATAGGTTTAGAGATGTTGGTTTGGTGGAGATTTGTTAAAGGATAGCTTTAGAGATGTTGGTTTGGTGAGAGATTTGTTAAAGGATAGGTTTAGAGATGTTGGTTTGGTGGAGATTTGTTAAAGGATAGCTTTAGAGATGTTGGTTTGGTGAGAGATTTGTTAAAGGATAGGTTTAGAGATGTTGGTTTGGTGGAGATTTGTTAAAGGATAGGTTTAGAGATGTTGGTTTGGTGAGAGATTTGTTAAAGGATAGGTTTAGAGATGTTGGTTTGGTGGAGATTTGTTAAAGGATAGGTTTAGAGATGTTGGTTTGGTGAGAGATTTGTTAAAGGATAAGTTTAGAGATGTTGGTTTGGTGAGAGATTTGTTAAAGGATAGGTTTAGGGTGAGATATTTGTGGAGGTTTTGATGGCGAATGGGAAGTCAATGGGTGTAGGTCATGTTAGGCTCAGGAACCTGGCAGACGTTGCGAGAGCAGTTAAATATCTGGACAAGTCCAAAGTTGGAGGGAGGAATATTGTGTATTGTGATTGTCCCTCATCGTATAGACACGCGGGGATAACGTGATGATAACTAGAGGGTCCTCTGGTACACTCTTTAGTATGTAAATATCCAGATTTATCAATGAATTATGTTGGTATACATAAATGCTGATGTAGTCAAAGACTAGTAGATTTATATGTTCCAACAGACTAGTAGATTTATATGTTCCAACAGACTAGTAGATTTATATGTTCCAACAGACTAGTAGATTTATATGTTTCAACAGACTAGAAGATCTATGCGCTTTAATGATGTAATTTTTTAGGCAGAGTAGCTGGACAGAATTGAAATGACGATCAATCTCTCTCAAGCATAAGAGAAGAACCCAGACCTTTAACTTTGTTGAGCTGGTTAGTATTTCTTGAAATGTTTAGTGTGTCTTTTTTCTAATGGTTTTCAACGTTTTACAAAAACACAGGACACTTGAAAGTAAAAAAAAAACAACACAGAAAACTTTCCACCAAATGAAATTCTAAACACCCTCAGTAAGTAAACCTAAACAAAATAATTAAAAGTATGAATCAAATTTAACTGAAATAAAATTGTTAAATTGTTTTTCGATTAACTATGAAATAACAATAAAAATGAACCAATGACATTGACTTTAGAAAGTAACATTGACCTTTATTCGAATAGTAAAAAAAAAACAACACTTTTTCTTTTGATGGCTACTCCATATCTTCAACTCTGTGGAAATCAATTCTATATTATTCCCTAATCATGAATTTTTCTAATCTTTTTAGCCATTCTCTACTGTAACTCTGTTAGACTAAACTATTAACTTTGGATTATTCAACAGTCTATTATTTAAAATGTAAATACTTTTTCTATTAATAAAATCATCTACCACATCTCTGTTGATGTTCATTTGTTTTCAAGTTTTTAATACGATTTATTACATTACTTCAACATGTAAGATGTAGTATACAAAATTAAGTTCATTTTTATTTGTTGAACGAGCATTCCTTACACATTTCTTGGCTTAGATTTGAGTTGGAAGAAATCTCAACAAAACCTGGCCATTACGTAATTAACAAAAAGTTTAAAAAGTTCTCTGTTTTGCTGAACTCTGTGACCTATGATGAGAATAAGAATTAACAAACATTACTAGAATATTAATAGCCAAGATCCGAGGATAAACTAATGCATGGTCCTAAGGACACAAAGGGAGGTAAACAAAGACAATCTACGTCATAGGAAGAAGTTCTTTGAGTTCATGCTTATATTGAACTAGAGTATCTCCCCTTGTTTAAAGCGAGCATTAATTATTCTATCACCTGCCTACTAATTGCTGTATCCAGGCAGAGGGCGTGATCAGCTCACATGCAGACACTAATGCCAACCATTACTGACATCTTATCGGATTTGTATTGCATTAATGTTGAGCTTTCACTTCTGACACCGACAGGAAGTCATTGAACTAAATAGAACAAGATGGCGGCTACATGTCACGAATACCATTAACCTCCATCGCCAGTTATACGGAATCGACATGGAAATACATGGACTATAGAATGACAACCTAGACTATAGACTAACAACCTACACTATAGAAAGGCAACTATAGAATGACAACCTAGACTATACAGTGACAACCTAGACTATACAATGACAACCAAGACTAAAGTTGTAGTCTGATCGCCCGTATGGCTGAGGTTACAGATTCGGGTTCCTCTTTAGTTGATCTAAAGACTTTCTGGAAATGACTTTTCTACCCGCATACGTTGCATGTAGCGTCACGGCTGGACATCTAAATCGTTGGTGTGTGTTATTTCCACAAAAAAGCATCTTTTACCAGTCGCCCATTCACCTCGTGTTCTTTGACAGGATCCAATTTAGGCGTTGGTGAAAGCCTGCCCCTCCACTCAGTGCAGATGTTATAAGCCATGGCAAGGTTATGGGCGTACTCAACCTCCCTGGCCTCTTTGTAAGCGCTTTGTAAAGATAAGGTAGACTTCTCTAAAAGACGTAGCCTTACGTTGTCTGAAGCCAGTCCAGTTATGAACTGAAGATGTCCCTGTGTTCTTCCTGATATCACAGTCTTTGGCCATGTTTTTCAGCTTCAGTAAGAATGAGTCGACAGCCCGTTTTCTTGTCGACAGAGTGGGATCGTGACTTGAGAAAATTTCATTCAAATGTAAATATTCTGAAGAACTTTGATTGAGTGTTTAACCATTGCGCATTTCTTTCTACACTGGAGTAAGCTGGAAGATACCGAGATCTAGTTTTCTAACAGTTTCTTTTATCCATCTTACAATGAGAGACTGAGGAGCTACATTTTGAGAATGTTCTAAACCAGTCAGAAGTGAATGGGGAGCTAGGCTCTATGTCTAGTTCTTTGGGCTATAAATAGACGCTCCATTTTGTTTAACCATTTTAACTTACAGACTGAGAATAGTGTTGCACCAAATAAGATACGTGAGACACATATATCCACGAGACACATAGATCCACGAGACACATAGATCCATAGTGTTGAACATTTCTAGTTTAAAACATTGTAATAAGAATGAAAGTAACACTGGAGAGTCACCTAAACCAAGGCTTTATTAAACTAGTACGACACATTCTCACGAACATCAACAAGTCTCAACTTTTCACCATAAAAGATGATTGCATTAACTGTACACAACAAAAGAAATTAAAATGTAACAAAGAGAATGCAGTACATAAATGGGCATCCAATTGGAACATGTCTGGCCAGGCCCAGGTGTATTGCAATCAGTCGGCCTAAAAAAAACTAAAACAAATAAAAACTATTCATCTTATTCCTGGTCAAGACTAAAAACTCAAATGACTTCAAAGTTAGGCCTACAATAAACGAACAGTTCTCATGGGATATTGACGAAATTATTTTAAAACAATCAAACAAAGCATTAGAGTTGATTGAAGGAAAAGGTTTACACAAATTCCAAACTACACCAATATTAGAATATCCTCTGTTTGGGACCCCTCGACTCGCTAGGTTGATCACGTCTATTTTGCATAAGGAGAAAATGTACAGACAAATAATTTAGTTGTACAAAGTATCGAATTTATTGAAGACATCAACACATCGTCAAATTATTCTTTTTTCTTGTACACAACTAGAAACTCGGAGAAATAGATCTGTTTATGTCTTTATTTCTAGTTTGACCTTATAATTTTTAAATAATTTTTTCTTCTTAAATTCAATTTGGTCTAGACAATCATGACCATGAAGAGACGACAGTGGGAAGTCTCGAGTCTTCATTCAAGAGTTCATTCTATGCTTCAATCACTAGATGTTCAGGAACATTGGGCGCCCCGTCTTCTAAGTTTAGATCTATAGGACTAGCATTTAACTTCCATACCAAAGATCTAGATCTATAGGACTAGCATTTAACTTCCATACCAGAGATCTAGATCTATAGGACTAGCATTTAACTTCCATACCAGAGATCTAGATCTATAGGAATAGCATTTAACTTCTATACCAAAGATCTAGAGCCAGAATTTGAAGTACAATTTATATAATAACTAGACATATGTTACCCGCGACCCGCGGGTCTTTATTTGCGCATTACTGTTGATATAGTCCCAATTAAACGAAAACATAATGTAATAAGTAAAGCGAATGTGTCAATGTAAAAATAGTGTGAATGAAGCTATCAAATAAAAATAGCTAATAGGCTTAAATCCATTTTTTCAAATTAAAACATTTGCTTGTAGGCCTACATATATTTGATTAAAATTTGAGATGAATAGACTTAATTTTGTATGTTCATGTGTTAATGTATAACGTAGATCTTGAGGTAGACATAGATCTAATTCTACACTAATCAAGAGTTAAAAATGGGCTTTTATAGAGTTCATTCTGTGTTGCGCATGCGTGACCTTTTTTCGTGAATGAATATAGGCCTATCTCAACACGGCTACGCAGCTTAAGCGAACAGCGAACGAATGTATTAAAAATGCTTTAGAAAAACAAATTTGAATGTTAAATTGATTAAAATATCAAATGAATGGACAATAATTAGTATGTTATGTGTTAAAGCACAAAACTATCTTTGCGAAAAGAACTTTTATCATCTTAGAGTTTAATAAGAGTTTTAGACCTAGACCTAGGAATAGACTCAGTAGAGAGATGTGTTAATGTGTAACCAATTGGTAATGTCTAATGAAAGAATGTTCGCCAGGAAATCTGTAGTCACAGATATCAGGAACTAATTTATGTAAAAAATGCTTTTGAAACACAAAATTGAAGGTTAATTTTATTACATAATGAAATCAATGGATCTTCTTTTGTATTTTCATGTGTCAAAGTAAAAAACTATCTGCGCAAAGTGTATTTCTTAAAATTAGATCTAGATCTAAATCCTTTCGATCTTTTCTCATGTCAACATTGTTAACCATGGCCTAGATCCATAAAATACTATAGCTGTAATAGAGTCGGACAACTTTATTTTTTTTTAGGGTCTTAAGTTTGTTTTAGGGCTACAATATATACACTACGGTCTAAGTTAGTACCCAAGAAACATTCCTGCCTAGTTTTATCAAGATTGGTCAAGCGGTTTTGATGTCTATAAGTAACATACATACATACACCTCACATTCTACTTTATAATATAGATAATAAGGCTTGTCCGAAGATTAATTACGAATGCAGTATTTCCCGTAGCTACACATCCTCAGCTGTGACCAACATATTTGCCACATCTAGCGCAGGCATAACCTCATACGGGATACGTGTCCTGTCCAGCTTAACTGTCGGACCATAAGAAGTCCCTCTATACTGTCCATACCGGCGTTCGCAAGGATATCGCTGTTTGTAGTGCGGTCTTGCCACCGTATGTCCATGATGTATAATACCCATGTCTCAGATCAATACAGAAGGGTTGAGAGAACCACTGCTTGGTAGACATTGATTTTTGTAGGCAGTCGGAGCGACTTATTCCTCCACTCCAGGGGTTCTCAACCTGTGGGTCGCGACCCCTTTGGGGGTCGAATGACCATTTGCCAGGGGTTGCCTAAGACCATCAGAAAATTGGGGGGGGTGAAGTTTATAAGATTACTATTTGTTCTAAATTCGGTCTAACTTATAATGCATACTAATTAGCCTTTTCTCTTTAAGAAAAATACTTGCATAACAGATTTTAAAAATTAGATTTTTCGCTTTCAGAAAAAAAAAACCGTTGCATCAGCACCTTGAATGGTCTAAAATATTGTGATGTCCGATTTTCAATATCTTTTCTAGTGTACGAGATCTAAACGGGACGGACGGACAGACAGACAGACATTTCACATAAAACTTATAGCATCTTTTCCCCTTTTGGGGGCCGCTAAAAAAGAAATATTTTTACCACGCCCCAATTCCTACCCCCCTCCCCATTCCGGGAAAATCCTGGTCAAGCACATGTATAAATCTCCTGAAAACAGATATCATGTTCCAGAAGTCACCCAATAAAACCTACTTGGAAAACTTTGATCGTTCTAAAGTTTTGAAATAATATCTTAAAAATCTTCAACAGAGACGTCAGTACATTGACGTTCTGGAACATTTCGCTTAGTGTCTTGAAAGTCTTGATGTATTGACCTAGCAGTAGAATGGTAATTGCTCTGGAGTGGATTCATACATTCGCTTATCCATGATTTTTTTCGTGGGGGGTTGGGAATTCAGGTGAGATAAATTTCTCCATTTTTTAAATCTTTCATTCATTTGTTGTTATTAAGTGTACAAATAATCGCTCGAAGCAAAATGTCATAAGATTTTTAACAAAAATATTTTTCTTCGCTATTCGAGTGAAGTCTCCCAGGAAGAAGTGAGACTATTTAATTTTATTTTCATAGGACGTACTGAGACTATTTAATTTTATTTTCATAGGACGTACTGAGACTATTTGATTTTATTTTCACAGGACGTACTGAGACTATTTGATTTTATTTTCATAGGACGTACTGAGACTCTTTGATTTTATTTTCATAGGACGTACTGAGACTTTGATTTTTTTTTCATAGGACGTACTGAGACTCTTTGATTTTATTTTCATAGGACGTACTGAGACTCTTTGATTTTATTTTCATAGGACGTACTGAGACTCTTTGATTTTATTTTCATAGGACGTACTGAGACTCTTTGATTTTATTTTCATAGGACGTACTGAGACTTTGATTTTATTTTCATAGGACGTACTGAGACTCTTTGATTTTATTTTCATAGGACGTACTGAGACTTTGATTTTATTTTCATAGGACGTACTGAGACTTTGATTTTATTTTCATAGGACGTACTGAGACTCTTTGATTTTATTTTCATAGGACGTACTGAGACTTTGATTTTATTTTCATAGGACGTACTGAGACTCTTTGATTTTATTTTCATAGGACGTACTGAGACTTTGATTTTATTTTCATAGGACGTACTGAGACTTTGATTTTATTTTCATAGGACGTACTGAGACTCTTTGATTTTATTTTCATAGGACGTACTGAGACTCTTTGATTTTAGTTTCACAGGACGTACTGAGACTATTTGATTTTAGTTTCATAGGCAGTACTGAGATTATCTCAGAATATCAAAGATGCTTGATAGATCTTTATTAGAATCATTTGATGTTGTAAGGACTAAAGTTGTCCATGTCTCAAAGACAGTGACTGATGTTTAAGGACTAACGTTGTCCATGTCTCAAAGACAGTGACTGATGTTGTAAGGACTAAAGTTGTCCATGTCTCAAAGACAGTGACTGATGTTGTAAGGACTAAAGTTGTCCAAGTCTCAAAGACAGTGTCTGATGTTGTAAGGACTAAAGTTGTCCATGTCTCAAAGACAGTGAATGATGTTGTAAGGACTAAAGTTGTCCATGTCTCAAAGACAGTGACTGATGTTGTAAGGACTAAAGTTGTCCATGTCTCAAAGACAGTGTCTGATGTTGTAAGGACTAAAGTTGTCCAAGTCTCAAAGACAGTGTCTGATGTTGTAAGGACTAAAGTTGTCCAAGTCTCAAAGACAGTGACTGATGTTGTAAGGACTAAAGTTGTCCAAGTCTCAAAGACAGTGTCTGATGTTGTAAGGACTAAAGTTGTCCAAGTCTCAAAGACATTGTCTGATGTTGTAAGGACTAAAGTTGTCCAAGTCTCAAAGACAGTGTCTGATGTTGTAAGGACTAAAGTTGTCCATGTCTCAAAGACAGTGTCTGATGTTGTAAGGACTAAAGTTGTCCAAGTCTCAAAGACAGTGTCTGATGTTGTAAGGACTAACGTTGTCCAAGTCTCAAAGACAGTGTCTGATGTTGTAAGGACTAAAGTTGTCCATGTCTCAAAGACAGTGTCTGATGTTGACAGAAAGACAGAAGCAGTGTTTCTAAAAAGTAGACCCTATTATACATTCAATTTTATCTGTTCGCTGATGTTTTTCGCTAGTCTACCAATCGTTGTACAGTTTTGTCTATTCACAGATTTATATCTACTTTGGAAATCGTCATCTATTTATCTATCTATCTATCTATCTATCTATCTATCTATCTATCTATCTATCTATCTATCTATCTATTTATCTATCTATTTATCTATCTATCTATCTATCTATCTATCTATCTATTTGTCAGTCTGTAAATCCGTCCTATCTCTGTCAATTTGTTATGACTCTATCAAGCAAACAATTAAAACAATTAATTAACACTTATATCCTCCCAAGTCAAACAATTAATTAACACTTACATCCTCCCAATTAAAACAATTAATTAACACTTACATCCTCCCAAGTAAAACTCGTCAAAGGTCGTTCTAAAGAGAACAGATCCACCATGTTTTTGCCTACTGCAGTTGGAATCACAGCTCGAAGTCCAGGACCAACACTTCGGATATCCATTTTTCGACTAAAGACAATGTGAAACGGAAATAGTTCAAAGAGAAGTTCTGGTCTGAGAGGAATGCTGTCAACGATATTGTCCACCACGTGATTGGACACTTCCCGGAATGCCTTGTTATCAAACAAAAGTCTAAACTTAACATGAATAGTTTGAGTTTTTTCATTGAAGTCGTTGGCCACCACAAATATATCTACTCGTGTCTTGTAAAACACTTTGCCGACTTGCCGGATCTGACCTTTCACATAGTGTAAGAAACCTTTTCGTCTGGATCGGTAGGTTAAGGTCAATCCGTTTTTTGT
This sequence comes from Biomphalaria sudanica, assembly GCA_036873155.1. NCBI lineage: Eukaryota > Metazoa > Mollusca > Gastropoda > Planorbidae > Biomphalaria > Biomphalaria sudanica. Next base: position 470,651 of record JAZGLO010005700.1, on the reverse strand, counting down.
TTCATCTTCCACAAAAAAAGATGGTGGTTTAAGTTTGGGATAACTGAACCTGAGGTACTCATGCAGGTTGTCAAGTCCATTCAGGAAGTCTCTCATGTGACGTCCGAGAACTTTCAAGATTCTGTCGTAGCCAAACTGACCAACAAAATTGACGAATTCCACCCCAAAACAGTCCATGATGGTCTCTAGTGTGTCACCAGTGATCTGAGGAGACATTTGATATTGATAGCGTAACTTTAGATTACAACATCTATTAAAATAAGTTTCACTATAACAATGAACAAATTAAACGCAAATGTGCAATTCAGTCAATGAAACACAGACAGAACAAGAAGTGTTAGACTTTAGGCTGGTAATGAGTTACTCCCCCTCCCATGTCCTTGTTCATCTCAACAAGCTCATCAAGGTCATGACGATAGTGACAGTTAGGTCATCTTAACATTGTTAGTTAGGTCACATTGACATTAGTCAAAAAGCTGTTGATCTAAATCAACGTAGCGGGTGGGGGGGGGGGCATCCTGCCCAAGCGCCACAATCATAGGGGTGTGGCGTCAAAGGGTCTTCAAGACACACAATATCTTTTTAGCTCACTCCCCACCCCCAATGGCTACGCTCATAGAATTTGGTGACTATAGTTTACTTTAGTTTTTTTTTTTTGAAGAGGGGGGGATTTAACCTCCAAACTTCCTGGAGGGGGCTATAGACAAAAAAAACCCTCTAGCCGGGGTTTTTAACTCAAAACACCTTGGCTACGCTCATGGAATTTGGTGACAGTAGTTTGCTGAGTCCACCCAACTCTAATGGGTTTCTGACTTTCGTTGGGGAATGTAAAGAATCAGATTGACCTTAACACCATCTGCCCTATAGATCGCAAGCTCTGAAAGGGGAAACTTTACTTCTTTTTTTAGTTTGCTTTAGTTTTTTATTAAAGAGTTGTTGTTTTTAAATCTCCATCTCCCTTGACAACGCTGGTGGAAGTGATGGTTTAACACTAGAATCTCCATCCCCCTTGACAACGCTGGTGCAAGTGATGGTTTAACACTAGAATCTCCATCCCCCTTGACAACGCTGGTGCAAGTGATGGTTTAACACTAGAATCTCCATCCCCCTTGACAACGCTGGTGCAAGTGATGGTTTAACACTAGAATCTCCATCCCCCTTGACAACGCTGGTGCAAGTGATGGTTTAACACTAGAATCTCCATCCCCCTTGACAACGCTGGTGCAAGTGATGGTTTAACACTAGAATCTCCATCCCCCTTGACAACGCTGGTGCAAGTGATGGTTTAACACTAGAATCTCCACCCCCCTTGAACCCCCTGCTACTGACTACGCCCATGGTGTATGAGATAAACTGTTAAAAGGCCAATACAACAAAACAATACTTGCATTTTATGACAAGATCTATATCTACAATGTATAGTGTTTTTTAAAATGTAATTTTCCCTTTTATGTGTTTGTGTCGAATTTGATGTCAACGTCTCTCAAACTGTCGTGCGCTCCCCCTAGGGTGCTGGTAAAATGGGCGCATTGTTTTTTTTTGAAGTCCTTTTGTTTTAATGAGAAGCGTCTTCTATAAGAAAGATTTGAAAGAAAAGCATCAAAACATCTACGCGAATCTAGAGTGCAGTTTCTTACATCAGAACGTCAAATTTCTATCGAATGTCGTCACATCTTTTGGAATTTTTTTTTGTCTAAACTCGACCCGCATCTTAAGTATTTCAATTGGATTCTAAACTCGACCCGCATCTCAATTATTTCAATTGGATTCTAAACTCGACCCTGCATCTTAAGTATTTCAATTGGATTCTAAACTCGACCATGCATCTTAAGTCTTTCAATTGGATTCTAAACTAGACCCTGCATCTTAAGTATTTCAAAACTAGTCCCTGCATCTTAAGTATTTCAATTGGATTCTAAGCTCGACCCTGCATCTTAAGTCTTTCAATTGGATTCTAATCTCGACTCTGCATCTTAAGTATTTCAAAACTAGTCCCTGCATCTTAAGTATTTCAACTGGATTCTAAACTCGACCCTGCATCTTCAGTATTTCAACTGGATTCTAAACTCGACCCTGCATCTTCAGTATTTCAACTGGATTCTAAACTCGACCCTGCATCTTCAGTATTTCAACTGGATTCTAAAATCGACCCTGCATCTTCAGTATTTCAACTGGATTCTAAACTCGACCCTGCATCTTCAGTATTTCAATTGGATTCGTGCTGGTGATAACAACTAAAACGAAATATTTTCAATATATGATATATAAAAGGAGATGTTCTTAAAGTTTCCGAGATTTGTCCATCTACTGTCGCTCATTTTTCGAGGTGGATGCCAGAAGGGAAAATAATTCATTTTGAAATTGTGAGAGATATGAGGCAATATTGAAGTTCATTTAAAAAAAACAAGATTACAAAGAGAGTTTGTGTTGACACACAAACTCAGAGGCTGCCCCCGTGGGAGAAAGATCCCTGTCGGATCCGCATATTCGCAAGGAATATACAAGACGTGATTTTGTTTTGATTGTTAAAAGTAATAATGTTTCAAAGATTCATTTGACGTTGTAAAAAAATTTTTTTAGTCTAAATTATGGCTGTCGGGTAGTGCGGTTTGCGCGCTGAACTGTCGTTTGGATTCATCGATGGTCCCAGGTTCAAACCCTACTCACTCCCATCCCCCGTCGTCCTGATGAGGTTTGGAACAACAAACATTCCAAAATAGACCAAGAAATTCTAGATCTAGATTCTACAATGATTTTAATTAGAACTTAAATCTAAATCTAGTTTTAAAAAATCTAGCTCTAGTGTAAAAAAAAATCTAGATCTAGTGTAAAAAAAATCTAGTTCTAGTGTTTAAAAAAATCTAGATCTAGTATAAAAAATCTAGATTAGATCTAAATCTAGCTATTGTATTTTTAAAATGCGAGTCACATTACGAGGTTCAATAAACATTACTATACCGAGTTGTTTTAGCATTTCATTTAAAGAATTTATTCCATATGATGTCAGAGGAAAAAATCCACTACGTCACACGTCCTAGTTAGACTAAAAAATATCATCTATACGAGCAGCTTGTCGAGTGTTCATAGACTTTGGTGCACCGAGTGATTTCATTTAGCATTTCATTTGATGGGCTAGTTAGACTAAATATGTATATAACATATATAAAGGGATTAAAGACGCTTTTTTTGTTTTGAATGTCAGTCTGTCTGTCCGTTATGTTAATAGCGAGGAAAAAAAAGTCTAAAAGTTATTGAAAATCTGATTAAAATGTAATTTCCCTTCCGAATCATCGCATTAGTTTTAAGTTTCTATAATAGATTGTTCCGGATGTTTATGTATTTATAGTGAGATACCGTTAATTAAATTTGTGGGATGGTCAGTTATGAAAATTAGATGTACCATAGCCTTATGGAGAGATTTTCAAACCATACTTTGGTGTTAGGAAACTGTTTTCTTTAAAAATCGGAACATAATATTAACGATAATTAGATTTTCTAACGTTTTAGCTAGAAAGTTAAATGTAGTGTAAGAGAGAAGTGCGATTTTACATAAATAGAGTTAAACTATTTTCATAAAAAATCAGGAGCAACCAATTTTCGTAAATCTGAAAATTATGTGTTTTATTTATTAGAAGAGGGATTTCAAACATTTATTAGCGTTATTAGATTTTTCATATAAAATTCGGATCATTTTTGGCGACGATTTGTAAGATAATTAAGGTAATGTAGGTCGATTTCTTTTTCGAAGCAAAATCCGGAACATTCTTTACCGATTAAACAACTTTTATTATGTTTCGGCAAGAAAATTAACTGTAAAATAAATTAAAAAGTTATTTTAAATAATCGTTTCTAGTAAATTACTTTCTTATTTTAAAATCCTGAACAACCTATTGTCGATATTTTTGAAAAAAATAAAGTCATTTGACATAAATTTGTTTTAAGTTTAAAAAATTCGGAACAATTGATATGGATAAATAAACTACAGTGACTTAGTGTCAAAGAATATAAGTGTAATATTAGTCAATTATGCGATTTCAAACAATCATTTGACATAATTTATTTTTTATAAAACAATATCCGGAACAACTTTATCTGTGGCATTTTACGTCTCGAGAGACGATCTTTTCCCTTTGCAACTTCTTGTGTGACTAAAGAGGCCAATCCTTGATACACAGCTGCGATCGCAGGTTGGGCATATATAATCACCAGGCGCCGTTGCATTTTCACCCTTCTTTTTGCTTCTGTTGTGTATGGCATCTGCAATCTTTGACCCTTCCTTTATGCTCTCTCTCCATGAGGATCTGTCCAGTGCCACCTCTTCCCAGTTGCCAGTGTCGATTTTGAAGAGATTCATGTCGCGTTTGCATACATCCGTATAACGTAACAGTGGGCGACCAGCGGCTCTCCTGCCTTCTATTAGATCGCCATACAGGATGTCCTGTGGAAGTCGACCTTCTGGCATTCTACGAACGTGGCCAAGCCAGCCAAGGCGTCTGCTGCTGATAACAGAGCGGATGTCCTGGCACCCTGCTCTTTGTAGCACGTCCTCATTGGTTATCTTATCTTGCCACCTTATTTTAAAGATCAGCCTTAGGCATCGGAGGTGGAAAACATTCAGCTTTTTTTCCTGCCATGAGTAGGTTGACCATGTTTCACTTCCGTACAGCAAGGTGCTCAACACATAGGTCCGGTAGACTAGGGCTTTAGTACTGTTAGTCAGCAATATGTTGTCCCAGACTCTTTTCTGTAGCCGTGACATGGTGGCCATTGCCTTGGCTATCCTGTTGTTTATGTCTTTATCCAGTAGAGTGTTGTTGGATATGATGGAACCAAGGTAACAAAAGTGATCAACAATTTCTAGTGGTTGGCCATTAATGTTTACTTGAGGTGCAGTGTTTGTGTTTTGGACAAGTATCTTAGTCTTGCTTTGACTGATGTTTAAGCCGAACTTCTGGCAAGCAGCAGATAATTTGTCAACCAGGCACTGTAGCTGAATATCAGAATCAGCCACAATAGCTGCATCATCAACTTTATAGTTATTGAAATATAAATCGGTATATCTTATCTTATCTTATATAATACAGAGGTTACTTCAAAAAAGAAGATGATTACGTCCTAAGCGTCATGATATTTTATAGTTATTTTTATTTAGCATTTATATGCTATTTACATAAAAAAACGGAACAATGTATAAAATATGATGTGTTTATTGCAACGTTTAAGCATGGAAATAAAATTTAAATTTTTAGAAGAGCACAAAAATATTCGCTCGCATTGATTTGTTTTTCACAAAACATCCGGAACAATTTATTATAGATACTTAAAACTATTGCAATATTCCTGAATGAAAAATTAAAGGTTAAATCAGATATACATTAGTCTTCCTTTAGTGTTGTTTGTTACTCTAATCGTGACGGACAGACCGACCAACAGACAAAACGCACAAAAATAAGCTTCTTTTATTCGGATGAGGGGCACTAAACAAAAAATAAATAAAATCTGAGTTTTTAAAAAAAGTTTAAGGAATTGGTTTAGCATCATAGCATGTTGCGACGTTACGCTACTGCACGAAAGTCGCTGCATAAAAAGTCCATTTTAAAAAATGTGCGTGATATTTACATACAAAGTGCATTATTAGCCTTTATAAACAAACAGAAATGTTTTCTTTTAATTTTAGCAGCTAGTTGAGTAGAAAAAACACCTTTAACTATTATTTATATTTGTTGTAAACATTTCTTGTACATTTTATAAACATATTTGATTTAGTGATACTAAAGATATCGTCCATCTATGTTAGCATATTGTAACATTGCCTCCCTTACATTTACGTAATTGTTTTAGAATTGGTGTATTTTTATGAAAAAATCGCTTGCATAATTAATTTTTTAAATTAAACGGTTTGCTTTTAGAAAACCAAAAGTAGCCGTTGCACCTAAACTTTTCAAGCCGCATTTAATGCGGACAGACGGACATTTTGCACAAACCTAATAGCGGCTTTTTCCCCTTACGGAAGCCGCTAAAAAAGACAAAACTGCGCAAAGATTTAATTAAAAAAAGATTTGAACAAAACTGAATCTGAATCTGAATCTTTTTTTTTAGCACTAACATTGTCTAGTCCAGTGGTTCTCAAACATTTTCCCTTAACGGAACTTTTCGCACTTTCTGAATATTTAGCGGAACACTTTATTTTTTTAGAGAGATAAATGTACTTGGTGGCCTACTAGTTAATCCAGTAGTTCGCGAAACACATATTTAGGCCTCCCCGAACACTAAGGTTCCGCGGAACATAGTTTGAGAAACACTGGTCTAGTATTTTGTAGAAGCGTGGTTAGATAGTGACTTTTGGTAATACATGTTGACTATATTTGTAATTAGTTTGTTTTTTCCTCTTCTCATTCATTACATTCAGCCTATAATACAATGTGTTATTTTGAGAAAAGGGGGAAGGCTGGGGCAAGTGATGCTCGCTACGCCTCTGCTGTAGCTTTAAAGGATTTGTCATGTCCAGTCACATCTAGCGGCTACTTACCTTAGAGGCGGCACTAGCCATGTCCACCATGATATTCTCACTGTAAATGTTGTGTGTTGCGAAGCCACTCATCGTCAGGTTACACTCTTTGCGAATTTTCTCCCAAAGTTCTTCGCCATATTTGTTTTTCAAAAAGTCTGCCGATGATTGAAGCAGTAGGCCGTACATTGTGGTATGTAATAGATTACATGCGACTCATGTCAATGGCATCACAGATTGAGTCAGCAGCGAGTAGCCATTGAAATGTAATCGTGTAGTAACCATACGATGGTCATATATTGTGCAGAGCAGACCATCTTCGCAAGGTATACTCTTCAGAATGAAAATCCAATGAACAGATTGTAAAAGATCAACTAAATCCAGTCAATGTCGAGAGGCAATAAGTTACGTGGTCATGGACATTTTTTTTTTTATGCGAACACTTCAGAAAATGTAATTGTTTGGTTCAGCAATCCTAGACTGTTCTGTGGCCAGCAATCCTAGACGTTTCTGTGAAAACAGAAAAAAAAACATTAAATGTAAAAATTCCTTTTTTAATAATAATAATAAAACAAAGCTTATCTAAGGGAAATAACTCCACACTTACAACTATATCTCTCAAAAAGATAGAAGTTATTTGTTTAAAGTTTCAACTTGATCTGACTATCGGTGTGTTAAAAATAACGTGGTCAATTATCTAAGGGGACGAAACCCTACATATTTAGCCCTATATGCGAATGCCGAATGATTAATTTCTCCTTTTTTGTATTAAACAGCATTGACCCTTGTTCCCACATAATTTAGAACAGCTCATGAAATCTTTCAATCAGAGCTAATCCACTTTTATTTGTAGACCTCTGCGGGAATGGAGTCAGCTCCTGGGGCTTTTCCGCTTGCGAGCTGTTGAATGGCAAGATCGGTTTCCTTTAGCGTAGGGGTGTCATCCATTTTTTTCATTTATTGGTTCTTGCTGTAGCCTGTCTATGGCCGTTTCATTTATAATGGAAAGTGTTTTGAGAACCTTTTCAAAGTGCTCGGCCCAGCGTTTTAGGATTTCTTCCTCATCTGTCAATACGATTGTCCCATCAGCATTTAGTAGAGGGGATGATCTTGACTTTGTGGGTCCATATACCTCGTTTATGGCATGGAAGAAGTTCTTCATGTCGTGCTTGTCAGCAAATTCCTGTATTGTTTCCACTTTCTTGCTTAGCCAGGTATCTTGCATTTGGCATATTTGTTTTTACACATTTTTCGGATGTTTGTGAATGTAACACGTCGACCTCACTCTCTTGCCCTAAAGCCCATCCTTTTCCGGAAGCAAGATTTGGTCAAGACGTCCGGGGACAACGACATAGGAAAATCTCTTCTCTCTATTGCTGGGAAAATCCTCGCACGCATCCTAATAAATGTGCTCATGCAACACCCAGAACATGGTCTATCACCAGAAAGCCAGTGCTGCTTCAGAAAAGAGCGTGGAACCATTGACATGATCTTTGCGGTAAGACAACTCCTGGAAAAATGGCAAGAGCAAAATGCTTCTCAATATATGTTGACTTAACAAAAGCATTCGACACTGTTAGCAGAGAAGGACTCTGGAAGATTATGTCAAAGTATGCTCTGAAAATCATCTGCAGAGCATCGTCAGTGACTTCACAAGAACATGCTCAGACTTTGGTCTTTTCATTAACACAAAAAAGACTGAAGTTTAATATTTACCTGCTCCTGGGAAAGCCTACTCGGATCCAAGCATCACTATAAATGGACAGGATATAAACACAGTGGACAGATTCACATATCTTGGAAGCACACTCTCCAGAAACGGAAAGTTTGATAATGAAATTGATCTGCGTATCGCCAAGGCCAGTGCATCCTATGGCAGACTGGAACAGACTAGGTATCACCAAAAATACAAAGCTAGGGATCTATCGAGCTGTCATCCTCCCTACATTGCTCTATGCCTCAGAAACCTGGACAGTGTACAGAACAAATGCAAAGAAACTGAACCACTTCCACATGACATGTCTAAGAGAAATAGTAAATGTCAAATGGCAAGACAAAATACCAGATACTGAAATACTCCGAAGAGCGGGTCTGCAAAGCATCCATAAAATCCTGATGCAGTCCCAGCTGCGATGGGCAGGTCACGTCTGCAGAATGGAAGACCGCCGCATTCATAAACGACTCCTGTATGGCCAACTTGGCGAAGGAGAGCGCTCGCAAGGTGGTCAAAGGAAGCGCTTCAGGGACACCTTCAAAGCGTCTCTGAAGGCGTTCAGCATAGACCAAGCCACCTGGGAGACAGAGGCACATAACAGAGCATCATGGCGTCGCGCTGTGAAAACTGGCGCACAGGTTGATGAGGAAAAAAGAACAACGCTGGCAGAAGAAAAACGCCAGAGAAGAAAAGCAAGGCCAGTGACACTAGATCCAGCTGGAATAACCTGCCCAGTGTTCAGCCGAACATTCCGGGCTCACATAGGTCTCACCAGTCACACGAGGAGGCATAAAACCCCAGTGCAAAGCCCTTAGCCCTTTGGATGACAAAGTGGTCATCATCGAACCACGACGGACGAACTATATATTAAAAAAAACAAGATTACAAAGACAGTTTGTGTGGAAACACAAACTCAAAATCGGCCCTCGAATTGGTCCACCCAGGCAGGCTTCAATATTTTCAGAAAGAACATCCAAATGAAATTATATCAAAGACAAATGAGAGATAAGAATGGAGAAAGAAGGTTGGCAGATCTTGTGTAGTGCCCCAATGGTACAGCAGATCAAAGGATAGGTGCAAGTAAATGCAAACTTAGATGTGAACCTGGCCTAACTAGTTCCCCTTTCAGACCTTGTGGTCTATAGGGCAGATGATGTAAAGTTCATCTGTTTTTGTGGCCTATGGTTAACGAGGATGTCATGTAGCCAGCACAACGACCAACCGCCTTTACTTTTCCCCAACTAATATCAGGTACCCATTGGAGCTGGGTGGACTCTGAGGCGCCTAAGGATTCCGAAGTTGAAAATCCCAGTCTTCACCAGGATTAGAACCCGGGGCCCCCGGTTCGGAAGCCAAGCGCTTTACCGCTCAGCTACCGCGCCTCTCCTGGCCTAAATGGAGATATGATCGTATATTCGCAATAAAAAAAAAGTACACAAAAATGAAGATTACTATACGTTTTAATTTAGGTCTAACTTATAATGCATACTTATTAGCTTTTTCTCTTTAAAAAACTGCTTGCATAACTGATTTTAAAAATTAGATTTTTCGCTTTCAGAAAAAGTAGCCGTTGCATCAGAACTCTGAATGGTCTAAAAGATTGTGATGTCGGATTTTCAATATCTTTTCTAATTTACGAGATCTAAACGGGACAGACGGACAGACATTTCGCACAAAACTAATAGCGTCTTTTCCCATTTCGGGGGCCGCTAAAAATTAATTACTAGTAATTAATAGACTAACTAACGTAAAAAACTATTCGGCTATATGGGTCAATCAGGAGGCAACGTAAGAAAACCAACCATTTGGTCAATGTAACTGCTAGGCTTAAGTAACTGTAAGTTAAAGTAGCTGCTAGGCTTAAGTAACTGTAAGTTAAAGTAACTGCTAGGCTTAAGTAACTGTAAATTAAAGTAACTGCTAGGCTTAAGTAACTGTAAGTTAAAGTAACTGCTAGGCTTAAGTAACTGTAAGCTAAAGTAACTGCTAGGCTTAAGTAACTGTAAGTTAAAGTAACTGCTAGGCTTAAGTAACTGTAAGCTAAAGTAACTGCTAGGCTTAAGTAACTGTAGGTTACAGTAACTGCTAGGCTTAAGTAACTGTAAGTTAAAGTAACTTCTAGGCTCAAGTAACTGTAAGTTAAAGTAACTGCTAGGCTTAAGTAACTGTAAGTTAAAGTAACTGCTAGGCTTAAGTAACTGTAAGTTAAAGTAACTGCTAGGCTTAAGTAACTGTAAGCTAAAGTAACTGCTAGGCTTAGGTAGCTGTAAGCTAAAGTAACTGCTAGGCTTAAGTAACTGTAAGTTAAAGTAACTGCTAGGCTTAAGTAACTGTAAACTAATGTAACTGCTAGGCTTAAGTAATTGTAAGCTAAAGTAACTACTAGGCTTAAGTAACTGTAAGTTAAAGTAACTGCTAGGCTTAAGTAACTGTAAGTTAAAGTAACTGCTAAGTTTAAGTAACTGTAAGTTAAAGTAACTAATAGGCTAAATTAATGGCTAGGCTAAAGTACCGTCTAGTTAAAGTAACTGGAATCTAAAGTAACTGTAAGCTAATGTAACTACTAGGCTAAAGTAATTGCTAGTTAAATTAACTGCTAGCTAAAACAACTGCTAGCTATAGTAACTGCTAGCTGAAGTCTTAAACCAAAAGTTAAAAAAAATTTGTAAAGGAATATAGAGATAGAATATTGACTCTTAAGTTTTCTTAAAATTAAATTAAGAAAGAAACTAAAGTGTTAATTGTGAAACCAAGAGTGTTAGCAAGTCACTTGTATAGGTTGTGATAGATCAAGTCACTTGTGCAGGTTGTGATAGATCAAGTCACTTGTATAGGTTGTGATAGATCAAGTCACTTGTGCAGGTTGTGATAGATTAAGTCATTTGTACAGGTTGTGATAGATCTAGTCATTTGTACAAGGTTGTGATAGATCTAGTCATTTGTACAAGATTGTGATAGATCAAGTCACTTGTACAAGGTTGTGATAGATCAAGTCACTTGTACAGGTTGTGATAGATCAAGTCACTTGTACAGGTTGTGATAGATCAAGTCACTTGTGCAGTTTGTGATAGATCAAGTCACTTGTATAGGTTGTAATAGATCAAGTCACTTGTACAGGTTGTTATAGATCAAGTCACTTGTGCAGGTTGTGATAGATTAAGTCATTTGTACAGGTTGTGATAGATCTAGTCATTTGTACAAGGTTGTGATAGATCTAGTCATTTGTACAAGATTGTGATAGAGCAAGTTACTTGCACAGATTGTAAAAGACCAAGTCACTTATACATGGTTGTTAGAGATCAAGTCATTTGTACAGGTTGTGATAGATCAGGTCATTTGTACAGGTTGTGAGAGATCAAGTCATTTGTACAGGTTGTGATAGATCAGGTCATTTGTACAGGTTGTGATAGATCAAGTCACTTGTACAGGTTGTGATAGATCAAGTCACTTGTACAGGTTTTGATAGATCAAGTCACTTGTACAGGTTGTGATAGATCAAGTCACTTGTACAGGTTTTGATAGATCAAGTCACTTGTACAGGTTGTGATAGATCAAGTCACTTGTACAGGTTGTGATAGATCAAGTCACTTGTGCAGGTTGTGATAGAACGAGTCACCTATACAGGTTGTGATAGGTCAAGTCATTTGTACAGGTTGTGATAGATCTAGTCATTTGAACAAGGTTGTGATAGATCTAGTCATTTGTACAAGATTGTGATAGAGCAAGTTACTTGCACAGATTGTAAAAGACCAAGTCACTTATACATGGTTGTTAGAGATCAAGTCATTTGTACAGGTTGTGATAGATCAGGTCATTTGTACAGGTTGTGAGAGATCAAGTCATTTGTACAGGTTGTGATAGATCAGGTCATTTGTACAGGTTGTGATAGATCTAGTCATTTGAACAAGGTTGTGATAGATCTAGTCATTTGTACAAGATTGTGATAGAGCAAGTTACTTGCACAGATTGTAAAAGACCAAGTCACTTATACATGGTTGTTAGAGATCAAGTCATTTGTACAGGTTGTGATAGATCAGGTCATTTGTACAGGTTGTGAGAGATCAAGTCATTTGTACAGGTTGTGATAGATCAGGTCATTTGTACAGGTTGTGATAGATCAAGTCACTTGTACAGGTTGTGATAGATCAAGTCACTTGTACAGGTTTTGATAGATCAAGTCACTTGTACAGGTTGTGATAGATCAAGTCACTTGTACAGGTTTTGATAGATCAAGTCACTTGTACAAGTTGTGATAGATCAAGTCACTTGTACAGGTTGTGATAGATCAAGTCACTTGTGCAGGTTGTGATAGAACGAGTCACCTATACAGGTTGTGATAGATCAAGTCATTTGTACAGGTTGTGATAGATCTAGTCATTTGAACAAGGTTGTGATAGATTTAGTCATTTGTACAAGGTTGTAATAGAGCAAGTTACTTGTACAGGTTGTGATAGATCAAGTCATTTGTACAAGGTTGTGATGGAGATGAAATGTTTACAATTCAACGAAGTATTTGAGCAAGTTGCAATCTGTTGTTGACAACCCAATAAACGGAATTAAACAGACAGACGCATACATTGTTTTGTCTACTAATTGAAGATTTATTTGAAGTATCTACAACATTTATCGGTTAGGAAATATATTTTTTTTTGGAATTTAAAAAATCATTTTCAATCATTATTGCGGTTTGTTACTTTTTGAATATAGCTTACTTTTTGTCTCAATTTCACGTCCTCATCTCCTTTGATCCCTAGTAATATCTTTATTTCTAAAAAAGTCTTTGGAATTTTTGGAAACCCTATTAATTATTAAACGTCGCATATTATTCAAAAAAAAAATTCTACTGGTTTAAGTATAAATGATATCTTATTGCATGATGAGCAAGGTCATCCAGCTGCTTCCACAAAGGTCAACTTTTGTTCAGAAGTGTAATGTCTGTGTACTGCACGCTTTCCAGTAGACAGCTCACTTTGTGCTTCCCTCCCTTTCAGTTTAAAAAAAAACCCAATGACATCACTGGAGAAACGAGGTTAAGGACGCGGCTGATCTAAATATAGAGCAGAAGAGATTGTTGGGATTAGGTATATGGCCAATTTATCCCAGTTCCAGAAGATGTGGTCTAGTTTTGGATAAGAGCTAGGGGTGAACAATGTATAACTGACATTACTCAGTATAAAGTATGTCTTACAAATAAACATGATAGTCATGTTAAAAGATTTTTGGACAGGCTACTGTGTGTGTGTGTGTGTGTGTGGATGTGTTGTTTCTTATCTTATCTTATCTTATCTTATATAATACAGACGTTACTTCAAAAAAAAAAAAGAAGATGATTACGTCCAACGCGTCATGCATTTAGTCATGCATATTAACCAATGACTTAAATTCTGCCAAGTCACTGGTTTTCCTAGCTAGCTCAGGTAACCGTTCCATGCTCTAATAGAACTAGGGAAGAAGGAGTATTTGTACAAATTTGTCTAGCATATCGGACGAGGAAATGTGCCTTTATCTTTGTGTCTTTCAGAGTATTTTATTAAAATTTGTTTTTGTATTTGAAGATTATGGCTCAGTGTTTTATGTATAATTGCTACTTTACTTTTGAGTCTTCTGTCCTGAAGGCTTTCTAAATTTAGTGATTTTACTATAGGTATTGCTCTAGTCAAATGTGAATATTCATTTGTTATGAATCTCACTGCTCTATTTTGTGTCTGTTCCAGTTTCTTAATGTTTTCTTGAGTTGAGGGGTCCCAAAGGGAGGTTGCATATTCTATTATTGGCCTAACCAAGGTTAAATAACATTTTAGTTTTATGTTTTTATTTGATTTATAGAAATTTCATTTAATAAATCCTAATGCTTTGTTTGATTTTTTAAATAGTTTCATCAATATGTGGATTCCATGACAGTTTTTCATTTATTATAACACCTAGGTATTTTGCGTTTTTAGTCTGTGTTACTGGTTTGCCATGAATAAGATAAATGGAATTAATTTGTTTTAGTTTTTTTTGTTACTCTTAACAACTGACATTTTTCTGGGTGGAAAGACATGCTCCAATTTGATTCCCATTTCTGTAATTCATCGAATTCTCTTTGTAAAATGTCTGTGTCTTGTGTTGTTTTTATTGTTTTATATATTATGCAATCGTCTGCAAATAATCTGACTTTTGTTCCTGAAGTAATGCAATTTGGTAAATCATTTATGTAAATTAAAAATATTAGTGGACCCACGACTGTTCCTTGAGGTACACCTGAGTTTACTGTTATCGGTGTTGATTTAGAGCCATTTATTATTTCAATTTGTTCTCTCCCTATCAGAAAATCTTTAATCCACTGATGCAGTGGACCAATAATGGCAAAATATTTTAATTTTTTAAGCAAATTATGGTGGTGAACTTTGTCAAAAGCCTTTGAAAAATCTAGTAAGATAGCATCTATTTGTTCACTATTATCTAAACCTTTAGAAAAATCATCAATTAGTCCTATTTGTTGTGTTTCACATGATCAATATTTCCTAATGCCATGTTGGTATGGGGTGAGGACATTTTGTTTATCTAAGTGGTTTATGATGTTGCTACATATTATGTGTTCTATGATTTTACATGTGATGCTGGTAAGTGATACTGGTCTGTAGTTTCCTGGATCAGATTTTTCTCCTTTTTTAAATAGGGGGGTGACATTAGCTTCTTTCCAGTCCTTTGGTACCCTGCCCTGGTTAAGTGAAGCCTGAAAGAGTATTTAGGGCTAGCTCATTGCTTAGTTCTTTGAGTAATCTAGCTGGAATACCATCAGGTCCAGAGGCTTTATTTGTTTGGGTGTTGGCTAATAGTTTTTGAATTCCATTTTCTTGTAGTACTAAATCTTCTATGTTGTCTACTTGGTTCCAATTCAAAAATATGTCTTTGTCTCCTGGGGCTGAGAATGCTGATGCAAACTTGATAGATCTCAATGTAATTATAGGGAATTCAATGGAAATAACTACGCAACGAGAACACATAATTTGGACATTGATGTTATAATTAGTTCAGCGGAAGAAATGGTTGGTCGGAATAATTTCTGATATTAGTCTTTTTTATATTTATTTAGACAAAGTGTTGGTTCTCAAAATGTAAAGTTTGAAAAATGTTAGGTTGTTAAAGTATTTGATAAAAAAGTGGGATTCCTCTCAAAGCTGATCTTCACGTGCTTCAAAATATTTGTGTGACAATGTGTGAGAGACAGAGAATATGAATGTGTAAGAGAGAAACAGAGAATATGAATATGTGTGAGAGTCAGAGAATATGAATGTGTTGAGAGACAGAGAATATGAATGTGTTAGAGACAGAGAATATGAATGTGTGAGAGACAGAGAATATGAATGTGTGAGAAACAGAGAATATAAATGTGTGAGAGAGACAGAGAATATGAATGTGTGAGAGACAGAGAATATGAATATATGTGAGAGACAGAGAATATGAATGTGTGTGAGATAGAGAATATGAATGTGTGTGAGACAGAGAATATGAATTTGTGAGAGACATAGAATATAAATGTGTGAGAGAAAGAGAATATGAATGTGTGAGAGACAGAGAATATGAATGTGTGAGAGACAGAGAATACGAATGTATGAGAGGCAGAGAATACGAATGTGTGAGAGACAGAGAATATGAATGTGTGAGAGACAGAGAAATGAATGTGTGAGAGAAAGAGAATACGAATGTGTGAGAGATTGAGAATACGAATGTATGAGAGGCAGAGAATACAAATGTGTGAGAGACAGAGAATATGAATGTGTGAGAGAAAGAGAATATGAATGTGTAAGAGACAGAGAATATGAATGTGTGAGAGACAGAGAATATGAATGTGTGAGAGACAGAGAATATGAATGTGTGAGAGACAGAGAATATGAATGTGTGAGAGACAGAGAATATTAATGTGTGAGAGAGAGATAATATGAATGTGTGAGAGACAGATAATACGAATATGTGAGAGAGAGAATATGAATGTGTGAGAGACAGAGAATATGAATGTGTGAGAGACAGAAAATATGAATGTGTGAGAGACAGAGAATATGAATGTGTGAGAGACAGAGAATATCAAAGCGTGAGAGACAGAGAATATGAATCTGTGTGAGATAGAGAATATGAATGTGTGCGAGACAGAGAAGATGAATGTGTGAGAGACAGAGAATATGAATGTGTGAGAGACAGAGAATATGAATGTGTGAGAGACAGAAAATATGAATGTGTAAGAGACATAGAATATGAATGTGTGAGAGACAGAGAATACGAATGTGTGAGAGGCAGAGAATACGATTGTGTGAGAGACAGAGAATATGAATGTGTGAGAGACAGAGAATATGAATGTGTGAGAGACAGAGAATATGAATGTGTGAGAGACAAAGAATATGAATGTGTGAGAGAGACAGAGAATATGAATGTGTGAGAGACAGAGAATATGAATGTGTGAGAGAGACAGAGAATATGAATGTGTGAGAGACAGTGAATACGAATGTGATTGAGAAAGAGAATACGAATATGTGAGAGACAGAGAATTTTAATGTGTGAGAGAGACAGAGAATATGAATATGTGAGAGACAGAGAATACGAATATGTGAGAGACAGAGAATATGAATGTGTGAGAGAGACAAAGAATATGAATATGTGAGAGACAGAGAAAATAAATGTGTGAGAGACAGAGAATATGAATGTGTGAGAGACAGAATATGAATAAGTGTGAGACAGAAAATATCAATGTGTGAGAGACAGAGAATATGAATGTGTGAGAGACAGAGAATACGAATGTGTGAGAGACAGAGAATACGAATGTGTGAGAGACATAGAATATGAATGTTTGAGAGACAAAGAATACGATTGTGTGAGAGACAGAGAATATGAATGTGTGAGAGACAGAGAATATGAATGTGTAAGAGACAGAGAATATGAATGTGTGAGAGACAAAGAATATGAATGTGTGAGAGAGACAGAGAATATGAATGTGTGAGAGACAGAGAATATGAATGTGTGAGAGACAGTGAATACGAATGTGATTGAGAAAGAGAATACGAATATGTGAGAGACATAGAATTTGAATGTGTGAGAGAGACAGAGAATATGAATATGTGAGAGACAGAGAATACGAATATGTGAGAGACAGAGAATATGAATGTGTGAGAGAGACAGAGAATATGAATATGTGAGAGACAGAGAAAATAAATGTGTGAGAGACAGAGAATATGAATGTGTGAGAGACAGAATATGAATAAGTGTGAGACAGAGAATAACAATGTGTGAGAGACAGAGAATATGAATGTGTGAGAGACAGACAATATGAATGTGTGAGAGACAGAGAATATTAATGTGTGAGAGACAGAGAATATGAATGTGTGAGAGACAGACAATATGAATGTGTGAGAGACAGAGAATATGAATGTGTGAGAGACAGAGAATATGAATGTGTGAGAGACAGAGAATATGAATGTGTGAGAGGGACAGAGAATATGAATGTGCGAGAGACAGAGAATATGAATGTGTGAGAGACATAGAATATGAATGTATGAGAGACAGAGAATATGAATGTGTGAGAGACAGAGAATATGAATGTGTGAGAGACAGAGAATATGAATGTGTGAGAGACAGAGAATATGAATGTGTGAGAGACAGAGAATATGAATATGTAAGAGAGACAGAGAATACGAATGTGTAAGAGACAGAGAATATGAATGTATGAGAGACAGAGAATATGAATGTATGAGAGACAGAGAATATGAATGTATGAGAGACAGAGAATATGAATGTGTGAGAGACAGAGAATATGAATGTGTGAGAGACAGAGAATATGAATGTGTGAGAGACAGAGAATATGAATGTGTGAGAGACAGAGAATATGAATGTGTGAGAGACACAGAGAATATGAATGTGTGAGAGACAGAGAATATGAATGTGTGAGACAGAGAATATGAATGTGTGAGAGACAGAGAATATGAATGTGTGAGAGACAGACAATATGAATGTGTGAGAGACAGAGAATATGAATGTGTAAGAGACAGAGAATATGAATGTGTGAGAGAAAGAGAATTTAATGTGTGAGAGACAGAGAATATGATTGTGTGACAGAGAAAGAGAATATGAATGTGTGAGAGACAGAAAATATGAATGTGTGAGAGACAGAGAATATGAATGTGTGAGAGACAGAGAATTCGAATGTGTGAGAGACAGAGAATATGAATGTGTGAGAGACAGAGAATATGAATGTGTGAGACAGAGAATATTAATGTGTGAGAGACAGAGAATATGAATGTGTGAGAGACAGAGAATATGAATGTGTGAGACAGAGAATATGAATGTGTGTGAGACAGAGAATATGAATGTGTGAGAGACAGAAAATATGAATGTGTGAGAGACAGAGAATATGAATGTGTGAGAGAGACAGAGAATATGAATGTGTGAGAGACAGAGAATATGAATGTGTGAGAGGCAGAGAATACGATTGTGTGAGAGACAGAGAATATGAATGTGTGAGAGACAGAGAATATGAATGTGTGAGAGACAGAGAATATGAATGTGTGAGAGACAAAGAATATGAATGTGTGAGAGAGACAGAGAATATGAATGTGTGAGAGACAGAGAATATGAATGTGTGAGAGAGACAGAGAATATGAATGTGTGAGAGACAGTGAATACGAATGTGATTGAGAAAGAGAATACGAATATGTGAGAGACAGAGAATTTTAATGTGTGAGAGAGACAGAGAATATGAATATGTGAGAGACAGAGAATACGAATATGTGAGAGACAGAGAATATGAATGTGTGAGAGAGACAAAGAATATGAATATGTGAGAGACAGAGAAAATAAATGTGTGAGAGACAGAGAATATGAATGTGTGAGAGACAGAATATGAATAAGTGTGAGACAGAAAATATCAATGTGTGAGAGACAGAGAATATGAATGTGTGAGAGACAGAGAATACGAATGTGTGAGAGACAGAGAATACGAATGTGTGAGAGACATAGAATATGAATGTTTGAGAGACAAAGAATACGATTGTGTGAGAGACAGAGAATATGAATGTGTGAGAGACAGAGAATATGAATGTGTAAGAGACAGAGAATATGAATGTGTGAGAGACAAAGAATATGAATGTGTGAGAGAGACAGAGAATATGAATGTGTGAGAGACAGAGAATATGAATGTGTGAGAGACAGTGAATACGAATGTGATTGAGAAAGAGAATACGAATATGTGAGAGACATAGAATTTGAATGTGTGAGAGAGACAGAGAATATGAATATGTGAGAGACAGAGAATACGAATATGTGAGAGACAGAGAATATGAATGTGTGAGAGAGACAGAGAATATGAATATGTGAGAGACAGAGAAAATAAATGTGTGAGAGACAGAGAATATGAATGTGTGAGAGACAGAATATGAATAAGTGTGAGACAGAGAATATCAATGTGTGAGAGACAGAGAATATGAATGTGTGAGAGACAGACAATATGAATGTGTGAGAGACAGAGAATATTAATGTGTGAGAGACAGAGAATATGAATGTGTGAGAGACAGACAATATGAATGTGTGAGAGACAGAGAATATGAATGTGTGAGAGACAGAGAATATGAATGTGTGAGAGACAGAGAATATGAATGTGTGAGAGGGACAGAGAATATGAATGTGCGAGAGACAGAGAATATGAATGTGTGAGAGACATAGAATATGAATGTATGAGAGACAGAGAATATGAATGTGTGAGAGACAGAGAATATGAATGTGTGAGAGACAGAGAATATGAATGTGTGAGAGACAGAGAATATGAATGTGTGAGAGACAGAGAATATGAATATGTAAGAGAGACAGAGAATACGAATGTGTAAGAGACAGAGAATATGAATGTATGAGAGACAGAGAATATGAATGTATGAGAGACAGAGAATATGAATGTATGAGAGACAGAGAATATGAATGTGTGAGAGACAGAGAATATGAATGTGTGAGAGACAGAGAATATGAATGTGTGAGAGACAGAGAATATGAATGTGTGAGAGACAGAGAATATGAATGTGTGAGAGACACAGAGAATATGAATGTGTGAGAGACAGAGAATATGAATGTGTGAGACAGAGAATATGAATGTGTGAGAGACAGAGAATATGAATGTGTGAGAGACAGACAATATGAATGTGTGAGAGACAGAGAATATGAATGTGTAAGAGACAGAGAATATGAATGTGTGAGAGAAAGAGAATTTAATGTGTGAGAGACAGAGAATATGATTGTGTGACAGAGAAAGAGAATATGAATGTGTGAGAGACAGAAAATATGAATGTGTGAGAGACAGAGAATATGAATGTGTGAGAGACAGAGAATTCGAATGTGTGAGAGACAGAGAATATGAATGTGTGAGAGACAGAGAATATGAATGTGTGAGACAGAGAATATTAATGTGTGAGAGACAGAGAATATGAATGTGTGAGAGACAGAGAATATGAATGTGTGAGACAGAGAATATGAATGTGTGTGAGACAGAGAATATGAATGTGTGAGAGACAGAAAATATGAATGTGTGAGAGACAGAGAATATGAATGTGTGAGAGAGACAGAGAATATGAATGTGTGAGAGACAGAGAATATGAATGTGTGAGAGACAGAGAATATGAATGTGTGAGAGAGACAGAGAATATGAATGTGTGAGAGACAGAGAATATGAATGTGTGAGAGACATAGAATATGAATGTATGAGAGACAGAGAATATGAATGTGTGAGAGACAGAGAATATGAATGTGTGAGAGACAGAGAATATGAATGTGTGAGAGACAGAGAATATGAATGTGTGAGAGACAGAGAATATTAATATGTAAGAGAGACAGAGAATATGAATATGTAAGAGAGACAGAGAATACGAATGTGTAAGAGACAGAGAATATGAATGTATGAGAGACAGAGAATATGAATGTATGAGAGACAGAGAATATGAATGTGTGAGAGACAGAGAATATGAATGTGTGAGAGACAGAGAATATGAATGTGTGAGAGACAGAGAATATGAATGTGTGAGAGACAGAGAATATGAATGTGTGAGAGAGACAGAGAATATGAATGTGTGAGAGACAGAGAATATGAATGTGTGAGACAGAGAATATGAATGTGTGAGACAGAGAATATGAATGTGTGAGAGACAGAGAATATGAATGTGTGAGAGACAGACAATATGAATGTGTGAGAGACAGAGAATATGAATGTGTGAGAGACAGAGAATATGAATGTGTAAGAGACAGAGAATATGAATGTGTGAGAGAAAGAGAATTTAATGTGTGAGAGACAGAGAATATGATTGTGTGAGAGAGAAAGAGAATATGAATGTGTGAGAGACAGAAAATATGAATGTGTGAGAGACAGAGAATATGAATGTGTGAGAGACAGAGAATTCGAATGTGTGAGAGACAGAGAATATGAATGTGTGAGAGACAGAGAATATGAATGTGTGAGACAGAGAATATTAATGTGTGAGAGACAGAGAATATGAATGTGTGAGAGACAGAGAATATGAATGTGTGAGACAGAGAATATGAATGTGTGTGAGACAGAGAATATGAATGTGTGAGAGACAGAAAATATGAATGTGTGAGAGACAGAGAATATGAATGTGTGAGAGAGACAGAGAATATGAATGTGTGAGAGACAGAGAATATGAATGTGTGAGAGACAGAGAATATGAATGTGTGAGAGAGACAGAGAATATGAATGTGTGAGAGACAGAGAATATGAATGTGTGAGAGACAGAGAATATGCCCCGTACATATTCGAGATGACAAACCATTGGGATTGCGTAACGTTGGGGGTAACTAAGGCATGTGTACTCTGTGTGTCTGGCTCTAAGGTTGTATGTTTCATGTTAGAGAAATTGAAAAGAGAAAACAGAGAGAGAAGAGACATGGAGAGAGAAAAGAGAGAGAGAGAAGAAAACGAAAAGAGAACGAATTGACAAACAAAGTTACAAAGTTACAAAGATAGTTTGTGTGGAAACACAAACTCAAAATCAGCCTCGAAGTGGTCCACCCTAGCAGGTAAAAAGTCAAGTTTCAATATTTTTAGAAAGAATATCAAAATGAAATTCTATCAAAGGCAAATGACAAAGGAGAATGAAAAAAGAAGGTTGACAGATCTTGTGTGGTGCTCCAACGATCCAGCAGACCAAGGGATAGGTGAAAGTGAAGGCGAAGTCTGATGTGAACCTGGCCTAACTGATTTCATATAATGAATATCTTATTGATCTAATTGCTATGTATATGGTCAATTTCTTATTCACAACCTCATTAGAAAAATTCGTAAAAAAAAATCCTTGGTTAAGTGTCTTATAAACTCCAGTGTTCCCTACTGTTCACGTGATAATATGCAAAACTACTTATTAACTGTTGTTTTAAATTATGTTCCACTTATAAGCAAATTATATAGATTCTTTTTGAAAAAAATAATAACCATTTTCTGTTCCTTTTCCTTTGTCTGTCACTATTAATAGTGAATAGTAAAAATGGTGTACTTTTATAAAAAAAAAGAAAAAAGAAAAAAAAAGCTAAATTTGAATCAACCATGTACTTAATTTTAAATAGATCTAGAATCTAGACTAACAATTGTGAGACACTAAGTTAGTATTATTAGTTTGCACCATAGTTGACGGACTTTGAACGCGACTTTAGTGACGTTATGACTTCATTGGGTTAGAGATTATTTATGTAAATTTTGTCAGTTGGTGTTAGGACTTCAAAGGAATAACGTGATATTACAGACAGACTCGACCGTGGCCTTTTCAGTATTAAAACACTACATGTTAATTGTCTGGACTTTGTTCTTCTTTGACCTCAGACATCTCCAGAGTAATCTGTCGAAGTCAGACAGGCAGGGCCGCCGCTACCTATTGTGCAATGTGTGCATTGCACGCAGGCGGCCGAATGTTAGGGGCGCCAAACTATTATTTTAAGATTACCTTTATTTTATTTTTTTTATTTTTTTTAATGTCTAGTTTAATAAGATACCGTTTAAAGATACTATTGAGATCATAAATACTTCTTTAGATTTCATCAGCACCCATTGGGCGGTACAAAGAATGGAATCGCTAAAATAGTATGGGTAAATCTACGTGATATAAACAGTCAACTCATAAAGAACCTGGCCGCTTCTTAGTGTTCAGTTTACATAATTCCAGAAACACTTGCTTTTCCTTCTCTGCTTCTAAGACTGTAAGACGAGTGGTCCAGGTGGACCCTTCTTGTAAGACGAGTGGTCCCGGTGGACCCTTCTTGTAAGATGAGTGGTCCCAGTGGACACTTGTATTAGATTGACGTCCGTAGAAAAGCTTCTTGACTATTTCCTTCCAGCCAGCAACTGATTGGTTCCAATGCATTGTGGGACATATGCTCTGCAATGATCTATTGTTGAAGGGTTCCCTCTGAGTCTTTGTCCTCTAAGGCTTACACACACACACAACATTGGGAAAAAACAACGTCTAGCTAACACAAGGTCATGACATCAATCGTTCAAAAACAATGACAAGAGACATAGACACAATCAAAACATGTCAATGACAAGAGACCTAGACACAATCAAAACATGTCAATGACAAGAAACATAGACACAATCAAAACATGTCAATGACAAGAGACCTAGACACAATCAAAACATGTCAATTACAAGAGACCTAGACACAATCAAAACATGTCAATGACAAGAAACATAGACACAATCAAAACATGTCAATGACAATAGACACACAGTGGTTCATGCAGAGGCATATCGTTCACGTTTGCGATATTAGTCCCCACCAAAATGTCTCAAATAATCTGGATTTTTTTTAGCGGACCCCGTAAGAGATAAAAAGTCAACACTAATTTTGTGTCGTTTGTTTGTTGCTCTGTCAAAGTTAACTCGAAAAACTAGGAAAGCTATTGAAATTCAAATTTCTCATTTTGGACAAAAATAAATAAATAAATATAAGTCAAAAATGTCATGATCAGTAATGAACGCTAGAGTGCTAGGTTGTTCTGTTTGTTTTCAAGTGAAAACAGCGCCAAACGATTCTTTGAAATTATATTTTTTGAGATAATTAAAACAAGCCTATGGCTTGAATATTCTTTGTCCATGGGCGGATATGGTAGGGGACCCCTCTGAATGTATGTGCTAACACAAATTCTCATTCTGACCCTGGAGGCTAGAGCTACGTAAGGCACGGGAGTGTCTTTGAGCTGTAAACTAAACTATTCCTTTTTGCTACTTTTCATCTGAGCGCCAAACTTTCTCCAGCTTTCTACATTGAGTCAATTCAGTTTGTTTGTTTGTTTGTCTGTCAACTTGACAAATGTCTTGAAAGAAATGAAAACTTTGTCCCTGAATAAAATAATTACAGATGCATCCACATTTAATATAATATTTAATCTAGTATGCATATTTTAGTTTTAAAAACTGTATATTTTTTAAATTTATGGAGGGTAAAGCTTTTGGTAGACCCAGTGTCATCAATCTGGAGCTGTATTTACTAATTCCAGGCAAGTTATGGCCATAAACATCTTAATCACTTATTCGACAGCCTACAAAATGCGAAAAGTATTAGAACAAAATTTACTAGTCAAATTTTGGATATATTTTTGTAAAACTCTATTGAGGAGGCCCCTTTCTTGTTGAGAACCCGGTGCTGTAGCCCCGCCTGTCCTGCCTTAAATCGAGCCCTGCAAATATCTAAAGTTAATGTTAAGTTGTCTTTTGAAATCAAAATTAAAGAAGGTTAAATGGTTAAACCTAATGTCACTTGAAATTAAAGCTTAAACAATGTTAACCCTAAAATAAATGCCAATGACTTACAGCTAAACAGATCTCTGAGCATAAACTCGACAACTAACCCTTAGATGACGTAGCAACAGGAGACCTCTCCCCCCCTCTCTTCCCCCCATCACGAGTAAAACAAAGATTTTATCGATCCATTCCGTCTGTCCAGATGGTTCCTATCTGTCCGAATGTCCAGTTTGTATCTAATCACAACATACCCCAGATACTGTCAGGGTTGGGGTCAATCAAGGGAAATAATCTTGTGTTGGCTTCGAACGAAATAGTTGTTACACTTAGTGACACACTAGTCAAGTTCAACCACATCCTAACGTTGTAAGTAGAGAGAGTGGAACAGAACAACCACATCCTAACGTTGTAAGTAGAGAGAGAGAGAGTGGAACAGAACAACCACATCCTAACGTTGTAAGTAGAGAGAGAGAGTGGAACAGAACAACCACATCCTAACGTTGTAAGTAGAGAGAGTGGAACAGAACAACCACATCCTAACGTTGTAAGTAGAGAGAGTGGAACAGAACAACCACATCCTAACGTTGTAAGTAGAGAGAGTGGAACAGAACAACCACATCCTAACGTTGTAAGTAGAGAGAGTGGAACAGAACAACCACATCCTAACGTTGTAAGTAGAGAGAGAGAGTGGAACAGAACAACCACATCCTAACGTTGTAAGTAGAGAGAGTGGAACAGAACAACCACATCCTAACGTTGTAAGTAGAGAGAGAGTGGAACAGAACAACCACATCCTAACGTTGTAAGTAGAGAGAGAGAGTGGAACAGAACAACCACATCCTAACGTTGTAAGTAGAGAGAGTGGAACAGAACAACCACATCCTAACGTTGTAAGTAGAGAGAGTGGAACAGAACAACCACATCCTAACGTTGTAAGTAGAGAGAGTGGAACAGAACAACCACATCCTAACGTTGTAAGTAGAGAGAGAGAGTGGAACAGAACAACCACATCCTAACGTTGTAAGTAGAGAGAGTGGAACAGAACAACCACATCCTAACGTTGTAAGTAGAGAGAGTGGAACAGAACAACCACATCCTAACGTTGTAAGTAGAGAGAGTGGAACAGAACAACCACATCCTAACGTTGTAAGTAGAGAGAGTGGAACAGAACAACCACATCCTAACGTTGTAAGTAGAGAGAGTGGAACAGAACAACCACATCCTAACGTTGTAAGTAGAGAGAGTGGAACAGAACAACCACATCCTAACGTTGTAAGTAGAGAGAGTGGAACAGAACAACCACATCCTAACGTTGTAAGTAGAGAGAGTGGAACAGAACAACCACATCCTAACGTTGTAAGTAGAGAGAGTGGAACAGAACAACCACATCCTAACGTTGTAAGTAGAGAGAGTGGAACAGAACAACCACATCCTAACGTTGTAAGTAGAGAGAGTGGAACAGAACAACCACATCCTAACGTTGTAAGTAGAGAGAGTGGAACAGAACAACCACATCCTAACGTTGTAAGTAGAGAGAGTGGAACAGAACAACCACATCCTAACGTTGTAAGTAGAGAGAGTGGAACAGAACAACCACATCCTAACGTTGTAAGTAGAGAGAGAGAGTGGAACAGAACAACCACATCCTAACGTTGTAAGTAGAGAGAGTGGAACAGAACAACCACATCCTAACGTTGTAAGTAGAGAGAGTGGAACAGAACAACCACATCCTAACGTTGTAAGTAGAGAGAGAGAGTGGAACAGAACAACCACATCCTAACGTTGTAAGTAGAGAGAGAGAGTGGAACAGAACAACCACATCCTAACGTTGTAAGTAGAGAGAGTGGAACAGAACAACCACATCCTAACGTTGTAAGTAGAGAGAGTGGAACAGAACAACCACATCCTAACGTTGTAAGTAGAGAGAGTGGAACAGAACAACCACATCCTAACGTTGTAAGTAGAGAGAGTGGAACAGAACAACCACATCCTAACGTTGTAAGTAGAGAGAGTGGAACAGAACAACCACATCCTAACGTTGTAAGTAGAGAGAGTGGAACAGAACAACCACATCCTAACGTTGTAAGTAGAGAGAGTGGAACAGAACAACCACATCCTAACGTTGTAAGTAGAGAGAGTGGAACAGAACAACCACATCCTAACGTTGTAAGTAGAGAGAGTGGAACAGAACAACCACATCCTAACGTTGTAAGTAGAGAGAGTGGAACAGAACAACCACATCCTAACGTTGTAAGAAGAGAGAGTGGAACAGAACAACCACATCCTAACGTTGTAAGTAGAAAGAGTGGAACAGAACAACCACATCCTAACGTTGTAAGAAGAGAGAGTGGAACAGAACAACCACATTCTAACGTTGTAAGTAGAGAGAGTGGAACAGAACAACCGCATTCCAACGTTGTAAGTAGAGAGAGTGGAACAGAACAACCACATCCTAACGTTGTAAGTAGAGAGAGAGAGTGGAACAGAACAACCACATCCTAACGTTGTAAGTAGAGAGAGTGGAACAGAACAACCACATCCTAACGTTGTAAGTAGAGAGAGTGGAACAGAACAACCACATCCTAACGTTGTAAGTAGAGAGAGTGGAACAGAACAACCACATCCTAAAGTTGTAAGTAGAGAGAGTGGAACAGAACAACCACATCCTAAAGTTGTAAGTAGACAGAGAGTGGAGTAGAATAACTACATTCTGATCATTTCACAAGGTAAACTCTGACTTTACTAAAGGATGCTTCCTGAGGGTGACATCTTGAAAGGAATGAATGTTGAACAAACAAGTTTTAACTTTTTACTGCCAATTAGAAATACACTAATGACAAATGATTGGAAGATTTCAAGATTGATTGTATTATGTTGACTTAATGGTCCACTGTCAGTAGGCTACACGACATACAGTCATCTAGATGTACACGTAGTCTCTACTTACTGGCATATAGGTTTACACGTAGGCTATACTTGCAGTCATTTGAATTTACTCGTAATCTATAGTCATCTAGATTTACACGTAGTCTCTTATTACATCAATCTGGGTTTAGACGTAGTCTCTACTTGCGTCCATGTAAATTTTTACGTAGTCTCCACTTGCACGTAGTCTCTACTTACGGCCATCTAGATTTGCACGTAGTCTCTACTTACGGTCATCTAGATTTACACGTAGTCTCTACTTGCAGGCGTCTAGATTTACACGTAATCTTTATTTGCAGTCATCTAGATTTACAGTAGTCTCTACTTGCAGTCATCTAGATTTACACGTAGTCTCTACTTGCAGTCTATTTGTTGTGAATACAATTATCTAGAAGCACATTGTACTTCCATCTTCACTTGCCCCACTACTTAGTGAGAGTCTAATGATGTCTACACGTGCTGGTAGTGAGAGTCTAATGATGTCTACACGTACTGGTGTGAACGTACAAATACTTTGAACAAACACTCAAGTCTCAAGTAGTTTCAAGCCGATTCCATCAATACTTGGCCAAGAAAACTACCCAGACTTAGAATACTATTCAAAAAACATCTCATTAAAAGTACTTAAGCATTCTTTGTTGTTTACATAGAAGAAGGCTATAGAGGGGGAGTTATCTGTAGTGAGTACATGAAGTGAGTTTTAAAACAACAATTTCAACCAAAAGACAAGAGTTCATCTCAAACCTAAACTACTTGTTCATTTTCACCGCTCTTCAGTTCTCAGACCAACATACCGGAAGTCTTGTAGTGGATTATCTTTTTATTCTTGTAGTGATATAAATAGCATTGCCATTGTTAAATAGAATCGGTTTGAGACTTCTTCCTAAAACAGTTGTTTTTAAATAAATACACATCAATCAAACAGTTTAGTTCCAAACATTTCGTTGATCACTGGGTCCTATGGACAAGAAAAGCCGAATTCAACTTTTTACTGATTTAACTAGAAGAGATGTTCAACTAATAGCTAGCGGTTTGGTGTATCCGGTGTACAGATGAAAAGACATTTTGATAACCTACTTTTTAACTTTTTAAAATGTATATTAAAGATAATTTGGTGCACTTGGTATTTTTATGATAATGTGGTGCTACTCGTCAGGGAACTCCTGTATGCTGATGATGCAGCTATTGTGGCTGATTCTGATATTCAGCTACAGTGCCTGGTTGACAAATTATCTGCTGCTTGCCAGAAGTTCGGCTTAAACATCAGTCAAAGCAAGACTAAGATACTTGTCCAAAACACAAACACTGCACCTCAAATAAGCATTAATGGCCAACCACTAGAAATTGTTGATCACTTTTGTTACCTTGGCTCCATCATATCCAACAACACTCTACTGGATAAAGACATAAACAACAGGATAGCCAAGGCAATGGCCACCATGTCACGGCTGCAGAAAAGAGTCTGGGACAACATATTGCTGACTAACAGTACTAAAGCCCTAGTCTACCGGACCTGTGTGTTGAGCACCTTGCTGTACGGAAGTGAAACATGGTCAACCTACTCATGGCAGGAAAAAAAGCTGAATGTTTTCCACCTCCGATGCCTAAGGCGGATCTTTAAAATAAGGTGGCAAGATAAGATAACCAATGAGGAAGTGCTACAAAGAGCAGGGTGCCAGGACATCCGCTCTGTTATCAGCAGCAGACGCCTTGGCTGGCTTGGCCACGTTCGTAGAATGCTAGAAGGTCGACTTCCACAGGACATCCTGTATGGCGATCTGATAGAAGGCAGGAGAGCCGCTGGTCGCCCACTTTTACGTTATACGGATGTATGCAAACGCGACATGAAGCTCTTCAAAATCGACACTGGCAACTGGGAAGAGGTGGCACTGGACAGATCCTCATGGAGAGAGAGCATAAAGGAAGGGTCAAAGATTGCAGATGCCATACACAACAGAAGCAGAAAGAAGGGTGAAAATGCAACGGCGCCTGGTGATTATATATGCCCAACCTGCGATCGCAGCTGTGTATCAAGGATTGGCCTCTTTAGTCACACAAGAAGTTGCAAAGGGAAAAGATCGTCTCTCGAGACGTAAAATGCCACAGGACAGGTGCATGAGTTACAGCATGACAACGGTGGCGACTTCAATATCACGTGACCATCAAGCAATGCTTTTTTCCCCTTTGGAGCATTTTCATAAATGAAAACATGTATCCGGTGAAGGGTTAACTAATGAAAGTTTATTCTAGAGACTTGATTCTCTCATCACATAGTGCATCTCATGTCAGTGTAACCTCTACGTTGTGTAACACCAGAACATCCATTACTCCCTGATCTTAGAGCACAGCTGGTATAGAGTTAAACATGGACTGAATTCAATCTGGTTAGTTTTGTATGTACAGAATACAAGTACATTAAAGATAAAACAACTTTGGATAAACAGCTAAAAAAATATTAATGTAATACTAAACCATTACTATAGAAAAACAGAAACAAATTTTCTGAAAGTTGATTAGATTTTGATTGATTGAATGTTGATTACACAGACATGGACCAACCAATGAATGTAATGCTCTTTCAGACTGACAGGAAACAAACATCGTCCCACTGATAGTTTCATTGCCAACACACTTACTCTCTCATATATACACACACTGATTGTTTCATTGCCAACACACTCACTCTCTCATATACACACACACACACTGATAGTTTCATTGCCAACACACTCACTCTTTCTCATACACACACATGCACACACACTGATGGTTTCATTGTCAACACACTCACTCTTTCTTACACATACACACCTGCTTCAAATACTCTAATGGTTTGTGGTGGTGTTTTCTTGTTATGTTTGTAATATGCTGAAGTTATTGTTGGTAATAAGTTCTAGATAGATTAATTCGGTAATACGTTCTAGATAGATTAATTCTATAATAAGCTCTAGAAAGATTAATTTTGTAATAAGTTCTAGATAGATTAATTTTGTACTAATCAAAGGAGTTGAAGTGAAATTTTTCACTACAGTCTAGTCAATGTAAACAAATTAAGTCTAGTCAATGTAGACCAACTCTGACTAACGACCGGACATTCAATTGCATGTATTCTTTTATTAAGGTCTATAGAGTTTAATTTTTTTCATATATTTCAATGAATGAACTAGACGAGTAATATCCTGGAACTATTTCACTACATCAAACATGCTATATACCCTACAACACTTCAAGTACATCATACTAAGAATAGTGCCTAGAACACTTGAAGTACATCCCACAGTAGAGCTTACAACACTACAAGTACATCCAACTGTAGAGCCTACAACACTTGAAGTACATCCTACAGTAGAGCTTACAACATTTGAAGTACATCATACTAAGAGTAGAGCCTACAACACTTGAAGTACATCCTACAGTAGAGCCTACAACATTTAAAGTACATCATACTAAGAGTAAAGCCTACAACACTTAAAGTACATCCCACAGTAGAGCCCACGACACTTGAAGTACATCCCACAGTAGAGCCTACAACACTTGAAGTACACCCCACAGTAGAGTCTACAACATTTGAAGTACATCATACCAAGAGTAGAGTCTACAAAATTTGAAGTACATCATACTAAGAGTAGAGTCTACAACATTTGAAGTACATCATATTAAAAGTAGAGCCTACAACATTTGAAGTACATCATACCAAGAGTAGAGCCTACAACACTTGAAATACATCCCACAGTAGAGCCTACAACACTTGAAGTACATCCCACAGTAGAGCCTACAACATTTGAAGTACATCCCACAGTAGAGCCTACAACATTTGAAGTACATCATACTAAGAGTGGATTCTACAACACTTGAAGTACATCCCACAGTAGAGCCTACACACTTGAAGTACATTCCACAGTAGATTATCATAGGTTAGCAGGATATAATGATTATCATCGGTTAGCAGGATATAATGATTATCATAGGTTAGTAGGATTTAATAATTATCGTGAAAAACTTGATTTACATCTAAAAGTATGAAAGTTTGAAACTGTATTTCACTGTAAGATATTACCACTACATACATATTTACGGGCAAATCGCGACTAGCTCAAGAAAAAACTGGTCGCCCCAACCTCTATTACGAGGATGTAATCAAACGAGTCCTCAAAGCAGTGATTATTGATACTGTCAATTGGGCAGACATAGTCCTAGACCGCACTATGTGGAGACAGATGGTAACCAAGAAAGCTATGGACAGCGAAAAAACGTGGACCTCAGCTCTGGAACAAAAAGCGTGCTCCTCACCACCAAGAGAAACTCACCTTAACCTGCGAATATATGTGGACGGGAGTGTCTCTCCGAAATTTGGCTCCACAGTTACGTGAAAAAAAAGTTTTACGCGTTGAAGCTAACTCTATATTGTCATTACAGATTTAATCACTACAAATATAAACACTACAGATATAAACGCTACAGATATAACAACTACAAATTTAAGCACCATAGATTAACCACTATAGATAAAATCTCTACAAATATAACGACTACAGATATAACCACATTATATATATATATATATTAATTTCATTTAAGCACAACATATATAGCCCTTAATAAATAGGAACCTTACGGACAAAGTCAATACTAAGTGCATGGGTCACCCTACTAAGAACTACCCATTGATTCCTGTGTAGTCTAGATGAAACCATTGATGAATAACAAGGCCAGTCCTAACTAGTTCGTGTCCACAAGAAAACATCATTATCAATTGTACAAACACCAGACTAATGAATCTAAATACTCAGACACGAGACCACAGAATGAGGAGGGCCAGAACAAGCACAGACAATACTGGGCAATCCGGCTACTGTGTTAGTCTTAGTTTGGTGTGTACAGCAATCATTGTCAGCTGAGCTAGGGCAACTTCCCAGAAACACTAAATAACACTATTTGGCCCTTAATTCTCGATTGTAAACACGTCCATACGGTCACAGTAGTATCAAAGAGAATGTTACAAAGTCTAGATCTAGGAGGAGTAAACTAATAGAAAGTAAATCTATTGATCTCGGGACACAAGTCAACTAATAGAGAGTATATCTATTGGTCTAGAGACACAAGTCAACTAATAGAGAGTGAATCTATTGGTCTCGGGACACAAGTCAACTAATAGAAAGTGAATCTATTGGTCTCGGGACACAAGTCAACTAATAGAGAGTGAATCTATTGGTCTCGGGACACAAGTCAACTAATAGAGAGTGAATCAATCGGTCTATGGACACAAGTCAACTAATAGAGAGTGAATCTATTGGTCTCGGGACACAAGTCAACTAATAGAGAGTGACTCTATTGGTCTCGGGACACAAGTCAACTAATAGAGAGTGAATCTATTGGTCTCGGGACACAAGTCAACTAATAGAGAGTGAATCTATTGGTCTCGGGACACAAGTCAACTAATAGAGAGTGAATCTATTGGTCTAGGGACACAAGTCAACTAATAGAGAGTGACTCTATTGGTCTCGGGACACAAGTCAACTAATAGAGAGTGACTCTATTGGTCTCGGGACACAAGTCAACTAATAAAGAGTGAATCTATTGGTCTAGGGACACAAGTCAACTAATAGAGAGTGAATCTATTGGTCTCGGGACACAAGTCAACTAATAGAGAGTGAATCTATTGGTCTCGGGACACAAGTCAACTAATAGAGAGTGAATCTATTGGTCTAGGGACACAAGTCAACTAATAGAGAGTGAATCTATTGGTCTCGGGACACAAGTCAACTAATAGAGAGTGAATCTATTGGTCTCGGGACACAAGTCAACTAATAGAGAGTGAATCTATTGGTCTCGGGACACAAGTCAACTAATAGAGAGTGAATCTATTGGTCTCGGGACACAAGTCAACTAATAGAGAGTGAATCTATTGGTCTAGGGACACAAGTCAACTAATAGAGAGTGACTCTATTGGTCTCGGGACACAAGTCAACTAATAGAGAGTGACTCTATTGGTCTCGGGACACAAGTCAACTAATAAAGAGTGAATCTATTGGTCTAGGGACACAAGTCAACTAATAGAGAGTGAATCTATTGGTCTCGGGACACAAGTCAACTAATAGAGAGTGAATCTATTGGTCTCGGGACACAAGTCAACTAATAAGGAGTGAATCTATTGGTCTAGGGACACAAGTCAACTAATAGAGAGTGAATCTATTGGTCTCGGGACACAAGTCAACTAATAGAGAGTGAATCTATTGGTCTAGGGACACAAGTCAACTAATAGAGAGTGAATCTATTGGTCTCGGGACACAAGTCAACCAATAGAGAGTGAATCTATTGGTCTAGGGACACAAGTCAACTAATAGAGAGTGAATCTATTGGTCTCGGGACACAAGTCAACTAATAGAGAGTGAATCTATTGGTCTAGGGACACAAGTCAACTAATAGAGAGTGAATCTATTGGTCTCGGGACACAAGTCAACTAATAGAGAGTGACTCTATTGGTCTCGGGACACAAGTCAACTAATAGAGAGTGACTCTATTGGTCTCGGGACACAATGTGTTCGTTGTGGAGCTGCTGTTCAAACAGAAGGTTAAACAAAACAAAACATACTTTTAAAAACTTAGATTAAACGTAAAGTTGTATCAACAATAAATCCTTGTACTCATTGTTTTTGTTTAGCGATTATTTTTTTATTTTAGCTTTCTCAATGCGCTGTGATCCTATCACTTTCTCAATGCGCTGTGATCCTATCACTTTCTCAATGCGCTGTAATCCTATCACTTTCTCAATGCGCTGTGATCCTATCACTTTCTCAATGCGCTGTAATCCTATCACTTTCTCAATGCGCTGTGATCCTATCACTTTCTCAATGCGTTGTGATCCCATCACTTTCTCAATACGCTATGATCCTATCACTTTCTCACTGCGCTATGATCCTATCACTTTCTCACTGCGCTGTGATCCTATCACTTTCTCAATGCGCTGTGATTCCATCACTTTCTCAATGCGCTGTGATCCCATCACTTTCTAAATGCGCTATGATCCTATCACTTTCTCAATGCGCTATGATCCTATCACTTTCTCATTGCGCTGTGATCCTATCACTTTCTCAATGCGCTATGATCCCATCTTTTTCTCAATGCGCTTTGATCCTATCACTTTCTCAATGCGCTGTGATCCTATCACTTTCTCAATGCGGTGTGATCCTATCACTTTCTCAATGCGCTGTGATCCTATCACTTTCTCAATGCGCTATGATCCTATCACTTTCTCAATGCGCTGTGATCCTATCACTTTCTCAATGCGCTGTGATCCTATCACTTTCTCAATGCGCTATGATCCTATCACTTTCTCAATGCGCTATGATTCCATCAATTTCTCAATGCACTGTTATCCCATCACTTTCTTAATGCGCTGTGATCCTATCACTTTCTCATTGCGCTGTGATCCTATCACTTTCTCAATGCGCTATGATCCTATCACTTTCTCAATGCGCTGTGATCCCATCACTTTCTCAATGCGCTGCGATCCTATCACTTTCTCAATGCGCTATGATCCTATCACTTTCTCAATGCGCTGTGATCCCATCACTTTCTCAATGCGCTGTGATCCTATCACTTTCTCAATGCGCTGTGATCCTATCACTTTCTCAATGCGCTATGATCCTATCACTTTCTCAATGCGCTATGATCCTTTCACTTTCTCAATGCGCTGTGATCCTATCACTTGTCTGAACCAGTTGAGAAAGTGGAGGAGAGAAAGAAGGTGGTATCTGGGTGATCGCTTTTTAAATACATTTATAAAAAAAATGTGAACGACCTGAATTCGAACCGAGAGATATAGCCTCCACAGCCTCCTCAAACCAATACACTAACCAATCTGCCAGCGAATCGCTTTTGAAAATATTAGGTTTTATAGTTATCTCTTGTTAGCTTTAAACTTTAAAGCGGCGGCCTACAAAGTATAAAGGGGGCTAATTCATCTTAATCCACCACGTCAGTAAAATACAATTTCTTTCCCTTGTTCGAGATACCAAACAAATAATTAATCACTAATAGATTTTTTAAAATTGATTTTTTTTTTCAGGCCCAAGAAATAATTATGCAAAATTTTTTTCTTGATCCGAGTTTTGGGTGTAGGAGAAATAACTTGTACAAACATTTTACCAGACAGACAGACGGACAGAGTAAGTTGATATAAGCTTTGTAAGAAAACGTCTTAAATATTTCATTTTAAAACTCTAAAAGGTTTCGATTTTACAAAAATACCAGAACTTTGGAAAGTTCTATTTTTCTAGTCTAATTAGAATAAACGGACTAACGGCCGGAGGAACAGGCAAACCACACAAAAGTAATAGGAACAGGAAGACCACACAAAAGTAATAGGAACAGGCAAACCACACAAAAGTAATAGGAACAGGCAGACCACACAAAAGTAATAGGAACAGGCAAACCACACAAAAGTAATAGGAACAGGAAGACCACACAAAAGTAATAGGAACAGGCAGACCGCACAAAAGTAATAGGAACAGGCAGACCACACAAAAGTAATAGGAACAGGCAGACCACACAAAAGTAATAGGAACAGGCAGACCACACAAAAGTAATAGGAACAGGAAGACCACACAAAAGTAATAGGAACAGGAAGACCACACAAAAGTAATAGGAACAGGCAAACCACACAAAAGTAATAGGAACAGGAAGACCACACAAAAGTAATAGGAACAGGCAGACCGCACAAAAGTAATAGGAACAGGCAGACCACACAAAAGTAATAGGAACAGGCAGACCACACAAAAGTAATAGGAACAGGCAGACCACACAAAAGTAATAGGAAAAAGCATACCACACAAAAGTAATAGCGGTTTTGCCTCTTTCGTGGACCGACAGTTCTGTCGTTGTGTCTTGACATCCACTAATGTCATGGTGTCCTGACACACGAAAGTCAGGATGAAACAATTTATGTCATGCTGAGACAACTTCCATTTACACCGGATGTGCTCTGCTCTCAGACCGACAGACAAAACTAATGTCATCATGTATGCATGGACACAAGCGATCAATCTGACAATTTCTATTTGTCCAGGCGTGGTCAAATGTCAGGTGTCATTACGTGAATGGTGTTAAGTATCAGTTTTGTAGGCGTGGTCATTTGTCAGGCGTTAATAAGGCTTTGGTTTGGTCGAATGACAGGTGTCATTATTGGTACTGTTGCTAATACGTTATAGCCGTAGTATTTATATGACAATGTTAAAATGTGGTTTAATTACCAGCTGTGATGATGTTGATGTGGTTTATTGTAATAATGTGGATGTTGTTAGCTGTGATAATGTTGCTACTGTTACAAGGTGGGTTTATTATTACATTTAAAACACCAACTCATTTTTTTGTAGATGAACTTTTAAAGTGAGGATAACCCAAGACATTACTTAAATGAATTTGGTATTTGATCACCTCCCCTGAAATATCAGCTAAAGATGAATATAAGACAGAAAAAGTATTTAAAAAACATGGGTATGGTCTAAATCTGATCTGAGCCAAGTACTGGACATGTGAGCAGAAGAACACACTCCCACATACAAACACATACACATACAAAAACATACATAAACACATATACACATACATACAAATGATCGGTGGCTGAGCGGTAAAGCGCTGGGCTTCCGAACCGAAGGTCTCAGGTTCCAATCCTGGTGAAGACTGGGATTTTGAATTTTGGGATCTTTTGGTGCCTCTGAGTCCGCCCAGCTCTAATGGGTACCTGACTTTAGTTGGCGAAAAATAAAGGTGGTGGGTCGTTGGGCAGGCCACATGACACCATCGTTAACTGTAGGCTACAGAAACATGATCTGCGCTATAGACCACAAGGTCTTAAAGGGGAACTTTATTTGTACACATACATATACTTCATAAGTACCTTACACATGTTGGTCATGAAATGATGGACTCATTAAAGAGAAACACCTGCCTTGCTCGTGTAAAAGGATTTACAGGAAACACCGGGTTTGCACACATGACTGAGGTCTGGTAATACCACACATGACTGAGATCTGGTAATAGTACACACGACTGAGGTCTGGTAATACCACACATGACTGAGAACTGGTAATAGTACACACGACTGAGGTCTGGTAATACCACATATGACTGAGATCTGGTAATAGTACACACGACTGAGGTCTGGTAATACCACACATGACTGAGAACTGGTAATAGTACACACGATTGAGGTCTGGTAATACCACATATGACTGAGATCTGGTAATACCACACATGACTGAGATCTGGTAATAGTACACACGACTGAGATCTGGTAATACCACATATGACTGAGATCTGGTAATACCACACATGACTGAGATCTGGTAATAGTACACATGACTGAGATCTGGTAATACCACATATGACTGAGATCTGGTAATAGTGCACACGACTGAGGTCTGGTAATACCACATATGACTGAGATCTGGTAATAGTACACACGATTGAGGTCTGGTAATACCACATATGACTGAGATCTGGTAATACCACACATGACTGAGATCTGGTAATAGTACACACGACTGAGATCTGGTAATACCACATATGACTGGGGTCTGGTTATACTACACATGACTGAGGTCTGGTTATACTACACATGACTGGGGTCTGGTAAAGCGAAGCTCACTTTACACTGTGTTTATATGAATATATAGATCTTATTATCTGTATTTGTAAAGTATGCACGTCTAGCTTTTTGAGAGAACTTTTGGTATAATGCGAAATAATTTTGCATAAATTAAGAATTTAAATAGAATTTTTTTTAAATTTATTTTATTAGCATTGAGAAAATATTTGCAACATTTGTTACACTACAATATTGATATTGAGAATGTTATAAATTGTATATAATATTGGCAATAGAAAACATTGGATTATGTAATTAATTTTCAATATCATTATATGTTGAATGTGTGCAGTAGTTGAATCAGACATGCCAACCAAATAGTTCACTTTTGTGATATGTATTTAGTGTAAACAAAACAACAACAAATATATAACAGATAGTAGAATCACATGAAGAAGATCTATCAGGTTGTTAAAAGAAAGTCTTCAGACATTTGATAACGCATAATAAGAACGCTAACTGAAGTTGAAGCTATCAAATGTCTAGGATTATCTTACCTTGACTAATGATGTTATCGATGGATGAGGAGGCTATGAGAGATTAGATTTATCAACACAGACCAGGAAGAAATATTTACACAAAATGCGTTCACTTCTTTAGAAAGGAAGAGTTGTCCCTCCTGGCCTCACCCTGGCAGAAACCCAGTGCACGCGCCACGTTCTGTTCTTACTCACAAGTCTCTCTCTCTCTCTTTCGCTCTCTCTCTTTCTCTCTCCTCCCTCCTGTCGACTCACCAACCCACTGGACCTGACAGCATCAAGGGCTCACAGTCTTTAAAAGCT
The DNA here is from genome assembly GCA_036873155.1 of Biomphalaria sudanica. NCBI lineage: Eukaryota > Metazoa > Mollusca > Gastropoda > Planorbidae > Biomphalaria > Biomphalaria sudanica. The sequence goes on along the minus strand of JAZGLO010005700.1, from coordinate 431,315 downwards.
CAACAATAACAGCTTACAGTAAAGTGGGCGCCATCTTTTCCTGGTGGTTACGTCTGTTACGAAAACAAGAAATAAAACCGCCATGGAATATTGAAACAAGCAAAAGTTAAAATAAAACCTTAATGAGATCTTACATCAATCACATTGTATACAATTTATTTATACAGTACATTACAGCAGCAAGTGTGCATGCGTGTGATGCCTTATCAGATAGAAAGTTACATTCCGTGAGTTCAATGTTGTTGAATGACGTCCAGAAACACTAGGAAAGAAAACAACGTTAGACCTCGCATTAGCAACTATTCAGCTTGTGAGATGTGCCGCTTCAAGCCGTAATGGTTTATTAGTCTACTAATAATGTAATTTAATTGAGACTCGTTAAGACCAAATCGGATCATTGTGACTACCACTGATAAACGATCGCAAGAGAAAGCCCCCAATCAGACGTATGACCGACAGGGAACTTAATGAATGTATTGCACCAAAGGCGAAGACCTACGAGCTAATTAACCATTTAATCTCCCCTGGAACACTGCATTTGAAGACTACGTCTACCAACGCAATCAAAGCTCAGATAACTCTCTGGCAATTCTTTCTGGGCTAATGAAATATTCTCCAAACATCCTTGGTGGATTCAATGCTAGACATTTCTCTTTGACATAGGTCTGTACTGACCTAATAATGTCATTAGAACTCAATTGATCTAGTATTTTCTATAAACTTTGAATGACCTAGTTTTGTCCATAGATCTAAAATGAACTATTATTGAACTTTTATCGAAATATGCCTATTATGGAACATATATCAAACCCTAATATTTCAAATAGAACTAAATTGACTATTTTTATAATCTGTAGATCTAAATTAGTGTACATCGATCTTCAATGGGGTATGCCTCTTTTATAGATAATTTTATTATTGTCTTATCTTTACAAATAAGTTACACCTAGGGAGTGTAGATGAAGACCCTCCTCTAAGTACAACCAGTCAAGAACAGTTCTACTACAAGAAATGAAGTGACTGCACTAGAACAAGTAAAGTACACAAATACTTGAACAAAACAACACCAGAGCTTATGTTGAATGAAATTACAGCAATAATTTGTAATTAATCATAGAATTAATTTTTAATAGATCTAGACTAACAATAATTAATGAGTGGAAATATTTGTATGAGTTAGTTTTGTTCTCAACTTTCATGTGCGAGTCTAAATTCCAAATCGAGGTCTCGAATCTCCGTGATGGCGGTTGTGCTACCTAGCCACTGAGCTAGTTAAGCTTTTGTTAAATAGAAGCGTTTATTGTTCTCAATAGCTAGTTTCACATGTTCAGTCAACGACCTAATTCTCTACACCATCCTTAGTTTAGAACATTTTCTCTATGAAAAAAAAATTATTTAGGGCTAACTGATTAATTAATGGGTTACGTTTATTTTAAATTGAATAATTGCGCAAATTTTCAAGTTGACCCGATAATGCAAAGGCGGAGAAATAACGTGTACTAAATTCCACCCAGATAGACAGAGTGAGTTGTAAAAAATCATAAAATCATGGCACTTTGCGTGCTTCCAAACAAAGTAGAATTACCATTTGGTTTCAATGGAAACAGACAACAACCAATCGAAACTCGTTTATATGGGTATAGATTGAAGACAATGTCTTGTTATACAAAAACTTTTCCCATTTGGTCAAACTAGGTTTAATAACGAAACAAATATGATAGTTTAAGATCTAGATAACGAAACAAATATGATAGTTTAAGATCTAGATAACGAAACAAATATGATAGTTTAAGATCTAGATAACGAAACAAATATGATAGTTTAAGATCTAGATAACGAAACAAATATGATAGTTTAAGATCTAGATAACGAAAAAAAAAAGATAGTTTAGTCGAATACAAAAAAATGGAAAAGTTAAAATGAAGTCTATACATTTGAAAATATCTAAAATTGTCAAAGCTCAAATAGTCAATTGAAAATGTCCAGAACTTGGACTGCCAAGAAACTAATTCTAAGATTAAATTATCCAATGTTAACATCTCTTACCAGTAGCGATACATTCCTGGCACACAATCTACCAAGTTCTAGGGACAACTCTATTTAGTATGTGACTTACTTGAGAAGTCTGTTCTAGTACCTCCGCCCTCTATTCCAGTGGATGAGAATGAAGCCATTCACCTGGAACAAAGGCCCATAATTGCCAGGTACTCTATTGAAAAGCAACATCGATATTTTTAGCTTTTTGGTTCCAGACTAAACTCCTAAACAATAGAAGTCTAATAGACACCCAGGTCCGCATGGTTGTGGCAGGTACAGTTCCTGACACGGGTCATGCAAAATACTGGACAATAGAGTGAGACTGAGAATTTCAATTTTTTCGTCTGTAGCTTACTTCCCCTTGGCAGAAAGGAAATTTAGTTTTTAGTTCTTTCAAGATTTGTTCCAACACTTTGTAGTGTCTGTAGAACCGGCTAGAGTTCTCCGTCAAAACAGTTGTGTCTCATCTAGTGGTTGTCTTTTAGCCATGAGTTGTGTCTCATTTAGTGGTTGTCTTTTAGCCTTGAGTTGTGTCTCATCTAGTGGTTGTCTTTTAGCCTTGGGTTGTGTCTCATCTAGTGGTTGTCTTTTAGCTTTGGGTTGTGTCTCATCTAGTGGTCTCTTAGCCTTGAATTGTGTCTCATTTAGTGGTTGTCTTTTAGCCTTGAGTTGTGTCTCATCTAGTGGTTGTCTTTTAGCCTTGGGTTGTGTCTCATCTAGTGGTTGTCTTTTAGCTTTGGGTTGTGTCTCATCTAGTGGTCTCTTAGCCTTGAATTGTGTCTCATCTCGTGGTTGTCTTTTAGCCTTGAGTTGTGTCTCATCTAGTGGTTGTCTTTTAGCCTTGAGTTGTGTCTCACCTAGTGGTTGTCTTTTAGCCTTGAGTTGTGTCTCACCTAGTGGTTGTCTTTTAGCCTTGAGTTGTGTCTCACCTAGTGGTTGTCTTTTAGCTTCGAGTTGTGTCTCATCTAGTGGTTGTCTTTTAGCCTTGAGTTGTGTCTCATCTAGTGGTTGTCTTTTAGCCTTGAGTTGTGTCTCATCTAGTGGTTGTCTTTTAGCCTTGAGTTGTGTCTCACCTAGTGGTTGTCTTTTAGCTTCGAGTTGTGTCTCATCTAGTGGTTGTCTTTTAGCCTTGAGTTGTGTCTCATCTAGTGGTTGTCTTTTAGCCTTGAGTTGTGTCTCATCTAGTGGTTGTCTTTTAGCGTTGTAGTAATAGAAGAGTTTGATAGCTGTTTCATATTTAGTTGTTATTTTTTTCCTACTTACTTCCTAACTGAGGGGGAGGGGGGTAGAATCGAATCCTAATTAGACTAGGACTTTTTTAAAAAATTACATTAGACTCGCGCTGAACACCTAATAGTATCGCCCACCCTCAGACCCGTACCCCAGACTCGCGCTGAACACCTAATAGTATCGACCAGACCCCTACCACCAAATTCAATAAGGTATACTCCAAGTTAACTCACGACATTGGACCAGAACACACTTAGCCTACTAGTACAGGAGACACATGTGAAGACAATGATTTTTGTGCGAAATATATTTGAATTAAATACTTAGATGTTTGCCAAGGTTCACTTGATCTTTTGCAATAAACATTTCCGTAGTACGAACAAATAGATTCGGATTTAATAGTTTGGTGCTAAAAGAAAAAATGTTCATGGTCTTTGTAAATATCTTTTAATCTTTTACTTGACTAAATCCTTTTGGATTACTTTTGATGTGGATTAGATATTTGACTAAGTAAGACTAGTACTTGTTATACACTTTTTTTTCCCTTTGAAACGTTATATACTAAAATATTCTTTGTTTCAAATTCAGATCTTTGTCACGTTGCTTTATTCACATAATGGATCAACTCTTAGAAATAGAAGCACTAGGAATAGACCTTCGTCCACTGTGTAAGGGTTGGCTACAAGCTGGGTAGAACCTAGGTAAAAGCTGTGTAACCTTCATAGATACGAGCCTCACCCCTACCCCTAGTTCCGTCCTATGTCCTATGGTGTTGGATATACTTTAAGACATGTCTTGAATTTCTGTTAAATCTGGACACTTTTGAGAAATGTCGTCTTAACAAAGTGCTAAGACGAATGATCTCCCCTGGCGTACATTTTGTCATGTGACAAGATCAAGATTAGGAAGACATTTAATTCTTTGTATCAATATATATATGTTTGTGTGTGTGTTTTATTCTAGACTGACGACTAAACGCTTGATTGAGCTGGTAAGGTTAGGCTACATTGCTGTATCTTTGATTGACAAGTAACCTATATTACAGAGCAGACCTGGACTTAGTTCTAAACAAGAGAGTCTCTCAAGTGTGACCAGACCTCTCTGTCAGTCTGGAATTAATTGACAATCAGAGGATCAAAGAGATCAAGTGATCGGTAATGATTTTATGATATTTTGATCAGTAGTGATTGTGTTTGCTCCATTCAGTTATTCTCCACCTGGATTCAACACTTCAGCAACAATTAGTTCATGAACAAACAGAGTTCTAAATTTAGAATTGTCACTAGGACATGTGCCTGGAAAAGACAATCAGAACTAAATGATGGGCATTGCCTTGTGACCCTGCATAGAGTTCATCAGCTTTTAATATATTAAAGGCTTAAACTACACCCACACACACACACACACACAGTCACACACACTCAGGGTCACACTTAGACACGAATGAGACCCACTAAAAATGTCTTTTGTTGTTTATTCTCTAAACTTTTGTAAGACTGTAGTTTCAAGACATCTGACAAGTTGGTTATTTACAATTTTGTTCTCCACGCTGGAAATTGTTGAAAAGTTTTTTTGTTTCGCTTTCAATGTCTTACTTTTGTATTGTCTCATTGATGTCAATGAACACTTTTCTTTAGAAATATTCATAATGAATACAAAGTTACATATACCTTTTACAGTACCTCTATTCAAGTCACAACTTCACGGAGGATGGAACCTGGATACGAATTTCAAAAAGGCTAATACGATTTTCCTAGACATTTAACTGTTGATTATATCGCTGAGAAAAGATGTACTAGCTCGTTGGTTACATTGTAAAAATTCTAGTTTAACCGATATAATTTTTTGAAGTAAAAAAGAAATACATTTAAATTTTACTAGAGAACTAGGTCTAGATCTACATCCAATACAGGTTTCGAAAGGACTATAGTTTCTTGAAAGGACTATCGCGTTCGGATTTTTCCAATAGTAAAGCATTCTGATTTATAATTTTAATAAATTATCGTTCAGGAAAATTTTAAGTCTTCTAAGTCTAGATCTATCATTGGAATATTATAAAGTGTAACCAGGATATTTTCTTGTGGTGAAAAGTTAAATAATAATGTATCGAAAGTAGTTAGCTATAGGAATAATTTTTACATGACTTTGAAACTATCTGAGAAGCTTAATTACTAAATATATATAGTAAAACACTTGGAATGGGTAATCTCTCCATAAGAAAAAAATCTGCTACCATATATATAAAGTGGCGTAACTAAGGATTGGGGGGGGGGAATGACATATGTATATAACTAAAGGTTGGGGGGATTGTATAAAACTAAAGGTTGGGGGGATTGTATATAACTAAAGGTTGGGGGGATTGTATATAACTAAAGGTTGGGGGGATTGTATATAACTCTCTCTACCCCTCTGCCTCTCTCCTTCTTTGTCTCTCCCCTCTATGTCTCCCTCTCCCCCTGTGTTTCTCTTCTTCTGTGTATCTCCTTTTGTCTCCCTCTCCTCCTGTGTTTCTCTTCTTCTATGTATCTCCTTTTGTCTCCCTCTCTCCCTCTGTGTTTCTCTTCTTCTATGTATCTCCTTTTGTCTCCCTCTCCTCCTGTGTTTCTCTTCTTCTATGTATCTCCTTTTGTCTCCCTCTCCCTCTGTTTTTCTCTTCTTCTGTGTATCTCCTTTTGTCTCCCTCTCCCTCTGTTTTTCTCTTCTTCTGTGTATCTCCTTTTGTCTCCCTCTCCCTCTGTTTTTCTCTTCTTCTGTGTATCTCCTTTTGTCTCCCTCTCCTCCTGTGTTTCTCTTCTTCTGTGTATCTACTTTTGTCTCCCCCTGTGTTTCTCTTCTTCTGTGTATCTCCTTTTGTCTCCCTCTCCTCCTGTGTTTCTCTTCTTCTGTGTATCTCCTTTTGTCTCCCTCTCCTCCTGTGTTTCTCTTCTTCTATGTATCTCCTTTTGTCTCCCTCTCCCTCTGTTTTTCTCTTCTTCTGTGTATCTACTTTTGTCTCCTTCTCCCCCTGTGTTTCTCTTCTTCTGTGTATCTCCTTTTGTCTCCCTCTCCCTCTGTGTTTCTCTTCTTCTATGTATCTCCTTTTGTCTCCCTCTCTCCCTGTGTTTCTCTTCTTCTATGTATCTCATTTTGTCTCCCTCTCTCCCTGTGTTTCTCTTCTTCTGTGTATCTCCTTTTGTCTCCCTCTGTCCCTGTGTTTCTCTTCTTCTATGTATCTCCTTTTGTCTCCCTCTCTACCTGTGTTTCTCTTCTTCTATGTATCTCCTTTTGTCTCCCTCTCTCCCTGTGTCTCTCTTCTTCTATGTATCTCCTTTTGTCTCCCTCTCCCTCTGTGTCTCTCTTCTTCTATGTTTCTCGTTTTGTCTCCCTCTCTCCCTGTGTTTCTCTTCTTCTATGTATCTCTTTTGATCTCCCTCTCTCTATGTGTTTCTCTTCTTCTATGTATCTCCTTTTGTCTCCCTCTCTCCCTGTGTTTTTCTACTTCTGTGTATCTCCTTTTGTCTCCTCCCCTTCCTGTGTTTCTCTTCTTCTATGTATCTCCTTTTGTCTCCCTCTCTCCCTGTGTTTCTCTACTTCTGTGTATCTCCTTTTGTCTCCCTCTCTCCCTGTGTTTCTCTTCTTCTATGTATCTCCTTTTGTCTCCCTCTCTCCCTGTGTTTCTCTTCTTCTATGTATCTCCTTTTGTCTCCCTCTCTCCCTGTGTTTCTCTTCTTCTGTGTATCTCCTTTTGTCTCCCTCTCTCCATGTGTTTCTCTTCTTCTATGTATCTTCTTTTGTCTCCCTCTCTCCCTGTGTCTCTCTTCTTCTATGTATCTCCTTTTGTCTCCCTCTCCCTCTGTGTTTTCCTCTCTTTCTATGTATCTCTTTTGATCTCCCTCTCTCCCTTTGTTTCTCTACTTCTGTGTATCTCCTTTTGTCTCCCTCTCTTCCTGTGTTTCTCTTCTTCTATGTATCTCCTTTTGTCTACCTCACTCCCTGTGTTTCTCTACTTCTGTGTATCTCTGTTTGTCTCCCTCTCTCCCTTTGTTTCTCTTCTCCTATGTATCTCCTTTTGTCTCCCTCTCTCCCTGTGTTTCTCTTCTTCTATGTATCTCCTTTTGTCTCCCTCTCTCTCTGTGTCTCTCTTCTTCTATGTATCTCCTTTTGTCTCCCTCTCTCTTTGTGTTTCTCTTCTTCTATGTATCTCCTTTTGTCTCCCTCTCTCCCTGTGTTTCTCTACTTCTGTGTATCTCCTTTTGTCTCCCTCCCTTCCTGTGTTTCTCTTCTTCTGTGTATCTCCTTTTGTCTCCCTCTCTCCCTGTGTTTCTCTTCTTCTGTGTATCTCCTTTTGTCTCCATCTCTCCCTGTGTTTCTCTTCTTCTATGTATCTCCTTTTGTCTCCCTCTCTCCCTGTGTTTCTCTTCTTCTGTGTATCTCCTTTTGTCTCCCTCTCTCCATGTGTTTCTCTTCTTCTATGTATCTTCTTTTGTCTCCCTCTCTCCCTGTGTCTCTCTTCTTCTATGTATCTTCTTTTGTCTCCCTCTCTCCCTGTGTCTCTCTTCTTCTATGTATCTCCTTTTGTCTCCCTCTCTCCCTGTGTTTCTCTTCTACTATGTATTTCCTTTTCTCTCCCTCTCCCCCTGTGTTTCTCTTCTTCTGTGTATCTTCTTTTGTCTCCCTCTCTCCCTGTGTTTCTCTTCTTCTATGTATCTCCTTTTGTCTCCCTCTCTCTTTGTGTTCCTTTTCTTCTATGTATCTCCTTTTGTCTCCCTCTCTCCATGTGTTTCTCTACTTCTGTGTATCTCCTTTTGTCTCCCTCTCTCCCTGTGTTTCTCTTCTTCTATGTATCTCATTTTGTCTCCCTCTCTCCCTGTGTTTCTCTTCTTCTGTGTATCTCCTTTTGTCTCCCTCTGTCCCTGTGTTTCTCTTCTTCTATGTATCTCCTTTTGTCTCCCTCTCTACCTGTGTTTCTCTTCTTCTATGTATCTCCTTTTGTCTCCCTCTCTCCCTGTGTCTCTCTTCTTCTATGTATCTCCTTTTGTCTCCCTCTCCCTCTGTGTCTCTCTTCTTCTATGTTTCTCGTTTTGTCTCCCTCTCTCCCTGTGTTTCTCTTCTTCTATGTATCTCTTTTGATCTCCCTCTCTCTATGTGTTTCTCTTCTTCTATGTATCTCCTTTTGTCTCCCTCTCTCCCTGTGTTTTTCTACTTCTGTGTATCTCCTTTTTTCTCCTCCCCTTCCTGTGTTTCTCTTCTTCTATGTATCTCCTTTTGTCTCCCTCTCTCCCTGTGTTTCTCTACTTCTGTGTATCTCCTTTTGTCTCCCTCTCTCCCTGTGTTTCTCTTCTTCTATGTATCTCCTTTTGTCTCCCTCTCTCCCTGTGTTTCTCTTCTTCTATGTATCTCCTTTTGTCTCCCTCTCTCCCTGTGTTTCTCTTCTTCTGTGTATCTCCTTTTGTCTCCCTCTCTCCATGTGTTTCTCTTCTTCTATGTATCTTCTTTTGTCTCCCTCTCTCCCTGTGTCTCTCTTCTTCTATGTATCTCCTTTTGTCTCCCTCTCCCTCTGTGTTTTCCTCTCTTTCTATGTATCTCTTTTGATCTCCCTCTCTCCCTTTGTTTCTCTACTTCTGTGTATCTCCTTTTGTCTCCCTCTCTTCCTGTGTTTCTCTTCTTCTATGTATCTCCTTTTGTCTACCTCACTCCCTGTGTTTCTCTACTTCTGTGTATCTCTGTTTGTCTCCCTCTCTCCCTTTGTTTCTCTTCTCCTATGTATCTCCTTTTGTCTCCCTCTCTCCCTGTGTTTCTCTTCTTCTATGTATCTCCTTTTGTCTCCCTCTCTCTCTGTGTCTCTCTTCTTCTATGTATCTCCTTTTGTCTCCCTCTCTCTTTGTGTTTCTCTTCTTCTATGTATCTCCTTTTGTCTCCCTCTCTCCCTGTGTTTCTCTACTTCTGTGTATCTCCTTTTGTCTCCCTCCCTTCCTGTGTTTCTCTTCTTCTGTGTATCTCCTTTTGTCTCCCTCTCTCCCTGTGTTTCTCTTCTTCTGTGTATCTCCTTTTGTCTCCATCTCTCCCTGTGTTTCTCTTCTTCTATGTATCTCCTTTTGTCTCCCTCTCTCCCTGTGTTTCTCTTCTTCTGTGTATCTCCTTTTGTCTCCCTCTCTCCATGTGTTTCTCTTCTTCTATGTATCTTCTTTTGTCTCCCTCTCTCCCTGTGTCTCTCTTCTTCTATGTATCTTCTTTTGTCTCCCTCTCTCCCTGTGTCTCTCTTCTTCTATGTATCTCCTTTTGTCTCCCTCTCTCCCTGTGTTTCTCTTCTACTATGTATTTCCTTTTCTCTCCCTCTCCCCCTGTGTTTCTCTTCTTCTGTGTATCTTCTTTTGTCTCCCTCTCTCCCTGTGTTTCTCTTCTTCTATGTATCTCCTTTTGTCTCCCTCTCTCTTTGTGTTCCTTTTCTTCTATGTATCTCCTTTTGTCTCCCTCTCTCCATGTGTTTCTCTACTTCTGTGTATCTCCTTTTGTCTCCCTCTCTCCCTGTGTTTCTCTTCTTCTATGTATCTCCTTTTGTCTCCCTCTCTCCCTGTGTTTCTCTTCTTCTATGTATCTCCTTTTGTCTCCATCTCTCTCTGTGTTTCTCTTCTTCTATGTATTTCCTTTTGTCTCCCTCTCTCCCTGTGTCTCTCTTCTTCAATGTATCTCCTTTTGTCTCCCTCTCTCCCTGTGTCTCTCTTCTTCTATGTATCTCCTTTTGTCTCCCTCTCTCCCTGTGTTTCTCTTCTTCTATGTATCTCATTTTGTCTCCCTCTCTCCCTGTGTTTCTCTTCTTCTGTGTATCTTCTTTTGTCTCCCTCTCTCCCTGTGTTTCTCTTCTTCTATGTATCTCCTTTTGTCTCCCTCTCCCCCTGTGTTTCTCTACTTCTATGTATCTCCTTTTGTCTCCCTCTCTCCCTGTGTCTCTCTTCTTTTATGTATCTCCTTTTGTCTCCCTCTCCTTCTGTGTCTCTCTTCTTCTATGTTTCTCGTTTTGTCTCCCTCTCTCCTTGTGTTTCTCTTCTTCTATGTATCTCTTTTGATCTCCCTCTCTCCTTTTGTTTCTCTACTTCTGTGTATCTCCTTTTGTCTCCCTCTCTCCCTGTGTTTCTCTTCTTCTATGTATCTCCTTTTGTCTACCTCTCTCCCTGTGTTTCTCTACTTCTGTGTATATCTGTTTGTCTCCCTCTCTCCCTGTGTTTCTCTTCTTCTATGTATCTCTTTTTGTCTCCCTCTCTCCCTGTGTCTCTCTTCTTCTATGTATCTCCTTTTGTCTCCCTCTCTCTATGTGTTTCTCTTCTTCTATGTATCTCCTTTTGTCTCCCTCTCTCCCTGTGTTTTTCTACTTCTGTGTATCTCCTTTTGTCTCCTCCCCTTCCTGTGTTTCTCTTCTTCTATGTATCTCCTTTTGTCTCCCTCTCTCCCTGTGTTTCTCTACTTCTGTGTATCTCCTTTTGTCTCCCTCTCTCCCTGTGTTTCTCTTCTTCTATGTATCTCCTTTTGTCTCCCTCTCTTCCTGTGTTTCTCTTCTTCTGTGTATCTCCTTTTGTCTCCCTCTCTCCATGTGTTTCTCTTCTTCTATGTATCTTCTTTTGTCTCCCTCTCTCCCTGTGTCTCTCTTCTTCTATGTATCTCTGTTTGTCTCCCTCTCTCCCTTTGTTTCTCTTCTTCTATGTATCTCCTTTTGTCTCTTTCTCTCCCTGTGTTTCTCTTCTTCTATGTATCTCCTTTTGTCTCCCTCTCTCCCTGTGTTTCTCTTCTTCTGTGTATCTCCTTTTGTCTCCATCTCTTCCTGTGTTTCTCTTCTTCTATGTATCTCCTTTTGTCTCCCTCTCTCCCTGTGTTTCTCTTCTTCTATGTATCTCCTTTTGTCTCCCTCTCTCCCTGTGTTTCTCTTCTTCTGTGTATCTCCTTTTGTCTCCCTCTCTCCATGTGTTTCTCTTCTTCTATGTATCTTCTTTTGTCTCCCTCTCTCCCTGTGTCTCTCTTCTTCTATGTATCTTCTTTTGTCTCCCTCTCTCCCTGTGTCTCTCTTCTTCTATGTATCTCCTTTTGTCTCCCTCTCTCCCTGTGTTTCTCTTCTTCTATGTATTTCCTTTTCTCTCCCTCTCCCCCTGTGTTTCTCTTCTTCTGTGTATCTTCTTTTGTCTCCCTCTCTCCCTGTGTCTCTCTTCTTCTGTGTATCTTCTTTTGTCTCCCTCTCTCCCTGTGTCTCTCTTCTTCTATGTATCTCCTTTTGTCTCTCTCTTTTCCTGTGTTTCTCTTCTTCTATGTATCTCCTTTTGTCTCCCTCTCTCTGTGTTTCTCTTCTTCTATGTATCTCCTTTTGTCTCCCTCTCTCTCTGTGTCTCTCTTCTTCTGTGTATCTCCTTTTGTCTCCCTCTCTCCTTGTGTTTCTCTTCTTCTATGTATCCCCTTTTGTCTCCCTCTCCCCCTGTGTTTCTCTTCTTCTATGTATCTTTTTTTGTCTCCTTCTCTCCCTGTGTCTCTCTACTTCTGTGTATCTCCTTTTGTCTCCCTCTCTCCCTGTGTTTCTCTTCTTCTATGTATCTCCTTTTGTCTCCCTCTCCCCCTGTGTTTCTCTTCTTCTGTGTATCTCCTTTTGTCTCCCTCTCTCCCTGTGTTTCTCTTCTTCTATGTATCTCCTTTTGTCTCCCTCTCCCCCTGTGTTTCTCTACTTCTGTGTATATCTGTTTGTCTCCCTCACTCCCTGTGTTTCTCTTCTTCTGTGTATCTCTTTTTGTCTCCCTCTCCCCCTGTGTTTCTCTTTTTCTGTGTATCTCCTTTTGTCTCCCTCTCCTCCTGTGTTTCTCTTCTTCTGTGTACCTCCTTTTGTCTCCCTCTCTACCTGTGTTTCTCTTCTTCTGTGTATCTCCTTTTGTCTCCTTCTCCCTCTGTGTTTCTCTTCTTCTGTGTATCTCCTTTTGTCTCTCTCTCCCCCTGTGTTTCTCTTCTTCTATGTATCTCCTTTTGTCTCCCTCTCCACCTGTGTTTCTCTTCTTCTGTGTATCTCCTTTTGTCTCCCTCTCTCCCTGTGTTTCTCTTCTTCTGTGTATCTCCTTTTGTCTCCCTCTCCCTGTGTTTTTCTCTTCTTCTGTGTATCTACTTTTGTCTCCCACTCCCTCTGTGTTTCTCTTCTTCTATGTATCTCCTTTTGTCTCCCTTTCCACCTGTGTTTCTCTTCTTCTGTGTATCTCCTTTTGTCTCCCTCTCCCTCTGTGTTTCTCTTCTTCTGTGTATCTCCTTTTGTCTCCATCTCTCCCTGTGTTTCTCTTCTTCTATGTATCTCCTTTTGTCTCCCTCTCTCCCTGTGTTTCTCTTCTTCTGTGTATCTCCTTTTGTCTCCCTCTCTCCATGTGTTTCTCTTCTTCTATGTATCTTCTTTTGTCTCCCTCTCTCCCTGTGTCTCTCTTCTTCTATGTATCTTCTTTTGTCTCCCTCTCTCCCTGTGTCTCTCTTCTTCTATGTATCTCCTTTTGTCTCCCTCTCTCCCTGTGTTTCTCTTCTACTATGTATTTCCTTTTCTCTCCCTCTCCCCCTGTGTTTCTCTTCTTCTGTGTATCTTCTTTTGTCTCCCTCTCTCCCTGTGTTTCTCTTCTTCTGTGTATCTCCTTTTGTCTCCCTCTTCCCCTGTGTTTCTCTTCTTCTGTGTATCTCCTTTTGTCTCCCTCTCCCTCTGTGTTTCTCTTCTTCTGTTTGTCTCCTTTTGTCTCATTCTCTCCCTGTGTTTCTCTTCTTCTGTGTATCTCCTTTTGTCTCCCTCTCTCCCTGTGTTTCTCTTCTTCTGTGTATCTCCTTTTGTCTCCCTCTCTCCCTGTGTTTCTCTTCTTCTGTGTATCTCCTTTTGTCTCCCTCTCCTCCTGTGTTTTTCTTCTTCTGTGTATCTTCTTTTGTCTCCCTCTCTCCCTGTGTCTCTCTTCTTCTGTGTTTCTCCTTTTGTCTCCCTCTCTCCCTGTGTCTCTCTTCTTCTATGTATCTCCTTTTTTCTCCCTCTCTCCCTGTGTCTCTCTTCTTCTATTTATCTCCTTTTGTCTCCCTCTCTCCCTGTGTCTCTCTTCTTCTGTGTATCTCCTTTTGTCTCCCTCTCTCCCTGTGTCTCTCTTCTTCTATGTATCTCCTTTTGTCTCCCTCTCTCCCTGTGTTTCTCTTCTTCTATGTATCTTCTTTTGTCTCCCTCTCTCCCTGTGTCTCTCTTCTTCTATGTATCTCCTTTTGTCTCCCTCTCTCCCTGTGTTTCAGTTCGCCTATGTGTATCCATCAGTGTCTGACCCTGTCACTCACTATCTCTCTCTTTCTCTCCGTCTCTCCCATTTTCTCCTCTCTTCCTCGTTGATTCACTCCCCCCCCCAGCTTACGTGTCACACAAATATATACAGTTTTATATTACAGAGCACTGACACGTGTCAGCGGCGTATCAAGTGTAGCATTGACTAAGTCCTTGAACTGACAAATCATCTCCTGTTTCTTATGAATGAGATCAACATTTCTTGACCAGGCGACAGACATCAACTGAGTTTCTTGACCTTTATAATTTTATTACAATTAGACATTTGTATATATCTTGGTTTAGTTTTTCAGACCCTGTTTTCATGTTCAGACGTTTCTAACGTAGATCACTTTGAAGACTAGATCCAAATGTACATTCTTCTCAGTTCGATACCTTCCTGTAACCTAGATATTTCCCAACCTTTCCGTAGTCTCAGAGATTGGTTTCTTTCATTAACCTTCTCACGCACCTAATGTTTAGTTTCAAACCTGACTTCCGGTTAGAATGTATCGTTCAATCAGATCCACTCGCAACTATCCATCAAATCCACGGAACAATCCATTGGACAGACTCACTTCATTAACTTGTAACTTCAGACTTGCCACTAATGGTCTGGTTATCTAGTTGCTAGCAGTTCCACCAGATCTTATGGCTGCTATCAAACAGTTCCCACAGCTTCGACCTGGTCGATGACAAATAACTCCTAAGTTCTCTCGTAGTTTAAAAATAGATACAATTGTTTCACATTTTTAATGCAATTTTCAAAACTAGCTTCAGAAATGTAAATACGCTTAATGCTTCGTCAACCTAGTGAGTTGATTGGGAATAATAAAGTGAACTTCGTGCTTTTATAAGCAATAATAAAGTGAACTTCGTGATTTTATAAGCAATAATAAAGAGAACTTCGTGATTTTACAAGCAATAATAAAGTGAACTTCGTGATTTTATAAGCAATAATAAAGTGAACTTCGTGATTTTATAAGCAATAATAAAGTGAACTTCGTGATTTTATAAACAATAACAAAGTGAACTTAGTGATTTTATAAGCAATAATAAAGTGAACTTAGTGATTTTATAAGCAATAATAAAGTACATTTAGTCACTAGAAAAGAAATATAAACTCGTGAAACAAGTAAAAAGAAATATTTCAAACTCAGAGGCGACCCCACCGAATCCGCCCAAGGACAAGGAATAATTAAGCCATGATTGTACAAAGAAATAAAATTTCAAAACATTATTTGACATTGTTTTTCAGTTGAAAACAAGCTGGGCAACCTATTATTAATAATGATACTTTAAGACCTGTCGTCAAGAAAACTAAATATAATATATAAGACAGCAGCGTTTTGGTCTATATTTATTTAGACTAAAGACTTGATACCACAGGAAACGAAAGATTTATTAATGTTTTTAAATGTATTCAATGAACTGATAGTTTATGTGTGCTATAGTTAAATGTGAACCTGCCCTAACTGTTATTAAATGATTAACTAATTGATTTCATTGGTTTGTAAAGGGCCAATCTATCATTGACAGCCAAAGTAAACATTTCGTTTTAAAATGTAATAGCTAGTAGGACAGAAAATACCTAATTTAGTCATGGAAATTAATAAAAAAAAATTGAAAGCATATGCACATATGTACTAGGACTATGCTAATTATATGTGTTCTTTGTTTTTTTATACTATCAATAGTTGTAAAAATGGTGTAATTTTATGAAACAAATCGCTTGCATAGTTGATTTTAAAAATTACATTTTTCGCTTTCAGAAAATAAAAATTTGTCGTTGAATTGTCAAAATATTTTCTTCTTTATGAGATGTAAACTATACGGACGGACAGACCACACAATAGTTATACTGGCTATTTCCCTTTCCTGGACCACTAAAAACCTATTTAACAAGGTGTTGAATTATGTGCACTAGAGTGTATGAGTCCATAATTGAAGCAAGAGTTATCAATGAAGTCAATGAAAAAAGTCTGTGGCCTACTATAAGGACTACTTCTCCTGATTTTTAAAATTCCTTTATTAAATAATGTTGAATTAAAAAAAAGAAAAAAAGTGTTTGCACCAGAACTTTGCAAGATCTAAAATATCATGAAATCGGATTTTCTATTTTTTTTTAGTTTCTGCGATCTAAACGGTACGCACAGATGGACAGACAGTTCACACAAAACTAATGGCAGCTATTCCCCAATTAGTGGCAGCTAATAAAATGCAACAGTACTGTTGCGATCTTGTTCAGTTGGTTGGCATATTTAGCGCTTGTCTGTGACTCGGCAGGTCAGAATTATCTTTCTGTACACGCGTTCATTCGATACACCAGACAAGCAAGTATTAACAGGTTAATATGAAAATATTTTAACAGTCTTTTAATCACTGACCAAAACAGAGTACGGTCAGTTCTGGTTGGGCTATGTCCAGGTCTAAAGTAATCCATAGTGTAAGCAAAACGAAAGTCTGTAGATTAAATTCTACTGAATGATAAATTCATTTCCCTTGAAAGCTGCTTGCCAATGCTCTAATTAGTTCAGGTTGACAGCTGGTATTAAATCTCCAGTAAGGTCAGATTTAGTTCCAATTGATTACACATTGTATCGATCTAATCAAGAGACTACTTATTAAATGTATATTATCATCCACGAGCGGATCCAGAACTTTGGAGTGGGTGGGGGGTGCGATTTTTTTCCAAACCCTAACCCTAACGCCCAGTAAACCCTAACCCTAAGCATAAACGCGCGTACACTATATATATATATATATATATGGGCTTTTTTGTGACGGGGTTTATCGTAAATTTGTATCTTCCTTAGCTGTGTTCTTGGAATTTGGGGATTGTCGTTTGCATTTTTTTTTGCATTGTGTTATAGAAGAGTGGGATTTAACTGCCAAACCAAAACTCCCTTGGCTGCGCTGGGACAATGATGGTTTAGTATTAAAATCTCACCTAAAATAAACAAAATCATGCAAAATATCAGTCACTAAATTCCGACCCCTAATTTCGGGGGGGGGGGGGTAACGGGGGTTTCAAACCCAAACCCTACCCCCTTGCTACGCAAATGTAAATATATATATATTAGATTTTTTTTAAGGAAGCACTGTTTCTCTATATATTTATTAGATTTAAAAAAACAACAATTGTTTCTCAACCTTTGGCGAAAAAAAAAAACAGCCCCATGTTGAGGCTTTTCTCTAGACAGCTAGGTGGTCTGGGGAGCGCTTTAAGCTACAATGACCAATATGTAGCCTGATGATTTTACATGCAACGAATTTTTCTTTTAAGAAATTATAGAATTGATTTTGCACACAAGATTTTCAAACAAGTTTGACACACATACCCACATTCTGGACAAGTTTGACTACGTAAACAGTAGATCTATACGACAAGACACTTCGACTCCCTTTTGTAGAGTTTTTATTATTTTTTTATTTCATTTTTTAATGAAAAACTCATGCCAAATGTTGATGCTTTACCCGTTGTGATGGGGCGCTGGGGGAAATAAAGTAAGGAAATACTTACAGACATCCTAAGAACTATTTGAATCAAATATTGACTCTTAATTTGAGATGATGAGTTTGATTTGATAAGCTCAACTAGATTATACAATCGTGGATTTAAAAAAATTAGATTTACATTATAAAATAATATTTAAAACAAAATTTGAATGAAAAACAAAGTCAACAACTTGTACAATTAAATAAGTGAACACCTAGACGAAACAAATATACATGGAAACAAATCGTTGATTTGCTCTTATGATTTTGTATAGTAGATATTGTTGTAACCCTGCCTTGAACCAGTGCTTGAGGTGCGCACTAGCACACTAGTGAACGTAAACAGGAAGACGCTAGGATGGAGAGAAGAACAGTGCATCAGGGATTGTGAAGAGTCTGAATGCTTGGGAAACTAAGAGGCCAACTTTTGTGCTGCCTGAAGGTTGTAGTAGGGACCTGGAGCGAAGCGGGGAAGGCTGTCGTTGGTCCACATTTGGGTTTAGTTAGCAAAGGACTGGTATACTTAGTAGTAAAACTCTGAGGAAGCTGAAGGATGTTATGTGTTTACCCTAGTGAATAAACACAACTATTATTTCCTATTAAACTGTGTTGAGTGCCTACCCTATCTGTTTTGGCGCGCATTCTGTCTTGGGGCATTTTCTATATTCATTGGAGGAAGTCTTTCAAGAGAATGAAACAATATGTATGTTGTGTATGTTGTGTATGTTGGTATGTTGTGTATGTTGTGTACGTGTGTTTGTGTTTTTAATGTCATGAACTAGAGTTGTCTCCATCAATTTGTGGTGTAAGTGTTGGTCGGTCACAGACATTGTGTGGGGATTTTAAGGACCGAAATAAGAAAAAGAAAAATATAAAACCTATTTTTTAAAAAAGCAAAGTTTAACTTAAGTGTAACTGTACCAATAAGTTTGGATCAGTCATGTCATTAAATTTGTAATAGATCTAACAATAATAAGTTTGTGCAATTAGAAATATTTTTTACGGATTTGTTTTTGTTTAGCGCAATTTCATGCTTTTAGCTTTCTATGTGCCTAGAATCTTATCACTTGTCTAGAACAGTTGGGAAAAAAAAAGGGGGGGGGGAGAAAGAAGTATATGGGTGAATGTTGTCGTGATCGGTTTTTTTTAAAGGCATTTTTTTAAAAGTTGTGCGACTTTACTGAAATTCGTGTTTATGAAAAGAGAAGGTTTTATAGTTATCTATTGTTAGTTTCAAACTTTAAAGTTACGACATTATTTTCTATAAAAGTATAAAGGGGACTAATTCAACCTACACCACCCCATCTATCAAGTATAAAATCTTTCCTTTGTTCGATACCAAACAAATTAATTAATTACTAATAGTTAATAAGGGATTAATCTCAGCACGGAGCTTGAGTGCATGGAGGCTTACAAATTGTAGGACTATTTCCTTACCTAGTTCGTATGGTTTACGTGTGCCGTGTGTTCCTTCAGACTCGTGACATATTTGCCAAACCTCTCAAAGGTCGCAGGGGGAGGGTAGGGACAGTCCCGAGCACAAGGCAGCCATTCGTAGTTCGCAATATAAATGCATGAAAAAGACAAAGAAATAAACTTTTTTTTGTGTGTCGGGAAGGGAGGAATGAATGTATACAATATGATATCCAATAGTGACACAAACTTGTGTTTATATATACACATTTTGTATTTAGACATTATTGTCAAGCGCAAATGTCAAGCGCCAAAACGTAATGGCTACCCTAGTTGCTACCATTTTTGTCAGACTACTTGAAACTGGATAGAATATCTGATAATGGATAGAATCTTTCACGATGGACAGAATATCTGCTGACATAATATTTCACGATGAACAGAATATCTGCTGACATAATATTTCATGATGAACAGAATATCTGCTGACATAATATTTCATGATGAACATTTAAAGACGGACAAAATATTAGAAAGTGGACAGAATAGCTGATGATTGACAGAATAGCTGATGATTGACAGAATAGTTGATGATTGACAGAATAGCTGATGATTGACAGAATAGTTAATGATGGACAGAATAGCTGATGATTGACAGAATAGCTGATGATTGACAGAATAGTTGATGATGGACAGAATAGCTGATGATTGACAGAATAGTTAATGATGGACAGAATAGTTGATGATTCACAGAATAGTTGATGATTGACAGAATAGCTGATGATTGACAGAATAGCCGATGATGGACAGAATAGCTGATGATGGACAGAATAGCTGATGATTCACAGAATAGTTGATGATTGACAGAATAGCTGATGATTGACAGAATAGTTGATGATGGACAGAATAGTTGATGATGGACAGAATAGCTGATGATGGACAAATTTTTTGATAATGAACAAAATAGTTGACTATTTGATGATGGACAGAATATTTGATTTTTTGAGGTTGGACTGAATGGTCACAGAATATTAGATTATTTGTTGATGAATAGAATATTAATGATGGACTTAATGTATGAAAATGAATAGAATATTTATTGATGGAAATAATTCCAATGATAAACAGGATATCTGATAATTGACAGAAAATTTGATAATTGACAGAAAATCTTATGATGGTCAGAATATCTGAAAGTGGTCAGCATGTCTGATGATGGTCAGAATATCTGAAAGTGGTCAGCATGTCTGATGATGGACAGAATATCTGAAAGTGGTCAGCATGTCTGATGATGGACAGAATATCTGGACAGAACATTTGATCATGGGTAGAATATGTGAACCAAGAGAAATCAACCAAAATGTTTTATTTAACTCTGTGTCTAATGTTCTTGACGTTCTTGATTGATTCTTAGAAATGAAATAATAGAGGCCTTCATCTTATAAACATCTAGTATCTCGATAAATAATTGATAACAACGTCATTAAAATCTCAACAACTTGTTCAATACATCAGTATCAGTGATAGAAAGAGACCCTTTAGTAAAGCACTTTAACAAGATCTTTGTCTGCTTTGGTCCCCGCTGGACTAGTTCTAGGCTTATTCCTGTGCAGTCAGCAGCTTTTGGATCTTCCTATTGATTGATTTTTTTTTCAACTTTGACCTACTTTCCAATGTCCAGCATTTATTTCACGATTCATTTCATTCACCCCTTCATTTATTTGTCCAACACAACTTTTCTGATCAACCATTTATTTAGCATTTTTTAAAACCCATGCAATGAGAATTACAAGTCAATTCTAGTTATCTCCCTTTCACGCGTGATCCACTAAGGACAAAAGGAAACAAGAAAAACAAATACTAAAAAAAAACACACAAAAAAACAAAAGCAAAGCTTATATTAAGTGTCATTGTATATTTGTTTAGCCTTCCTCAGTGCGCTATGATCTTATCGATTGTCTGGACCAGTTTGTGAAAGGAGGAGGGAAGAACAGGGTGTCTTGGTGAATGCTGACATGATCGTTTTTAAATGCATAAAAAAGTAGTCCACAAGGGGACTAATTCAACTTATATCACCACATCTGTCAAGTACGATTTCTTTCCATTGTTAAAGATACTAATTAAATAATTAATACTAATTATTAATTAACTAATTGTTTTTTTTTTATTGATTCTTGCATGGAACTATACTAAAGGAACTACGACTTCGATGCTTTTTTTTTCAAAGCCGTATAGAAAACAGGTTCTTTGCGCATGTTCTGGCGCATCCTGCAATGCCTAAAAAATAAAATTACAGAGACAAAGAAAAATTTTATGCCTCGAACGCGCGCAATTTACTTGTGTTGCTTGGAAAATGTTTTTTGGCTTTTTATAAACAGATCAATAAAAACTTTATCCATTTTCAGACAAGATGTTGTAGTAGCTATAATTTATTAGAGTAAGAGATTATCACAAAGGAGTTTATTTTTGATCAACCTTCTCGTCAAATTCACTCTAAGTCAATGCTTTTGTTTTGAAGTTGCCGTTCGTTTAGTAAATTTCATATTAGGTATTTTCTACTAGATCTGGGTAATTTTTTTTATGCGCTACTTATAAATGTAGGCCTACTTATACACATAAAAAAAAAGAAAATCCAAAGAGGATGTCATTGCTATCTCTCATTAGTTTAAATTTATACTTGCATAAGAACAGCCAACAGTAATGAATACAAAACGTAGGCCTACATATAGGCCTGATATAAACAAAGTTAATAAACGAGCGATCGATAGAAAGGAACCCTTTTATTCAAAAGTAAATTTTTAATTGATCTATAATCTATATAAAGTAATAAAGAGATTTTGTTTTTAAATCTAGATTATGAAAAAAAAAAAGCCTATTAGGTCTTTTGATAGTAGACTTATTCACAGACGATATATTTAAAGACTTAGAACTAGATCTATATCTAATAATGCTATTATATTTTTAGCAATGTTAATAAAAGTCGAGCTTAACTATCTATATCTTTACGATATTAGAAACGGACATTTTAATTATAATATTTAAAAATAATCAAATGAAAACAACTTAATTAATATCTAATATGCCTTTTTTGCAGATGATTTTTTATAAGAATAGAATAGATCTACTATATGATGCTACTTAAAACCATGTGAATAAAGTACTATTTATCTGGGTATATTCAAAACTAGAAAATAGATTTAGGCATTTTCCATAACGGAAATAGATCTACAGTGTTTACAAAGTAAAACGCCGTAATCTAAAGTAATACTAGATCTAGCGCTATATCTAGAAAATAGAATCTATTTCTAGTGAATTATTGTACTTCTCTATAAGTTTTTCTAATCTAAATCTATTATCGGTTTCATTATTACTATGTTTATATATTACGACTGTGTAGAATAGGCATCTAGATTGATTGTAAACACTGTAGATCAATATTCGATAACGAAAATGCCTAAATCTATATTTAAGTTTTAAATATACCCAGATTGTCAGATTTTATACATTATTATTTACAACTAACTATGTAACCCGGCTTTTTTTCTTTTCGGGTTTTGAATTATGTTGTTGTTTTCTTATATTCATGGTTATTTTCTTCAAGATTGGAACATAATCTTTTTTGTTTTGTTTTATTTGTTATAAATACGTTTTTTTTAATACCTTACTAGATCTAGAAAATACATGGGCAATTAAGGTGGAATATGTGCTTATGTACTTTTAAATATAATTACTGAACAAAATGGATTATACACTTAAATATCCTTGAAATATACCTTATATAGTTTTAATAAAATAATTTGTAAAAATATATACCTCTAATAGTAATTTGAAAATAAAGGCTTACATCTACAGTGATGTGTAGTTCTAAATATGTTTTTAAATCGCCCATTTGAAGGTAAATTTGGTGAAATAATCAAATGGATAGACTGTATTTTGTACATTTACCTCTCAAACTAAAAAGTGATCTTTTTGAAGATTAGAGTGAATAGATCTAGCCTTGGCCAATCAAAAAGATGCAAACGATGTGCTATTTTCTAATCTAAGGAAAGGTGTCATAATTGCTGTATTATATAGGTAGTTTATTAATGTTCAATAATACACCTTTAATAATTTTTTTTTTACATTCATGCTTATTTATTGGTATCTCCGTGCTGCTCATGTAAGCTGATTGGAGCTATCGATGTCTAGCGCACCATTCGGCTTATATCCAATAATGTGTGCACAGAGTTGGGCAATTTTTTAATATTATTTTTAGGATCTTTACTTTATGGTAGGGCTACTTAACATATTTTTGGTTTACTGCTAGTATCTAAGGAACGTTTATCCTAAGTTTCATCAAGATTGGTCAACTGGTTTTAATTTCTATTGAAGACATACATACATACATAGTTACATAAATACTACTTACACCCATACATAGTTAGGCCTACATAAATACTACTTACATTCAGTTCTATATATTTAAATGTAGGCTACGCTGAATGGGACGAACCTAGCTCTAGATCTTATGCCTGTGTAATTTTCTGTCACCGTTTAAAGGCAGGGTTTTATCCAGGAATTCGGTTCAGGGGGGGGGGGAAGTTGGCATAACCCAGGGGGGATTCCCAAAAAGGGGGCCTGGGGGACGGTAGTCCTCCTGTGGGGTCCAGGGGCAAAGCCCCGGTAGGGGGTCTGGACGATGTCCCCCAGAAGCTGAAGCAAAATACAGTGTCAAAATGAACTTTGGAATCATTTTTAATTTAATTAACACAAATAACAGCCTGTATGACAATGATTGACCGGAATAAAATCTTATGGAGTTGTGGACGTGTGTATGAATATGAGGTATATAACTGGCACAAATCGCACATGCCAAAGCTTTATCAATAGCTAGTTTGAACAAATGTAAACACTTCAAACACAATAGTGGTAGTAACATATATTTATACTCTATTTCAAATGATTATGCTCAGTATAAGCTGCTAAAAGAAATAACGTTAATTATTCTATTTAGATAAGTCAATCAGCAAATGAATATTTCTTATATCTTCTTATCATGAAGGGCATTATAAGTAGGTGACCAACCTATATTAGGAAAAGTGGAAGGGCTAAGTTTCTGGCCTAAGGACTAAAGTACTGACTCTTCAATAGGTAATTCTAATTTTAGTTTTATCAAAAGTTTCTTTAAGTATTTGTTTTAATTTAGTTTACTGCTAATGTAGAATTTTGTAGTAAAATATTAAAATAATTATTAATTATCTTAGATAATTTAATTGTATCAAAGCCAAACAATAACAGTTGTGGACGTGTGTATAAATATGAGATATATAACTGGCAGTTAGCTGCTCAATCAGTCCAAACATCTTCTTCGTTGTTTACACCATTCTTTGTATACAGTTGCCCAAAAATTGTCATCAGGAAAATCTTGCCCCTCACTTGAAATTCGTAGGAGGCAGTCTTGATGACACGGAGTTAGCCTATACTGCGTTTGTCTGTAATTATTCTGTTCAGATTACTGAAACTGCGCTCAACAGAAGCCGTCCCGACTGGAGCAACTAAAAGTTTCACTGCTAATGTAGAAAAAGCAGGAAAAGTTTCAGATGCCCCAGTTATAACTTCCATCATCACGTCCTGCAGCAATGTAACTTTCATATTGTCTATCCATCGTCTAAAGACTGGTAACTCCAGAAGCACTTTTATTGTCCACTGATGTGGGTAGTTCTTCAATGTAAGCATTATAATTAATTGCTGGCCCGGAAGTAGATGTGGAGGTCTGTTTCGTGAACAATTTATAGCATTTTAGATAGTTCATTGCTTTTGGGTTAAATCTTGTTCGTAGATTCTGACACAATTTGTTTACATACTGTAATAGCATAGACTTCACGGATTTGTGAAGGTTTTCTCTCTCGTCTACATGTACTCCACTCTCTTTCAGTGGGCTAACTATTTGGTCCGTTTTCTCAACACACTCTTGAAAAGAATCTAAGTTTTTAGGACTTGTTATTGTTGACTCTGTAAACAAAACTGAATTGGATAGTTCACTGTCTTCAGTTTGGAAATAGCGACTTCCATGACCCAGCAGAGTAAATAGATGGTTCAATACGTTCACAAGCTGAATGGTTTCCTTTTGTCTCAAGCTCAACAAAATGCCTCCTGCCATAGACGAGAAGTCACCCGAGTCTTTGTAGATATCTTCCAATGTCATTAAAATTGACGGCAAAATTTTAATCACTCTCTCGACACATCTTTCATAAGCTAACCATCGAGTGGACGATGGCTCTATCACTTTTAAAATTGGGATATTGCACATTTCCTGAACATTTTTCAGCTGCTGTGATCGTTTTGGACTCTGGCTGAATATTATGTAAAGATCCTCTAATATTGATATAGTTCTTTTAACTTCCTTACAATCGGTTGCAGCCCTTTGTGCAGCTAAATGAAGCAAGTGACTTCTGCAATGGAAGTATATGGCATCAGGGCAGAATTTTTTTCGTATTAATGCCTGGACGCCCTTGTGCACGCCAGAAAAATTTGAAACCCCATCAAAAGATAAAGCTGATACCTTACTCAGGTCAAGACCTCGCTTACAAAATATGTGTTCAATTGCCTCTGTAATAGATGTAGAGTCAGTTTGCTAAAGTGCTGTACAGCATAAGAACCGTTCAGTAACTGATTTCTTTTTAGCATCAATGAACCGCACACATATAGATAGAATCTGGACATTGCTAATGTTTGTTTCCTCATCAGCCATTATAGCAAAAAATCCATGCTTGTCGATGGATTCTTTGATACAGTTAACTAACTGGCAGTCTACAACACTCGACATGGCTTCTAAAATGCCAGTAATGGTAGACGATGATGAAAGCGTGTCATTTCGAGGTCTCCCAGAAAAGAACTTACTTATTCGACCAGATAAGTCAGTGTTGGAAAGCAAATCAATCAGTGGTTTCCAGTTTGTGGTGTGGGCAATTTCATTTTTGAAGAGGAAGTATGCAGCCTGGAACACTTTCAGTAGAACATCTTTGTCAGACACGGTTTTATTATTGGCTGCAACAGTTATCTGTTCAATTACTGGGGCATAGTTTTATGACCATTAAACCTCTTATGGATTTCTAATGCATTTTTGTGACCTTGCGAGCCAGCATGGCGTTCACAGCGCTCAAATAGATCTTTGAAACGTTTAAAAAAGTTTCTGTTATCCACGTACCTTTGTTGGACTGGTTCTTACAGCCGAACCCCAAGCATATTTTGCACAACAGGCCATCGCGTCTTTCTCAATTCTCCAGTCGAAAACCTCATATGCCGACTTGCGTTTTTTCCTAGTATCCTTATCCATAGTTGGATGGTTTAAATTTACATGCAGGAGTGTTTCCGAGTCATTATCAGAAGTAGCAGAACAGGATAAATTCTTGCCATTTTTGACCCTTTCATGTTGATTCTCAGTGCCTTAAAGTTATAAAGAGACAACATTAATAATACAACTGTTATCAATATTTCTATTATTAATAATCAACAACATAATAATAATCAATGCTTATGGTGGTGGACTCTTAGTCTAATTGAGTCAAGTTACTGATATTGTCTAGTCAGACTGTCTCAGACCTTAACTATAATAAAACTGTGAAGTCAAGAGATAAATTTGCCTATAGTTTTGTGACAGATTTTAAACACAGCAATTAAAATAATTATTGGAAAGAATAAAAAGTGTGTTTCGCTCAGATCTAGTCCCAGATTCATTTCATTGTTCCAACCTAGCGAAACGCTTTCTTTTCTTCTTATCTGTCACTCGTCTATTTTTAACCTCCCTTGGGACTTGTTCCCTAGGGTAAAATAAAAAAAAGGAAAAAAAAAAAAAATAGAAATAATAATAACAATAATAATACTTTAACAACTATCAAGGAATTACAGAATAATATTACTTGTTACAAGTGAATGATGCATAAAAATTTAAAATAAATCGAGCATGCAATTTTTTCTCACTTTTTTTAGGTTCAGCTGTACGGCCAGGTTTCAGGTTGATTCGAGCTTCATCTGGTACTAGACTCACATAATGGTTTGGCATACAGTCTTATCTCCACTGGAACAACTAAACAGACCTAAATACATTGGATTCTTTCTGCTGTTTTCATCATTGTCAATTACGAAAGTTGTGCGTTCATATGCATCATTATAAGTAACTTGTTTCTTAGCTCCATAAACAACCGTTATTGGACGGTGGAAACAAATCGAGGCAGTTGATACTATTATGCCATCTCCCCATGTTCCATTCTTTTCCATTGCCTCAAGATATTTGTCAACAGAAGAAAAACCTAAAAATATGTAAAATTATACAGTTATAACTTAGGAATATGAGTCATACAATGAATTAAATAGGCTAGGCTTGACACGATAACAATTAGCCTCCGGTACTCTCCATGCTATCCCAGTATAGGTTGCCAAGTTGTCGTCGAAAGGTGCACGGATGGCTACATAAAGTTATATTGAAGTGGGTTGCATTAGCAAACTTTAGCATGGTATCAAAGTTTGGCCATGCGCATGTGTCCAACAACTAACACAGTAGAACTAGATTATGAAACTGACTAAGTCTCTCATATTCTGGCGGCTAACCAATATTTTTCGCCATATTGCCGCGTTTTAAGCAGTCAGGCCGTGCAGGGTTTTAGGCGAAACTCTCACCCATGCAAGGGCAAAGTCCAGTAATGCTGACCTATTATCGCTCACATG
The DNA here is from genome assembly GCA_036873155.1 of Biomphalaria sudanica. Taxonomy (NCBI): domain Eukaryota; kingdom Metazoa; phylum Mollusca; class Gastropoda; family Planorbidae; genus Biomphalaria; species Biomphalaria sudanica. The sequence continues at coordinate 404,170 of JAZGLO010005700.1, read as the reverse complement.
AAAGGCGTGGAAGATTAGTTAGGCGGTGCCCACGAATCAACTAAAGTTTCATAAATTTATAATCATACCTTCAATAATTTTGTCCAGAAGAATTTCCCGAGGGTCTTGTAAATAACTGACCAATGATCGTCTAATGTCAGTTGCTGAGCCTGATTCACGAGTGTTGCCAGGATTGAACGATAATTGATGCCCGATGGCCGAAAACATGCAGTTCCCATCAGGTGCAGTGTTGTGTACCGTAAACCCGGGAAACTCAAATGTTGATTTTGCTCCATTCTCATTTATTCAAATTTTTTTGGCAAAGCTGAACATCGATCATTGCCGCTTCATGTTTACACTTTTATTATTTTCCCTTTCATCTATAATTAACGATTTTCCCGGGATACCAAAAGTAGGGATGTCAAAAACCGGACGATGGAAAACCGAAATAATTATTATACAACATACAATTTTATTTCCTTTATTTCTTCTTTTAAAGCAACTTAGTGTTACTCTGATCCCCCTCTGAGGGGGGGGGAGGGAATAAAATAATTTCCTCAGGGGGGGGAGGATTGTGGTTTCAGGGGGATTATCCCCCCCTCGGGGGGGGGGGGGCTAAATAAATCTCTGTTTAAAGGGTTTATATCTACCATTTTTTAAACTAGAAAAGTAAATATACATACACTAAACTTATAGGCCTAAATGGATAAGAAGGAAGGTATTTAATTTATATAACTTTTTTTGTTAGAAAAAAAGCAGGATATTGCAATGTCAACAAAAAAAAAAAATTATACGAGTAGCAAGACATGCCTACCATCAATGAAGAAAACTCATGTAGAAAATGGAGTATTTCAAAGGGCCTGCCTTAAAGAAAAACTTTAAGGCATATGTGTTTAAGCTTATTAACCACATAGCGTGCAAAAATTTAAACTTCAAATATTGCTTTGGAAACATTGTTATTCCGCTAATTATTAATTAAGAACAAAAAACTATATATATATATACATAGCACGAATTAGAAATAAAAACTAGAAAAAAAGTTATATAAGTATCATAACTATGTCCCATAAATGCTTGAAATCTAAATGATGACTTTTCAGTTTGACTGACTTAATTAAGTTAAAAAAAAACAACCTTTTACATAGGCCTACACATCTATATTTAGATCTAACGTAGTCTTTATAGATCTAGAATCTAGATCTACATTAACAATTACAGAAATAGATTTAGAATTTCAATCCAAACGTGTAACAATTTCGAATATATTTCAAATGTAAAATCTAATCTTTAGTCTCTTAGTAGGCCTAAATATTCTAATTCAAATATATTTTAGACCTTATTAACTGTCTTAACTTAGCCTGTAGTACTGCAAGATCTACTACTCTAGATATAGAATAAATATCTACATCTATATGTTGATTATCTATCAGGGAGATAGAGAGAGCAAGAGACAGTTTAGGACTCTATATCTACTCTAGATTATTTTGTAAATATAATCTAGATCTAGATAATAATCTAATATCTAGATTCAGCCTAAATCTATTACCTACTGGATCTCGTGCAGATTTAGAGAGGTAAATCTGATCTAGAATAGATTTAAATTTATAGATAGATCTAGATCAAGATTTTAGTCAAGACTACAACTTGAATCTAGATCTAGACCTAGAATATCAAATAGGCAGTAGATCTGGATCTACATTTAAGATCAAGTTTTCAAATAAGTCCATACTAGAATTTAGACAGTCTAGAATTCTTGTCCTTACTAAATTCTATTATTTTTTTTAGAAATCAATAATCAATGTGTTACAGACATATCTGAAAAATGTTTTAGTATGATTATAAATTACCTTTGTCATTAAATAAACGAAGCATTAGCACTAAGCTTAACCAAATGTAGGCTACAATAGGACGAAATATAAACAATAAATGAATTGCGTATTTTTTCATTAATAAAAAATAATGACGATTTATTTTGTCGGAATTAGGACTTTGCGGAACACAATAAAAGTGCCATTGAGAAACGGCGTAACATGTGAGTTGATTTTTTTAAATTTTTTAGCGGTACGGTTCCGCTTAATGCGGAACGGTAGGTTCATCTGCAAGTAGCATATAAAATTGCACCATGTCTAGTAGAAAAAACGAAACCCAACGTTGGAATCCCTGAAAACATATTTTAGTTTTGAGTAGGAGGATACAAAAATAAACTAATTTTGTGATGATCTCTTACTCTAAAACAAAATGATATCTACCAAAGCAGATTGTCTGAAAATGGATAAAGGTTTTAAGAATCTTTTTTAAAATAAGCTAAATAACATTTTCTAATCAACACAGGTAAATCGCGCGCGTTCGAGGCGTACAATCCTTCTTTGTCTCTGTAATTATTTTTAAATACAGTGCAGGATGCGCAGACAGGATGCACAAAGTTCTGTTTTGAAGTCGTAGTTCCTTTAGTATAGTTCCATGGTTCTGGTGTTGTCAGGTAAAATACATAATTGTGCAAAATTTCACTTGAGCGTTAAGATCACGTTTATCGAGAGTCGAACAATCACGTGACTGGCGTGAAGACACAATGCACCTAAATGGACAGTCCAGAGCTTGGAATGAATCAAATAGTTCAACCTGATCATAGAAAACTTGAAATAAATTCAATCGATTGTTCAATCAACCGTGCTAACTTTTTGTTGGTCTCCTGACATGGACACTTAGAATTGATTCTTGATGGATCTGACTGCTAAAATTTATCAAATGGAAAGCTCGTACAAAAAGTTATCGTGACCTTGTACATTTTTCTTTCCCATGAATCAAGACTTAAGAGATCAAACTTTACTGGGTTCTAGCCTCGTGTTTTTTTGGCCAGGTGCACTTTTACATTGGCATGTTTGTGTGAGTTTGTATTTCTGTGTAGTACCACAGATCCCAGCAATTTGTACTGTTAAACTATGGCATTTTGTGTGTGTGCGCGTGTTCAGTTGTAGAATACATATTATCAATTTGTGCGGTTACGCTATGGCATTGTTGTGTGTATGTGTTCAGTAATAGCATATATCTCATCAATATGTACTGTTACAATATGGCATTGTTGTGTGTATGTGTTCAGTAATAGCATATATCTCATCAATATGTACTGTTACAATATGGCAATTAGTTCATCTCACAGTATGAACAATCTGGCAGTAGGATGACTAGGTGGTGGGAAGGTAGGTGAGGGGAATCATGGGAGAGAGAACGCGTCACGTTTCGAGTGACGTCATCTTAAAGTTGTGCAAGCTTTCAGAATTAACATAAACATTTGGTACATGAAACCTACACACAAGACCAGTGCAGAACTAACTGCGAGCACAAGATGGTAGAAAAATATTTACCCGTGAATCGAGCAAGAAATAAATAGATCTACGTGTTCAGTCATATGATCTACGTGTTCAGTCATGATGTACGTGTTCAGTCATGATGTACGTGTTCAGTCATATGATCTACGTGTTCAGTCATGATGTACGTGTTCAGTCATATGATCTACGTGTTCAGTCATGATGTGTTCAATCATGATGTGTTTAATCATGATGTGTGTGTTCAGTCATGATATACGTGTTCAGTCATATGATGTGCGTGTTCAGTCATGATGCACGTGTTCAGTCATATGATGTGCGTGTTCAGTCATGATGCACGTGTTCAGTCATATGATCTACGTGTTCAATCATATGATCTACGTGTTCAATCCTATTTCAAAATTACAACCATCCAAGTGTAACATAACGGTAACTCAAGTCAGAAAACATTTGACAACATTTTCTGTGAGCTCCCCTCCAGCTGGGGCCAGGGCACTATTTCCGAAAAAAAATAAAAAAAAATTCATACTCTGAGGTATCTACAGTCATCGAAGTCACAAGCAACAAGAAAACAAAACAAATAGCAATTAAAAAAAAAACAAGATTACAAAGAGAGTTTGTGTCGCCACACAAACTCAGAGTCGGCCCCCGTGGGAAACGGATCCCTGTCGGATCCGCATATTCGCTGGTCAACTGAGGATGGCATCGAGCAGGGTATGAAACCGATACCGTAGAGATAATCAGTCCTGCGCGCTAACCGCACGACCAGGCATTGCTCTTAATGTAATGACAAACTGGTTACAAACTAATAGCCTACTATTGATAATATACCTGCACATTACGGAATGACAACTACCGGATATGTACAATATGTCAGAAGAGCAATTTTAGATAATCTTTTGGTTGGTATTGAGCATTTTCATTTAGGCCTAAATGGAACTAGAATGAGGATGTAAATCTATCTAAATTAAACTACTAATTTAGCACTCTCAATATCTATATCTACTAGATCTAGATCTAAAATATATATTTAGGATAATGTAGATGTAATTTTGATAAGATTTATATAAAAAAACACTAGGTAATCAATTAATAGACTAATTGCAATATGAAATATTAAAATAGTAGATTAGTTTTAGTATTTTATAACATTGCAATATTGGCATATTGGCAATCTAGACTTTAAAAATAAAAATCTACACTTTCAGCCTAGAAATTAAAATTATAGATCTTGATCTAGTCTAAATCATGGCTGTCTGGTAGTGCGGTTTGCGCGCTGGACTGTCGTTTAAATTCATCGATGGTCCCAGGTTCAAACATTGCCCGCTCCCATTCCCCGTCGTCCTACGGGTGGTTTGGACTTCAACTCTGAAGGAACATCCGAAACATGTAAAACAACAAACATTCTAAACTAGACCAAGAAATTCTAGATCTAGATTCTATAATGATTTTAATTAGAACTTACATCTAAATCTAGTTTTAAAAATCTAGCTCTAGTGAAAAAAAAAATCTAGATCTAGTACAAATAATCTAGATTAGATCTAAATCTAGCTTTTATGTCTTTTTAAAATGCGAGTAACATTACGAGGTTACATTACTATACCGAGTTGTTTTAGCATTTAAAGAATTTATTCCATATGACGTCAAAGGTAAAAATTCACTACGTCACACGGCCTTGTTAGACTAAAAAATGTCACCTATACGAGCAGCTTGTCGAGTGTTCATAGACATTGGTGCACCGAGTGAGATCTTTTAGCATTTAATTTAAAAAATTAACTCTATATGACGTCAAAGGAAAAAAAAATCCATTACCTCACACGTCCTAGTTAGACTAAAAAATGTCATCTATACGAGCAGCTTCTCGAGGGATCATAGACATTGCTGCACCGAGTGATTTCATTTAGCATTTCATTTGATGGGCTAGTTAGACTAAATATGTATATAACATATATATAAAGGGATTAAAGACGCTTTTTTTGTTTTGTCTGTCTGTCTGTCTGTCCGTTATGTTAATAGCGAGAAAAAAAAAGACTACAAGCTATTGAAAATCTGATTAAAATTTAATTTCCCTTCCGAAACATCGCATTAGTTTTAAGTTTAAGTGCGATTTTACATAAATAGAGTTAAACTATTTTTCATTAAAAAATCCGGAACAACCAGTTTTCGTAAATAAGAGAATTATTTGTTTTATTTATTAGAAGAAGGATTTCAGACATTTATTAGCGTTATTAGATTTTTCATATAAAATTCGGATCATTTTTGGCGACGATTTGTAAGAAAATTAAGGTAATGTAGGTCGATTTCTTTTTCGAAACAAAATCCGGAACATTCTTTACCGATTAAACAACTTTTGTTATGTTTCGGCAAGAAAATTAACCGAAAAATAAGTCTAAAAAGTGATTTTTTATTTTTTATAAAACAATATTCTGAACAACTTTATAGTTAATGAAATATAAATCAGTATAGATATTTTTATTTAGCATTTATATGATATTTACATTAAAAAACCGGAACAATATATTAAAGATCATGTGTTTCTTGCAACGTTTAATCATGGAAATAAAATCTAATGTAAGTTAGAAGAGCAAACAAATATTCATTGGCATAGATTTGTTTTTCACAAAACATCCGAAACAATCTATTATAGATACGTAAAACTATTGCAATATTTCTGAATGAAAAATTAAAGTTTAAATCAGATTTGTTATTTGTTAATCTAATCGTGACGAACAGACCGACCAACAGACAAAACGCACAAAAATAATCTTCTTTTATTCGGATGGGGGCACTAAACAAAAAATAAATAAAATATGTTTTTTTTTTAAAGTTTAAGGAATTGGTTTAGCATTGGATCATGTTGCGACGTTACGCTACTGCACGAAAGTCGCTGCATAAAAAGTCAATTTTAAAAAATGTGCGTGATATTTACATACAAAGTGCATTATTAGCGTTTATAAACAAATAGAAATGTTTTCTTTTTTTTTTTAGCAGCTAGTTGAGTAGAAAAAACATCTTTAACTATTATTTATATTTGTTGTAAACATTTCCTGAACATTTTATAAATATATTTGACTTAGTAATACTGAAAATACACAAACATTGTCCAACTCTGTTTGCATATTGTTTGTGATACTGAAAATACATAAACACTGCTAGACTCTTTTGCATATTTGTAACATTGCCTCCCTTACAATTTACCTAATTGTTTTAGAATTGGTGTATTTTTATGAAAAAAATCGCTTGCATAATTAATTTTATAAATTAAACGGTTTGCTTTTAGAAAACCAAAACCTAAACTTGCACCTAAACTTTTCAAGCCGCATTTAATGATGAAATAATATTTTTCATATCTCTTCTAGTTTTCGAGATCTGAGTGTGACAGACGGACAGACGGACATTTTGCACAAACCTAATATATATGCTTTTTCTCCTTACGGGGGCCGTTAAAAAAAAACTCACTTAGAACAAACAACACAAAACACTAACAAGGAAATAACAATCTTAGAACAAAGCACAACATGAACAAACAGAGACAAGAACATGAAAAAACAGAAACAAGAACAAGAACAAAGAGCAACAACATAAACAGCAACCACATGAACAAACAGCAACAACCACATGAAGAAAGAGCGGCAGCAATACAACTGAGCTTCAACGAACACGTGAGACTGATGAAATGAAAACGTTGACTGTGGGTCAGTTGGGCAGGACTGGCGACACCAAATTATTCAGTAGTTTAATCAACTGATGGACTGTTTAGAAGTCTATGTAGTCAAACATTAAATAAAAACGAACAACTAATTAGTCCATTTATATCTAGTTTCAATCAATTACTCACTTTATTGTGTACCACTCTTCATCAATGTTTGAGTTGCATTACAACTAAATGGCGTTTATGTCTTTTCAGTGCAACACATGTAAAGACCTACTTCAGACCTGTAAGTAGTTCACTACATTCTGACCTGTAAGTAGTGCACTACATTTTGACCTGTAAGTAGTGCACTACCTTTTTACCTGTTAGTAGTGCACTACCTTTTTACCTGTAAGTAGTGCAGAACATTCTGACCTATAAGTAGTGCACTACATTCTTACATGTAAAAGGTTCACTACATTCTGACCTGTAAGTAGTGCACTACATTCTCACCTGTAAGTAGAGCACTACATTCTGACCTGTAAGTATTTCACTACATTCTGACCTGTAAGTAGTTCACTACATTCTTACATGTAAATGGTTCACTACATTCTGACCTGTAAGTAGTTTACTACATTCTGACCTCTAAGTAGTTCACTACATTCTGACCTGTGAGTAGTGCACTACATTCTGACCTGTAAGTAGTGCACTACATTCTTACATGTAAATGGTTCACTACATTCTGACCTGTAAGTAGTTCACTACATTCTTACATGTAAATGGTTCACTACATTCTGACCTGTAAGTAGTGCACTACACTCTGACATGTAAGTAGTGCACTACATTCTGACCTGTAAATGGTTCACTACATTCTTACCTGTAAGTAATTCACTACATTCTGACCTGTAAGTAGTGCACTACACTCTGACCTGTAAGAAGTGCACTACATTCTGACTGTAAATGGTTCACTACATTCTGACATGTAAGTAGTGCACTACATTCTGACCTGTAAGTAGTTCACTACACTCTGACATGTAAGTAGTGCACTAAATTCTGACCTGTAAATGGTTCACTACATTCTGACCTGATAATAGTTCACTACATTCTGACCTGTTAGTATTTCACTTCACTCTGACATGTAAGTAGTGCACTACATTCTGACCTGTAAATGGTTCACTACATTCTGACCTGATAATAGTTCACTACATTCTGACCTGTAAGTAGTTCACTACATTCTGACCTGTAAGTAGTGCACTACATTTTGACCTGTAAGTAGTTCACTGCATTCTGACCTGTAAGTAGTTTACTACATTCTGACCTGTAAGTAGTTCACTACATTCTGACCTGTAAGTAGTGCACTACCTTTTTACCTGTAAGTAGTGCACTACATTTTTACCTGTAAGTAGTGCACTACATTCTGACCTGTAAGTAGTTCACTACATTCTTACATGTAAATGGTTCACTACATTCTGACCTGTAAGTAGTTCACTACATTCTTACATGTAAATGGTTCACTACATTCTGACCTGTAAGTAGTTCACTACATTCTGACCTGTAAGTAGTTCACTACATTCTGACCTGTAAGTAGTGCACTACATTTTGACCTGTAAGTAGTGCACTACCTTTTTACCTGTTAGTAGTGCACTACCTTTTTACCTGTAAGTAGTGCAGAACATTCTGACCTATAAGTAGTGCACTACATTCTTACATGTAAAAGGTTCACTACATTCTGACCTGTAAGTAGTGCACTACATTCTCACCTGTAAGTAGAGCACTACATTCTGACCTGTAAGTATTTCACTACATTCTGACCTGTAAGTAGTTCACTACATTCTTACATGTAAATGGTTCACTACATTCTGACCTGTAAGTAGTTTACTACATTCTGACCTCTAAGTAGTTCACTACATTCTGACCTGTGAGTAGTGCACTACATTCTGACCTGTAAGTAGTGCACTACATTCTTACATGTAAATGGTTCACTACATTCTGACCTGTAAGTAGTTCACTACATTCTTACATGTAAATGGTTCACTACATTCTGACCTGTAAGTAGTGCACTACACTCTGACATGTAAGTAGTGCACTACATTCTGACCTGTAAATGGTTCACTACATTCTTACCTGTAAGTAATTCACTACATTCTGACCTGTAAGTAGTGCACTACACTCTGACCTGTAAGAAGTGCACTACATTCTGACTGTAAATGGTTCACTACATTCTGACATGTAAGTAGTGCACTACATTCTGACCTGTAAGTAGTTCACTACACTCTGACATGTAAGTAGTGCACTAAATTCTGACCTGTAAATGGTTCACTACATTCTGACCTGATAATAGTTCACTACATTCTGACCTGTTAGTATTTCACTTCACTCTGACATGTAAGTAGTGCACTACATTCTGACCTGTAAATGGTTCACTACATTCTGACCTGATAATAGTTCACTACATTCTGACCTGTAAGTAGTTTACTACATTCTGACCTGTAAGTAGTGCACTACATTTTGACCTGTAAGTAGTTCACTGCATTCTGACCTGTAAGTAGTTTACTACATTCTGACCTGTAAGTAGTTCACTACAATCTGACCTGTAAGTAGTGCACTACCTTTTTACCTGTAAGTAGTGCACTACATTTTTACCTGTAAGTAGTGCACTACATTCTGACCTGTAAGTAGTTCACTACATTCTTACATGTAAATGGTTCACTACATTCTGACCTGTAAGTAGTTCACTACATTCTTACATGTAAATGGTTCACTACATTCTGACCTGTAAGTAGTTCACTACATTCTGACCTGTAAGTAGTTCACTACATTCTGACATGTAAGTAATGCACTACATTCTGACCTGTAAGTAGTTCACTACATTCTTACATGCAAATGGTTAACTACATTCTGACCTGTAAGTAGTTCACTACATTCTGACCTGTAAGTAGTGTACCACATTTTGACCTGTAAATCGTTCACTACATTCTGACCTGTAAATAGTTCACTACATTCTGACCTGTAAGTAGTTCACTACATTCTGACATGTAAGTAGTGCACTACATTCTGACCTGTAAGTAGTTCACTACATTCTTACATGTAAATGGTTAACTACATTCTGACCTGTAAGTAGTTCACTACATTCTGACCTGTAAGTAGTGTACTACATTTTGACCTGTAAATGGTTCACTACATTCTGACCTGTAAATAGTTCACTACATTCTGACCTGTAAGTAGTGCACTACATTCTGACCTGTAAGTAGTTCACTACATTCTGACCTGTAAGTAGTGCACTACACTCTGACATGTAAGTAGTGCACTACATTCTGACCTGTAAATGGTTCACTACATTCTTACCTGTAAGTAATTCACTACATTCTGACCTGTAAGTAGTGCACTACACTCTGACCTGTAAGTAGTGCACTACATTCTTACATGTAAATGGTTCACTACATTCTGACATGTAAGTAGTGCACTACATTCTGACCTGTAAGTAGTTCACTACACTCTGACATGTAAGTAGTGCACTACATTCTGACCTGTAAATGGTTCACTACATTCTGACCTGATAATAGTTCATTACATTCTGATCTGTAAGTAGTGCACTACACTCTGACCTCCACCTGACTGGTTCTGATGATTCTGTAACATTTGAGTCTTAGTTCTCTTCATTTTTTATCTGTTTGCTCCTCCAGTAGAACATCTTCAGTTCATTCGGTGTCATACTTTTGACTTGTGTAAGTACACTTTTTTGGTTCATCAATAATTCAACGTATAGGCCTACACTAATTTCGAATCACTTTCTCATGGGGGTGGAGTAGCACTTTATAAAGAAAATATCTCAATGCGAGCTTATGTACAACTAGAATGTTCAGAAAGCAATGAAAGATAATACACTCCCACATTAAGATATATGTGTGTTAAGTTACACAGATGAAAGGAAAGGTTTGAGGTTTTGATTCTTTCCATAGGCCGTCACTAATCCTCTCTTTAGCTGTCCTATTACTAATTAGGTATTTGTATATATGTCTTTGGTAATCTCTTAGTGTGAACACTCTTAGTAAAAAAAAAACTTATTGTCAACACTCTCAGTAAACAAATACTTATTGCGAACACTCTTAGTAAACAAATACTTATTGCGAACACTCTTAGTAAACAAAACTTATTGTGAACACTCTTAGTAAACAAATACTTATTGCGAAAACTCTAAGTAAACAAATACTTATTGCAAACACTCTTAGTAAACAAATACTTATTGCGAGCACTCTTAGTGAACTAATATTTATTGCGAAAACTCTAAGTAAACAAATATTTATTGCGAGCACTCTTAGTAAACAAATACTTATTGAGAACACTCTTAGTAAACAAATACTTATTGTGAACACTCTTAGTGAACTAATATTTATTGCGAAAACTCTAAGTAAACAAATATTTATTGCGAGCACTCTTAGTAAACAAATACTTATTGAGAACACTCTTAGTAAACAAATACTTATTGTGAACACTCTTAGTAAACAAATATTTATTGTGAACACTCTTAGTAAACAAATATTTATTGTAAACACTCTTAGTAAACAAATATTTATTGTGAACACTCTTGGTAAACAAATACTTACTGTGAACATATTTGGTAAACAAATACTTAGTGTGAACACTCTTCGTAAACTAATATTTATTGTGAACACTCTTAGTAAACAAATACTTAGTGTGAACACTTTTAGTAAACAAATACTTTTTGCGAACACTCTTAGTAAACAAATACCTAGTGTGAACACTCTTAGTAAACAAATACTTCTTGTGAACACTCTTAGTAAACAAATACTTATTGTGAACACTCTTAGTAAACAAATACTTATTGTGAACACTCTCAGTAAACAAATACTTCTTGTGAACACTCTCAGTAAACAAATACTTCTTGATAAATGCTGTGTCCAGGCCCAGTTGATCGATAACAGTCGATAAAGGTTTGGGTAACGGTCATTCAACGTAGTGGTTTGTTATTGGTTCCACTTGAATGATCTATGTCAATCATATTGTCACGTGACTTGATCTTTACAGGTAGTCCTGGTTTGATTGATCAATGTGTCACGACTGACGGGTAAATAAAGTGTCACATGACAGCGGACACTGGTGTCAGTACTAACCACATTGTTGACAAATTGTAAGTACAAACTGATGAGCAGTGTGCTACTTTACAAATTGAAAGGCAGTGTTTTGTAAAGGTTCAATCTCTTAATCAAAATCCTGAAGAAAAAAACATTTCGTAAAAAAAATAATAATTTTCCTGGTGCTATTAGTGCCTGAATCAGCTAGGAAAAAAAAAGACGTCTGTAACTTATAAGATAAGATAAGACAGTTTCAAGATGAAGATAGAAAACGCGATAAGTGTATGAATTAATTAATTAACAAACATACAGTGAAGAATGAAACAGAAAAACAGAGTGTAGAATGAAACAGAAAAACATAGAGTGTAGAATGAAACAGAAAAACAAAGAGTGAAGAATGAAACAGAAAAACAAAGAGTGAAGAATGAAACAGAAAAACAAAGAGTGAAGAATTAAACAAAAGAACATAGAGTGAAGAATGAAACAGAAAAACATAGAGTGAAGAATGAAACAGAAAAACAAAGAGTGAAGAATGAAACAGAAGAACATAGAGTGAAGAATGAAACAGAAAAACAAAGAGTGAAGAATGAAACAGAAGAACATAGAGTGAAGAATGAAACAGAAAAACAAAGAGTGAAGAATGAAACAGAAGAACATAGAGTGAAGAATGAAACAGAAAAACATAGAGGGAAGAATGAAACAGAAGAACATAGAGTGAAGAATGAAACAGAAAAACATAGAGTGAAGAATGAAACAGAAAAACAAAGAGTGAAGAATGAAACAGAAAAACATAGAGGGAAGAATGAAACAGAAGAACAAAGAGTGAAGAATGAAACAGAAAAACATAGAGTGAAGAATGAAACAGAAAAACAAAGAGTGAATAATGAAACAGAAAAACATAGAGTGAAGAATGAAACAGAAAAACATAGAGTGAAGAATGAAACAGAAAAACATAGAGGGAAGAATGAAACAGAAGAACATAGAGTGAAGAATGAAACAGAAAAACATAGAGTGAAGATTGAAACAGAAAAACAAAGAGTGAAGAATGAAACAGAAAAACATAGAGGGAAGAATGAAACAGAAGAACAAAGAGTGAAGAATGAAACAGAAAAACATAGAGTGAAGAATGAAACAGAAGAACATAGAGTGAAGAATAAAACAGAAGAACATAGAGTGAAGAATGAAACAGAAGAACATAGAGTGAAGAATGAAACAGAAAAACATAGAGTGAAGAATGAAACAGAAAAACAAAGAGTGAAGAATGAAACAGAAGAACATAGAGTGAAGAATGAAACAGAAGAACATGGAAGAATGAAACAGAAGAACATAGAGTGAAGAATGAAACAGAAAAACAAAGAGTGAAGAATGAAACAGAAGAACATAGAGTGAAGAATGAAACAGAAGAACATAGAGGGAAGAATGAAACAGAAAAACAAAGAGTGAAGAATGAAACAGAAAAACAAAGAGTGAAGAATGAAACAGAAAAACATAGAGTGAAGAATGAAACAGAAGAACATAGAGGGAAGAATGAAACAGAAAAACAAAGAGTGAAGAATGAAACAGAAAAACAAAGAGTGAAGAATGAAACAGAAAAACATAGAGTGAAGAATGAAACAGAAGAACATAGAGTGAAGAATGAAACAGAAAAACAAAGAGTTAAGAATGAAACAGAAGAACATAGAGTGAAGAATGAAACAGAAAAACAAAGAGTGAAGAATGAAACAGAAGAACATAGAGTGAAGAATGAAACAGAAGAACATAGAGTGAAGAATGAAACAGATAAACATAGAGTGAAGAATGAAACAGAAAAACAAAGAGTGAAGAATGAAACAGAAGAACATAGAGGGAAGAATGAAACAGAAGAACATAGAGTGAAGAATGAAACAGAAAAACATAGAGGGAAGAATGAAAAAGAAGAACATAGAGTGAAGAATGAAACAGAAGAACATAGAGTAAAGAATGAAACAGAAGAACATAGAGGGAAGAATGAAACAGAAGAACATAGAAGGAAGAATGAAACAGAAGAACATAGAGTGAAGAATGAAACAGAAGAACAAAGAGGGAAGAATGAAACAGAAAAACATAGAGGGAAGAATGAAACAGAAGAACAAAGAGTGAAGAATGAAACAGAAAAACATAGAGTGAAGAATGAAACAGAAGAACATAGAGTGAAGAATAAAACGGAAGAACATAGAGTGAAGAATGAAACAGAAAAACATAGAGTGAAGAATGAAACAGAAAAACATAGAGTGAAGAATGAAACAGAAAAACAAAGAGTGAAGAATGAAACAGAAGAACATAGAGTGAAGAATGAAACAGAAGAACATAGAGGGAAGAATGAAACAGAAGAACAAAGAGTGAAGAATGAAACAGAAGAACATAGAGGGAAGAATGAAACAGAAGAACATAGAGGGAAGAATGAAACAGAAGAACATAGAGTGAAGAATGAAACAGAAAAACATAGAGTGAAGAATGAAACAGAAAAACAAAGAGTGAAGAATGAAACAGAAAAACAAAGAGTGAAGAATGAAACAGAAGAACATAGAGTGGAGAATGAAACAGAAGAACATAGAGTGAAGATCGAAACAGAAGAACATAGAGTGAAGAATGAAACAGAAGAACATAGAGTGAAGAATGAAACAGAAGAACATAGAGTGAAGAATGAAACAGAAAAACAAAGAGTGAAGAATGAAACAGAAGAACATAGAGTGAAGAATGAAACAGAAAAACAAAGAGTGAAGAATGAAACAGAAGAACATAGAGGGAAGAATGAAACAGAAAAACAAAGAGTGAAGAATGAAACAGAAAAACATAGAGTGAAGAATGAAACAGAAAAACATAGAGTGAAGAATGAAACAGAAGAACATAGAGGGAAGAATGAAACAGAAAAACAAAGAGTGAAGAATGAAACAGAAAAACATAGAGTGAAGAATGAAACAGAAAAACATAGAGTGAAGAATGAAACAGAAGAACATAGAGTGAAGAATGAAACAGAAAAACAAAGAGTGAAGAATGAAACAGAAGAACATAGAGTGAAGAATGAAACAGAAAAACATAGAGTGAAGAATGAAACAGAAGAACATAGAGTGAAGAATGAAACAGAAGAACATAGAGGGAAGAATGAAACAGAAGAACATAGAGTGAAGAATGAAACAGAAAAACAAAGAGTGAAGAATGAAACAGAAGAACATAGAGGGAAGAATGAAACAGAAGAACATAGAGTGAAGAATGAAACAGAAAAACATAGAGGGAAGAATGAAAAAGAAGAACATAGAGTGAAGAATGAAACAGAAGAACATAGAGGGAAGAATGAAACAGAAGAACATAGAGGGAAGAATGAAACAGAAGAACATAGAGGGAAGAATGAAACAGAAGAACATAGAGTGAAGAATGAAACAGAAGAACATAGAGGGAAGAATGAAACAGAAAAACATAATGGGAAGAATGAAACAGAAGAACATAGAGGGAAGAATGAAACAGAAAAACAAAGAGTGTAGAATGAAACAGAAGAAGATAGAGTGAAGAATAAAACAGAAGAACATAGAGGGAAGAATGAAACAGAAAAACACAGATTCGGTAACAACACTTAACTAAGTTCATCTCTCAACCAGTCAGCAGTAAATAGCTCAAGATGTGAATGTTCCATTTTTAGTCTATTAGACTTTGTCACGCTATGATGTAAACAATATGGTGGACACTTCAGTGTTATTCTACAACTTTGACATTGGTAGGTATTAGAAATCACGAGTCTCTGAGTATAATAAAAGTTCACACTGTCAACAAATAAACTAAAGTGAACTTTTAAGTCATTGAAGAAATATTTTTTTTCTAATTCTGAAACTATTCTGTTGGCGTGCACTGATGTCCAGATAACGGGCCACGAACTAACCACTTTGGCCTGCACACACGTGTAGTTGTAAAATGGTTCATCATTTAAATATTTAGTTCTAGACCCCCCCCCCTTTCTCTCTCTCCTACATATCTAGACTACAAAGTAGAATATAAGGCGTATGTATGCATTTATGTATGTATGTATGAATGTACGTATGTATGTGCCGAATAGAAATCAAAACCGTTTGACAAATATTGATAAAACTAGGCATAAATGTTCCTTGGGTACTAACTGGGACCGTAGTGTATGTATTGTAGCCCTAAAATAAACTTAAGACCCTGAAAAAAAAAGTTGACCGACTCTATGAAAGTATAGTATGTTATAAATCTAGGCCATGTTTACATGATAAGAGCAGCTTTAGTTAAAGAATGTATAAAAAATGCTTTAGAAAAACAAATTTGAATGTTAATTTGATTAAAATATGAAATGAAATAAAAATTCAAAATATAGTTTATTGATTTTATTATTTAATAAAATTAACCTTCAAATGTGTGTTTCAAAAGAATGTTTACATAAATTCGTTCCTGATATCTGCGAATTTAGAATTCATGACTTACATTCTTTCATAAGACATTACCCAAAACTCTAATTCAACTCAAAGATGATTGAACTTTTTCTTCGTAAAGATATTTTTTTAATTAAACACATGAACATACATTCATTTCATATTTTAATCAAATGAACAGTCAAATTTGTTTTTCTAAAGCAATTTTTCATACATTCGTTCGCTATAGCTGCGAAGCCGTGTCGACATACATTTTAATAGTTCCATTCATGAGTCGCGTACATCTAACAAGATATGTCACGCATGCGCCGATCGAAGGCTTCACGCAAGCGCAGAACGAAATCTTTCGCAGCCATTATTTAACTCTAGATCCATATATATTGTTACGATCTTCTTTCCTCTACTATCCAGGCTCTCTTCAAACTGCACCACACGACACAACGAACTTAAAGAACCTCACAACTCCTCAGGGCTCCAAAATAACAGTAGCAATTTAATTTCAAATACATCACAACACTGTACAGTTGGCAACAATATAACAATAACTGTCCAAAAACCTAGCCTTGCTCCTTGGGTGGATGGGTGGATGGGTGGATGGGTGGATGGGTGGATGGATGGATGGATGGATGGATGGATGGATGGATGGATGGATGGATGGATGGATGGATAGATGGATGGATGGATAGATAGATAGATAGATAGATAGATAGATAGATAGATAGATGTTCGTCATACTTTAACACATAAACATACAAAATAAAGTTAATTTCAAATTTAAATCAAATATATGTACGCCTTCAAGCAAATATTTTTATTTTAAAAATGGATTTAGGACATATATATGTAACCACGATGAAAAGAAGTACTTTGCACTCAAAAAGAAATGACATGTTAGATAGCACTAGAAAGACATGAAATACAAGCCATTTCGAAGACACGTCTGACACATACTGCTCTGTTAAGGAACATGCACATGATAACGTAACGGTCTGTCCTGAAATCAGAACATGATGAGCACGCTGAAGAGTTCTTGTTTTCATTGAAACTTTACAACGTGTTGACTTTATATAGGTCAGGTCATGATGATACAGGTCAATAGGTCAGCCTCCGTGCAGACCTGTCTTTAAATAGATTTCTTTTGAACAATCTTCACTGAAGAACATAGTTTGATATCTTGTTAGCCTCTAGCAAGCTTGCATCTTTCATCTTTCTCTTCAGTTTCATCTTTGTTTCTCTAGTAGCTTGCATCTTTCTTTTCAGTTTCATCTTTGTTTCTCTAGTAGCTTGCATCTTTCTTTTCAGTTTCATCTTTGTTTCTCTAGTAGCTTGCATCTTTCTTTTCAGTTTCATCTTTGTTTCTCTAGTAGCTTGCATCTTTCTTTTCAGTTTCATCTTTGTTTCTCTAGTAGCTTGCATCTTTCTTTTCAGTTTATCTTTGTTTCTCTAGTAGCTTGCATCTTTCTTTTCAGTTTCATCTTTGTTTCTCTAGTAGCTTGCATCTTTCTTTCAGTTTCATCTTTGTTTCTCTAGTAGCTTGCATCTTTCTTTCAGTTTCATCTTTGTTTCTCTAGTAGCTTGCATCTTTCTTTTCAGTTTCATCTTTGTTTCTCTAGTAGCTTGCATCTTTCTTTTCAGTTTCATCTTTGTTTCTCTAGTAGCTTGCATCTTTCTTTTCAGTTTCATCTTTGTTTCTCTAGTAGCTTGCATCTTTCTTTTCAGTTTCATCTTTGTTTCTCTGCCATTTTGCATCTTTCTTCATTCACATGGCTTCAAGTGTCACACTTTTTTGGCTTTGTAGAAATAAAAAATTGAATTCAGGTTTATTTTAGACTGTTGCTGTGGCGTATCGAGGGTGCCTGGGGTAGCACGGCCTGTCGGAGTCCCAACCCCATCTCCCAATAATGCCCGTATTGTTGCATAAGAACAGCCACTAGTAAGCAGCAACAAAAAATCGTACATAGAATCTATATTGTAAGCGCAAAATGCCACTTACTGATTCATGTAACTATGTATCAAGAGATCTCAACAACTGCAGAATGGATTGGTATGGAATTTCGTACGCAGGTTTCTTTTACTTCTTAGATGTTTTCTAAGGCACGGTTTCGACATAAAATCAGCCGCATTTCTATTAAATTTTTGTATGTTATTTTAAATAAATCAACCAATATTTAATTTGTCTTAAGTCAATGTATTTTTAAATCTTCTTCAGTTTAGACACCGTCGAAAAAAAAGAAATAACGCAAGAGCAGTAAAAAGATCCAGTCTATTTTTGTTCTCAAGAAAGTAAGAAATGATCTCATGTTTGTGTGTGAGTAGATACTAGACTAAGTAGCACTGTCTTTCTTCATCGTCAACATGGGATAATGAGTGCCACAAATAAAATTAAATGCAATTGTTTTTCTCGTACCAAAAAAAAAAATCAAAAGTTCCAGAGACAGAGAGAAAAACAGAAAGAGAGGGGAAGAGAGAAATAGGGACAAGGAGAGGAGAGAGAGAACGAAAACTATGTGTGTAACTTTGTGTGTGTGTCGAGGGGGCGACGTTTCGTTCCAATTCCAAACTCTATGTCAAAGTACATGCCAATGCAAAGGAGGACACAAAATAGGTTCCAGACACAGAAAAGTAAAGAAGAGAAATAAAGAGAGAAAGTGAACAGGATATTCCAATTCCAAGTAAGATGTTCTAGAAATCAGGGCCTGACAATACATAAAGTAAAAGGTTGAAAAGAGAAGACTCTTATTGTAAGTGGGAACAAAAAAGAGAGGATGTTCGGACTTAATGAAATCAAAACAACGGGCGCGTCTCAATTTTTGGAAAGAACGGTGTTGCTACTTTATAGACTACTTTTATTTTTTGGCAATGTTTTTCTATTTTGTTACTTCCTACGCTCCGGCGTCCAGCTGCCCTCGCCCCTACTCGGTATATACCTGGACTTTTTGCTGCTCTCCCCCCCCCCCCCCACTCATAAAACCGAGTGAGACTTGGCCACCAGGTACTTAATCCAGATCTTATTTACTACGTTCTCTATAATATGTATATGTGTGCAGTGCATGTTTGTAGGTGCGCATACATATGTGTTGGCCAACAAGATTACGTACCACATAGTTTATAAAGCGTTTGATTACAGAGACTTCGGTAGACTTAGGCTAGACCTTTTGTCAGCTGTATGCACTCAACTGGTGAAAGCAGTGGCGTAGCTGGGATGGGGGAGGGACGAGAATTGAGGGGGTCCCTAAATGAGTGTTCGAAATTGGTTTGTTTTTTATTAAATATTACCCAAAATGCAGGGGACCAAAGAGGCCAACCCCCCCCCGGCCCCCAAATGATGGCAAATTCCTAGCTACGCCACTGGGTGAATGTAGTTGCATTCTAAAACTAGAAGTGCGCGTGAGGTAGTAGATAAAGAGAAGCATGGAGAAACATTTTGAGTCAACATCACTGCTGCCGTGTCTTCCACTTATCTACCGTTTGAACAGAGAATGGTTTTCATAGACTGGGTAGAATGGATGATACAACTAATTAGACAGATGAATACAGTACACAGTGAATCTTGTGTAGTCTTGTGGTGAGATAAAAGATTGCTTGCAGGCCAAAGTTTGCGCCTGTAGAGTTTTAACATGTATGTTTATATAGAC
Source organism: Biomphalaria sudanica (assembly GCA_036873155.1). NCBI lineage: Eukaryota > Metazoa > Mollusca > Gastropoda > Planorbidae > Biomphalaria > Biomphalaria sudanica. The sequence goes on along the minus strand of JAZGLO010005700.1, from coordinate 384,112 downwards.
TTTATTTACATTTTAAATGATCTATCTATCTATCTATCTATCTATCTATCTATCTATCTATCTATCTATCTATCTATCTGTCTATCTATCTATCTATCTATCTATCTATCATGTCTACTCGATTAAAAAAAAAGTTATTCTTATACCAACTATAATCTAGGAATGCATTTGATTTTTTCTTCATGTTTCCTTCACGTTTTTTGTTTTTTATGAAACAGGGGATAACGTTTGGATGACGTCTTTAGTGACATCTTTAGTGACGTCTACTTGATTTCGAACCGTCTAAAACACTAGGCAACACATTAAGTATTTGCACTGGAGAATGTATCAAGTGCTGTACCTAGTTGCCGCCTAATGTATAAGAAAATGAAACATTTCAAGTGTATTCGTTCCTAAGAATAAGTTCAGAGTTCACCATGTTCATTTTGTTTTGTTCACGAAACTTTAAAAAAACTACTCAACACAAAACATGAACACTAAACATGAACACTAAACATGAACACTAAACAAAGGTTGAAATTATTTTCTATCTAGATGTATTTGATTCCGATGGTTCATACTTTATTAACCTTCCTCTCTAAATACTAGACTGCTAGACAAGTGATTAGACTATTAAAGTTGTGTAGCCAAGTTTCAAGTGAGTTATTTCTTCAGTCTGAGAGAGCTATATAGTCGCGGCATCATGAACATCAAAGACTTTATCGAAAATGTTCAAATCACCAGCTGTGAACGTAAGGGAAAAAAGGGAGCTCATTAGCACAAACAAACTAGCGAATGTCAGAAAAACATTTTGCATACAGATCACATTCTGAACGAGAATAGGAAAAAAGAAAAGCTATTTGCTTTGTATTTCTTTGTTTCAGTTCTAGACCTTTCTTACATTTTCCCCTTGCTAAAAGACTGATGTAAATATGAAGCAGAAATTTTTTATAACTAAAATGTTACGTTGATTGTCATCCCATATAGTTTGTCTAGATTTAAATTTCTTATGAGCCAAAGTTGTGTCCTTGTGAATGTATTTGTTGAACTGTATCTTGTGTGTTACTTAGTTTTAGAATCAACCAATCAGCTCACAGACTAACTGCGATGAACACAAAGAACGTAAACCATTAAAGTGTTTACATTGTTCAATATGTTTTCATTAGTTGCACTAGAGCTAAACGAAATCATTTATGTTACTAGAGAAAAAAACAGTTTGAATCCTCTGGGTATAAAGGTACAATTTCTAAAGATTTAATATCAATAATACACTTTTAAAAACGAAGAGTTCAACTTCTTCTGTTGGCATGAAATACAAGAAACTACTGCTCCCATTCTAGGACTGGAAGTAAGTAGGCTACTTATACTGCCCCCAATCTAGGACTGGAAGAAAGTAGGCTACTACTACTACTGCCCCCATTTTAGGACTGGAAGAAAGTAGGCTACTACTACTACTGCCCCCATTCTAGGACTGGAAGGAAGTAGGCTGCTACTACTGCCCCCATTCTAGGACTGGAAGAAAGTAGGCTGCTACTACTGCCCCCATTCTAGGACTGGAAGGAAGTAGGCTGCTACTACTGCCCCCATTCTAGGACTGGAAGGAAGTACGCTACTACTACTGCTCCTATTCTAGGACTGGTAGGAAGTAGGCTGCTACTACTGCTCCAATTCTAGCACTGGAAGGAAGTAGGCTGCTACTACTGCCCCCATTCTAGGACTGTAAGAAAGTAGGCTGCTACTACTGCCCCCATTCTAGGACTGGAAGAAGGTAGGCTGCTACTACTGCCCCCATTCTAGGACTGGAAAGAAGTAGGCTGCTACTACTGCCCCCATTCTAGGTCTGGAAGAATATAGGCTGCTACTACTGCCCCCATTCTAGGACTGGAAGGAAGTAGGCTACTACTACTACTGCCCCCATTCTAAGACTGGAAGGAAGTAGGCTGCTACTACTGCTCCCATTCTAAGACTGGAAGGATGTAGGCTACTACTACTACTGCCCCCATTCTAGGACTGGAAGGAAGTAGGCTACTACTACTACTGCCCCCATTCTAGGACTGGAAGGAAGTAGGCTACTACTACTGCTCCCATTCTAGGACTGGAAGGAAGTAGGCTACTACTACTACTGCCCCCATTCTAGGACTGGAAGGAAGTAGGCTACTACTACTACTGCCCCCATTCTAGGACTGGAAGGAAGTAGGCTGCTACTACTGCTCCTATTCTAGGACTGGAAGGAAGTAGGCTGCTTCTACTGCCCCCATTCTTTTTTTTTTCATGACACTTGCTGTCACACAAAGTTTGTGCTAAAAAAAAACCTCAGTACATTGACTTCCTAATTATCGACTATGAAGAAAAAAATACATAATTGAAAACTGATTTAATCTTTAAATTATAGGTGAACATTTTGACATGGACACGTTCGCCTATTATTCTTTAGTACGGTGACTGGGTTAGAAACTTAAGAATTATTCAAGCATGAAGGGGAAAGTTCATTGATAATGTCAACACTAATTGATCTTTAGAAGGATTGGCTGTGTCCTCTGTTCTGTGTGTCTAGTGTGTTGCATTACTATCAAACTTGTTTCTGTTTTAGATTTTCCTCTGTCTTTTTAACGATGTGTTCAACTGCATTTTTTACAATTTAAATACATCCATAATATAAAGCGGCAAGTAAGGCGTATGTATGTATGTATGTATTTATGTATGTTACAGTAGGTATGTATGCATGTCACGAATGAAAATCCAAACCGTTTGACTAATTTTGATAAAACTTGCTTTGATACTAACGGGAATACGAACATATGTAAAGTATCCCTAAAACAAAGTGAAGATCCTCAAAACAAAAGTTGCCCAACTCTATAAAAGTATTACATTTTTTTTGGATCTAGTTCATGTAGACCAAACATTTTGCGAATGCTAAATCTTAGATCTAATTCTAGGATCGCAAAGATCGTTTTCTACTTGAACACATGAACATACAAAACATAGGACATACATCTCGCGAGATCTAGATCTTGATCTACTTTTCGCAAAGATTGTTTTTTGTTGTTTTTTTACTTTTACACATTTCATTATTTAATCAAATTTAACCTTCAAATTTGTTTCTCAAAAAGATGAGGCTCTATATGGGGGGATGTTATACTAACACAAAATAATTTATAAGCTTATTGAGCCCTTGCATTCACTCTTATACTGATAGATGAAGAATGTTTAGTGAAAGTAGATATATTTACCTTATTTAAACAAATGAATCTAATTTCACTCTAGTACTAAAACTATATTAGACCTATCCTTACAAGTGTTTAGTTCGGTTTACGTTGGATGTAGATCAATACGAGTTCAAAGTGTTTAGTCATTAAGTGACTAGGTTACTAGGGCATTCATAGTTCTTGATAGTTCTTGTATTCTAGATCTAGATCTACATAAAATTAAAATAATATTTTACAATTAAATTTATAAAAAATCATTCTTTGCTTGGGTAAACAACCTGATTCTTATCCTAACCTATATATGTAAAGATCTAAATAATTAAGTAGGCCTATAAACTATAAGAGATCATGATTAGACATAAATCTACATTTACATCTACATGTATCATGGGGTTAGCCGGGGAGGGGGTTGGGGTTCAACCCGAAATGAAATCCCCGAAAGGGGGGGGGGAGTCGGAATTTAGTGACTGATTTTTTGCTTTGATTTTGTTTAAATTAGGGGATATTTTAGTATTACTTGCCCCAGCGCAGCCAAGGAGGTTTTGAGTTTAAAACCCCCTACTAGGAGGTTTTGCTGTTTAATCCCCCTCTTCTATAAAAAAAATAATGCAAACGACAATACCCAAAATTCCAAGAGCATGGCTAAGGAAAATTTTAAACCCCCCTCCGAATTTTTTTTACGATAAAACCCCCTCTTTAATATAAGACTAATGCACCAGATTATATGAGAGTAGCCAAGAGCGGTTATACGTTTAAACCCCCTCTCCCATCCAGCGGGGTTTGAAGTTAAAAACCACCTCTTCAATTAAAAAACAAAAGCAAATTACACACTCAAAAGTCTATGAGCGTAGCCAAAGTGGGTTTGGAGTTTAACCCCCCTTCATCGGGTTTGAAGCTAAAAAAATACCCGTTCAATATAAAAAAAGCAAATTACACACTCAAAATGCTATGAGCGTAGCCAAAGGGGGGGGTGAGTTAAACCCCCTCCTCCAGAAGGCTTTAAGTTTAGAATCCCCCTACAGTTTTAAATCCTCCTGCAGAGAGTTTTGAGATTTAAAACCCATCTTATCAATATTTTTTTGCGCTATATATATCTAGAATGTCCCTCGAAGAATACTATTCACCAGGGCTGCCTCTTTATTACTAGATATTTTTTTTGACTAGGAAAAAAAGTCCATTTTAAAAGAACGAAAATTGTGTATTGTCCTGGGTTGCCACCCTGAAATGTTTGAGAAACACTAACCTAATGTGTTTCATGGAGGTCCTCAAAGCAGTGGACACCAGGTGGGAAGAGGCTTCAGACATTGCCAGTGACAGATTTTTGTGGAGGCAGCTTGCCGCCAAATGCGCCGAACGGCACCGGAGGATCTAAGTCCTAAGTTAGAATAGCAGATTAGGTTTTTGAACTAAATCTTTTAATAGCAAGAAAATGTACTGTAGATACCTCAGAATATGCATTTTTTTGGCATTAAATACCGGAAATAGTGCTTGGCGGCTGGGCTACGCCCCGAATCCCACTGGAGTAGCTCGCAGCACTCTCCTAGACCCCCTTGCTGGCAAGGGCGGAGCGTCTACAATTTTTCCACTAACTCCAGAAAGAACCTATTCTAGGATACAATAAACGTCTTCCGAAAGAATGAATGGTTAGAATGTAATATCACACAAACACACACATGTGTATATATATATATATATATATATATATATATATATATATATATATATATATATATATATATATATATATATATATATATATATATATATATATGACCGGGAGGGAGAAACCCCCTCCCCCCAAAATCCCTTCCCCGAAAAAAAATCCTGGCTACGCCCATGCCATGTATTATATAGAAAATCTACATATATTCTAGTAGTATGTAGACGCTGGATCTAGATCTAAGTATACATACTAGCAAATGTTTTTTTTTTGTAATGGATTGAGGTCTTTTTTGTTGATCTCCTTCCTAGTATTTCTCCATTGTGACGTCCATGTGTGGGACTACTAGGGTAACTAGTGTAGGACTTACTCAGCCGGGCTCCTGTTCAGCTTTATAGGGAGTGTAACATGTCGTGGCTCGTCTGCCAGGGCACCCCTGAAGTTTTTTAGTTATTATATTAGGTAATCATACAGAACAGGTGATGGTAATAAGTAACATATTTCAGTTAACAAAGAAACATTTGTTGAAAATGTAATCAAGGAAGGTACGACTATTAAGAAGGACAGAACTTGACTCCATAGTTCAACACATTTTTCTTCAACACAACATCATATAAAATATCACTGTCTGGTATTGCAATCTGAACATTAAAAATAAAACAGACACAAAAACAAAACTCTTATTTTTTTTCATGGCGATCCAATCATTACATAGAAACAATCTGATATAAACTTTTCGCATGTAAATTATGAGTGAGACTGGTGTGAATGTTTTATAGTGTTATTTGTTTGGTGTAATGCACAAATTGTAAGAAAAATTTCTTTATGGATAATAAAGATTATTATTATTATTATTATTTTACCTAATGTGAGCTTGCGCTCCCTGAGCTAGTTTTATATGTATTTTTGTTGTATAGGTTAGACTTTTTTTGTATATTTTATATTATAGGTTAGTGTCAGATTTTATAATTGTACTTCCGCATATTTATATAGGTTAGTGCTGGATAGTATAAAAGTGATGTACTACATGCTGTCTTAAAACAGTTGAGTGTACATTTGACCAGTGGTCAGTACCATATAACTGTCTGTGTGACAGCTGAAGATCTTTGTGGTCTGTCGTCTAATTATTTTATTATCCTGTACCTGGGACGGCCTGTAAGTTTGTAACTTTTTTATATTTTCTTTTACTAGATCTATGTCACACTGTGTGTGAATATGCTAGATATATTTTTAGTTTTATTTTTTAGTTTAGAGCATGTGATTTAAAGATGGCGGCGTCCATCAGTCCTGCTTTTCTAGATCTAATAGAATATATGATTTAATGTATTGCAGGCTATTGTTACTGCTGTGTTACTGCTTTTAGTTGCTGAAAGTAACTGCTATGTTACTGCTTTTAGTTGCTGAAAGTAACTGCTGATTATAACTGCTATTACTCTTGCTGTAGATCTAGAATATAGTGTAATTTTTGTTTTGTAGTACTTTGTAAAATATGGCAAGAAGGTGCTGTGCCACAAGACCTGCGGGATGCTAAAATCATTACACTGTATAAGAACAAAGGTGACAGAAGCGACTGCAACAATTACAGGGGAATCTCCCTCTTAAGTATTGTAGGCAAAGTCTTTGCTCGAGTGATACTTCCCAGGCTACAAAAACTCGCTGATCGGGTCTACCCAGAATCACAATGCGGCTTCCGCTCAGGGAGATCCACGATTGACATGATTTTCTCCATCCGCCAACTCCAGGAAAAGTGCAGAGAACAAAGGATGCCTTTATACATTTCGTTTATTGACCTGACAAAGGCCTTCGATCTAGTTAGCAGAGATGGCCGCTTTAAAATTTTACAGTTAATAGGCTGCCCACCCAAGCTACTAAATGTAATCATATCTTTCCACCAAAATATGATGGGCACAGTGCAATTCAACGGTGCCAGCTCTGAAAGTTTCAGTATAAACAGCGGAGTTAAACAAGGATGTGTCCTGGCCCCAACCCTCTTTGGAATACTATTTTCACTGCTAATCCACAACGCGTTTGACAAATCCACTGAAGGCATCTATCTCCATTCCAGATTTGATGGCAAACTCCTAAATATTGCCAGACTGAGGGCCAAAACTAAAATCAGAGCCACCCTCGTAAGAGATATGCTATTCGCGGATGACGCAGCGGTAGTGGCACACACACAAGAGGAACTTCAGTCACTAATGTCCCGCTTCTCTCAGGCCTGTAAAGAATATGGCTTGACTATTAGCACGAAGAAAACAAATGTTATGGGACCACCTACTACAGCACCACCCTCCATCCTCATTGACGATAACAAGCTGGACGCCGTAAACGAATTTTGCTATCTGGGATCCACAATTACAGATGACCTGTCCCTAGAAGAGGAGATGAAAAAACGCATAGGGAAGGCTGCCTCGACATTCGGACTCAGACTAAGAGTTTGGGATAACCATAAGCTAACCACGGTGACCAAAATGGAAGTCTACAAGGCATGCGTTATGAGCACACTGCTATATGGCAGTGAATCATGGACCACCTACGCAAAGCAAGAGAGAAAACTAAACTCATTCCATTTGAGATGTCTCCGTAGGATCTTGAATGTCACATGGAAAGAAAAAGTGTGCAATACTGAGATCCTTGCGCGATCAGGTATTCCCAGCATTTTTACAGCCCTCAGACAACGCCGTTTGCGCTGGCTTGGACATGTTCGCCGGATGGAGGACAAGCGCATCCCGAAAGTCATCCTCTATGGTCAACTCGCGACTGGCACAAGAAAAACTGGTCGCCCCCATCTCCGTTACATAGATGTAATAAAACGCGACCTCAAATCAGTGAACATCAATACTGACAATTGGGAAGACATAGCTCTAGACCGCAACAGGTGGAGAGAGACAGTGACAAAGAAAGCTATGGACAGTGAAAGTACATGGGTCTCAGCCCAGGAAGAAAAACGCACAAACCGAAAAACGGCCAGCTCCTCTACCACCGAAGCAAAAGCCAAGGGGACCCTAACCTGCGCTATCTGTGGACGGGAGTGTCTCTCCAAAATAGGGCTCCACAGCCACATGAGGAAGTGTGCTCTGAGATGAACCATAGTCGTCCTACGACTGAAGGAGGCCAATGAATGAGTGTAGCCTTAGTGGCTTAGATTAGTAAACTTAGTTATAAGTTATAGTCTGTTTCTGTTCTTAGGGAATGCTAATACTAGGGTACTAAGGCTAAGGTATTCTTGTTTTAGTTGTAGTTATGGGTTGGTTATAGTATAAGTAGAATATTGTAGATCTAGACTAGTTTATTGTAGTGTGTTTGTGTAGATCTAGGTCTAGTATAGTAGTTGTCTTGAAGTGATTTAGTTCTTTTTAGTTAGATAGTTGTTTTGATCAGTTTGTGTTAGATAGTTGGTTTGGTTAGTTTTTAGTGGCGTTGAGTCAGATGGTTTTAGTTAGTATTAGTTGTTCTCGTTGTAGTGTATATATTTTATTATTGATTTATATTTTTGTATGTTAATAAAGTTCCGTTTTGTTTATTTATCCTAAACTAAAGTTTGTTATCTTGTTTTCATTTAGTTTAGGTTAGTATAGCTAGTATGTCTGGTTACTTAGGCGACTCTAGCCCCTTGGTAACCATACCGAGGTGCACAGATTGAGCCCACCCAGTAGCGCTAACATCTGCCTACTGTTGGTAAATTTTAATGTTGAGCAGTAAGAATAGGTGTCTCCCACTCGCGCCTGCCTGACCTGCTCACACTAATGCAATGCATGTACACTTGGTCATAATCAAACAAACTCCACACTTTAAAGAACAAGACTAATTTATTTAGATTACTGGTGAATAAAAATATTATTTTGATAAATGTATTTTATGAATAAAACATTGTATATTAATATTTGACACATAGCCTAATGCTGTTCTAGTCATCCTAGTCCAAGTAGGAAATCAAGAATTCATTTTGTACTTTGCTTGACGTTGTTTGGGCAGAGCAGAGTGCCCAGGCATTCATTGTTTGCAATGAGAAAATACAAACGCCACTTAAATGTTTGTTTCAATGGAGTTAGCTTGTCTCAATTTTTTTTTTTGATTCGTTGTGTTGCCAAGTTTTTAAACCGATGTTTATCTTCCGGTTGTCATCGGCTGCTTGGCTACGTGACGCTACTCTTGAAGCTCCCCTAGTCCGTCCAACTAAAACTTCATTCTGACCCATTCACTGACCAAGATCCAATCCAGAGATCAATGACTTTAGCCACACATGTTCGCACATGTTGATCTTAATGGTGGCACACATTTAATGGTCAATTACTGGTCGGTCGTCTAGTTCCTGCATGTTGGAATTTTTTTAAGGAAATTGCTATAGACGTCCTTTTTATCTTTATTAGCATGTCCTCTTGATTTACTATTAGCAAGTCGACTTGATTTACTATTAGCATGTCCTCTTGATTTACTATTAGCAAGTCGACTTGATTTACTATTAGCAAGTCGACTTGATTTACTATTAGCATGTCCTCTTGATTTACTATTAGCAAGTCGACTCGATTTACTATTAGCATGTCCTCTTGATTTACTATTAGCAAGTCGACTTGATTTACTATTAGCATGTCCTCTTGATTTACTATTAGCAAGTCGACTTGATTTACTATTAGCATGTCCTGTTGATTTACTATTAGCATGTCCTGTTGATTTACTATTTCCATGTCCTGTTGATTTACTATTAGCATGTCCTCTTGATTTACTATTAGCATGTCCTCTTGATTTACTATTAGCAAGTCGACTTGATTTACTATTAGCATGTCCTCTTGATTTACTATTAGCATGTCCTGTTGATTTACTATTTCCATGTCCTGTTGATTTACTATTAGCATGTCCTCTTGATTTACTATTAGCATGTCCTCTTGATTTACTAATAGCATGTCCTGTTGATTTACTATTAGCATGTCCTATTGATTTACTATTAGCATGTCCTGTTGATTTACTATAATCATGTCCTAATGATTTACTATTACTATGTCCTGTTGATTTACTAAAACCATGTTTTGTTGGTTTACTATTATCATGTCCTGTTGATTTACTATTAGCATGTCCTGTTGATTTACTATTACTATGTCCTGTTGATTTACTATTATCATGTCCTCTTGATTTACTATTACTATGTCCTGTTGATTTACTATTATCATGTCCTCTTGATTTACTATTAGCATGTCCTGTTGATTTACTATTACTATGTCCTGTTGATTTACTATTATCATGTCCTCTTGATTTACTATAACTATGTCCTGTTGATTTACTATTATCATGTCCTCTTGATTTACTATTAGCATGTCCTGTTGATTTACTATTACTATGTCCTGTTGATTTAATATTATCATGTCCTCTTGATTTACTATTACTATGTCCTGTTGATTTACTATTAGCATGTCCTCTTGATTTACTATTAGCATGTCCTGTTGATTTACTATTAGCATGTCCTGTTGATTTACTATTAGCATGTCCTGTTGATTTACTATTAGCATGTCCTGTTGATTTACTATTAGCATGTCCTGTTGATTTACTATTATTATGTCCTGTTAATTTTCTATTACCATTTCCTGTTGGTTTACTATTTCCATGTCCTGTTAATTTACCATTACCATTTTCTCTTGATTGACTATTACCATGTCCTCTTGATTTACTATTAGCATGTATTATTGATTTACAATTAGCATGTCCTGTTGATTTACTATTAGCATGTCCTAATGATTTACTATAACTATGTCCTGTTGAATTACTAAAACCATGTTTTGTTGATATACTATTAGCATGTTCTCTCGAACTCTTGTAGCACGTATCTCAACGTGTAAGTAGTGGTGTCTAGTTTGTCTTGTATTAAAAAGATTCAATTTTCTTGCAGCTGATTGTCTTGTTGGATTGAATGACATCTGCCCCCAGGAGTTGTATAAACACTGAACTTAACTTTGTGCAACTGTGTTTCTTTCTCGTTTGGTCAGAAATCAAAACCATTTGATCAATCTGGATAAAACGTGGCAGAAATGTTCCTTGGATACTAACTAGAACCGTAACGTATGTAAAGAAGCCCTAATATAAGCTTAAGACCGTCAAAAGAAAAAGTTTCCCAACTCTATGAAAGTATTACTATTTCATGGATCTAGGTCAGGTGTGGGCAAATTACGACCCGCGGGACAAATGCGGCCCGCCGGAGTGTTTTATGCGGCCCCCGAACACCTATAGAAATCAGGATTTCTCACAGATATTACATTTTTAAAAAAAATGCAAATATATTAAAAATAAATAATTTAAAACATTTATGGAAACTTCTGATTCTTCTACTTATGATGAAGAAGCTAAAGAAACATTGTCTATACATGTAATTCTAAAAAGGCTGAAGAAAGCGAAGAATATTGTTATTAGCAATATTTCGAAACATTCAGTCAAAGACACAAACTCAGGCCAGTAGTTATTCTATGCTTCGATGATTTGTGTTAAATGCATGGGCGTAGACAGATTTTTTTTTCGGGGAGGTTTGGGGGAGGGATTCCCGCCCCTCGCCCCCCCCCCCTTAGCCCGCCGTGGAAAAAAATTATATATATATATGTGTGTGTGTACATAATTAATCTTTATTACATTCTGACCCTTTCAGAAGACGTTTATTGTGCCCTAGAATAAACTCTTCCTGGAATTAGTGGAAAACTTCTAGACTCCCCGCCCTTGCTAGCAAGGGGGTCTGGGGGAGCTCGTAGCGCCCCCCAGCGCGGGGCAAAGCCCCGCCGCCGAGCACTATTTCTGGTATTGAAAGCCAACAAAATGCATATTCTGAGGTATCTACAGTGCATTATCTTGTTATTAAAAAGTTTTATTTCAAAAAAACTAATTTGCTATTCAAACTGACTTAGACCCTCCCGCGCCGTTCTTCGCATTTTCTCTTATTTTGCGTAATTCATTTTGTCGGAGAACATGTCCCGCAACACATCATGCGACGCTCTGTCCGACTCCCAGTTCGGCATATGATTTCTTTGATGTAGACCCGATCTCTATGACTGACTCCTAAAATCTGTCTTAGCCATCTTTGTTGAGCCACATTTAGTGTTTTTCAATTTCGGCAGAAGACTATTCACACTTTACTAATGGAGCCACTGGTAGAAATTTGTAACCTTTCTTGACTACGCTCTTGGAATTACATGCCTGTATTTCGTTTTAGATTTTATATCGAAAAGGAAAGTTTTTTCGTCAAAATCATCTGTTGAGGGGTTTTAATCCATTAATTCTGGAGGAGGGGGCTTTAAACTCAAAACCCCCTTTGGCTACGCTCATAGCATTTTGAATGCGTAATTTGCTTTTATTTTAAATATTGAAGAGGTAGTTTTCAGCGTCAAACCCCGCTGGCAGGGGGTCTTTGGCTACCCTCATAGATTTTATAGTGTGTACTTTGCTTTAAAATATTGAAGACATCAAACCTCAACTGGAGGGGGAGGGGGAAATTAAACTCCAAACCCATTTGGCTCTACGCTCATAGAGTTTTGAGTGTGTCATTTGCTTGTTTTTTTTTATTGAAGAGGGGGTTTATCGTAAATTTTGAAGGGAGTTTTAAAATCAAAATCTTCCTTAACTGTGCTGTTGGAATTTGGGGATTGTTGTTTGCATTTTTTTGTTTTGTTTTATAGAAGAGGGAGATTTAACTGCAAAAACCTCTGGTAGGGGGTTTAAAACTCAAAACCCCTTGTAGGGGGGTTTAAACTCAAAACCCCCTGGTAGAGGGATTTGTATCTCAAAACCCCCTTGCAGGGGGGGATTTCATTTCAGGGGGGTGAACCCCAACCCCCCCCTGGCTACGCCCATGGTTGAATGTGTTGGCTTCGCTCCAAACAAGATGGTAAGTGTAATGACTGAAAAAGGCCGTGTTTTTACTAAGAAAAACATGATTTTTAATAAATTTAAAAAAAAATATCCCAACCATAAATTCGACACGGGAAAGTTAGCGTAAAACTGCATTGAATATCAAGCACGCCATTAGTTGCAATAGCTCAGCGATCAAATTTATCAGAGCTAGGGGTCTTAACCACTAACAGTTCCAATTAGTACATTGGGAAACAAAACATTCCGATATTCGGTAACACGCAGGCTTAGCATGGGTAAGGTATTGAGAAGAATTTTGGATCTTAATGAAGAAATGTTCATTGAAGGACATTGTTACTTTGTTTCTAAAATTTCTAATGAAGAGTGGAAGACTTCATGTTTTTTATCGACATAATTGCAATTGGTTGTTTGCATTTGAATGTATGCGCATAATACCTCTTTTCAAAGTTACCCCATTACTCTAGCAAGCAAGTAAAAACAGGTTATGTCATTTTCCTTTGCTGAAAGATGAAAGTATTTCTAGTGAAATGGTTGAAAAGTACAAGACTTATTTGGATTACTAGATTGTGGACATTGAAGGCAACTTTTAAGACCTCAGTTTTCAATACCCTCAGCTCACCGTTAGTGCAGAAGCTGATTCAGCTCTAGAGGACAAAACTTAGTCGTTCCGGTTTTTTTTATGGGTGCCAAAAGCTGTATTTCCACACTTAAAAAAAAAACTTGGCTGCTAAACTTTCATATTATTTAGGTTTCAAATACATCTGTGAATAAGTAGTATTTTATTGAAAATAAACAAGTGTAAGAACAGATCGATGCTGACTGACTGTAATTTGACAGCTGTCACAAGAATGAGAATTAGTATGCTATTTCCACAGTTCCGGACATTATACACAGTTAGCTAGCGTATTTTCCTAAGTTGTAAGTATATATATATATATAAATACATAAGCGACCCGCAATCCGCTAATTTGTTTAAATGCGGCCAAGAAATGCAAAGATAGTTGTTACTTGGACACATTCAATACAAAATATAGTCGATTTATTTTATTAATTTAATTTATGTTCCAATTTGTGTCAACCCATTTTAGCAAGGCTACTTTTAGTGTCGTGGTGAAAGAGAAAAACTTGAAAGGAACATTCGCTTAGTTTGACTTTGATCAAAATTCAATCCACTAAAGACAAACTAAGGCTTTGTAATGTCTTGTAATTAGTAGTCAGTCACAGCGCACAGTTATATAGTCACATAGTCAGTCAGTCTAGTAGTCAGTCACGTTACACAGTTATATAGTCATTTGGTCTTGTAGTTAGTCACAGTACACAGTTGTATAGTCAGATAGTTAGTTGGTCTTGTAGTCGGTCACGTTACACAGTTATACAGTCACATAGTCATTTTGTCTTGTAGTCAGTCACAGTACACAGTTATACAGTCACATAGTCATTTGGTCTTGAAGTCAGTCACAGTACACAGTTATACAGTCACATAGTCATTTGGTCTTGAAGTCAGTCACAGTACACAGTTATACAGTCACATAGTCATTTGGTCTTTTTGTCAGTCACAGTACACAGTTATACAGTCACTTATTTGTTTTGTCTAAAATAATTTTTTAAAATCATTATCCAATGCAAGTTTTCTGTGCTAGTGACCACTAACAAATGGACTCAGAACAATTTTCTGCTCTTGGGCTTTATTTCTGTTACATGTTTCTACTCTAACATCCATATATTTGATTCAAATTTAGCACTACACGAGTTTGCCATTCAACTTTTGAAGAAATATGAAGCAGACTTTTGAATGTCTTTACTGAAACCAATTTGTATGTAGCCTAGACTTTTGAATGTCTTTACTGAAACCAATATGTATGTAGCCTAGACATTTGAATGTCTTTACTGAAACCAATATGTATGTAGCCTAGACTTTTGAATGTCTTTACTGAAACCAATATGTATGTAGCCTAGACTTTTGAATGTCTTTACTGAAACCAATATGTATGTAGCCTAGACTTTTGAATGTCTTTACTGAAACCAATATGTATGAAGCCTAGACTTTTTAATGTCTTTACTGAAACCAATATGTATGTAGCCTAGACTTTTGAATGTCTTTACTGAAACCAATATGTATGTAGCCTAGACTTTTGAATGTCTTTACTGAAACCAATATGTATGTAGCCTAGACTTTTGAATGTCTTTACTGAAACCAATATGTTTGTAGCCTAGACTTTTGAATGTCTTTACTAAAACCAATATGTATGTAGCCTAGACGTTTGAATGTCTTTACTGAAACCAGTATGTATGTAGCCTACACTTTTGAATGTCTTTACTGAAACCAATTTGTATGTAGCCTAGACTTTTGAATGTCTTTACTGAAACCAATATGTATGTAGCCTAGACTTTTGAATGTCTTTACTAAAACCAATATGTATGTAGCCTAGACCTTTGAATGTCTTTACTAAAACCAATATGTATGTAGCCTAGACCTTTGAATGTCTTTACTGAAACCAATATGTATTTAGCCTAGACTTTTGAATGTCTTTACTGAAACCAATATGTATGTAGCCTAGACTTTTGAATGTCTTTACTAAAACCAATATGTATGTAGACTAGACTTTTGAATGTCTTTACTAAAACCAATATGTATGTAGCCTAGACTTTTGAATGTCTTTACTAAAACCAATATGTGTGTAGCCTAGACGTACACAATACGAAATCGAAGGAGAATTGCTGGCGTTGCTAGACGTCCCTGGCGTGGTCAGATTTCATCGCCACCGGAAGTCCAATGCTGATTTTCCCTGTTTCGGTTCTGGTCAGTTCCTAGACGGGAAGTAGATCATGTGACGTATCCATGGCAACCTCATTAGAATCTGTTACTGCATGATGACTTTGTACATCCCATTATGCTTCTGTGTGTGTGTGTGTGTGTAAAGGAGAGGGTAATGTAAGAGAGGTAAGTTGTCAGAGCGGCTTGTTGAATTGTGTGTGTGTGTGTGTCTATAAGTGTAAGAACACTAGGGAGAGTGAACGAGAGGGAATGCAAGAAAGTACAAGTACATGTCTGGACACGTAGGTATATACAAGTACATGTCTGGACACGTAGGTATATACAAGTACATTTCTGGACACGTAGGTATATACCAGTACATGTCTGGACACGTATGTATATACAAGTACATGTCTGGACACGTAGGTATATACAAGTATATGTCTGGACACGTAGGTATATACAAGTACATGTCTGGAAACGTAGGTATATACAAATACATGTCTGGACACGTAAGTATATACAGGTACATGTCTGGACACGTAGGTATATACAAGTACATGTCTGGACACGTAGGTATATACAAGTACATGTCTGGACACGTAGGTATATACAAGTACATGTCTGGACACGTAGGTATATACAAGTACATGTCTGGACACGTAGGTATATACAAGTACATGTCTGGACACGTAGGTATATACAAGTACATGTCTGGACACGTAGGTATATACAAGTACATGTCTGGACACGTAGGTATATACAAGTACATGTCTGGACACGTAGGTATATACAAATACATGTCTGGACACGTAGGTATATACAAATACATGTCTGGACACGTAGGTATATACAAATACATGTCTGGACACGTAGGTATATACAAATACATGTCTGGACACGTAGGTATATACAAGTACATGTATGGGCACGTAGGTATATACAAATAGATCTCTGGACACGTAGGTATATACAAATACATTTCTGGACACGTAGGCATATACAAATACATGTCTGGACACGTAGGTATATACAAATAGATCTCTGGACACGTAGGTATATACAAATAGATCTCTGGACACGTAGGTATATACAAATACATGTCTGGACAAGTAGACCTATACAAGTACATGTCTGGACACGTAGGCCTATACAATTACATGTCTGGACACGTAGGCCTATACAATTACATGTCTGGACAAGTAGACCTATACAAGTAGATGTCTGGAAAAGTAGGTCTATACAAGTACATGTCTGGATAAATAGGCCTATACAAGTACATGTCTGGACAAGTAGGCCTATACAAGTACATGTCTGGATAAATAGGCCTATACAAGTACATGTCTGGACAAGTAGGCCTATACAAGTACATGTCTGGACAAGTAGGCCTATACAAGTACATGTCTGGACAAGTAGGCCTATAGAAGTACATGTCTGGACAAGTAGGCCTATACAAGTACATGTCTGGACAAGTAGGCCTATACAAGTACATGTCTGGACAAGTAGGCCTATAGAAGTACATGTCTGGACAAGTAGGCCTATACAAGTACATGTCTGGACAAGTAGGCCTATACAAGTACATGTCTGGACAAGTAGGCCTATACAAGTACATGTCTGGACACGTAGGCCTACACAAGTACATGTCTGGACACGTAGGCCTATACAAGTACATGTCTGGACACGTAGGCCTATACAAGTACATGTCTGGACACGTAGGCCTATACAAGTACATGTCTGGACATGTAGGCCTATACAAGTACATGTCTGGACACGTAGGCCTATACAAGTACATGTCTGGACATGTAGGCCTATACAAGTACATGTCTGGACACGTAGGTCTATACAAGTACATGTCTGGACATGTAGGCCTATACAAGTACATGTCTGGACACGTAGGCCTATACAAGTACATGTCTGGACATGTAGGCCTATACAAGTACATGTCTGGACACGTAGGCCTATACAAGTACATGTCTGGACAAGTAGGCCTATACAAGTACATGTCTGGACACGTAGGCCTATACAAGTACATGTCTGGACACGTAGGCCTATACAAGTACATGTCTGGACACGTAGGCCTATACAAGTACATGTCTGGACAAGTAGGCCTATACAAGTACATGTCTGGACATGTAGGCCTATACAAGTACATGTCTGGACAAGTAGGCCTATACAAGTACATGTCTGGACACGTAGGCCTATACAAGTACATGTCTGGACACGTAGGCCTATACAAGTACATGTCTGGGCAAGTAGGCCTATACAAGTACATGTCTGGACAAGTAGGCCTATTCAAGTACATGTCTGGACAAGTAGGCCTATTCAAGTACATGTCTGGACAAGTAGACCTATACAAATAGAATACGTTGATGCTAGATAACTAAAAATCATAAATGTGTGTACCTGATTTCTACAACTTAACACATTTCTTGCACATTATGGCAAGAAGATCACGTGTGTAGTTTGAAGACATGTGAATAAATAGTTAAGAGAAATTACTTTCAATTTTGGATTCATTAATTTCAGTTTATATTCCTAGTTTTAAAGTGAGTTTTTTGTTTGTTTGTTTGTTGTTGTTGTTTTTTTGTTGCCTTTTTTTAAAGACACTCTGGCTCCAAGGTGTTGTCATGCCAGTGTTTGATCACATTATTATTTTCAACTAGGTTGTAGTAAGTTTGTTTTAAAAGGGAGGCAACCGATAAAACTATACAACTATTTAAAACACGATTAACCCCCCTTTTTATACTGCCCTGATACTGCCCTTGCCAGGCTGTTATCTCTTAATCCATCACCAGTAGCAGAAGTCAAGCCCTTCCAGTTCCACTGGTTTATACATGGGGTCTGTAGGAGCTTTGGAAATAATAGATATGTCGGGCAGAAGGGTTTTATATCAGTAACACTACCTACACGCTTTGAAAACGTTCCCTGTCTAAAACAATCAGGTTTCATTGTTAATAGGAGCTCTTTTTGTTACGATTTCTATAAGTTTGTAAAACATCTTGGTTCTGTGTTACTCTTGCGCCCTCCATCACCCATACACAAGATGAAAAACAAAATGAATGATGTTAGGAAAGCAGAAAGTCCCGTGAATCTAGTGAAGATCAAACATGTAGGGGCGTATACGTGGTGCTGAACAAAAGAAATGAAGAAATCTAGAAATGAAACCAAAAAAAAATGTCTTTTTAAATGCTAGGGGGGGGGGAGTTCCAAAGGACTGTCAATGCCGGGGGTGAAGGGGAGATAAGCTCCCACTTTCCAAGAAATGCTCCCATGGCTTGCGTCTCTAAATCCCTCTCACAGTCAAATCCAGCTCCTGGCCTTCACGTGTGATTTTCTCAAAAATCCGGCGGAACCTGTTCTTACAAACTGACAGGAGAAGGGATGAAAGGCGGAACACTGGCGCCTCAAACCAGTTTAGCTTTGTGTTGATGGGGCACGTCAGCCTAAATAACGCAACCCATCTAGGAGAAGGAAAACTCTGACTCCAAACCTCCACTCTGTGGCGATACTCCCCCGTGTGGGTATCGGGGCTTGGAAATGACCAAGAGAAATAAATAACCCCACTGCCTTTCCACTTGCATTTCACTAAGTGAATAATAGTGGACCTCCCCCCCCCCCTCTAGGTGCTTTTTGACGGAGGTCTGGATTGCACTACACCAGACGGAGGTCCTTGTCTCACTACATTCTAATACTTGATATAAATCCATCATGAAGTGTTTTTTTTTCTGGATCTGGTGAATGTGATATCGTGAAGGGGCCTGGATGTGACGATTCCACAGGGCATACCCAGGGCACAGTCTTTCTACTGTCAGTATTGGAGAAAATTGCCAAGACCGAAAACTCCCTTAAAATGCGGGGACTATATATTTATATATTTTTTAAAAGCCTGAGGAAACACCCAGCCTACACTAAATGCCAAGGAATTTAACGAAAAATCCATACGAGCTCAGACGTCGCCTCGTTAAAGGTCTGCGCATGGCAGTTTCTTCCAGGACTGCCTGTGATAAGTCAGCTACTGGAAATAATAAAAACAGACTAGCAGCAAACACCTAAACCTTTTGCAACTCAACATCTTAGGTCTACAAAACAAGACAACAGAACTCCAAAACATACTCAAGAAGCATGATATACACATAGCGCTATTGCAAGAAACACTACTGCCCAAGAAAAAAATAAACATCACAGGCTACACACAGTACAGATACCTTTGCACCAAATGCCAGGCAATTATGACCCTCATAAGAAACGACACACAAGCCACAGTAAAACAAATACAGAACAATACAGACATCGACACGCAGGAAATACTTCTTTGGAGAGGAGGAACAAAGTACACCATCAAAAACTACTATTGCCCACCATCATCAACAGCAGAAATAGACATACAACTACCACACTACACAAGGACAATAATAGCTGGCGACTTCAATGTACACACCTTCCCTAGGCTACCAACACTACAAGAAGCGTGGCAAAGAAATAGAGGATGTTATAAATGCCTCTAACCTACAACTTCTGCAAAACAAAACTTCACCTCCAACTTTCCTACACAGAGCACACAACACAACTAGCAGACCTGACCTAACTTTTATCTCTACAGACATTACCGACTCCTCTAAGATAACAGTACTTGAAGACATAGGTAGTGACCACAGGCCTATACTCCTCAATATTGGAACGCCAGGTAGATACCAATCCAGCAAAACAACTAGATGAAACTATAAAAAAGCTAGCTGGGCAGCTTTTTCACAAGAAAAACACAAGACTATCAAGCATAACGGAGACAGACGTCAATCCCACCTATACAACTCAACTATGTCTCCAAGATCTTACAAGGAGCAAAAAAACACATCCCTCGAGGCCAAGTTCAGAAATACAAACCTTTTTGGACACCTGAATTAGATAAATTAGTAAAAGAAAGAAACATGGCCAGGAAGACTATAGAAAAAAAAGCCTACTTGAGAGAACAAGACAACGTACAACAAATTGACAGGGCTTATAAGATACAAAATTAAAACAGAAAAAAAGAAAAAGTGGACCACAACATGCGAACAACTAGATCTAAACAAGGATGGTCGAAAGGCCTGGACCTGGAAATGAAAAGGCAGATAAGCTTTCAAAGGCAGATTCATCTATGGAACAACCAGATAGACCTGTTAACTACCTCACCCTAAGGTCAATGTTAGTCAACAATCACAAAGAGGAGTGGCTCAACCAAAGGGCATCAGGAAACACAGGCAGAGCCATGTACAAAGAAATGACTATGCCTAACAAACTGGACAGTATTAACTTCCTCCCCCGCAAAGAACAATCTACAATCTTCCAACTAAGAACAGGACACACACCACTGTTAAATTACCACCTGAACAAAATAAACTACACACAACTACCTTTTGCAGACACTGCGCCCACCCCTTTGAAACCGTAAACCATATCCTCTTTGAATGCCTCTTCCTAATCCACCTTAGGCAGACCCTACTTCCACTACAGCCCAACATAACCAACACCCTGTACGGCAGTGCTGAACAACTGAAGAAAACAGCACACTTTTTTTCCTTGGCACAGTCTGCAAAAAAAGCTCAAAGCTCAGCAGCAATAAAGCTAGATAGAAGAAGAAGAAATGCTAAGGGGTTTTAATAAGGGGGCTATTACCCCATAATGTTCTATAATGTCATGGGATGTCAAGATATTTCATCCTTTGGGTTATAACTGATAGTCCAAAAGACTCCATGGAATGATTTGATCATTTGGATGAACACATTAACCTCTCCATTATATATAAAGAATATAGAATTCAACATTTGATTGACTATATTATATCAGGTCTGTAAGGGGAACTTTACTTTTTTAACAAGATCTATATTAAAGAAGGTTAATTCTCAATAGTCTCAATAATAAGGAGTGAAGAAATGGAAGATTCATAACGTTTTAAGAAGTTAAAGCTCTTTAATTCCTAACTATTCTTTCGCATATCTTCCTTGAGTCAGACAATTATTCTAGTCGTAAGCCGTGGCATGAATTTGTCAGAAACATTTTGTGTTTTCAAGTGATCTACAAAGTGCTTTTTTATATTTTATTTTGAAGGTAATTAATATTACAATAATATGTGTAAAAAAAATCTTTTATAATTCTGTTTTCTCAATGAATTATTTCCCTTTGCTCGTTTTTTTCTTCCTAGACAGACACACTTGTTTACCTGGACAGACACACTTGTTTACCTGGACAGACACCCGTGATCTTACCATTGATCCTTGTCATTTATTTGTCAACATTGTCACTCTTCAACAATGTATATATGTTATTCTTGTAAATTGTTGATATATATAAATATATACATTAATTTCATTTTCAATCTCGACCTTTGTCAAGTATGGGGAGTAATTTCCCTTATTACATTTTGCACAGGTTATTTCCCCACTTCCCATTCTTGGATCATGTTGAAATTTTGCGTAATTATTCAGAGTCGATGACAATACATGAATCAATAAAAATCAAACAATTTGTTAATAAGTTATTGTTAATTAATTTAATTTGATATTGAAAAAGGGAGCTTATTCCTGCAGTATTGAGATACATGACAGTGATTTTACATTTCTTCTACATATATAAACCTTTTTTTTTAAATTGTCTCCCAATATGTGTCTTATTAATATAGTCCCCTATTAACGTTGTCAATTTGATCTGTCGACTATTAGGTAGACCTTACTGTTGACATTGTAGTTTTCTGTTGATAGCACAACTCTGTAGTTTTCTGTTGATAGCTCAACTCTGTAGTTTTCTGTTGATAGCTCAACTCTGTAGGTTTCTGTTGATATCTCAACTCTGTAGTTTTCTGTTGATAGCTCAACTCTGTATGTTTCTGTTGATAGCTCAACTCTGTAGGTTTCTGTTGATAGCTCAACTCTGTAGGTTTCTGTGATGGTGGAAGTGTTGTAAGTGGTAGCAAGCACACTTGTAGTAGTCAAGACAGCACAGTGTGTCTTTGAAATCATCCATCAGTAGCTGTCTTGCTTGTCCACACACACAGTATACAGGTAAAAAAATATCCAAGGATGGTGACACACAAACGTGTGTGTGAGTGGTTTAGAAGTATATAGTCACAAACACACACACACACCGCACACAATAACATAAGCAAAAAATACTAAAGAGTGTACTGTGGATGTACTTTACGTGAGTTTGTGTCTTAGTTATTTACTTGACTTATATAGTCAACAATGAAATGTTTCACTAAGTTATTTACTTGACTAATATAGTCAACAGTGAAATGTTTCAATAAGTTATTTACTTATTAAATTACTGTAGACAATACAATACAAAAAAATGCAAGAATGAATTAACAGAGACTTTGTGTTGCTCGAAGTAGACATTGAAGAATTTCCTTATAGTACGTTGCATCCTTTCAGGTACTTTTCACAAAAACATTCACATCAAATAATGACATAATAGAAACATTGTGGCACAAAGAAATGTTTCAGATGCAAGTTTAATATCATAGCAGTCCTAGGTTTTGTTTCAAATGTACAAGTCTATATCAGGTGTAGGTTTAATGTAAAATGTTTAATTTAGTTAAAATGTTACATTTTTAAGGTTTGACTCTTAATAAATGATTGTCTTAGTCATTTAAAGCAAACTAGATCTCTTTTAATTAAAAGATATTTTAGTTATTATTGTTACTAAGTTTATGTAAAGTTTGGTTTCTTACAGAAATATTATTTGACGTGGATATAGAAATATTTCAATCATAACAGTAGTGACAATGGACACAGAAATATTTCAATCATAACAGTAGTGACAATGGACACAGAAATATTTCAATCATAACAGTAGTGACAATGGACACAGAAATATTTCACTAAAACAATGGATAAAATATTTCACTGAAGACAATGGATAGATAAATATTTCACTAAAGTCAATGGATACAGAAATATTTCACTAAAGACAATGCATACAGAGCTATTTCACTAAAAAACAAGGGATAAAGAAATATTTCACTAAAGACAATGGATACAAAATATTTTGCTAAAAACAATGGATGAAATATTTCACTAAAACTTTGGATGAAATATTTCACTTAAGACAATGGATACAGAAATATTTCACTTAAGACAATGAATACATAAATATTTCACTAAAAACAATAAATACAGAAATATTTCACTAAAACAATGAATAGAGAAATATTTGACTAAAGTCAATGGAGACAGAAATATTTCACTAAAGACAATGCATAAAGAAATATTTCACTAAAAACAATGGATAAAGAAATATTTCACTAAAGACAAAGGATACAGGAATATTTCACTAAAACAATGGATAAAATATTTCACTAAAGACAATGGATAGAGAAATATTTCACTAAAGTCAATAAATAGAGAAATATTTCACTAAAGTCAATGGATACAGAAATATTTCACTAAAGACAATGCATACAGAGCTATTTCACTAAAAAACAAGGGATAAAGAAATATTTCACTAAAGACAATGGATACAAAATATTTTGCTAAAAACAATGGATGAAATATTTCACTAAAACTATAAATGAAATATTTCACTAAAGACAATGGATACAGAAACGTTTCACTCTAATCAATAGAGTTATAGTTCACAATGGATGCACAACTATTTCACCCCCCCCTCCCTCTACACTACCAGTATTTCAGCTGACCAACTCTCTCATTTTGCTTTGCTTCTGCCAAGTTTCACTTGACCATTCGTTTCCAGTATTAGATAATGCCGGAGTTGGAAACATGACAAAAATAATTAAATCTTGTTCATTAACTCGTAACTTTGACCATGCCATCCAAGTCTGAAAATCCCGAGATGTCTGTCAAGGTCATGCCACACAAACAGTCAAAGGATGACTCCAATTTCAGTTCCAGACTTACATCTGCAAATGTAGAAATGAAAAATGTCTTTGATTCCAGCATAGATCCACACACACAATGGAATACGGCGGATTTGTTCAATGATACTTTTATCAATAAGGAAACCTTTACAAATGACACTTTGTGAAATGACAAGGTATTCATTGAGACTACTTTGATTCCACCCTCAAAAGATGTAAAGTGCCAATCAGAAATTCATCAAAAAATTTATGAAACATCAAGTTTTTTAAATCCATTTTATTTGATTTCATTTTCTGCAATAACAACATCAATACCTCCAACATCATCAATGCATTCATCATTATTAACACATCCAATGTCATCATTAACTGAAACATCATCAGTGCCTCAAACATCATCAATGTATCCAACATTATTAACACATCCAATGTCATCATTAACTGAAACATCATCAGTGCCTCAAACACCATCAATGTATCCAACATTATTAACACATCCAATGTCATCATTAACTGAAACATCATCAGTGCGTCAATCATCATCAATGCATAAAACATCCTCAATACATCAAACATCCTCAATCCGTCAGCCATCAAGATTTCAACGAATCAGTCAGAGTAATTACATCCATCAAAAACATTCCAACATTTTTAGCCCAACTTTCCAAGTGAGTGACGTTGAAAGTGTCGCACTGAGTAAAGCCAGAACCTAATCCAGCGTCCTTCCTGGTGGTGTCCACAAACAGTTGAGAATAGCTTGGCTCTCTGGACATGATGTGAACAGAGGTTTCAGCACTCAGACGACTGTCAGCGTTTGAAGACTTGCTTTCAATGATTCTTCCTAATTTCTTCCCCGGACTTGACTCAGGTCAGTAAAATTATATTCACCAAAGCATTCAGTATATACACTTCGTACAATCATTGTGTACACTTTTTTTTACATTCATTCAGTCTCTACACTTTATTTACATACTTTCAGTCTGTACATTTTCTTTTTTACCATACATTCAATCTGTACACTTTACAATACATTCAGTCTGTACACTTTCTTTACCATACATTCAGTCTGTACACTTAACCATACATTCAGTCTGTACACTTTCTTTACCATACATTCACTCTGTACACTTTCCCATACATTCAGTCTGTACACTTTCCCATACATTCAGTCTGTACACTTTCCCATACATTCAGTCTGTACACTTTGTTTACCATACATTCAGTCTGTACACTTTCCCATACATTCAGTCTGTACACTTTCCCATACATTCAGTCTGTACACTTTCTTTACCATACATTCAGTCTGTACACTTTTCCATACATTCAGTCTGTACACTTTCTTTACCCTACATTCAGTCTGTACACTTTCTCATACATTCAGTCTGTACACTTTCTTTACCATACATTCCGTCTGTACACTTTCTTTACCATACATTCAGTCTGTACACTTTCTTTACCATACATTCCGTCTGTACACTTTCTTTACCATACATTCACTCTGTACACTTTACCATACATTCAGTCTGTACACTTTCCCATACATTCAGTCTGTACACTTTCTTTCCCATACATTCAGTCTGTACACTTTCTTTACCATACATTCAGTCTGTACACTTTCTTTACCATACATTCAGTCTGTACACTTTCTTTACACTTTACCATACATTCAATCTGTACACTTTACAATACATTCAGTATGTACACTTTCTTAGGTAGATGAGCACTCACGCTGCCAGTAGAATGTAGAGCTGCTCCGACTGTAGGCAATCTTCTATTTAGAAATGAGAACTAGTCCTACACAAACTAGTGAGCGTCAGAACGTGTACAGTTTGTCTCGGAACATCACAAGTAAAAGTTGGCAATCAAAATGATATCAAATTTAAAATCAAATAAGAAAGAAAAATGTAGCGTAGATTTCAAGAGCAATTTTTTTTTCTTTATATGATCTGCATTTTATGACAGTCTTTTCAGACTTAATATGCCTCTAATCATTTACTCCTGTTGTACCTGTACTATCGTCTTTATTTATTTATTTCTATAACAACCGACATGGACAATAGCCTTTGTGCTATTAGAGCATGGAATGGGCTACCTGAGCCTGAAAGAAAAACCAGTGACTTGGCAGAATTTAAGCCATGGGTTAACATGCATGACTAGATGCATGACGCGTAGGACGTAATCATCTTCTTTTTTTGAAGTAACGTCTGTATTATATAAGAGGAAGAAGAAGAATGCAGAATAAAGTGACTCGAAATACAAAAGCCATTGAAAACGTTTAGTAAACTTTGATAATGATTATCACGATTGCATGTTGGTGAGATGTGCATTGCGTCCACATTAGTCTAACATACGCGAATTCGAAGGTGCCTACAAATTAAATCCAACACACCATTAGGACAAAATGAAGCAACTCAGAGCTGAAAATTTTTCTGTAGTTTAACCCATCACTGGTGCGTCCTTTAAACAGGATCAACCCACCACTGGTATGTTTTTTAAACAAGGTCAACCTTCACTGGTATGTTCTTTAAACAGGGTCAACCTATCATTGCTCTACACTTTAAAGTCTTATTATAATTATTATTATATTTGTATGAAGCTTGCATATATTTTTTGAAATCTCCAGACTACTAAGTTTTCTAGAGTAATGTTATGGTGTGTGTGAAAAGCGTTCATCTATGCAGTGTGCATGATGCAAGATAATCAGCATTGTCGTCAGCCGTCTTGTGTAGAGACGACGACTCCTATTGCCAGACTGAAAAGACGTGTTAATGTATTTAGCCAGATTTTTAATAGCTTTTTTAGCGGCCCCCAAAAGGGGAAAAGACGCTATAAGTTTTGTGTGGTCTGTCTGTCCGCTCGTCCATACCATTTAGATCTCGTAAAGTAGAAAAGATATTGAAAATTCGACATCATGATATTTTAGACCATTCAAAGTTCTGATGCAACGGCTACTTTTCTTTTCTAAAAGCGAAAAATTTAATTGTTAAAATCAACTATGCAAGCAGTTTTTTCATTAAAAAAAACAAACACCATTTTTACAACTATTCACTATAAATAGTAACAAAATGGGAGGCTATTTAGTAAGGGAGATGACCTTTTACCATATTTTTAACACATTTATGCAAACGTTTTTAGATTTTTTATCGAACAAAAATTGTTTACAAATGTATTTGCGAAGTTAAGTAAGTTCTGTCATACGAGCTATGACATTTAAAAACTGTTTATTTTTTTAAGAGAAAAATCTATTTAATATGCAATAAGTGGAACAAAATTTAAAACAACAATTAATAAGAAGTTTTTACATTATCGTGTGAACAGCTGTACATTATTACATAACTAGTAAACCTAACTAAAGGAAATTTTTTTTTTTTTACTGCGGAAATATTTTTTTTCCCTCGAGACTGGATAAGACATTGACCCTTTACAAGACAATTAGATCAATTAGATAATCATTATATGACATTAGTTAGACCAGGTTCTCATATCTAGCTTCACCTTCACTTTCACCTATACCTTGGTCTGCTGGACCATTGGGGCACCACACAGGATCTGTCAACCTTCTTTCTTCATTCTTCTCTGCCATTTGCCATTGATAGAATTTCATTATGATAATCTTTTCTGAAAATATTGAAACGCCTTTTTACCTGCCTTGGTGTACCACTTTGGGAACGATTTTGAGTTTGTGTTTCGACACTAACTGTCTTTGTAACCTTGTATATTATAATTAAAGTCCTACTACATTGATTTCATTTTATCTCAAGTTAAATTTGTTTATATTTAAATAAAAGTTCTATTTTGTATTGTTCACAAAAGAAGTTATTCAAGTAATTCCAAGTTTAATAAGTTAAGATATACTACGCCTACAGCAGTTTAGTTGTCTACCAGCAGTTTAGTTGTCTACCAGCAGTCTAGTTGTCTACCAGCAGTTTAGTTGTCTACCAGCAGTTTGGTTGTCTACCAGAAGTTTAGTTGTCTACCAGCAGTTTAGTTGTCTACCAGCAGTTTGGTTGTCTACCAGCAGTTTGGTTGTCTACCAGAAATTTAGTTGTCTACCAGAAGTTTAGTTGTCTACCAGCAGTCTAGTTGTCTACCAGCAGTCTAGTTGTCTACCAGCAGTTTAGTTGTCTACTAGCAGTTTAGTTGTCTACCAGCAGTTTGGTGCTACAAGTCAACGGCCGTCAACAGCAAGTGGTATAAAATATATGTTAATAAAAATGTTTCTAGTTCTGAGAAAATGTGTATAGGAGTATCTGTAGTGTCTAGATAAGTGTTGTCTAAAACTTAGTGTCTAGATAAATGTTGTCTTCAACTAGCTTATTGTGTGTTTCAGTGTTGGCTAAAACTAGCTTATTGTGTGTTTCAGTGTTGGCTAAAACTAGCTTTTTGTGTGTTTCAGTGTTGGCTAAAACTAGCTTATTGTGTGTTTCAGTGTTGGCTAAAACTAGCTTATTGTGTTTAAGTGTTGTCTAAAACTAGCTTATTGTGTATTTAAGTGTTGCATAAGCCTATGCTATTGTTACTTAAGTGTTGTATAAACCTATCCTATTGTGTATTTAAGTGTTGTATAAACCTATCCAATACTGTATTTAAGAAGTTCTTAGTTCCTAGAGAAACAGTTTGAAACATGGCACTAGTTGGTCACAACGGCCACGTCACCATGACACAGGTAAGTGAAAACCTTTTTTAAACATGTCCTCCTCCTCCTCCTCGTGATAAATGAGACAGGTTCTTCTTCTGTCTCCTTCAAATTGGGCTTTTATTTCTGAGAGTTCATTTCACTGTCACACACACATACACACACACATTTCTAAAGTCCTAGCACCTCAAGTCAGAATATTTCTAGAAAGGATTTCTCATTCAGTTCATAATGGACTTATTGAATTTTGGGCGCGTGTGTGTGTTTGTGTTTATTCCTTTGGAGATTTTTTTAAAGTGAATTTTTTCTTTTGTACTTAATTAAACAATAAATAAATAATTTCTTCCTACATTAAAATTTATTCTGCATTTAATATTTTTTTTCGCAGACAGGAAAATAAGTTTAATTCAAGTCTACTAAATGCACTAAGTCTTAGAAATAAATTAAAGTTAAAATCCTATTAAATAATCAAATCTTTATTTTTATAGTCATTACTTCGGACAAAACAGGACGCAATAGTTTCAGGTAACATAGTGCAGTTGACGTGACATCCTCTGAGCAGTCGGCCATTTTGTGTGGACTAGGTTTCAACTTTGTTTTGTGACAGAATTTCGTCTCGTTTACAATTTGTGTCGGTCTTTTATGAAAACTTGACAAGGACTTTTATTTCTGTATGGACGATAGACTGGTTCGTTTTATTGACAAGGAATGAGCCTCTACCAATTGTACTCATAATTAAGGTCTAAGTGACGTAGTTTTCTATTCCATGGCTAATTATGGTTGTTGAAATGTGCGTAGAATTGTGATATGAAAAGATATCGACGTGGATTCTGTGTATTTTCGTTTATATCATCCATTTCAATTTTTTAAAAAGTATTTCCTATTGGCATATCAGAACAACGTGCTAAGGACATTGAGTATTTGTAAGTGCTGGCACTGAAAGCCAAACCTTGTAAGTGCTGGCACTGAAAGCCAAACATTGTAGGTGCTGGCAATGAAACCCAAACCTTTGCTCGCTTCTTGACAGAAATACAAAAAGGGAAACAAATGAACAGGACAAAAGAAAAATGACAGAAAAGTTAAAAACTCGTCTGAAAAAAATATTTCCTTTGCTCTGATGAAAATTGTTGTTTAAAGTGAATGTTCATTGCATTTGTTTTGAAAGCTCGGTTAGAGAAGACGAACTGTTTTGACTAGTAGAGAGCAAGAGTCTGTGTTGTAGAGATTTGGTTCAAACATTTGTCTTCGTGTCCCATTGGAAACCAAAACTCTTGACTCATGCACTACCTTCTCCTTTGCTTCATTTGTAGGACGCTGGTCCAAGCCGAGGAGGAGATTCAAAAAGAAGAATTAAGAATCGCGTGGCTGGCACCGAGTGAATCCTTTCGAGGAATCACTGCTGCGTCATCGGTGAATGTACTGAAATATAGCTTAATGAGTTCACAGTTTGCGTTTTTAAAGAATCATTACATAAGGTAAGTTGGATATACCCTGCCACTACTTTAGACAAATTCTGTTTACACAAAGTCCTATCACTAAATTAGTGAAACTGTATATACAATATGTTTACATAATAGTTCTAATAGCTTAGTACACTCTATTATTTGTATAGATCGAGTCAAATTGTTGTGAAAGTTTGTGTAGGAATCCATTGTGTTATCGTAACGTTTTGACTTGAAGATGAAGCAAAAAGTAGAAGAAAAAAATATAACAATAATTTGAATCGATCATATAATTATATTTCAATAGACGTAGACTAGCTATAATAGATGCAATCACTATTGTGAACCATTTGGGATTGGGGAGGGTATCTGGGAGAAGGTTTCCATGCTGCCGTTTCAAAAGCTATCTTCAAAATGTGCTGGAGTATGAATTCGAACTCGAGGTCTCAAGCCTCAACGATGAAAAGCCGACACAGTAGCCACTGAGCTATTCAACTACTTATAAATATAGAAGTTTTACATTTGTCTCTTGTTAGTTTAAAATGTTTATCAAACATCCTAATTCTCTACTCAAGGCCTGTCTTAGTACATTTTCTACAGAAAATAAAATTAATTAATCACGACTAATTTATTAACTAGTTGCTTAAATTTTTTGATTGATTCGTGTGCTGTCATCGATATTGAATAATTTGGAAATGTTGATCCGGGAATGGGAAGTAGGAGAAATAACGTTTAGAAGATTCCACCCAGACAGACAGACTGACAGATGGAGTGATTACAAATAGATTACAAAGATAGCTTGTGTGGAAGCACAATTTCAGAATCCGCCCCCGAAGTGGCAGGTAAATAGGCAGGTGTCAATAATTTCCTCATCCATATCAGAAGCTCTAAGATCTCTCCAGTAACCACAACTGTGTCCCTTCTTGGTGTGCGTGTGTTTGTCCGACACGATATGGAGTTGTATTCATAGTAGCCTTCCATTGTTTCATATTCATATATATTCATAGGACTGATTCTAATGAGTTCAGTGTGAGCCTAACGTTATCAAAGGATTGTTTGGGAAGGGTGATCACTCATTCAAGACTTTTAGGAGACACTTCTCCCTTTGGTTTCTGTGTCTAGAGACAGTGGCGTAGCTTAGGTTGGGGAGGGGGTCGAAATTTGAACATCCCACCGGCCCCCACTTGTCTCCCAAATGAGTGCCCGAAATTTGTGAAACCCGAAATTTGTGTTTACATTAAATATTACGCCATTATCTTATGTCAAATGCATGGGCCCCCAAATCAGTAGCTACGTCACTGTCTAGAGAGTTAGAGAATTCCCTTGTAACCCGCAACACTGCTTCTTAAATCTTGTGTTAAACTATCAGACACATACTGAAGGCATTCTTTCTCTTTGAAAATACAAAGGAACACTTTCTGTCAATTGGTAATGGCTTGTACAACAGAAACTATTGAATTTAGTCATTTAAATATTTTTATCAAATTATTTTATAAAGGAACAAATCCGTTGGCATAAATGTGAGCTTGCGCTCCCAGAGCTATATTTTTGTGTATTCTATTTTTTTATAGGCTAGTGCCAAATTTATTATTTGTACTTCCGCTTTTTGTGTAAGTTAGGGTGGGGTGTATAAAAAGTGTGCCACGCTGTTTTAAAAACAGTTCAGTGTACAGTTGACCAGTGGTCAGTATAGTATGTCTGTGTGACAGCCGAATATCTTTGTGGTCTGTCGTGTACTTATTTTTATTCCTGTACCTGGGACGGTCTGTAAGTTTGCTATTGTTACTGCTTTTAGCTGCATAAAGTAACTGCTGTTTTAACTGTTGATTTTAACTGTTCTAGGCTGCTGTTGTAGATTTAATTTGTTTCTGTAGGTAATACTAGTGTAGTGTTGCCTTAGAGTTCTATTAGTAAACTTAGTTATAGTCTGTTTCTGTTTTTAGTGAATAGATCTACAAATACTATAGTAAGGTACTTAGACAAGGCGTTCTTGTTTTAGTTTTAGTTATGAGTTGGTTGTAGTAGTAGAATATTGTAGATCTAGACTAGTTTATTGTAGTTTGTTAGTGTAGATCTAGGTCTAGCCTAGTGTATTAGTTTTAATGATTTAGTTAGATAGTTGGGTTGATCAGTTTGTGTTAGTAGTTGGTTAGTTTGTTAGTGTTTGTAGTGGTGTAGATTTAGAGGGTTTTAGTTAGTTGATGGGTTCAGTCGTGGTGGTTAGTCAAGTTAGTGTATATATTATATTTTATTATTGATTTATTTTTGCATATTATATGTAAATAAAGTTTCGTTTGTTTATTTATCCTAACTAAAGTTTCGTTATCTTGTTTTCCTTTAGTTTAGGTTAGTTATAGCTAGTTGTCTGGTTACTTAGGCGACTCTAGCCCCTTGGTCACCATACCGAGGTGCACAGATTGAGCCCACCCAGTAGCGCTAACATCTTCCTACTGTTGTTAAATTTTAATGTTGAGCAGTAAGAATAGGTATCTCCCACTCGCGCCTGCTTGGCCTGCTCACATTTTTGGTGTCAGAAGTGGGATCTGTGCTTGAGTGACCAGACTTATATTTTTTATTGGTATAGATTAGGTTTGCGTAGAAGTTTAGGCATTGATAGGCGGTGAAGATGGTGTTAGTTTAGTTGTTTTTTTTTGGTATTGTTATTGAGAGGTTATTAGGCTTTAGTTTTGTTGAGTAGTTACGTAGATGAACAGCGAGGCAGCAGCAGCAGCAAGAATGCAGCCGTCTCAGACAGTGATTGTGGTACCAAGGACAGAGATGAGTATCCGGCGCTTCCATGGCGATGGTCCTGCCAGGGAAGTTGAAGAGTTCCTTCAAAGTGTTGACAGAGCCTGGAAGTCTCAACACATGGTACATCGAGAGGAAAAATGTGACTTACTCTTTGCACATCTAGGAGAGGCAGTGAAGGCCGAACTTAGGTGTCACCCTCAGACAACAAGGGCATGTCCAGATGCCCTGGTACAAGTTCTACGCTCCACTTATGGAGAAAGGCGGAGCATCAACTGCCTCATTGGGCAACTGTTCAGAATAAGCCAGCACCCGAATGAGTCTGTCCGCACCTACTCACACCGTCTCCTTCAGGCATTCGAAGCACTCACTGACAGGCAGAGAGCACTATCGGAAACTCCTTTCAGCGAGTCTATCCTGAGGGACCAGTTCGTAGAAAACCTCAGTGACAGGACCCTAAGGAGAGACCTGCGAGAGAGACTACTTGATAGGCCAGAAACCGAATTCCTGGCATTAAGAGACATGGCCATTAGGTGGGCACAGGACGAGGATGTCGCACCGCAAGTCAATCTCACATGCAGTGAGATAAAGATTGAAGGCCAACTAGCTGCTCTCTCCAAGCAAGTGGAGGAGCTTGCAGCCCAGATTGTGCGCCTACAACTTTCGGGGCCACAGAACTCTAACTGTCCCCATTGCAACCACCATCAACCTGATCAAATTAGCGGTAGTGTGAGACAGATTGCCTCACAACCAAAGCGCACCCTTAGCCAGAGGAGGCCTTTGATGAAGAACAGGAAATGCTACACATGTGGCAAACCTGGTCATCTTGCTAGGAATTGCAAGCTGAGGAACAGGTACCAAGGTCAGCGAAAGAAGCCAGGGAACCGGGCTCACCAACACCCTTCTAGAAGCAACTGCTCGAATTGTGGCAGCCGGGACCACTTTACCCGGGCTTGCCCTAATGTCATTGCAGCAGTGAGTCACGTTCAGGTTGCCTCAGTGGAACGACCACAGGCAGTACAACTTATACCTGCCCCCAAGCCAACAGAATTGTCGGCTGAGGTGCCACAGAATCCTAAGCGATCCAACGCTGCACCTGATTCTTTTGTTCGCGGAAGCCAACCCGCAGTGGCAGAAATGTCGATTCATACAGAAGTTGCCTCACCTGACACTTCTAGTCATCATGCAGAAGGAGGTAGGGAAACAAATCCTTTCCTACAGTTACATCCAGTTCAACCGGAAGCCACCTTGCTTTCCCATGAGGTTCCTGAGTTGCAGAGGAAAAGAAATGATCTTCTGAACATTGGATGCCGAGTGCTAGTCGAACGTAGAGTCAGAGGACAGGGCAGACAGTTCATGCAGTATGAACCCTCATGTTACATAATTACTGCTGTGCCAAAATACGCCTCAGGATGGTACATGGTAGAAGCCGAAGACGGCAGTGCATACAGATATGTAAGGGAGGAGGAAATGAAGTTTGTTTCCTCACCTTATGGATTCTTGTATTCGTAATTTATTTTTTTATGCTGCTATACTTATATATAATATGATGCATTATTATTAAGTACTTTTTGGTCATATTATTGAAGCTCTAATATTTTGTGTAATTTATTTTTTTTCCAATTGATGGAAGGTATGAACACTATGTGTGTATTATAGTTTTAGTAATTTGTTAGTATTTTGTTTTGCGAGGACGCAAAAAAATTTAGGCGGGATGAATGTGAGCTTGCGCTCCCAGAGCTATATTTTTGTGTATTCTATTTTTTTATAGGCTAGTGCCAAATTTATTATTTGTACTTCCGCTTTTTGTGTAAGTTAGGGTGGGGTGTATAAAAAGTGTGCCACGCTGTTTTAAAAACAGTTCAGTGTACAGTTGACCAGTGGTGTAGATTTAGAGGGTTTTAGTTAGTTGATGGGTTCAGTCGTGGTGGTTAGTCAAGTTAGTGTATATATTATATTTTATTATTGATTTATTTTTGCATATTATATGTAAATAAAGTTTCGTTTGTTTATTTATCCTAACTAAAGTTTCGTTATCTTGTTTTCCTTTAGTTTAGGTTAGTTATAGCTAGTTGTCTGGTTACTTAGGCGACTCTAGCCCCTTGGTCACCATACCGAGGTGCACAGATTGAGCCCACCCAGTAGCGCTAACATCTTCCTACTGTTGTTAAATTTTAATGTTGAGCAGTAAGAATAGGTATCTCCCACTCGCGCCTGCTTGGCCTGCTCACATAAATATTAAACAAATGTACAGAAATAAATACCTTAATGACATAATATAGTCTTCACTTTTTTAAACTATTAAAAGTGAGTAGCTATAAAAAAGGGTTTAATTAAATAAAATATAAAAAAAGAAAGCCATACATATTAAATTAAAAAAAAAAAACGGTTCGCTTTCAGAGAATAAAAAGTAATCGATGCCAAAGAAAGTATCTTGAAATGGAATTTCAAATATATTTACTAGTTTTTGAGATCTAAAGAGTCACACAAACTGACATACCACAAAACTAATAGTACCTTTTCCCCTTTCAGGGGGGGGGGGGCTAAAAAGGGACAAAGCGCCAGTAAAGGATAGATATAATACAGTGTTAATTTGTCTAGAGCGAAAATATAAATTGAGTTTCCCTACAAATGGTATGAAGAACCTTTTTAAAACTATAACTGTAGAGCCAAGCTTTCCGAAGAGCTATCTTTGAAATAGACCTTAAAAAACAACAAAATGTAATATAACAAAAATAACTCTTATATGAAATACCTAACGAGATATTTTGTTAAAGATACAAACAGCTATTTTGTAAAACGTATTTAGATATTTGACAAGATAGCTAAATTGACCAAAACAAAAAAAAAACTGTCACGTGATAACCATTGTTGATTCAAATTAGATCGTAATTTGTATATAAGAGGAAGAGAATCACCTGGCTCAATGTTGTTTGTTTACGATTGGTGAATGAGGTCCAATTAACAAAATGAGCCCATCCTGTTTAGAATCGCAAAGTGATTTTGTATTATTTCATATAAATGAGATAGATGTCTGGGTATAAGCTATGAATGTCTGCAGAACACTTTATGAGTATCTACAGAATGCACCTAACGAATGTTTGCACAACATATGATTGTCTACGGAACACTTTATGAATAAATACAGAACACACCTAACGGATGTTTACATAACATATGATTGCCTATAGAAAACATTATGAATATCTACAGAACACATGTTTACAGATTACATTTTATTAATCTCTCCAGAAAACACAGAATGAATATCTACAGAACACATGTTTACAGATTACATTTTATTAATCTCTCCAGAAAACACAGAATGAATGTCTACAGAACACATGTTTACAGATTACATTTTATTAATCTCTCCAGAAAACACAGAATGAATATCTACAGAACACATGTTTACAGATTACATTTTATTAATCTCTCCAGAAAACACAGAATGAATGTCTACAGAACACATGTTTACAGATTACATTTTATTAATCTCTCCAGAAAACACAGAATGAATGTCTACAGAACACATGTTTACAGATTACATTTTATTAATCTCTCCAGAAAACACAGAATGAATGTCTACAGAACACATGTTTACAGATTACATTTTATTAATCTCTCCAGAAAACACAGAATGAATGTCTACAGAACACATGTTTACAGATTACATTTTATTAATCTCTCCAGAAAACACAGAATGAATGTCTACAGAACACATGTTTACAGATTACATTTTATTAATCTCTCCAGAAAACACAGAATGAATGTCTACTGAAAACAAGGAATGAATGGTAGACAATTTCCTGATTAGACTAATTCTTCTCTATTATTTTATTCACAGAGTCCAATGGTATGACACACAGTGTACGCCTAAAGCTTCGCTTGCTGCTGCTGTGGATGCTAGAAATAAATTCGATCCTCATATGATATTAGGACCTCCTTGTTCTAGCGGTAAAATCAAGTACAAATACAACTCTAGATGAACCCAATAGTAGTAGAATGAAACTCATGTACGAGAAGAGATGGGCGTAGCCAGGATTTTTGTTTTCGGGGTGGGGGAAGCCCTATTTCCAGTATTGAAAGCTCACACAATGCCTATTCTGAGGTATCCACAGTGCATTATGCTGCTATTCAAATGTTTTATTTCAAAAACCTAATGTGCTATTCTTACTGACTTAGACCCTCCCGCGCCGTTCGGCTCATTAGGCGGCAAGCTGTTTCTACAAAAATATGTCACTGTCTGAAGCCTATTCCCACCTGCTTTAAGTTCCTCCATGAAAGTGTGGCATCGGATTTCTTATTATGCATAATTTTGTCGGAGAACATGTCCCGCAAACCTCATGCGACGCTCTTTCACAACCTTACGAAGGGGTCGACCCCCAGTTCGGCATAGGATTTCCTTGATTTAGACCCGATCTCTATGTTTTTTTAATTCACTGCACTTAATTAATGGAGCCTAGCTCTTGGAATTAGGTGACTGTAACTTTAGATTTTATATCGAAGAGGGATGTTTTATTGTCAAAATTATCTTTTGGGGGGTTTTAAACTAAAAAATATCTGAAGTTTTTTTTTTAATTCAAAACCCCATTTAGCTACGGTCATAGAATTTGGCGACTGTAGTTTGCTTTAGAATAATATTGAAGAGAGAGGTTTTTGTTTGTTTAATATATCTATTAATCAGAAGAAGTAACAAACTGTTCAATGTCCATTGAGTTCATCATAAATCGAGTCTGTTGTTTAAGACTCTGCCAAAGATGTTAGAAGATGTTGTGGCGGCTCTACCCTATCTAGCGGAGTTGGACTCTCAGTTACTACGTTGTGGATCTGACAGTTCCAAGATGTCATCTATATAGTTCAGTGCTGGATTAATCTATTGGCAACATACGCTATAGATTAGAACCCCCCCCCCACTTGCCTATAAATAGTTACAATGATATTTTCAATGACTTTACGTTGAATACATCAAATCTCAGAGAAGCCAGAAGCCAGTCCTGGCCAAGTCGTAAGTGTCCAATCTATTTGCTTTCTCAGTAGACACGACGATGTGTTTCCCGTTTCTTCTGTAGGCTTGACTATTCTGATTTCTGATATTATAAGATCACTTTAATGTCTGCAGTCATGCCTAGCCAAAACATGAATTCTCCAGTTCTCTGCTAGCACTTCACTATTCTTGAGACTGTGTATCAGATTTAGCATGTCTGAAAGTAAGTTTGACGGCTTGACTATTCTCCAATCTTTGTAAATAATTCCATTCAAAGTTGATAACTGGTCTTTTGAATCCCAATATAGCCTGACTTCAATTGGAGTCTCGCTTCTTTTGTCTGGCCAACAAGTCATAATTACCTTCAGAAGCATTGAACGTTCTTCTGTATAATCTTGAATTTCGCTGTATTTCGAATCCCACAGATCATATGCACTAAATTTTCTGTAAATTCACATTACTGAGTATCAGTATCTGGTAGATGTTCTCGAAAAAGTGTATCGGAGGGAAAAACATTTTATTGTAACAGACTTTCAGATCATACCACTGTAGTCTCATCCTCTTCTGTATTCTCAGTGCTATCAAGAAAGTTTTCTTAAAGATTTGCTCCAGAGGTTTGTGGCCATTATAAACTGTTGCTTCTTTACCAAATATGTAGCAGGGAACTTTGCGTATGCTATATATCATTGAAAGCATTTCTTTCACGTCTCTTGTTTCTGCCTCTGTGAGAGCTCTAGATGACAAGGCTTGAAGAAGTAGCCGCCACAACTGCTCCCAGTCTATCTTTACTTGTTCATAATCATATAACTATAACTTGAGGGTTTGTACAAAGATGTTTCAGTTCTTGGAAACACTTGTTCTAATTTCTTCTTTTTCTTTAAAAGCTGGTTTGTCAATAACGTGCGTACTTCATGAAATATGTCATTTAATCAGAGGCTGTAAAACTTAACGCATCGAATTTCTCCAAGTGACTTGCTCCACGGGTTATAGACATACATACATGTGGAACTCAACGATCGACATGTTCTTCAGATGACATTTATAGGCGTAATTTTTTAGAAGAATGCCCTTCAATGATTCAATGGATTACTGTGCATATATCAGCCAAAATGCAGTTCAATGTTAGCATTATGCTCAGTAATGCAAAAGAAAAAAAAAGTTAGAGATCTTATGGATCTGGTCATCTTTCTATTACTTATGAGTTAGTTGAACTAAAAACTAGGAAGGTCTCAGTGGCGTAACTAAGGGGGGGAGAATTTTAAAATCCCCCCGGGTCCCCCAAATGGGTGTCGAAATTTATTGTAAAGACATAAATTAATATATTTGATTGACAAATAGTGTCAACGCTTTTTTTTTTTTTTCAACATTTATGGATTAAATTTATCACAAGGACTAAACCTAGATCTAGGTCTATCAGTACGTTGACTTTGTTGACATTTTAAAAATATTTTTTCCCACAGAGATCAAAGTTTTTTTAAATGTTAGTTTTACATTTTAAACTTTGTTGCCACAAATAAAACTGCATGATATACAGCGAATTCCAGGTATCTTGTTACCTTTACTAATAATAGATCTAAATGGCGAGTATTTTATGACTACACTAATTAACCTTGAAGCAAAATTTACAGAATCGAGTATAACAGATCAAACGTTATTCTTAATAATGCTAGAATAGTCCATTATTCGGGTTTGGCGTCTATAATTTCAGAATTAAACTTCACACTTGAGTTATTACCCCTCTATTCATCTTTCCTCAATCTAATGAAAACTCTATTTTTATTTCCATCTAATCCTTTTGCTTTCGCACAAAACATAAACAACAAACAATGACGTAATATCATATAATATTAGCGCATCCTTCCTTTTGAAGTTATTATCACATCCTTCCTTTTAAAGTTCTTAAAAGTGATATCTACTAGCAGGGCCGCCCTAGCATTTGCGGGGCCCTATGCGAAACGGATCGCTCAGGGCCTAGTCTGGGTAGGGATGAGCATAATGTCAATACTATTTTTTTAAATTAGAAAATAGGCCTACTTTCGTTTTTGCAATAAATTTTTATCAAATGAAAGTCACGAGGTCACGAAAACCCTGTTATTTTATAGATATTATAATGTTTTAATTTAATAATGTACACTTAGAATTAGCGCGGGTCCTATGAAAGCGCGGGGCCAACTGCCACCGCATAGGCTGTAGTGGCCTAAGGCCGGCCCTGTCTACTAGGAACTTTAACAATTCGTCCACTCCTGGTTGTCTTGACTGGCACAACAAGTTCTCTAGACGTTGGTCTATAACTGTCTTTTTCTTTGTTCCAACAGTTTGAAGTTCATTGTCTCCATCGGTATCATAGTACCCAGAGATGTCTTCATCGAAACTCTTATTGAAAAAGCGTTGATTTCTTCTGTATGTTTTTCCGTTTGTCTTTATAATGTAAAATCTGGGTGCTGAATGTTTTTTTATGACAACTGCTTTCTGCCATGTTTGACCTAGTCGAACTCTCCGACAGAATAATCTGTAGGTAGTCTTGCTTTTGCATTGTATTTCACTTTGCTTTTCATCTGTCGTTCGTTGAGTAATGTCTCTGCATTTTCAGCTACCGATGGTTTCAATAGTTTGGGATCAGTTGGAATGATTCCCTGAGTCTTCTACTCGTCAGCAGTTGTGATGGTAAATACGGCAGTCCACTTATCGGAGTATTTCTATACTCGAGCATAACGAGATATGGATCTTTCCCACTTTTGTATGCTCTGAATCCTTTTGCTTGCGCAGAAAACATAAACAACCAACAATGACGTAATATCATATAATATTAGCACAGAATCTTCTTCATGCAGTGGAAAATTATGAATTTTTTGCCTATCTTGAATTCTGGTCAAAGCTCTTGCGCCCAATTACTATAGTTCAGGAGAAACTACAAAAGTCTGGACTGCATATACGGGAAGCTGCTAAAGAAATTAGTACCCTTTCATGCTTTCTGCAAAATGATGAGAAACTGACAAAAACCCAATCCATCGAAAAAGCAAAAGAAGGTAGTGAATACTATGGATTCCCTGTAATCAAAACAACCAGAAGAAAGAAAAGACTTGATGGGAAGTTGAGTTCTAATGTAGGACTGTCAATAGAACTGCAATTCAAACGTATTGCGACAGAAGTGCAGGACAGATTTCAAAGGCTGGAAAGAAAATGCATACCTTTGGGTTTCTTCTTGAACCAAGACACCTTATGACAAACTGTGCTACTTTTCCTGTTTGTATAATGAAATAAATAGCAAATAGCTTTTTCAATGATGGCATTGATGCACGAGCACTTTTCATCAACAAACCAGTGATACAATCACCAATAGACATATTGAGGAAACAGGCTTCATATGATAATTACGTGTGCTCAAACTTTGCAACCTCCTCCGAATACTGCTAACTTAGGCCACTTCCATTACGTCATGTGAGAGATCATTCTCAAAGCTCAAGTTCATCAAAAGCTATCTCAGGAGCACAATGACACAAGAAAGGCTTATCATGGCTTTAATGTCAGTGAAGTCACAAATACTAGAAAGTATCGATGTAGTTGATGTTATAGATGTCTTTGCTGCACAGAATGCACGACGTGAAGCAATATCAATTAGATTTGTCACTTGTGCATTATTTAACTAATAAATAAAGGTATTATTCTTGATTACTTTTTGTTAAGTTGACTGATATACTGAACCAATTGGATTTGGGGCGTATATATTTTTTGCGTAAATTATCCCATGTCATATGTCGAATGTCAAAATGTAAGGGGCCCCCAAAGAGGTCAATCCCCCCGGGCCCCCAAATCCCTAGTTACGCCCCTGGAAGGATTGAGTTGTGAATGCCGGACATTTTCACACTCTAGTCAAAAGCCTTCCA
This sequence comes from Biomphalaria sudanica, assembly GCA_036873155.1. Lineage (NCBI taxonomy): Eukaryota > Metazoa > Mollusca > Gastropoda > Planorbidae > Biomphalaria > Biomphalaria sudanica. The sequence continues at coordinate 342,125 of JAZGLO010005700.1, read as the reverse complement.
GATGACATCATCTCCTATTTTCTCCTGACGTCTGCCGACCCTCTAGACCATCAGAATTTCATATTGACGATTTAAAGTCAAACAGTAATGTTTTTCTAAAAGAATTTTCAAAATCACTTTCTGGTATAATTTTTTAAATAAATATCTAGATGATTATTAATACTTTACTTTTATTGATTATTATTTTTATCTAAGATTTTGATTTATTTGTTATTTTAACTTAGATATAAATAATTAATGTTCTAAATAATGTCTCAGGAATGAACGTTGTTGCGATGTTAGCATCCCACTGGAACATTCCAGTATTTGGCTGGGTTTCCAACGACTTATTTCTTGGAAACAAAACAATTTATTCAACATTAGTTCGTGTCATGGGACCACTAGACCAGTTCTGTAAGTATTTGTTGTTTTTTTACATGGAAGAATTTTTGTTCTCCATGACTAATTTTCATAGCACGATTGGTAAATAGACTTACTTGATACAACTAGTAACTTCACTCGTAACTAGATTTTTCTTAGACAGTTGTATAGGTGTCACATGACTGGAAATAGACGCTATGAAGACTCTATTAAACATGATTCGTATTCTGACCTGAGACACATGTCTAGGTAACTACTTATTAAGACTGAAAGGCTCAAGCCTATTTTACTGCAGTGTTTCTCAAACTTTTCCTTCAGACCCTTCAGTAGTCATGGACATAATTGTTTTCAGTGATAATGTTTGTAGCTTCCTATATGAAGGCCTAATACTTTGTATGCTTCAGCCCACACAATGACCTATGTTGCCTCTGGATTCAAATGGAATAGATTCGCCTTACTCTATGACAAGTATGAAGTCTATAAAGCTGTGTACGACGCCATTTCGAAGTTTGTTAAAGACCAGAAGAAAATCGTTGCCTCGGATAGCGAATTGTCTTCGAGCATGTCTGAGCAGGAGATTGAAGACGTTTTTCTCAAAGTCCGAAGATACGCTCGAGGTGAGGGTTTCTTTTCTCATTAGTAAAACATTGGATTACGTTTTTAACTTCTTTTTATTTTACAAAGTACATTCTGTGCGATTATTGTTAATGAAGTTATAGGATTATCTACGAAAAAAATAATTACAATATTAGAGAGTATCTATAAAGAAAATAATGACAATATTAGAGAGATACATTATAGGAGTATCTATGAAGAAACTAATGACACTATTAGAGTGATGACTTTCTGTTTCCCAGTGCTTGTGTTTTCTGTGCCATGGATGGACATGAGGAAGTACATGTTGGTAGCTCATAGACTTGGAATGACTGAAGGCGATTTTGCTTTTATATGTATCAACTCAGATGTGAGTAACACAAATCAATAGATAGATAGACAAGGACAGACAGACAGACAGATAGACAGACAGATAGATAGATAGATAGATAGATAGATAGATAGATAGATAGATAGATAGATAGATAAATAGATAGATGGATGGATGGATGGATAGATAAATAGATAGATAGATAGATAGATAGATAGATAGATAGATAGATAGATAGATGGATGGATGGATGGATAGATAGATAGATAGATAGATAGATAGATAGATAGATAGATAGATAGATAGATAGATAGATAGATAAATAGATAGCAGAGACATATCTAGACAGTGATACCATTATTGTGCTGTATTCAGATCTACTCGCGAGCAGAATTAGACCGTGATGTTCTGTCGGATCGTGGCTGGAGAAGAAATGACTCAAATGACAGTGATGCCAGGATAGCCTTTGAATCAGTTATACATGTAGGTCATTCATTTATTGTGTCAGTGAGTCCTAGCCTACATTATATAATGTCAACATATATTCTTTACTATTGACGCCTGTAGGTAGTAAACGTGTTTGTATCAGTTCTGTATGTCTGCTGATGGATGGTAACTTTTTTCACGGCTAATGTTTAGTCATAAGTACAGTATCTACTGCCCTCCCCACTCCCACCCTTTGAGTTTGGGGGGGGGGGCGGTTCAATTTTTAAGCAGAAATCATAGTGAGTAAACGAAATGAGTTGAATATCTATATAATATAAGCTACTTATTTATATTTGAGCCCATTTGTATATTATGTCGCACCAGACTCTAATCTCAAATTAAATCATAGTAAATATAAAAGGAAAGAGGATTGTACCAGGTGGGAGGGGCGATACATTCACGCACCCCACCCGGACACGCACCCCACCCGGACACGCACCTCACCCGGACACGCACCCCACCCGGACACGCACCCCACCCGGACACGCACCCCACCCGGACACGCACCCCGCCCGGACTAATACTTTTTCTTTTGTATTTTACAAAATCTTTACAAAAACAAAACTATTCACTAACATAAATTATACGTGCTATAAATGAAATTGTTATATCGAGTCGCGGCACCCCCCTATTCTCTAATGCCAAATGTAATCATTAGCAATAATTGTAAAAAGGAGCGAGGACTCTGACACGATTAATTGTTTTCACTCCCCCGCCCTTCCCTTTCCAGACGAAAACATGTGACGTTTTAAACAAAATTGGTCAAATATGGCACATGAATTTAATATAATTGTTTTACGAAAGACTTTGATTTGAAAAATTTTGAATTCATAAGAAATTTTAACTATAAGAGTAACAATTAAGATGAGTTCTAAACCCAAATTATTATTTTACTAGTCGCTTTTTCCAAACCTTTTCTCAAGCTGAGATTTTTCTATTGTATAAAATAACTTTTGAACTATAACTCACAATTTATATGTGAAAATTGTAAAATGACTACAAATTTAGAGTAGAATCTAATTGGTCTTTTTAATTTCTCCTCCCTCTTCAGAATTTTGGTTTTCAGAGCTTTGAATTATAATTCTGTAATAAAACGAAGTTACAAACAGGCATATTGAATACAAACTATCACTTGCAATGAATTTTTTTTAATTTTATTTTTTGAAAATATTTTTTTCGGCGGCGACCCTGAAAGCCTTAATATAAATCTGGAGTATCTTATCTCTTCAAGGAACACATCGGTTGTATTTGCAATACAATATTTATGCTGACCAAAACAGGCGACCACAGGAGGTTTCACTTAGCATGAAGATAATATCGCGATAAATAAGCCCAGTTCAGATAACCTACTTGTGCCTCGATTGTCAGTCACACTTTACTTTATTTACTAAATATGACATGCATTTTTAAATAATGAGCTGTAGATATAAGGAAAATGCGCTTACGCAATGCAAGAAAACGCTTGGCGTCATCGCTGGGAAGCTTATATATATATATATGTATATATATATATTATATATATATATATATATATATATATTATATATATATATAATTAGAGTTTGCTGGGCGGTAGAGTTAGGGTTTGGAAACAAAATCGTCCTACCCACTCAAAGGTTCTGGATCCGCTAGTGCCCTATGAGTTTAGAAAAGTCCAAGCCTAGATGGGCTGACCACTATAAGTCTCATGAGTCACATGACTAGCCTAGATGGGCTGAACACTATGGGTCTCATGAGTCACATGACTAGCCTAGGTGGGAGGAACACTATGGGTCACATGACTAGCCTAGATGGGAGGAACACTATGGGTCACATGACTAGCCTAGATGGGAGGAACACTATGGGTCCCATGACTAGCCTAGATGGGAGGAACACTATGGGTCTCATGAGTCACCTGACTAGCCTAGATGGGAGGAACACTATGGGTCACATGACTAGCCTAGATGGGAGGAACACTATGGGTCACATGACTAGCCTATATGGGAGGAACACTATGGGTCACATGACTAGCCTAGATGGGAGGAACACTATGGGTCACATGACTAGCCTAGATGGGCTGAACACTATGGGTCTCATGAGTCACATGACTAGCCTAGATGGGCTGAACACTATGGGTCTCATGAGTCACATGACTAGCCTAGATGGGCTGAACACTATGGGTCTCATGAGTCACATGACTAGCCTAGATGGGATGAACACCTTGGGTCCCATGAGTCTACAAGGTTGAAAGGGAAGAAGAAATGTACATACTTTCGTGTTGTTCAATTATTCAGTTTTCTTTTTGTCTTTCTGATAGTATCTCAGGTCATGAGACTTGAATCATTTTACATTCCTGTAGATTTTTATGGTGGCTTCCAATCTAGAACTGTACAGCAAGTTTGAGACATATGTTAAAAAGGCAACAAATTTTACTCAGCCTTACTGGCAACTACCAAATGGAACAGAAGTAAGTCAACTGCACTAGTTTTTTTCTTCTCTAGTTTAAATGATTAATTTTTGGAGCTCATTGTGTAGCTTGCAGTCCCCTTGACTTCCTTAACATGTGACTAACAAAATAAATCTTTTGAAAGAAACTAGGTAGGCCTAACAAAGACAAAAAAAGTAAGGTCTTCAAAATGTTTTTCAAACAAAAAAGTTCCTTATGTGTAATATTTTTGGTCAATTTCACTCTACAACTAAAACTCAAAAAGAAAATGCATAAAAGTAACAGTAGCAGAAACATAAATGCAAATATTTTAAAACCCCTTTGATAACTCTATTTGAATATTATGTTGATGAACAGCAGAAAAATTATATAACAAATGACATCTATGTCATAATTTTATGAAAGAATGTCATCTAATTAAAGACCACTATGCTATAAGAAATGTCATATATATAAAGCATAACATTATGAAAAATATCATTTAAAATAACTAATTTCTTGTGAAAAGTTTTTGACAAAGCATTAAATTATTTTCAGCATTTTGATGCCTATGCTCCATTTATATATGATGCCACAACACTGTGGGCTAGCGTAGTGAACACAACCCTATTAGAAGGAGGTGACCCAATGAATGGCACACGTATCTGTGAGCTTACCAAAGAAATATCTAAAACAGGTTAGAATTGGTCTCTTAGATTTAGCTGCTGTTAAAACAGTTTCTTCTTTTTAATAGCTCTAATTGTTGGAACTCTAGGCTTATGGGAAGCTTGCCTCCATTTCCTTGTCTGAACAAACTTCTATTTGGGACAGATACAAGCAGATGTACAGTTTTTCATCCCTATTACCTATTAGCCATGCAGGTGTCTGGCATAAAAAAAACATTTTTAGACGGAGCTGTCCAATTATAAACAAGTTCTATCAACACCACAAAATAATCAAAGTAAAAGTTGTGAAGAGTTAATGATGAAATCAATGATGTTTGATCAAGTGTGATGAAGTTAGCCAATGATGTTTGATCAAGTGTAATGAAGTTGGTCAATGATGTTTGATCAAGTGTGATGAAGTTGGTCAATGATGTTTGATCAAGTGTGATGAAGTTGGTAGATGATGTTTGATCAAGTGTGATGAAGTTGGTCAATGATATTTGATCAAGTGTGATGAAGTTGGTCAATGATGTTTGATCAAGTGTGATGAAGTTGGTCAATGATGTTTGATCAAGTGTGATGAAGTTGGTCAATGATGTTTGATCAAGTGTGATGAAGTTGGTCAATGATGTTTGATCAAGTGTGATGAAGTTGGTCAATGATGTTTGATCAAGTGTGATGAAGTTGGTCAATGATGTTTGATCAAGTGTGATGAAGTTGGAAAAGAATAATCTTTAGAAATAGTTGAAGGCATATGTATACAAATTTAAATTCCCCCAATTACCTAACTAGTTTCAGAGCATTAGATTCTACTAAAATCAAGATCTATGTAAGATTGGCAAAATGCATTTAGCCAGGTATGAACAAACTATGTCCAGAAGGCTATTTCATGGCCACAGTTCAGGAATAGTTCCTTTCATTAAATGTTTAAATTTCTAGCACTACCAACACAGTGGTGTACCTCACCCAAGACAGCAATGTCTGTCTTTTATCTTCCAATTATGTATGTTATTTTTATAAAACAGATGCAACTAAGCAAAACTGAACTTATGATGTAAACTAGGTTAACAAATGTATCAACAGATAGACGCTACATGATATACACCATAGTGTTTTTATAACCATTTTGCACCTTTTTATGCCCCAGTGCGCAAGTCTCCTTTCAGTACTGAATCATTGATGCAATCGAGAAAAAAATTTTTTTTTGACGTATTACTGGTAAATTAATCAGGAAAATTATGCCCTTCTATTTATAGGTATTACTGGTAAATTAGTCATGAACAAGAACTATGATAGACTTGCCAACATCTGGTTTTTGGATATGGGACTTGATGGAAAATTTGCAGAGGTTTTCAAAATAACAAACAGTCTATATGGAGGTTTTGTTGAATCTGTAAGTAAATCTAGTAAATATAAAGAGTACTATTATAGGCATAGACATCAAGTGTAAAAATACATAGTAATTAATGTAGGCCAAGACATAGTTTATAATCCAAACATTAAATAAAATATACAAATTCTGTTGGAATACCTATTTGTGGAACCTATGTCATAATGATGAAACAGTGTGCCATTATGAGATCTTTATAACTCAAGCTCTAGTTTATCTTTAGAATGTAGTAATAAAAAGGAATGGTGTGTAAACCTAAATTAAAGACAGAGAACTATTCCTCCTCCATTAAAAAGTACTAATAAACAAGGTTACAAAGACAGTTTATGTGGAAGCACAAACTCAAAATCGGCCTCTGCTCAGGCAGGTAAAAAGGCAGGCTTCAATATTTTCAGAAAGAATCATAAACTATGAACTTCAAACTGTCAACAACTACAACCTTATCTCTGTCGATACAAAAAAAAAAGATGTGCGTGTATCAAAAGTGTTGTAGATGTGGTTTTATTGTTAGTTCGATTAACGACTGGATATGGAGATTCATTATTATTATTATTACAATGTTGATATTCATATGTACTCAATGAACTGATAGTTGTGAAAATATTGTTCAATGTGAACCTGGCCTACCAATGTTATTGAAGGATTATCTAATTGATTTAATTGTTTTATAAATGGCCAACCTCTCATTATACAAAGAAACCTTTCCCTTTAGTTAGATGTATAGTTATTCCTATGCTACATAGTACTTCTAGTGTATAAAATGAAACACTGCTTATTAATTGTTGTTTTCAATTATATTTAATTAATATGATGTTTTCTTTTTTAAAACAAAAATGAACATTTTATTTACAATATAAGTAACTAATATGATAGGAAGTATTGAATTAGTTATTAAAAAATTTTTAAACACTTTTTTTACAAAAAAATCCAAAACCGCTTGCATAATTGTGTTAAAAATGTATGAATTTATATTTCAATTACCAATAAGTCTCCTGTGTTTTTTTCTTACTATTAATATGGTGTATTTTTCTGAAAAAATTGTCTGTATAGTTGATTTTAAAAACTAAATTTTCACTTTCAGAAAAGAAAAAAAAGCTGCTGCAACAGAACTTTGAAAGATCTAAAATATGATATTGGATTTTTAATATTTTTTCTAGATTCTGAGATCTAAATGGTACTAATGGTCAGACAGACAGACCACACAAAATTAATAGCTGTTACTCCACTATCTGGGGCCACTTAAAATGTATGTTTTTTTTTACTCAATCAATACTTTTGAACTCTCTAGTCTGACATTGCCAATGTTATACGATGGAGAAACAGACCAGATGGTAAAGACAGTGCACCACCAGACATTCCAGTCTGTGGTTTTGAAGGAGAACTCTGTAAAAAAGGTTTGTTTTGTGTTGTCTCAACACTTAATAAAATGTTTAGATGTTTCAAATTGTCTCAACACTTAATCAAACGTTTAAACTTGTAGCAGCTCTTAATAAAATGCTTAAACTCAATAGATTTATGTTTCCATTATGGCAGAAGAAGAAGCAGTTGTGATCCCTGATTATACAGCTTCTATCATTGGTGCTGCTGTTGGATCTTCTTTTGTTTGTATTATTGCAGTGGTGGTTCAAGTCTTTCTCAGGTAATTTTTAAATAGAACAGGGAGAGATGGCAGTCTTATTGCAAACATTAAATCTTTGGACAGTAATCAGGACACTGCAATGTATAAATACAATCTTGTTTATAAACACATTTATAAACACATTCAATACATTACAAAATTTTATTTTAGTCTTCACAAAAACAAAATGAATAGTTTATTTAATGAAAATGTTATTAAAAATAAATGTTTTTTTAAATTAATTTTTTAGTAAATATCTCAATGTATTGTGGTTGAGGATATCATTCAAGTAGAGAAATAATCCAAAGGTTTAGTCTTCTGTAAAACAAAAGAAAAACACATATTGAACTAATATTCCACCTAACCTGGCCCACTTAAAACTAATAGTTTACCTCACCTGGCCCACTTAGAACTAATAGTCCACCTAACCTGGCCCACTTAGAAATAATAGCCCACCTCACCTGGCTCACTTAGAACTAATAGCCCACCTCACCTGGCCCACTTAGAACTGATAGTCTACCTAAGCTGGCCCACTTTGAACTAATAGTCCATCTAACCTGACCCACTTAGAACTGATAGTCCACCTAACCTGACCTGCTTAGAAATGGTCAAGATGTTTTAGAATTTCTTAAATAGAACTTTATTCTTTCAATCTTTGGAGTTTGTTGTTGACATTAAACTAGAGGTCCTATTTGACTAGCTGTTTAGACAAAAGTTTTCTCGAATTTCTTTCTTTTGTGTTTGTGGCTTTAAAGAACTAACACATTGTATATTTAGAATAGATGCTCAGGTAAAACTGTATGAATTACTTGCAATTTTATTTCCTCTGTGTTTAAACTGAATTTATTTAAACAGTATTATATTTTCCTCAGTATTTTATCCTTTAAATTTGTTTTATAACCAAGTTACAATGTTCAGAAATTTTAATCCACTTACATTTTACATTACATTACATTTTACAATTTACATAAACATTGTTATACCAAGTTAAGACAGCATTGTTTATTAAATTATGATTGTTATACCAATATGTGACTGTATTTGTATATAAAATTGTGACAGCATTGTTATACCAAGTTTTAACAGCATTGTTATACCAAGCAGTGTTATAACATTTTATGTCAGTACTTGAAAAAGAATCAGCTTTACTGTTACAAGATTGTTTAATTCAGACTTTAGTTGCTGTGCTTCCTTACTGGGTCTACTTACCATGGTTTTTCGTTACCTGGACAGTCAACTGATTAGTAGTTCGTATGTCAAAAACTAAAATGGAGAAGTGGACCTTGAAAACATTTAGCTTTAATAAGCTTTATATTTATGAATTTTGTCTCCTCTAAAGACACTACAGAAGACGTCAGCAGCTTGAAAGTATGATCTGGCAAGTCAAGTTTGAGGAAATAGATTTTGTCACAGCATTGTTAAGTGGAAGTGTTCGTGTAAGTCTCATCAATTTGAAAATCTATTCCATAGACTAGTTGACATATATATTCCATAAATACAGATGTTACTTTAAAAAGTACTAGATCAATAATAGGTCAAGTAAATTCTCAAATTTCAACAACTACATGAAATTTAAGAAATATAAACTTAAGATTTTCTATTTCTTTCTAAGTCTAGTTTTAGAAATCTGGCACGAAGACGAGCTTCCAGTAGCAAGAAAGTCAACAAACAAAAAAATATGGTCAATGCAATCAACTCAATAAGTGACCATGATGTTGTGCCAGGTTTTCATCATTTATTTGAAAATGGATCGGTCATGTTTGGATCTGTGGCTTACCTTAGAGGTAAATAAGTGAATTCTTATGTAATGTAATATTTCTTTGTTGTTTTTTTATTTATTTTATTTTTTATTAAAAACAGGATTATATAAAAATCATTGACTTTCACTAAAAGTGCAATGTAGGAAATTAGAATTATTCACAATCTCTCTCTCTCAAAAAATATAAATACCTTGTAGCATATAAAATTGTTCATAATATATATTTGAGGTTTCTTGTCTCTGCAGGAATGCTAAAATTTAAAATAAATTCTGCACATTTAGCAATTATTAAAACTGGATTTTTGTTTAATTTATATTTTTGCATCCTTTACTTTTATTACATTCTGCCAAAAAGAAATTTTTCTTTCTCTAAGCTCCCATATAAATTTGTGAAACAATAAGCATAAAGAAATTAAATGATACAGATAATTAAAATATTGTACTGGACATCACAGTCAATTAGTACAATTTTTAAATTCCTATTATTGGAGGAATTTCATTTTCATTCACATGCACAACTTTAGAAAATTCTTTGTCTGAACATTTCCTTGTTTTCTTATATCCAGCAAACCAAAGCAGGTCTTTCAAAATGTGTTTCAGACACACAGTGACAGGAGAATGTACAAAACTTCTGTTTCTAACATTCAATGAGTATCTATATTGTCTATCATGTTTATAATAAAAAAAAACAAAAAAAATGTTTCAAAATTTGTAGTAAAAACAAATCTAAATTGTATATTAAATCAACTGACTGTCATGGTGTTTTATCATCTTAAAACAGTTTCTTATTATTTATATGATGAGAATCAATCAAATCTCTTTTTCAGGCAGTCTTGTGTCTGTGAAAAGAATCAATCAAGAAAGTATCAGTCTCACTAAAGATCTTCTTCAACAGCTGAATAAGGTAACTCATGTGATTTTTCACATAATTTGATTTTAACTTAACACTCAAAGTTTAATATAGTGACATATATTCAACAATATGAGTTAATAATTTATTTTTACTAAATTTGACTGAAAAAAAATTATAAGGTAATAATGCTTATACTTACTCTTAACATATTAACAATGTTTAATTCTATTTGACTAATGCATTTATTAGAATAACAGTTTCTTTGTCTCATTCTCTGAAGTTGATGGAACTGAAGCACCAAAACATTACAGCATTTGTAGGAGCTTGCATTGATCCTGGGAGAATTCTTTTGTTATGGGAATACTGTCCAAAAGGAAGTCTACAGGTAAACTATTATCTTGGTTTACTGTTATCTATAAGTTGATTTCTTTCAAATGTTGAAATGGTATAATTGTATCCAATAGACTCAAAATGACATTATTTTATTAAATTGTATGATGGGATACAAATTGTTTGTATTTTGTGTGTATTTGTAGGACGGGATAAACATTGTTTGTAATTTGTGTGTATTTGTAGGATGGGATAAACATTGTTTGTAATTTGTGTGTATTTGTAAGACGGGATAAACATTGTTTGTAATTTGTGTGTATTTGTAGGACAGGATAAACATTGTTTGTAATTTGTGTGTATTTGTAGGACGGGATACAAACTGTTTGTAATTTGTGTGTATTTGTATGTTTGAGTGGGGCACAAATTGCTTATCAAGGAAGTTCTGGTTTGAATCTAAGTTTGAGCAGAGTTGTGCTTGCTAAGAACCTTTTTTATTTAATGAGATAGTTTTGTCTACTTTGATTTTTTTTTTATTTCTCAAATAAATGTAACAAACAAATTTGTGACTGTTAATAATGTGTGTGACACTCACTTATGGTGTAATGAAACCATGCAATGCAAGTTTGCATACTATTTTCACATGCTTCTTAACATTTTTAAAACAAGACAGTTAGTGTTCCAAGATGTCATTTGAATTTTGTGTGTGTGTGGGTGTGCACGCCACGGCCTAGGAAAGAGACAATTGGAGAGCTCTCAAAAAGACTGCAGGACACACATTGGAGACCTAAAGAAAATCCCTTGTTGATGACAGGGGCAGAAGATGAAAACTTAAATAGACATGTGGAGGACAATGGCTTTGTCTGCAGGAGATGCAAAAAAATATGCAGGTCACAATTGGGTTTGCATAGTCCTGTGAAACACTGCACTCATCCTTAATCTTTGGAATCAAAGTCATTGCGATTGTTATTATTAATATGTACCACAAGGGCTGCCTCCAAAAGAAACTTTCATCTTATTTCATACTTATAGCAACTCACTCTGTCTGTCTGTCTGTCTGTCTGGACAAAGTTTGAAAACATTATTTCTCCCTCTTCCCATTCACGGATCAAGTTTAGAGTGTGCACAATCATCCATTGTTCCTGACAAAACACAAATCAATAAAAAAAAATTACCAATTTATTTGTGGTAATTAATTTTTGTTTGATAGCGAAAAGGAAAATAAATTTTATAGTATTGAGACTTTATGGCTGTAAATTTGGAGTTCTCCTTAGATAAGTCTTTTTTATTTATTTATTTATTTTTTATTTTGCTTGTTTGTTTGTTTTGTCTTAATAATAATAAAATGACTACATAAAAATAAAATGATTTTTACTTTTATTGAATTCCTGATTTTTTGTTTACTTTGACATATTTTTTTCATTTATTGTTTTACTACGTATTTTTTGCTATTAATTGTTTTATGTTCTATTTGGTTGTAGGACATCATCTGGAATCAGAACATTAAACTGGATCAAATGTTTAAATTTGCCATTTGTCAAGACGTGGTTAAGGTACGTGCCTACACATTTTATTGTGGTTTAAATTAGATCAGTAAACATATTGGTGATTATTTCTTGTATTACTAAATACAATGGCATTCTTCTGTAGATACATTTGTGGTAAATATTTATGTTAATATTTATGTTAATTGCCCTAACTGAATAATTATGTATTATTACTGTTCTTTGAACAAGTAGCCTAATGTTTATAAGCAATGGAAGACTAATGAACATATCTTTCTGAACAGGGTCTGGAATATATCCATAAAAGTTCAGTTGGTTACCATGGGAATTTGAAGAGTTCCAACTGTGTAGTGGACAGCAGGTGGACTTGTAAACTAACAGACTTTGGTGTGCCCAAGTTAAGGGCAGTAATCAAATCATCTTTAAGTGAGGACAATCTTGAAAGTAAGAAAACTGACAGCCATTAAAATGGCAGTTCAACTCAAACTATGAAGTTACGTGTATACTAGAGATGCCACTATAATTATAAATATGACTGAATCAATAGCTGAAAAACAAATTATTATGAAGAGTCATTAGTTTTTAACACTTGTCACCTAAACTATTGAAGACACCTAAACTTCAATAGTCATCTATTTTCATATAAGTCTATTAGAAAATCGGAGGGCAGTGCATCCTCATTATCTCTTTGACCATTAAGAAGGATTTCTCTCAGTGGAAAGGCATGGACCTGCAGCTCTACTCCCCTAGTCCTAAGGCATGGACCTGCAGCTCTACTCCCCTAGTCCTAAGGCATGGACCTGCAGCTCTACTCCCCTAGTCCTTGTGGGAAGATTCCTCAATGAATGTGAGTTGAGTGACACCCCATATATGTAATGTTGAAAGCAGCACACTATTTTTCCTTGGCACAGTCTGAAAAGAGCTCACAGCTCATCAACAAAAAGCTGGATAGAAGAAGAATGCAATGTGGCCCCTAGTTCTGGACCTGCTTTGACACTCAGGAAGTCACATACCTCCCTTGTCACTTACAGATATATTATATTAGTCACCTACTGGCTCTAGTCACCTACATTAATAACTAGACTAATCACCTGCATTACATTGTTGACTAAACTACACTAAGTTTCCTAACCTATACAAGTCATCTAATGTACACTAGCCTTCTAGTGGCAAGAAATCCATTGGATTATTTTTTTAGAAAGTTTTTTTTTCTACTCCTTCTCTCACTTTTAAATGGCAGCTCAATTTTGTATGACATGCTATTAAAAATCATTTTTTTTAGGAGATTTATGGACAGCACCTGAAATTTTACGAGTTGAAAAGGAAGTTGATTTACAAAAGTCAGACATTTACTCCATTGGTATTATTTTTAAAGAAGTTTTCACTAGATCAACAGCATTTGTTGAATATAGCTTCTTGACATCTTCTGGTAAGTGGTGTACAAGTGTTTAGTTGAAAACAAAATAAAGAAGAAGAAACTAATGGAATCATTTACATTTAATAAAATTCAAGCAAAAAATATGACTCCAACCCCCCCCCCAAAAAAAAAAAAATACCAAAGAAAAAACAACATTCACATTGATAAATTGAATTTCAATGTTTCTTTATTTAAAGCTATTAAAAAAACTGCAATCCTATTAATAAGTTGGAGATTAATTTAATGAAATATTCTAGCATTTAAATTATAGTCTACACTGCAGAAGTAATAACCATGAATTGTTTCAACTATTTCAGAAATAATTGAGCGAATTAAAAAACCAGGGGAGACAATGTTTCGGCCACTCATCAATAGAGAAGTCAAACAGAACCTAGAGTTGTGCCAGGTGATCTATGACTGTTGGGCTGAAGATCCTTCAAGTAGGCCATCTGCTACTAGACTGGTGAAAATTTTAAATCGTCTTAATCCATCCAAGTAAGACAATAAAAGCTTAACAAAATGTAGCAACATATATTATCCTAACAGCAGTATTCATTAGTGGAGACAGAACCAACTAGAAATTGAAATAAACTTTGACTAGCATGAGACATTGAAAGTAGCTAGATTGAGCCCACTGAGACCTTTGACTAGCATGAGACATTGAAAGTAGCTAGATTGAGCCCACTGAGACCTTTGACTAGCATGAGACATTGAAAGTAGCTAGATTGAGTCCACAGAGACCTTTAACTAGCATGAGACATTGAGAGTAGCTAGATTGAGTCCACTGAGACATTTGACTAGCATGAGACATTGAAAGTAGCTAGATTGAGTCCACTGAGACCTTTGACTAGCATGAGACATTGAAAGTAGCTAGATTGAGCCCACTGAGACCTTTGACTAGCATGAGACATTGAAAGTAGCTAGATTGAGCCCACTGAGACCTTTGACTAGCATGAGACATTGAGAGTAGCTAGATTGAGTCCACTGAGACCTTTGACTAGCATGAGACATTGAAAGTAGCTAGATTGAGTCCACTGAGACATTTGACTAGCATGAGACATTGAAAGTAGCTAGATTGAGTCCACTGAGACCTTTGACTAGCATGAGACATTGAGAGTAGCTAGATTGAGTCCACTGAGACCTTTGACTAGCATGAGACATTGAGAGTAGCTAGATTGAGTCCACTGAGACCTTTGACTAGCATGAGACATTGAGAGTAGCTAGATTGAGTCCACTGAGACCTTTGACTAGCATGAGACATTGAGAGTAGCTAGATTGAGTCCACTGAGACCTTTGACTAGCATGAGACATTGAGAGTAGCTAGATTGAGTCCACTGAGACCTTTAACTAGCATGAGACATTGAGAGTAGCTAGATTGAGTCCACTGAGACCTTTGACTAGCATGAGACATTGAGAGTAGCTAGATTGAGACAAAGCAAGGGGTTAGGGGACAGCAACAATCAGGAAAAGTAATGAGGAAGTGACGCAAAATGGAAATGAAAATGTTGAATTGAATTGTACAACATAATTTTGAGTCGATAACAAACGAATATTCACATTTGACTAGAGTAACACCTTTAGTAAAATCATTCAATTTAGAAAGCCTTCAGAATAGAAGACTCAAAAGTAAAGTAGCAATTATACATAAAACACTTAACCATAATCTTCAAATACAAAAACAAAATTTAATAAAATACTCTGAAAGACACAAAGATACAGGCACATTGTATGTCCCATTTGCTAGGAAAAATTTGTACAAATACTCCTTCTTCCCTAGTGCTATTAGAGCATGGAATGGGTTGCCTGAGCTAGCCAGGAAGAATTTAAGTCATTGGTTAATATGCATGACTAAATGCATGACGCGTAGGACGTAATCATCTTCTTTTTGAAGTAACATCTGTATTATATAAGATAAGATATAAGTGGCTTTCATAGCAAAAACAGAACCATATGATACTTTCCCGATAGTCAATAAATAGTATGTGCAGTACTTCACTCTTCCTTAATGAGTGATGTCAATATATGGACAACTTTTGGTTTGAAATTAAACTGACATGTGTAGAAGTGTTGTCTAAACTCGTAAATGTAACCATACTTTGCATTATGGAAATTTTAATGGACACATGTTAAGGTGAAGATCATAAACTATGTGCTAGTTTCAGAGATATATCATGTTTAATGACGTCAGTAGCCCAACATCTAACCATAAAGTACAATGTGGTGTGTCACTACAGACATCAAAGCAGTTTGTGAATTGGAAGTTGGGTAAAATAAGAGCCTCAGCACATTCAGCAACAAATAGGAACAAAAACAACATGTTTCTAAATGTCTGCCCTACACAAGACATGACAAGTTCAAAGTACACAATTCTAAAAGTTCATTAACATGTCTCATATTCATTTTACATTTCTGCCACATAGTTGAGTGTTCAGCCCTACAAGTAGGATAACATGTTATATATACCTTGTTACGTATGACACACATATATCATTTCTTTGTGTTCTAGGCATATATGTCATTGATATTACGTGAAACATGTTGCAGGCATATGACAATGATAGACAATATGTTGGCTATGCTAGAGAAGTATGCCAACCACTTGGAAGAGCTGGTGGCTGAGAGGACAAGTGAACTCGATGCTGAAAAAAGAAAAACTGAAAATTTATTGTACAGAATGCTTCCACAGTTAGTAATTTAACAATCTTAGTATTTAGTCAATGTTACCAGCACAAACTCAGTACATAGTGGATGTCAACATCACAATCTTACTAGATTACTTAGTCGATGTTACTAGCAAATTACTAGTACTTAGTCGATGTTACTAGCAAATTACTAGTACTTAGTCGATGTTACTAGCAAATTACTAGTACTTAGTCGATGTTACTAGCAAATTACTAGTACTTAGTCGATGTTACTAGCACAATACTAGTACTTAGTCGATGTTACTAGCAAATTACTAGTACTTAGTCGATGTTACTAGCACAATACTAGTACTTAGTCGATGTTACTATCACAATACTAGTACTTAGTCGATGTTACTAGCACAATACTAGTACTTAGTCGATGTTACCAGCACAATCTTACTTAGTTGATGCAGTGGCGTCACTAGGGTGGGTGTCACCCGATGCGGTCAACTCAGGGTGTCACCCCCCCCCCCCAAAAAAAAAAAGAATTCTGGCTTTTTATTTGTTTGTTGAGCCATAATACACAAAATTTATAAACTATGAAATGAGTGTCAATTAAATTTTGAAATTCAGTTGTTAGAATTTATCTATAGTTCAATTTTGCAACAATGCAACCTTAAGTTAATTACATTGTTTTTTCTTTTCTGGATTTCAAAGTTGAAAACGCATTAATCACTTAAAATTAATATCTTTAACGATTTTATGCTTTTGGTAAAAAAAAAGTTGGATTAGCCACCACTTTGTCAAAAGTTTAAAGGTAGGCATACTCGTATGTAGTTTTGGCCTTCTTTTCCACACAAAAAATAAAGCAAATATAGGTAACATAAAAGACAGATCTTAAGTTGCACCTCAAAAGGCTATAATTTAGATCAAAAAAAAGAATTTCCATCGTACCAAAAATTGTATTTTAGGCAAGAAGCATTTTTTGAAAAAGAATGTTGACCACATAGATGAAGTGAATGTTATGCACATCTATTAAATAGATTTTCTGTTGCTTCTGAACATTACCTGTACTCCTCCAATGCTCCATACACCGAACTCTGCATTGTTTATATTCCTGAGCTCGACATAGCATAAATTCAAGCTTTACCCTCTTTCTAGACATTTTAAGATATTAAGTAGATCTCATCAGCTTTTTCTCCCTTAAAATCTTATAACTTATAAATCTGATCAGTGTGCACTGTGTCAATGGTGCTGTCGAACAAACTACAAAAGTGCTTCGAGTCATTCTATGACTCTTCTAAGTCTATCTTTTACGTTGTGTTCTAAAACATTGATACACTGTTCAACATGATAGATACACTTTCAGTGATAGGTTTTATCCACACAACATTTCCATCATCTTTTGGACATTCTATATTCAATAAAGATATGTTAATATGGTCACGAAATGTCAAATATTCTGATTTTATAGAAACAATCTATGAGAAACAATCTGTGAGAAAAAATCTGTGAGAAACATTCTGTGAGAAACAATCTGTGAGAAACATTCTGTGAGAAACATTCTGTGAGAAACATTCTGTGAGAAACAATCTGTGAGAAACAATCTGTGAGAAAATATCTGTGAGAAACATTCTGTGAGAAACAATCTGTGAGAAACATTCTGTGAGAAACAATCTGTGAGAAACATTCTGTGAGAAACAATCTTTGAGAAACATTCTGTGAGAAACAATCTGTGAGAAACAATCTGCGAGAAACATTCTGTGAGAAACAATCTGTGAGAAACAATCCGTGCAATATGTCCTTCCTTCTTTACATCAATCAAAGCAACGAGTTATTTGTCCATTTAAATCTGTAGCTGGATGCCGTTGTTTTCCAATTTTTCAATCCTGATACTATTCTACATGCATCTTTTGATGTTCCAATTTCGGGACTTAATTTCCACCACTTATTGAGTTACTAATTTCTAGTTCATTTCTATTGAATTAGTTGATAATAGTTGACAACAAAACACATACATTTTCTTGCTATGAAGTGACTAAATGTTCCCAAATAGGAAGCACCAGAACCCTTCTTTTAACAACTGGCCTACTAGTCCTTTTGCTCGGGATAATTCATGTAAAATTGGCAAAGTATTTAAAATATTGTTGAAATATTTAAGTCGACTGATTCATTGTAACAATTCTTTCATCTTGGCTAGAGCTTCTTTTATATTCAACATCAATTACATCATTACCTTCGGAAATCTCAATTGCCACTCATTTACTTTCCAATGTCAGATTTCAATAATATTTTATGCCTGAAGAATGTCGTCATTTGCGTAACAATGACCATTGGTTGGCATCCTGATATTACGATGCTAGCTATTTTTTCAATAGATTCGACAAATAATGGTTAAAAATCAAAGCATGCTGAAAGTAAGCTTTCACGGCTGCTTTTTATTTTAAGTATGATGTAACGATTTGGACATTACAAAATTACAGTATGCTTAGCCGAAATATTTGTACAAATGTATATAGATCTATTTATCAATTTTAATTAACATGTTCCAATATTTAGCCACTTACACAATTTTTTAAATTGTCATTAGTTCCAAAAGTGCATTGTTTTCACTTGGGAGTCAACCCCCCTGACGGGTGTCACCCGGTGCGGACCCATCCCCCTAGTGACGCCACTGTGTTGATGATACTAGTACAATTTTAGTATATAGCCAATGTTGCCGCCCAGGTACTTAGTAGATGTTACCATCACAATTCTGTTACTTACTCAAAGGTTACCAGCACAGTCTTCGTACTTAATGCATATTACCAACACAATCTTTAACAGACTGAGTTGATATTTGTAAAAAGTGTTGCCGATACCATTAATAAGTAGTCATTGTGCCCAATCTTAGTACCCAGCCGATGTTACTGGCACAATGTTAGCACTGATGGATCCAGGGTGGGGGTAAAGTAATCACCCTCCCTCCCACTCGACCAACCACACCCACCTGCGAGAGAAATCACACAATTTGTGTAAAACAAATATTGACTTATCTTAATAATATATATTAATTACTTTATGTTTTAACACATTTTTATATTATGGCACTTCCCCACCCCCTCCATCTGGTATGTTTGCCGATTCTGTGAGATAACATTTCCCACCCCCTCCATCTGGTATGTTTGCCGATTCTGTGAGATAACATTTCCCACCCCCTCCATCTGGTATGTTTGCCGATTCTGTGAGATAACATTTCCCACCCCCTCCATCTGGTATGTTTGCCGATTCTGTGAGATAACATTTCCCACCCCCGACCTTTAACACTTCTGGCTGGGGAGCGGTTCAATTTAGGAACAAAATTAGTCCTAGATCTATATAATAGATTCTACTTATTTATTTTAACCCATTTGTATGTTATTCTAATCTAATTCTATCAGGTTGATATCAAACCAAAATGCTTTTGTTTTAGTATTTTAATGTGTTTAACTTGACTTTAAAAATTATTTACAGTGAAAACTAACTAGATTTGATTTTTAGGTTGAACAATTAGTGATGCCTACATGGATCTAGATATAACAAGTGTAATGACCAACTAAGTCAAATAAATAGACCATCAAAGCTTTGTCCCTCATAACCCTATCAAACCAGTGCATTAAACAATCAAGTATCAACATGTATCATGGACCTCAAAAGAAAGTGGGCGTCTAAAAGAGCGTTGCCTTACAAAATGTCAATAACTCTCTAGTAAAACCAAGTGTCAAGCCGGTCTACAGCTTAGAGGAAAGACAGACTATGGGAGATGAACAAAGGAACACAATAAATAGCGCTAGTTTTTTAGTTGGCATTTCTTTCCACTACAGTAGTTTGTGATGCCTACATGTAGTACTACAAGTAGTCTTTGAGCAATTTGTAGAATTTACTGAAAAGTTCAGTGGGAAAGGAACTTAATACATACTGGGGGAAAGTTTGTTGTCCATCAACACTGTGCAACCCGCCCATTGTAGCCACGCCTATGACGTGCCTCGTTTGTCACTCACATCAGTGCCAGTGCCCACCAACTTTTTTAAATTTTACTTCTACATGTATTTGTGGTGGGAGGGGTTATACATGTATTTGTGGTGGGAGGGGTTATACATGTATTTGTGGTGGGAGGGGTTATACATGTATTTGTGGTGGGAGGGGTTATACATGAGGTTAGGGTTGGGACAAAAATAGACCCACTTACTAAAAAGTTCTGGATCTGCTAGTGGTACTTAGCACAATCTTAGTATTTTTTTGAATTTTGAAGCTCAGAACGCTGGAAAATGCTTGGCGCCTGGGCTACGCTGTGAGAGCACTGTAAGCTTCCCCACATGTGGTGGGGAGGGGTTATACATTTGCTGGCTGGAGAGAGCTCCAATACATACAATACAATATACAATACAGAAAGATTTGTTTGTCTAGACTTCAAAACAAAGTATATGTATGAACCACTGTTAGCGAACAGAAAGGGACGAAACGAACGACCTTGAATGAGCAATCCTTTTACGTCACTTTGGATTGCAAACATTGTGTAAATGTACTTACAAAGAAATACCGGAAAATTGTGATATATGTCTTTGAGTTTCTTTTCCTTTTCATTACATTTTAAGACATCCCTCCCGACCCCTTTATGGGAACTTTCAGTATTACCTCAGACCCCCATATAGTTAAGGGGGGAACGAACACATTTTATTCATAATGGGGGGGGGGGAGGCGCCACCGTCAAAACGTTGAGAAACACTTAGTCGATATTACAAGCCATCATTTAGATTAAAATGATTTGACACTACAATGTAGGAAAGTTTTGTTGACTAACTATGTTACACAAGAAGTGATACATACATATATTAAACATAAATGAATAGCAGCCACCAGGGACCAAGTTTTTAAGAGAGAAAGTAGTGAATTAAAATGCTACGAAAATAAGGGCATGCGCCGACCGAGGCTCGAACCTGTGACTCCGGATTCGACACCACCGCCTAGCGATAACGCAACAAGCGAAACTAACCTCTAGATAATCGGAATGTCCTATAAAACATTCGGATGTCTGTGTAGGCTCTATCGAAATTGTTAGTGAACGGATGCTGCGAGGGTGGGGGAGGGGCTAGCTGGGGCTTGTGACCTTTGACCACTGGGGTGGTAATTTGCATACGGGCGAAATGACTCTGGATCAGAAGAATGTTTTATAGGACATTCCGATGGTCTAGAGGTTAGTTTCGCTTGGTGCGTTATCGCTAGGCGGTGGTGTCGAATCCGGAGTCACAGGTTCGAGCCTCGGTCGGCGCATGCCCTTATTTTCGTAGCATTTTAATTCACTACTTTCTCTCTTAAAAACTTGGTCCCTGGTGCTGTTATTCATTTATGTTTAATATATGTATGTATCATTTGTTTCAGCACCTAGCTTCACTTCTATGTTTACACAAGAAGTGTCATTAGTTTCATCATTTCAATGTGTTTCTTGCACCTAGAGAACATCTTCAATCTAGTCGAGGATTTATACATAACGTTTTTATTTTTTTGTTTCGTTCAGGTCTGTGGCAGAAGATCTCAAACTTGGTAAACCAGTGAAAGCTGAACTGTTTGACCACGTGACTATTTACTTTTCAGACATTGTTGGTTTCACCAAGATCTGCTCAGAAAGCACACCCATTGAAGTGGTCAATTTACTGAACAGCCTCTACACTCTTTTTGATGATATCATTACTGGATATGACGTTTACAAGGTCAAAGTTTGTATTCTTACATAATCAGAAGAAAACAACCAAACTACTGTTATTCTGGTTAACACCCATACTTTCGTTTGTTTCGTGGCTAAGATATATGTTGATATCAACCCAACATGCTTTTGTTCTAGTATTTTGTTTTTTACTGAACGTTCAAAAAGATATTGCCATGAAAACTAAAACTAGATTTGATTGGTTTAGGTTGAAACAATTGGGGATGCCTACATGTTGGCCAGTGGTCTCCCTACAAGAAATGGAGCTCAACATATCAAGGAGATCGCCAACGTAGCTTTAGAACTATTGGCGTCAACAGTCAACTTTACCATCCCTCACCTTCCAGACAGGAAGTTAAAAATAAGGTCACAAAGAATTTACTTATCTTACCATCTGACAATGACATATATATAATGTCCCGTCATAACAATCGGCGAAGCTAGGCTTAAATATCTCTATGTTTAGACAGTTAAATGTCCCCTTTTTATACTATAACAGTCTTATCTTATCTTATCTTATATAATACAGACGTTACTTCAAAAAAGAAGATGATTACGTCCTACGCGTCATGCATTTAGTCATGCATATTAACCAATGACTTAAATTCTGCCAAGTCACTGGTTTTTCTGGCTAGCTCAGGCAACCCATTTCATGCTCTAATAGCACTAGGGAAGAAGGAGTATTTGTACAAATTTGTCCTAGCATATGGGACGAGGAATGTGCCTTTATTTTTGTGTCTTTCAGAGTATTTTATTAAATTTTGTTTTTGTATTTGAAGATTAAGGTTCAGTGTTTTATGTATAATTGTTACTTTACTTTTGAGTCTTCTGTCCTGAAGGCTTTCTAAATTTAGTGATTTTACTAATGGTGTTACCCTAGTCAAATGTGAATATTCGTTTGTTATGAATCTCACTGCTCTATTTTGTGTTTGTTCCAGTTTCTTAATGTTTTCTTGAGTTGAGGGGTCCCACACGGTGGATGCATATTCTATTATTGGCCTAACCAAGGTTAAATAACATTTTAGTTTTATGTTCTTATTTGATTTATAGAAATTTCTTTTAATAAACCCTAATGCTTTGTTGGATTTTTTTATAGTTTCATCAATATGTGGATTCCATGACAGTTTTTCATTTATTATAACACCTAGGTATTTTGAGTTTTTAGTCTGTGTTACTGGTTTGCCATGAATAAGATAAGTGGAATTAATTTATTTTAGTTTTTTTGTTACTCTTAACAACTGACATTTTTCTGGGTGGAAAGACATGCTCCAATTTGATTCCCATTTCTGTAATTCCTCTAATTCTCTTTGTAAAATATCTGTGACTTGTTTTGTTTTTATTGTTCTATATATTATGCAATCGTCTGCAAACAATCTGACTTTTGTTCCTGAACTAATGCAATTTGGTAAATCATTTATGTATTTTATGTATCACACTATTACTTGGCTTGACAGAAACATTTAAAACAGAAATAACAAACCAAATGTTTAGTAGTATTCTATTTGTTCACTGTTGGATTTTTTACATTTTCTTTTTTTATATAAATAATTTCAATTTCCAGAATCGGTATTCACACTGGCCCAGTTGTAGCCGGAGTTGTTGGCCTTGCCATGCCAAGATATTGTTTGTTTGGGGATGCCGTGAATACTGCTTCCAGAATGGAATCCACAGGACTTCGTAAGATAATACATATAGACATATCATTAAATATATGCTTATAGTGAACAGATTTATTTACAATACACACACAATAGATTTTAATATTAAATAGTACCTCCAATCGCTTGATCTAAATGTCGTTTTTTTTTACTCTCCTACACTGAATTATCTACAGTTGATCAAGGAAGTGAAATGTGCTTCATTAAAGTCATTTTTGTGTTCCATTAAACTCATTTTTGTGTTTCATTTAAGTCATTTTTGTGTTCCATTAAACTCATTTTTGTGTTTCATTAAAGTCATTTTTGTGTTCCATTAAACTCATTTTTGTGTTCCATTAAAGTCATTTTTGTGTTCCATTAAAGTCATTTTTGTGTTCCATTAAACTCATTTTTGTGTTCCATTAAACTCATTTTTGTGTTCCATTAAAGTCATTTTTGTGTTCCATTAAACTCATTTTTGTGTTCCATTAAACTCATTTTTGTGTTCCATTAAAGTCATTTTTGTGTTCCATTAAAGTCATTTTGTGTTCCATTAAACTCATTTTTGTGTTCCATTAAAGTCATTTTTGTGTTCCATTAAACTCATTTTTGTGTTCCATTAAAGTCATTTTTGTGTTCCATTAAACTCATTTTTGTGTTCCATTAAAGTCATTTTTGTGTTCCATTAAACTCATTTTTGTGTTCCATTAAACTCATTTTTGTGTTCCATTAAAGTCATTTTTGTGTTCCATTAAAGTCATTTTGTGTTCCATTAAACTACTTTCTGTGTTGTCTCCACAGCGCTACGTATCCACTTAAGTTGTTCTGCTAAAGAAAATCTTCAACATTTCTCTGGCTATCACATTGAATCTAGAGGAGAAATTGATGTGAAGGGAAAAGGGACAATGCAAACCTACTTCCTTACTGGAAGAGATGGATTCTATAAGTCATTACCACACCATGATGAGACAGATGAGCCTATGGCAGAAAAGGTTCAAGTACCAGTAGAACATAACTTGTGTCTTCAGTCCCTAGAATGTCACTCACACCTAACATGCATTGAAGATTCTCACTCATATAAAGCAAAAGTCGACAGAGGTGACAGTGTCAATAAAAAATCGTGTGTCAGTATGTCGCTTGGTGCTGATACTAGAGAAAGAGACAACAAAAATGAAGAACTACAACACTTGGATGCAGGAACTCAAGATTCCACTCAGACAGAAGACACACATGAAAGAACTCGTCAAGATTCCACTCAGACAGAAGACACACATGAAAACAGTGCAACTGATTCTAAGACCTTGCAAACTGATCCTGTGACTCAAATGAAAACGCCAAGTGATAAAGTGTCCAATGTAGACATTACATTGATCAGCACAATGCAAGACTATAAACTTACTCAAAGAGAAAGTGAGATTGAAACAAATAGTCCACAACAAGTCAAGAAGTCATGCCTTAAATCAGCAAAAGATGAAGCAAATCACACATTGAACCATCACTTACAAAAACTGAACGTAGACTTTGAGAGCAACCCATTAGAACATTTGTTTGGGCCAAAGTCCAGTAACATCATATACACTAACCACATGAACAACTCAGAGTCTGGGGTTCCCCGCTCTTTGGATATAACTGCTAATATATTTGAACCAATTAGAAATGGACTGAAAGCCTTAGAGGAAAAATATGGCGCCATAAAGACAGCACCACCAAAAATGGAAAATACAGAATTCAGAAATTCTCCGAGTAGTTCCAGGTCCTCGTCTCCTAAACCAGACTTTGGTTTGCTGAAAGAACAGGTGACTAGCAGAATGAAGAAAGTGAATGAAAGCACTTTCTTGTGACTGCCTACTGGAAGTGGGAGGATAATTTTAGACTTAGCTTAACAAAAGATGCACATTGAAAGATTTGTTCCTATTGTTGAATCAAGCCTCCTAAGATGAAAGAAATGCTTGATGCTATTCATATAACATTTTTCATTCAAATTAAAAGGCAATTATTGCCTTATCTGTAAAACATTAAATTACAAAACTATTTTTACTTGGAGTTTCAAATGGAGTAAATATTGAATTTCAATCCATTGTCTCCTTTCTGGTTTGATATTGATGTATCCTCCAAAGGCAGACAATGGTTGCACAGGGCAAAATGGCCTACTGCACTCCTCAATAATCATCAGACTTGAAGACAAACCTTATTATTATTGTTATTATTATTGTCCTAGAAATGAATTAACGTTCATTCTCTTGCACAGCCGGGGTCGATATATATCGAGCTTTTGGTTAAAGGGAAACGAAGTTCCGTGTAGTCCCATTAACAGTGTCCACTGAGACATTTTCTTGTCAGGTCAGCATGCCTGGTAGTGCTTAGGGCTCAGTTGTCCTCTACGTTCATATAAAAACAGAATGTAGTGTTCTTTTAGCTTTCATAGTCGTTTCATCTCGAAACTTTCATATTTTCTTTGTTTTTCAATTTCAGTTTTCCTTATAGTGTAGGAAAGCGGTACGGCGATGGCAATGATGGGTGCGGATTTTTTTTTTTTTTTGCCATTTAACAAAAACATTGGGGTAATTAAAATTAGCTCTATCCCTGTACAATAGGTAATAGATTGACTCCTGTGGGGAGTACTTGTAGTAAGGATGCGTATCTTTCTTGATCAGATTTAGTATCACAGCCAGGTGTTGATGTATTAGTTTCGCTACTTAGGTAAGCAGATTCGGCTGAATATCTTGCCATTACGTGTTCTATTGACTTACACGCTCTTTCGGCATTCGTTAACAACATCGAGTTTTAGCATTTTTTTATTTTTAGTTCTAATAGCTTGGTCCTGTAATGTTGGGTCAAAGCCTTCTGTTTCAAGGTAGAGATGACCTGTTTAAAGCCATACCAAGGAAATAGACTTGTCAATCTTGTAATAGAAATTTTCCGTGGAGTGTTTTTTTTCCATTGGCGATCATCTCATGAGCTAGGTCATCTAAACCAGTATATTAGTCCAGTAGATTTCACTTTTCAGACCTTGCGATCTATAGGGCAGATGATGTTAAAGTCATCTGTTTCTTTGGCCAATGGTTAACGAGCCATGTGGCCAGAACAACCACCAATTGCCTTTACTTTTCCAAACTCAAGTTGGGTACCTATTAGAGTTGGGTGGACTCAGGGGCGCCCTAAATATCCCGAATTTCAAAATCAATTTTTTTTTTCAGATTTATTGGGGTTGCCTCAGAGTCGTATTTGCTAAGGAAACATATTAGTTCATTGCGTGGAATTTTGATATTATTTTGAATATTTGCGTCTTACACAGTTTGTTTATACAATCTAGTCCACGGCCTCCTTCCTACCTAGGGAGATATAACCCTATGGTGGAAGACTTGGGGTGTAGGCAAATATAACCGTATGCTGGAAGACTTGAGGTGTAGGCAGAAATAACCGTATAGTGGAAGACTTGAGGTGTAGGCAGATATAACCATATAGTGGAAGACTTAAGGTGTAGGCAGATATAACCGTATAGTGGAAGACTTGGGGTGTAGGCAGATATAACCGTATAGTGGCAGACTTGGGGTGTAGGCAGATATAACGGTATAGTGGCAGACTTGGGGTGTAGGCAGATATAACCGTATAGTGGCAGACTTGGGGTGTAGGCAGATATAACCGTATAGTGGGAGACTTGGGGTGTAGGCAGATATAACCGTATAGTGGAAGACTTTGGGGTGTAGGCGAATATAACCGTATGCTGGAAGACTTGATGTGTAGGCAGAAATAACCGTATAGTGGAAGACTTGAGGTGTAGGCAGATATAACCATATAGTGGAAGACTTGAGGTGTAGGCAGATATAACCGTATAGTGGAAGACTTGGGGTATAGGCAGATATAACCGTATAGTGGAAGACTTTGGGGTGTAGGCAGATATAACCGTATGCTGGAAGACTTGGGGGTGTAGGAAAATATAACCGTATAGTGGAAGGCTTAGTGGTGTATGCAGATATAACCGTACAGTGGAAGGCTTAGGGGTGTAGGCAGCGAAAGTTTGTTAAAAGTTTTTTTTTGAGTCTACCACTATCATGTAGGTCGGTGTCACTCCTTTTTTTATCGAAAGTGTAAATGAATGCTGGGACGGCCCAGTGTTTTATTGCAGTGGTGACATTCTTTCCAGACAATTTGCTGTTGAGCCTTTTTGATAGTCTTTGCTTTTAGTTGTTTTTTATAGTTAACTGTGTGGCGTTCTGGTTAATTCCAGATATTTGTAGAGTGCAGCAGAGTTCAATTTCTCAATGCCTTCAAATGTAATGTTAGTATTGACTGCTTTACCCTTTTTAATGCTTACCACGCTTATCTGGGTTAAAAGACATACAGATATCGTCACTGAAGTGTTATATGGTTTGAATTGATGACGTACTTTTAGTTCCGTTTCTGATCCTATTTTTCAATCCTCCATGAACAGAGGTGAGACAACAGTTTGTGTACATCTAGTGGCACCCTGAAACCGTCTGTAGTAACATGGAGCAATTTAGATAAAGGATTGATTGGTAGGCAAAACCTGAGCGGAGATAATTACCCCTTCTTATGTGTACAGAACCTAATTTATCACCATTAAGATGTAGGTTTATCTTCCCATTCACCCATACACAATCTCTTCATTCTTGGGTTCATTATATAGATTTCCAGGGTTATTACATTTTAATTGTGAAATTGTTTATATACAACTAACACGCAAGTGGTCGGGCGGTAGTCCAATGGTTGATTCGAATCACCTTTTTGGGGGAGGAGAGATGTTCTTCCTTCAGTTGGTTCTGTCAACATTGATGACGGCTGTGATAGCAACTCGTTCAAACGTTAATGTTAAAGGTACATGTATGATGTATGGCTTCTTCAATCGTAAGCTGTAAACATTGTCAAACCCAGGAGCAGTCCAGTTCCCAGTTTGTTTTATATAGGTCGGTGTGACTTCCTGAACTGTGAACTCAGACAATTTTATTATTTGTAGGCTAATTAAGATTTCGCCTATTCAGTCAACCTCAGCGTTGTAGTGAAGATTGTAGAGGGTCGCTGCCCGGTATTTTTTTAGCGTGTCTGTTTTTTTGTGATATCAATACTTTTAATATTATTAACATTATTATTTTATTATTGTTATTTTTATTATTATTATCACAAATTTCATGAACAAAAGTGTGTCCTATGGGGTTCCAAAAAGAAGGGAGGAAAATGTTTCAAATAAATATTCGAATTTTTAAAATGTAAATGATTGAAAGTAGCGTGTTGTTATTTTGTTACTGTTGTTGTTATTTTGTTACTGTTGTTGTTATTTTGTTACTGTTGTTGTTATTTTGTTACTGTTGTTGTTATTTTGTTACTGTTGTTGTTATTTTGTTACTGTTGTTGTTATTTTGTTACTGTTGTTGTTATTTTGTTGTTAAGTCTGGGTTTTTTTTATATTGTCTTTACTTCCTTTCCTTATTTTTTGTGTGTGAATGCATCAAATGTCATGTTCGCAATTTTGACTTCAAAATGTCACTTTTGAAATTTTACTTGCATCACCTAACATCCACCTTAAATAACATTTCTTTAGAATGGTTGTACAGGTAGTTTATTCATTTTTAATGAATCATTTTAAACTGGTAGTCAAACTATTAAAATATGGTATCAAATAAAAATGAAGACAAATCATATAATTTCAATTTTCCCAGAAATAAAATGGAAAAAAAATGTTTTACTTAGTCTATTAGAGCAATTTTTTTTTTACTTAAATGTTTTCGAAATTTTATTTTTTGATTTATTCAAGACTAGCAGTCAACACGCTCGTTGATTTGTTCCCTGGGTTTAGTTTAGAATCTACATGCAATCTATAGTAGACTTAGGTACAAATATAAGCAACTTTTACAAGAGATCATCTAATCTACATGCAATCTATAGTAGACTAAGGTACAAGTATAAGCAACTCTTACAAGAGATCAACTTTCAATGTAATAAACAACGAGCTACGGCTGACTACGCCATGTTATTTTTTTTTTACAAAACCTCTATTCAAGTCAGAACTTCATCGACATGGAACCTTCAGGAATTTGGTCGCGTTTCGCGGATCTCAAAAACGGCTCTAAAGATTTTCCTCGAAATTTAACAGTTGGTGTATATCGCTGAGAAAAGTATTACTAGCTCGTTGGCCACATGGGGAAAATTTGACTTGAATAGAGCTATTGTAAAAAAAACAACACTTCTTTGGCCACTATTTTAACATTTGACTGTCACAGAGAATATAAAAACACCGATCTGAAAAAAAACAGACAGAAGAACTCTTTTTTTGTTTTGTTTATTTAGTAATTAAATCATGAAATACAAAAAAACAAAAAAAACTCGGATATGAGCTTCAAATGTCACGTTGATTTTGTTGTCTACCTTTTCATGTTTTGTGCTGAGGAAAATACAAAAACATGTTGTTTTTACCTGGTCTACTTTTAGACCCTTTTAATTCATTAAAGGCATAGATAGATAGAGAGAGAGAGAGAGAGAGATATAGATAGATAAATAGCGAGAGAGAGAAATAGATAGATAGAGAGAAATAGAGAGAGAGAGATAGATAGATTGATAGAGAGAGAGAGAGAGATAAAGAGAGAGAGAAATAAATAAATAGATAGATAGATGTGTGTGTGTGTGTTTTATTGCTAGCGCGTGATATACTTTAATGGTTCCATTTTTTTTAATGATGGGTTGTGTAAAAATATGTAACGTTGGACTCTTTAATAAACAAGTCTTTCATTGTTTCGGTAGTGACTTTTTGACTTTTGTTTTGTTTCTTGTGATAATATTCCCCAGTCAAGAGAGAATTTTATTTGGAAAGTATGTTACACAAAGGAAGGCGAGGAACAAACAGCGGAACTAAACTATCAAATGACGTCATCTGTGTATGGGGGAAAATAAAGAAGAGAACAAGAGACAGAACGGGGACCAGAGAGGTGGAGGGAAGTAGAGTACAAGAGACTGAACGGGGACCAGAGAGAGGTGGAGGGGAGTAGAGTACAAGAGACAGAACGGGACCAGAGAGGTGGAGGGAAGTAGAGAACAAGAGACAGAACGGGACCAGAGAGGTGGAGGGAAGTAGAGAACAAGAGACAGAACGGGGACCAGAGAGAGGTGGAGGGAAGTAGAGAACAAGAGACAGAACGGGACCAGAGAGGTGGAGGGAAGTAGAGAACAAGAGACAGAACGGGGACCAGAGAGGTGGAGGGAAGTAGAGTACAAGAGACAGAACGGGACCAGAGAGGTGGAGGGAAGTAGAGAACAAGAGACAGAACGGGGACCAGAGAGGTGGAGGGAAGTAGAGATCAAGAGACAGAACGGGACCAGAGAGAGGTGGAGGGAAGTAGAGAACAAGAGACAGAACGGGACCAGAGATAGTTGGAGGGAAGTAGAGAACAAGAGACTGAACGGGGACCAGAGAGAGGTGGAGGGAAGTAGAGAACAAGAGACAGAACGGGGACCAGAGAGAGGTGGAGGGAAGTAGAGTACAAGAGACAGAACGGGACCAGAGAGGTGGAGGGAAGTAGAGAACAAGAGACAGAACGGGACCAGAGAGAGGTGGAGGGAAGTAGAGAACAAGAGACAGAACGGGACCAGAGAGGTGGAGGGAAGTAGAGAACAAGAGACTGAACGGGGACCAGAGAGAGGTGGAGGGAAGTAGAGAACAAGAGACAGAACGGGACCAGAGAGGTGGAGGGAAGTAGAGTACAAGAGACAGAACGGGACCAGAGAGGTGGAGGGAAGTAGAGAACAAGAGACAGAACGGGGACCAGAGAGAGGTGGAGGGAAGTAGAGAACAAGAGACAGAACGGGACCAGAGAGGTGGAGGGAAGTAGAGAACAAGAGACAGAACGGGACCAGCGAGGTGGAGGGAAGTAGAGTACAAGAGACAGAACGGGGACCAGAGAGAGGTGGAGGGAAGTAGAGAACAAGAGACAGAACGGGACCAGAGAGGTGGAGGGAAGTAGAGTACAAGAGACAGAACGGGACCAGCGAGGTGGAGGGAAGTAGAGTACAAGAGACAGAACGGGGACCAGAGAGGTGGAGGGAAGTAGAGATCAAGAGACAGAACGGGACCAGAGAGAGGTGGAGGGAAGTAGAGAACAAGAGACAGAACGGGACCAGAGAGAGGTGGAGGGAAGTAGAGAACAAGAGACTGAACGGGGACCAGAGAGAGGTGGAGGGAAGTAGAGAACAAGAGACAGAACGGGGACCAGAGAGAGGTGGAGGGAAGTAGAGTACAAGAGACAGAACGGGACCAGAGAGGTGGAGGGAAGTAGAGAACAAGAGACAGAACGGGGACCAGAGAGAGGTGGAGGGAAGTAGAGAACAAGAGACAGAACGGGGACCAGAGAGGTGGAGGGAAGTAGAGAACAAGAGACAGAACGGGGACCAGAGAGGTGGAGGGAAGTAGAGAACAAGAGACAGAACGGGGACCAGAGAGGTGGAGGGAAGTAGAGAACAAGAGACAGAACGGGGACCAGAGAGGTGGAGGGAAGTAGAGAACAAGAGACAGAACGGGACCAGAGAGGTGGAGGGAAGTAGAGAACAAGAGACAGAACGGGACCAGAGAGAGGTGGAGGGAAGTAGAGTACAAGAGACAGAACGGGACCAGAGAGAGGTGGAGGGAAGTAGAGTACAAGAGACAGAACGGGGACCAGAGAGAGGTGGAGGGAAGTAGAGAACAAGAGACAGAACGGGACCAGAGAGGTGGAGGGAAGTAGAGAACAAGAGACAGAACGGGGACCAGAGAGGTGGAGGGAAGTAGAGAACAAGAGACAGAACGGGGACCAGAGAGGTGGAGGGAAGTAGAGAACAAGAGACAGAACGGGACCAGAGAGGTGGAGGGAAGTAGAGAACAAGAGACAGAACGGGGACCAGAGAGGTGGAGGGAAGTAGAGAACAAGAGACAGAACGGGACCAGAGAGGTGGAGGGAAGTAGAGAACAAGAGACAGAACGGGACCAGAGAGGTGGAGGGAAGTAGAGAACAAGAGACAGAACGGGGACCAGAGAGGTGGAGGGAAGTAGAGTACATAAGACAGAACGGGGACCAGAGAGGTGGAGGGAAGTAGAGGACAAGAGACAGAACGGGACCAGAGAGGTGGAGGGAAGTAGAGAACAAGAGACAGAACGGGGACCAGAGAGGTGGAGGGAAGTAGAGAACAAGAGACAGAACGGGACCAGAGAGGTGGAGGGAAGTAGAGTACAGTCAAAGAACCTTGTAGTCATGGCAACACAATAGGGATAAAGAACAATTTTTTGTAAGATAAATTTGAACTAGTTACCGGTTGTTATTTATTTACATGTGTGGCTTTGCTAGAGTCTGAAACTTGTACTGTGAAGACTTATTTTTTGTGAAAAAAAATGCATACTAGATAGATAGATAGTATTCGGAGTGTTTTAAGGTATACAGTGTAATATAAATGTTATATGGTAACAAATGTTATATTTTTAGCAATATAACATTGTTACAAGTGAGATAAAGAAGTGAAAATAAATCGCTCTGGGTTAGAGAGTCTTTGTCTCAGCAGCTGATAAGAATGGAGTTCTTGGCATTAGGCCAGGTAGCAGCACATCGTGCCAGGCTAAAAGTCAGACCAAGATTTTATTCCATTTCCTAGAGGATTTAAAAAATAGATATATACTAAATCTAGATCTGTGTTGTATCAATTGTGTTAAGAATAACACGGTAAGATTACAGACTTAAATCTGAACGTTTTCATTCTAGTAAGTCATAGTTAGTCACCTTCAGTTTTGAATTAACTTCCATCTAGATTTAAATGTAAACAAACAAAAAAAACAATTTGTAATGCTTGTTTCCATTGTAACTGTAGTCGACAGAGAGGCTGTCATAGATCTCTAGATGTCTACCTATTGGCTAACCCTCCACGAAATAAGATTTTATCAAACACACACAAACATTATGTTATTAATATAGATGTTCTCATTGATCAAGAGTTATTAAACTGCTAACAATATTTCTCATTGGTTATAAATTATTAAAGTTGAAAGATTAACTAAAAAAAAAGCTTTAGACTGATAGTTATTTTGCTATGAAGATTAATTTTATTATAAGGAATTCGATACATGAAATCAGACATCCTATTGTGTAGAATCCTCTATATACTTTAAACAAAGATCTAACTCCACAGTTTCCGCCCTACTTTCTACATGCAGGGCACATTTTGCATTAGCACTACAACTGGGCGTGGTCTTGAGATTAAAGGTCAGGGACAAAGAACGAGTTGGCAATGCATGTTCTGAAACTGTTAATACCTTAGAAGAACGGGTTAAAATGAAAAAACTAACGTAACACGCATTGGCGGATCCAGGGAGCTGGGGTGATTTCACACCCCCCCTCTAGTATGTTGACCGATTTGGTGGGATGGGGAGGTGGCGATGGCATCAATCCCGCCCCCCCCCAACTATAAACTTTCGAGTGTGGGGGCGGTCCAATTTATTTGTAGAAATCACAGATTGTTAACAGAATCAATTAAATATATAGTTATTTATAATTAAAACCTTTAATTGATATTTTAACCGATCTTTATATTATGTTGTTTCCCTGTTAGCCGATTGGGGGGGGGGCGAATACATCTACTGCCCTTCCCACCTAATCCTTTGAGTGGGGGGGGGCGGTCCTACCTTTATATAGAAATCATTGTTTGTGAAGAAAATTAGTTGAATTACTATATAATTACATAATTTTATATTATATCTCTACACTTCTGGTATCTTAGCCGATCCGGTGATGTGGGGGGGGGGGGCGATCTACTACCCTCCCCACACTAGCCCTCTGATTTGGGAGGCGGTCATATATTTATGGAGAAATTATAGTTTGTGAACAAAATTAGTTGAATATCTATATAATATAAGCTACATATTGATGTTTTAACCCATTTGTATATTATATCGCACACAGACTCTGATCTCAAATTTTATCATTAGTAAATATAAAATTAAAAAGGGTTGTACCAGGTGGGAGGGGCGATACATGCAATCGCCTTCCGCCCATCGGACAAACCAATACTTTTTTCTTTTTGTATTTTAGTTAAAAAATTACAAAAGTAAAAAAAAAATATGTCACTAATATAATTTATGTATGCTATAAATTAAATTGTTATATCGAGTCGCCCCATCCCTATTCTTTAATGCCAATTGCAATCATTAGCAGAAATTATAAAAAGGAGCGAGGATTAAAGTTTTCACTCTACCGCCCTCTCCCCTTTCCAAACGAAAACATGAGGTTTAAAACAGAAAAATCAAATATAGCGACAGATTTATGTAATTGCACACTAATTTATTTTAGTTATTTTTAGAAAGACTATGTTTTGGAAAATTTAGAATTCATACGAAATTTTTTATTATAAGAGTAACAATTGAGATGAGTTCTGAAACCAAATATTATATTCTTAGTCACCTTTTTCCAATCTTTACTCATACTGATATTTTTCTATTGTATAACAAAATTGGGACTATAATTCACAATATATACTTGAATCCTAAAAATGCAAAAAAGAATCTAATTGGCACACTTAATTTCTCCTCCCACTTCCGAAAATTTTTGTTTAGAGCTTTGAATTATAGTTCTGTAACAAAAGAAAGTTATAAACATGCCTATTGAACAAAATGTATCACTTACAAATTAGCTTGTTTTAAAAGATATTATTTTCCGAATATTTATTTTTTTAAGCGGCGATCCTCAAAGTCTTATTCTAAATATGTGAGGTATCTTATCTTTTCAAGGAACAAATTGGTTGAATTTGCAACGTAGTAAGGGCCTGTAAATTCAAACATTTTCAAAAGGCCCTTTTTGAATAGGATGAAATAATGAGATTAAGATGTCAGGAGAACGCCCCCACTGGGGGAGCTTACAGCCCTCACCCAGACCCCCTAGCTGTCAAGAGAAAGACCTTTTTTCCCCCTCAAAGAGCGTTAGGTTTAGGGTTTGGAAAAAAATCGCCCCCCCCTCACTTAGACGACCCCTGGCAAATGGTCAATCGACCCCCCAAAGGGGTCACGATCCACAGGTTGAGAACCCCTGATTTATAGTCATAAGAACGTCGCATTAAATGACAAGATAGGATTTTACTTATTAGTGTATTGATATGTAATTGTATTGATGACGTATTGATGACGTAAGCTTGGATTGTGCTAATGACATGACGCGTGATTGTACCGATGACGTGAGGTGTGAATGATTGTATTGTGGTTTAATGATGATGTCACGTTCGAATGTACTGATGATGTCACGTTCGAATGTACTGATGATGTCATGTTCGAATGTACTGATGATGTCACGTTCGAATGTACTGATGATGTCTCGTGTATTTAAAAGAATTTCTAGTCAACTCACTGACGAGGTGACTTGTGATTGTGCCGATAATGTGACATGTGATTGTACTAATGAATGATTGTTCTGATGATGTAAGTAATGTTTCATTGTAGGCTACACATGACATAAGGCATGCTGGCCTATTTGTAAAGATAATGCTCAGTATTTGTTCGGCCAGTTTCATTCAATGTGCTACAGTATGCATTTGGAGAAAGGAAGCTGAACTCTGACCCTAAACTTTATAATATTCTAGCAACTTTTTATTTAAATTTCGTAATGGTCTTGAAGAAACATTTTTTTTGTCTTAAGAGTTAAATCCAAACGTTGGACTGAAGGAGACTAGGGCTTACGTAACCATACAGTAACAGTTTATACACTTCTAATATGTAGCTATACAGTTTATACACTTCTAATACGTAGCTATACAGTTTATACACTTCTAAAACATAGCTATACAGTTTATACACTTCTAACAAAAGAATAGACTTTTGACATGCCTAATACATTCGTGTTTTGAAGTGTAATATTATACACCACAAAGTAGTTTGATTTGTTTTTTACTTAGACCCATTTGATTTTCGCCTACACTTACTCATTTTAACAATCATATTTTCTTATATAATACATAAGTTACTTCAAAAAAGAAGATGATTACGACCTACGCATCATACATTTAGTCCTGCATATTAACCAATGACCTAAATTCTGCCAAGTCACAGGTTTTGCTGAGTGTTGTGTGCTGATATAGTAGAAAGTGCTGATATATCTTATATTATCTTATATAATACAGACGTTACTTCAAAAAAAAGATGATTACGTGCTACGCGTCATGCATTTAGTCACGCATATTAACCAATGACTTAAATTCTGCAAAGTCACTGGTTTTCCTGGCTAGATCAGGCAACCCATTCCATGCTCTATAGCACTAGGGAAGAAGGAGTATTTGTATAAATTTGTCCTAGCATATGGGACGAGGAATGTGTCTTTATCTTTGTGTCTTTCAGAGTATTTTATTAAATTTTGTTTTTGTATTTGAAGATTATGGTTCAGTGTTTTATGTATAATTGCTACTTTACTTTTGAGTCTTCTGTCCTGAAGGCTTTCTAAATTTAGTGATTTTGCTAAAGGTGTTACTCTAGTCAAATGTGAATATTCATTTGTTATGAATCTCACTGCTCTATTTTGTGTCTGTTCCAGTTTCTTAATGTTTTCTTGAGTTGAGGGGGTCCCAAACGGAGGACGCATATTCTATTATTGGCCTAACCAAGGTTAAATAACATTTTAATTGTATGTTCTTATTTGATTTATAGAAATTTCTTTTAATAAATCCTTATGCTTTGTTTGATTTTTTTATAGTTTCGTCAATATGTGTATTCCATGACAGTTTTTCATTTATTATAACACCTAGGTATTTTGCGTTTTTAGTCTGTGTTACTGGTTTGCCATGAATAAGATAAGTGGAATTAATTTGTTTTATTTTTTTTTCTTACTCTTAACAACTGACATTTTTCTGGGTGGAAAGACATGCTCCAATTTGATTCCCATTTCTCTAATTCATCTAATTCTCTTTGTAAAATATCTGTGTCTTGTGTTGTTTTTATTGTTCTATATATTATGCAATCGTCTGCAAATAATCTGACTTTTGTTCCTGAAGTAATGCAATTCGGTAAATCATTTATGTAAATTAAAAATAGTAGTGGACCCAAGACTGTTCCTTGGAGTACACCTGAGTTATCACTGTTATCAGTGTTGATTTAGACTTAGACTTACTTAGACTTAGGTCCTCCCGCGCCGTTCGGCGCATTGGGCGGCAAGCTGTCTCCATAAAGATCTGTCACTGGCAATGTCTGAAGCCTCCTGCCACCTGGTGTCCACTGTTCTGAGGTCCTCCATGAAGGTGTGTCGCCAAGTAGTACGAGGGCGTCCCTGTTTGCGCTTTCCTTGTTTTGGCTTCCATGTTATCGCAACTCTTGGTGTGCGTAATTTATTTTGACGTAGAAAACCTCATGCGACGCTCAGTCACAACCTCACCAAGTGTTCAACTCCCAGTTCGGCATAGGATTTCCTTGTCTGAGAGCCGATCTGTGTAACTGACTCCCAAAATCCGTCTCAGCCATCTCTGTTGAGTCACATTTACTATTTTCTTAATTTTGACAGATGACTTCCACGTCTCACATGCATATGTAGCAGTTGGAATGACGATTGTGTTGAGAAGGTGTATTTTTGTCTCGAGTCCAATGGCTTGGCTAGTCCAAATAGGCTGCAGCCTTTGGAAAATGCTCCTTGCCTTTCCTATTCGGCACTCTACATCAAGGTAAGCATCTCCATCGTTTGTTATGATGCTGCCAAGGTACGTGAACTTGTCCAGCTCTTCAAGCTTTGACTCGCCAAGTCTGACGGGGACACCCTTTGCCTTATATCCCACTCGCATAATTTTAGTCTTATCCAAGTTTATGCAGAGGTTAATTTTGGGTGCCTCTCTGTCTAGGCTCTCCGTCATTTCTTGAATACATTTATTTGTAGCCCCGAGTAGTGCAACATCATCAGCAAAGTCCAAGTCCGTCAATCGGAGTTGTTCATGCCATGGAATACCAAAGGCAGTCTGGTTCATTGCTCTCCTCATTATGTAGTCGATGGCTAGGAGGAAAAGGAAGGGAGATAAGATGCACCCCTGTCTCACACCTGTCTCGATTGTAAACTCTGTTGTTCCCTCTTCTGTTTTAATGCAGCAACTAGATTGACTGTAAAGGTGTCGTAGGGTCTGGACGAATTTTTCTGGGATACCGTATTCTCTATTTTCCATAGTGATTCTAGGCGGACACTATCAAACGTTTTTTTGAAGTCCACGAAACTGATCGTTAGCCGTTGTTGGTACTCAAGACTTTGTTCTATGCTATTTCGTAGAACTCCGCCATCTGCCGGTCCCAAGCCCGGGTGAAAAAGGAGGAGGGTTTGGCGTAGGGCTAGCGACCCCACCCTTTAAAACCACTATTGCTACAGAAACGTTGATTTAGAGCCATTTATTATTACAGTTTGTTCTCTCCCTATCAGAAAATCTTTAATCCACTGATGCAGTGGTCCATTAATGCCAAAATATTTTAATTTTTTAAGCAAACTATGGTGGTGAATTTTGTAAAAGCCTTAGAAAAATCTAGTAAGATAGCATCTATTTGTTCACTATTATCTAAACCTTTAGAAAAATCATCAATTAGTCCTATTAGTTGTGTTTCACATGATCTATATTTCCTAAAGCCATGTTGGTATGGTGTGAGGACATCATGTTTGTCTAAGTGGTTTATGATTTTGCTACATATTATGTGTTCTAGGATTTTACATGTGATGCTGGTAAGTGATACTGGTCTGTAGTTTCCTGGGTCAGATTTTTCTCCTTTTTAAATAGGGGGTGACATAAGCTTCTTTCCAGTCTTTTGGTACTCTGCCCTGGTTAAGCGAAGCCTGAAAGAGTATTTTGAACACTGAGGCTAGCTCATTGCTAAGTTCTTTGAGTAATCTAGCTGGAATACCATCAGGTCCAGACGCTTTATTTGGTTTGGTGTTGGCTAATAGTTTTTTAATTCCATTTTCTTGTACTACTATATCTTCTATGTTGTCTACTTGGTTCAAATTAAGTGAAATGTCTTTGTCTCCTGGGGCTGAGAATGCTGATGCAAAGTATTTGTTTAGGAAGTTTGCTTTAGTTTCATTATCATTATGTATTATGTTATGATCATCTTTTAATGGCGCTATGCCTGTTGTTTCCATTTTCTTAGACCTAATGTATGACCATAGGTTTTTGTTGTTATCTTTAGATATTACATTGTTTATGTATTCACTCTGCAGCTGTCTGCTTACTTTTTGGGCTAAGTGTTTAATTTTTATATACTTTTTGTAAACTCACTCTGCCTTAGTTTCTTTAGATTTTCTATATAGGTTTTCCTTCTGTTTACAAAGCTTCTTTAGTCTATTATTAAACCAGCATTTATTTATTTTGTTTGATGTGTATTTAGTTGGTATATGATTTTCTATAATGCTTTTAAGATGGTTTTTAATGAAATTCTAGAGGTCATCGACTGGTTGGTTAATGACTTTTTCTAATAAGAATGTTTGTTGAAAGTTTAATGCAGCTTGGTGTAGTTGTGTTAGGTTACATTTATTCCAGAGTAAGATTTTTCTTTTGGGTTTATCTGCATTTATCTGACTGTGTATTTTTATGATCTCATGGTCTGATAGACCAGGGATAATATCATAATCAACTACAAATCCAGTTCTGTTGGTCAAGAAGAGATCTAATGTGTTGTTTAATCTAGTTGGCTTTTTAATGATTTGATCTAAACTTAGGTCGTGTAAAGTTTCTATGAAAAGCTCATTTATGTCCTTAAGGTTTTGGTGTTTATCTATGGTTAGTGTTTTTCAATTTATATCAGGTAGGTTGAAATCACCCATAATCCAAAAAACTGCATTTTTATTTGTCTCTTTAAGTGTAGTAATCTGATTACATATTTCCTGCATGTATTCTAAACTAGAATTGGTGGTCTGTAAATGCTGCCTATTATTAGGGATTTTGAGGTGGTATTAATTTTACAAAATGTTGATTCTATATTTGTTGAGTTAGGTAAGGTAATTTCTTCTGCTATAAGAGTGTTTTTTATTGCTAAAAGAACTCCTCCATGATTATCAGCCCTATCTTTTCTAAAAATTTCATAATTACTATTGAAAATTTCTGCATTATAAATTTCAGGATGTAGCCAAGTTTCTGTTCCTGCAATTATGTCTGGTTTCTCACATTCTAATAAAATTTCTAAGTCTGCTGTTTTGTTCCTAATGCTTTGAAAATTTATTACTAAGGTTTTAAGGTATTACTTCTTTAGTAGGTTTGTTTAGTGAGGATGTTGTATTAATTTTAGTAGATTTAGGTTTAACAGGAGTGGATCTGGCTAGTGGTTGGTGAGTTTGGTTTGGGATGGTGTTTAGGATGTTGTATGGGTTAGAAGTGTCCGCATCAAAGGAATCAAAC
The DNA here is from genome assembly GCA_036873155.1 of Biomphalaria sudanica. Classification (NCBI taxonomy): domain Eukaryota; kingdom Metazoa; phylum Mollusca; class Gastropoda; family Planorbidae; genus Biomphalaria; species Biomphalaria sudanica. The sequence continues at coordinate 301,084 of JAZGLO010005700.1, read as the reverse complement.
AGTCCTGATGTAAACTGAGGTAACCCACACGGTACACAGTGCCATGATGCGTCTTTGTTGCCTAAGGCATAATACACAGGTGTATTCATATGGAGACATGATGCATGGTACCATTCATCGCAGGTGTCACATTGCATGGCTTTCTGTTTCATGGTGCATAGTTTTTTGCAGATGTTGCGTCTATCTTTAGATCTAGGCCCTGGATTGGACTCTACATCTCCTGCTATTAATATTAACAGTGATAGGTATTTATTTCTGCTGTGTCTGATTGAGAACTTCCATTTGTGATGGGTAATCTTCTTTAATGTTATGGATGTGTATGTTAGGTTATTTTTGAAGTTGCATTGATCTAAAGTGTGATGATTGATTATGACTGTTGTTTCCTTTTTAATTTTAGTGTTGACTAAGGTAGATCTAGTAATGATTTAAATGTATAGTGTGCTGAAAAAGTACAGAGTTAAATATGTTGTATGCTTAGATAGTACAGAATTAAATATGTTGTATGCTGAGAGACTACAGAATTAAATATTTTGTGTTCTTAGAGAGTACAGAGTTAAATATGTTGTGTGCTGAGAGAGTACAGAGTTAAATATGTTGTGTGCTGAGAGAGTACATAATTAAATATGTTGTGTGCTGAGAGAGTACATAATTAAATATGTTGTGTGCTGAGAGAGTACAGAGTTAAATATGTTCTGCGCTGAGAGAGTACAGAGTTAAATATGTTGTGTTCTGAAAGAGTACAGAGTTAAATATGTTGTGTGCTGAGAGAGTACAGAATTAAATATGTTGTGTGCTGAGAGAGGACAGAGTTAAATATGTTGTGTGCTGAGAGAGTACAGAATTAAATATGTTGTGTGCTGAGAGAGTACAGAGTTAAATATGTTGTGTGCTGAGAGAGTACAGAGTTAAATATGTTGTGTTCTGAAAGAGTACAGAGCTAAATATTTTGTGTGCTGAGAGAGTACAGAGTTAAATATGTTGTGTGCTGAGAGAGTACAGAGTTAAATATGTTGTGTTCTGAAAGAGTACAGAGTTAAATATGTTGTGTGCTGAGAGAGTACAGAATTAAATATGTTGTGTGCTGAGAGAGTACAGAGTTAAATATTTTGTGTGCTGAGAGAGTACAGAGTTAAATATGTTGTGTGCTGAGAGAGTACAGAGTTAAATATGTTGTGTTCTGAAAGAGTACAGAGTTAAATATGTTGTGTGCTGAGAGAGTACAGAATTAAATATGTTGTGTGCTGAGAGAGTACAGAGTTAAATATGTTGTGTTCTGAAAGAGTACAGAGTTAAATATGTTGTGTGCTGAGAGAGTACAGAATTAAATATGTTGTGTGCTGAGAGAGTACAGAATTAAATATGTTGTGTGCTGAGAGAGTACAGAGTTAAATATGTTGTGTGCTGAGAGAGTACAGAGTTAAATATGTTGTGTGCTGAGACTACGTAAGTACGAAAGAGCCTCATGAAAATTGTTCCAGAGATTTATCTTACAAAACAAATGGTTCACTTGATATGCAATGCTTTTCAGTTAGCCTCCAAACTATGTTGACCTAATACAATGACCCTGTGGTGTGGCAGTGCCAGGGAGAGACTGCATTCTGAAGGTGATAGCTCAGTCTACGAAGAGGAATATAAGATTGTCGTTCTCGGGTCTAAAGATGTAGGTAAAACTGGTAGGTGCTTGGATTGTCTTCTTTACGTGATTTGCGCTTCTTTAGTTGTATTGCTAGTTACTTTCAAAACTAAATACGAGTTAACTTTCACTCTTGATTTTAGTAAGCTTAAATCTATTTAGTAGGTATTCATTTTAAAGAATAAAGAATATTTTTTTAAAGGCCCAACAAAAACATTTTTAAAAAATCAAGTGTACACAAACAGACTAATTTCCCAAACGAAATGAAACATAGATCTCTTATGGTATAAAGATTGAATAGAAACAGGAATAATATAATAATAAATTACGCGAACTCTTAGGCGGACCCTGAGGCTGTAGGCACTGACTGATACAGGGGGACAGTAGCCGGAAGGTATATAAGTACCAACCCCCCCTAGATCTATGACTTTAACCCTATAAGCCTAACATTGATGTCTAAGTCATCTAAGAAGGTTAAAAAAAAAGGTTCAAGTCGTTTCTCTCTGGTTAGTTGTTGAAATATATTTATTCACTTTTCAAAGAGTCAACACAAACCTTCAAAAAAAAACAAAAAAAAAAACATAGAAACACAAAATGGTCTCGTTTTAAACCTAAAGATCTAGTCAGACATTGCTTTAAGTGTTGTTTCAAAGTGGCTTTTTTTAAAATCGATTCAGCAGTTCAATTCTTAACTAAGAATTATTTCAATACTTCCAAATTGAAAATGTTCACTGTATTATTGAGCTCAAATTCTATGTATTCTATTTTTAAATGCACTATCCTATAATTTCAAAATGCACAATTATGCTCGGGTGTTGACATTTTCTTTTAAATAGGTTTTAAATTGGTTCACTGTCATGGTATGCTTCCATACCATAGACTTATGTATATATATATATATATATATATATATATATATATATATTAGGGGTGCACCGGATAGTCCCTCCGGCTCCAGCTTCTGGCGAATATCCGGCATTTTTACTATCCGGTGCTATCCGGCTCCGGTCGGATATCACTACCGGATAGTAAACCGGATAGTAAAAAATACACCTATTTAATATGCATAAAGTGGACCTCGTTCCATTACTGTCTGTTATAGAATGTATTAATGTTTATATGAAAACAAAATAATGTGCTTAAAAATAGAGCCATATATATATATATATATGTAATACTAGCCTGGCATTACCCGCGGCCTGCGGGTCTAAGTTTGTGTTTACTAATGTAGTGGATTGGATTTAGATGTATGTTAAACTTAGCTAATGATCCTTTCACGTTATTTCTCTTTCGCTACGAAAATAAAATTAGTTTTGCGAAAATGGGTTTACCCGAAGCCGATACATTCATATCTATTAAAAACGAAAGAGCGATAGCATTCCTGCCAAGTTTTAACAAGATTAGTCTAGCGGTTTTGATGTCTATAAGTAACATACATACACATCACATTCTACTTTATAGTATAGATATAATATATCTAGACTATACATGGAGATCTTGTAGCACTATAAAACATGTGAAAATTTATTTTAAAGTTGAAACAAAACGTTGTTTTGTAAAGTAATTAGAAGAAGTAAAGTTGTTGTTTTTTTTTTCAACCATAACCTATGTAATATATAATTTAATTTTTAGATCTAGATCTTGTAATTAAACATAAAAAATAAGAGTACTTTCGTCTCATAATTATTATTTTGAAATTTTTAGATACATAATCTAGAAAGATCTAGATAATCCATCTATTTAAATGTACATAAGATGATTAAAATCAACAGACATGAATTATTTCGATCTAGGATCTTTGAAACATTATCTCATTGGTCACTAACAGGAAATGTCTTTATTTCATATATTTGCGAGAATATATAGTTCTGTGATTAATACCCTATTCTAAAAAAAAATCCGATAAATGATTTTGCATTATTTCTAAACTTTGAAATTACGTTTCTAAGACAGAAAAGATCGATTGGGGCGACTTCCCATAGAGCTTGAAAAAGAGTTACGTATATAAAATTCTATATATATATAGGTCTGTGAATCGATCAATCGCGGATAAGAATTTGTTTCCGGTTTCCAGTCTAGATACAATATTTTAAGTCTATGTTCTCTGAATGCTTCCTTTATAATGAAATGAGTTGATGCTACAAACGGAGGAGCTTAAAACATTGCAGAGCTAAAAAGTGCACACCAATTCTCACAGCTTTAAAAAGACCTAGTTTGTCAACACTTCTTTTAGTTGGTACACCGGATACACCAAAAAATCAAGCTATTTTTTGTTTCTTTGTTTTTTCCGCCATGTCTGAAACTCTCCATTTTATCTGAATCATAGACTTATATACATAGACATAAATAAATATAGACTGGCCGATAAAAGAGTTTTATGAAACGAAAATTTGTGACTTGCAATTTTGTGTACTTTATTATACAACATTTATGAGCAGTGTAGTTTTGTTTAATCTCTAAGACTGAAGAACATGCAACTTTTCAAAATTCGGAAATCAAACAACAATAGATATACATGTTTTCAAGTTACAAGAAGTTATTTCCTTTTTCCAGTCTATATTTATCTTTGTCTATGCTTATATATTATTATATCTAGACTGGAAACCGGAAATAAATTCTTATCCGCGATTGATCAATCGTGAAAATTTTGTAGAAAGTTGGATCAAGGCGTCTGAATGTTTTTCTTGCAGCCATTTGTCAAGTTTATGTTGGAGGACGAGAAGATGTCAAGCACATAGACAGACTCGGCGTACAGAAAAATACCAAATGTTAGTACCCTTTGAACTTTGTGCTTAGGGTCAAGTTAGAGTAATGTGTAACAATAACATTTTTCCTTCCCTCTACTTTCTGTAATTAATGTGTTGTTATTTTTCTTACCTTGTTAAGACATGTTATTATGTGTGCCATTTTTCCCAGCTTGCAATTGATATGTTCTAATTTGTGTAATTGTTACCAACTGCAATATGCAACATGTGTCATTGTGTACCAGCTGCACTTACAGCATGAGTCATTGTGTACCTGCTGAAATATACAAGCCCTAATGTGTGTCATTTGTGTTAGCTGCAGCAAGCTCTAATGTGCCTCACTGTGTACCAATTACCATACACATCTACTAATGTGTACCACTGCAATATATCACACGCTCTATTGTGTGTCATAGTGCACCAGCTGCAATTCACAACATGTGTCATTGTGTTAATTTGGTACCAGTTGCAACATACAACAAGTTCTGTTTCTTATTGTATACCAGCTGCAATTTACAATATATTGGCACCACACTCTCCAGAAACGGAAAGATCTATAATGAAATCAACCTGCGTATCGCCAAGGCCAGTGCATCCTATGGCAGACTGTCTAAAAATGATTGGAACAGACGAAGTATCACCACAAACATAAAGCTAGGGATCTATCGAGCTGTCATTCTCCCTACATTGTTCTATGCCTCAAAAACGTGGATAGTGTACAGAAAACATGCAAAGAAACTGAACCACTTCCACATGACATGTCTAAGAAAAATACTGAATGTCAAATGGCAAAAAATACCAGATATTGAAGTCCTTCGAAGAGCGTGTCTGCAAAGCATCCACACAATCCTGATGCAGTCCCAGCTGCGATGGGCAGGACACGTCTGCAGAATGGTAGACTGCCGCATCCCTAAACAACTCCTGTTTATGGCCAATTAAGGGAAGGAAGGCGTTCACAAGGTGGACAAAGAAAACACTTTAGGGACACCCTCAAAGCTTCTCTGAAAGCGTTCACAAGTTGGACAAAGAAAATGCTTCAGAGACACCCTCAAAGCTTCTCTGAAAGCGTTCACAAGTTGGACAAAGAAAATGCTTTAGGGGCACCCTTATAGCTTCTCTGAAAGCGTTCACAAGGTGGACAAAGAAAATGCTTTAGGGACACCCTTAAAGCTTCTCTGAAAGCGTTCACAAGGTGGACAAAGAAAACGCTTTAGGGACACCCTCAAAGCTTCTCTGAAGGAGTTCACAAGGTGGACAAAGAAAATGAAAATGCTTTAGGGACACCCTTAAAGCTTCTCTGAAAGCGTTTACAAGGTGGACAAAGAAAATGCTTTAGGGACACCCTCAAAGCTTCTCTGAAAGCGTTCACAAGGTGGACAAAGAAAATGCTTTAGGGACACCATTAAAGCTTCTCTGAAAGCGTTCACAAGGTGGACAAAAAAAATGCTTCAGAGACACCCTCAAAGCTTCTCTGAAAGCATTCACAAGGTGGACAAAGAAAACACTTCAGAGACATCCTCAAAGCTTCTCTGAAAGCGTTCACAAGGTGGACAAAGAAAACGCTTTAGGGACACCCTCAAAGCTTATCTGAAGGAGTTCACAAGGTGGACAAAGAAAATGCTTTAGGGACACCCTTAAAGCTTCTCTGAAAGCGTTCACAAGGTGGACAAAGAAAATGCTTTAGGGACACCCTCAAAGCTTCTCTGAAAGCGTTCACAAGGTGGACAAAGAAAATGCTTTAGGGACACCCTTAAAGCTTCTCTGAAAGCGTTCACAAGGTGGACAAAGAAAATACTTTAGGGACACTCTCAAAGCTTCTCTAAAGGTTTTCACAAGGTGGACAAAGAAAATGCTTTAGGGACACCCTCAAAGCTTCTGTGAAAGCGTTCACAAGGTGGACAAAGAAAATGCTTTAGGGACACCCTTAAAGCTTCTCTGAAAGCGTTCAGCATTAACCCAGCCACCTGGGAGACAGAGGCACATGACAGAGCATCATGGCGTCGCGCTGTGAAAACTGGCGCACAGGTTGCTGAGGAAAAGAGAACAACGCTGGCAGGAGAAAAACGCCAGAAAGAAAAGGCCAGTGACACTAGCTCCAGCTTGAATAACCTGCAAAGTGTGCAGCCGAACATTCCGGGCTCACATAGGTCTCACCAGCCACACGAGGAGGCACAAAACCCCACTACAAAGCCCTCAGCCCCCTGGATGACAAACGTGGTTATCATCGAACCACGATGGACGAACTATATATATACAACAGGCTCTAATGTTTCTTATTGTATACCAGCTGCAATATACAACAGGTTCTAATGTTTCTCATTGTGAACCAGCTGCAATTTTTTTATACAACAGGTTCTAATTTTTCTTATTGTGTACCATGCAATATACAACAGGTTCTAATGTTTCTTATTGTGTACCATGCAATATACAACAGGTTCTAATGTTTCTTATTGTCTACCATGCAATATACAACAGGTTCTAATGTGTACCATTATGTAACTGCTACAGTATAAATCATGTTCTAATGAGTGTCATTGTATACCAGTTGTAAAAACAAAAGCCCCATCAATGGAAAACATACAAAACATGGCGTAGACAGCCTTAGTGTACCGAAACTAAGCCCTGACAGTAATGTTCTAATGTGTTTGTCAATGTGTCCTCAGTTCGTAAAGCAGAGTTTTGTACCTGGGACCAGGTGGATGGAGTCTCGTGTTGTTTGAGGCTCAGTGAACTACATTTACCTCTGCAGGTAAGATCAATTGAACACCTATTTTACTTATGCACTAATGTGATGTATTTATGGCATAGCACTTACTCTGAACGCAGGTTTCTGTAACTAACTTATGGTTCTGGTTGCTACTCTTTCCCATCATTGTAATTTGATAGCATTTTAAAAAACTTAATTCTTTTTTAATTTGTCTTTTTAATGTAATTTTATTTAAATTGGATTGTGGTCCTAAAGTTTGATTGGTTGACTTTGTTTCCATCTAGGTCAACCCTCAGAGAGCTCACGATGACCCAATCATTAAATCCTTGACCCAACGAGCTGATGGTTTTCTCCTCATCTACTCTGTGATGGACATGGACAGTTTCTGGGCTACCACTGGCTACTATAATTTAATCATTGAGTTGAGAGGACATGCGGAGACACCACTCGTTTATATAGGTCTGTAGATCTGGAGGAAATAGATTTACTCTAGAATTTTGTTCACTTTATCATTCAATTTAAGTCAGTCCTTCATGGACACGGATCTCGAAAACAACTCTAATGATTTTACTAGAAATTTGATAGTTAATGTATATCATTGGGAAAAGAATTAGTAGTTTGTTGGCCACACTGGTAAAATCTAGTTTGACCGTTATAATTATTCAAAGAAAAAAAAAGATATTAATTTCAATTTGGCTAGGGAACTAGAAAATATTTATCTTGAACAAACTAAGTCTTCAAGATTGTAATACATTAATGTTGAGGAACATTTTGTGCACCGTCTTCCAAGTCAAGATCTATAGGCCAATCATTGAAATTGTATAAAGTCAAGTAGATTTATACATTCACCCCTCCCCTGGGCGGGGTAATAAAAGTTCTAATATAGAAGTAGATCTAGACTAGATCTTAAGAGTTCTAAATCAGAACTTTAGGTCTAGTGTTAGATCTAGATGTCCAAAGCATGAACATACTAATAAATAATTGCATAACTATGCCATGCCTGCTATCCGAATCAGAAAAATCCTACTTTCAAGCAGCTGGTGGTGTCACCGGTTTGATACCATATTTCAATCAAATAGTTTTTAAAATTATCTATCTATATATAGAATTCTCTTCATGGCTCAAGAGTTTGGACAAGAATCACTCTTTTAGTTCTGCAAGTCGGACTAGAATAACCCTATGAAAAAAAAGAGGGGGGGGGGAGAGAACATTCACCAGTGACAAAAAAGCAGGGCTTGACTTAACCGTTGTGACCAAGAAGTCATGGAAAGATCACTCTTTTTTATTTCTACCCCACGTAGTTTTAGCGGCGAAAAAAAGGGGGGGGAACAAGTAATCTACTCTGTATTCACCCGTCACTAAATAGCAGGGCCGGACTTAACCATTGTGGTGTCATATGCGAAACGGCATTCGCGAGGCCCAGTTTGGGTAGGGATACGGATTATAAGTGAAAATTAAGAGTTTATACTAGAAAATACATTTGTCTTTGCATTTTATTCATTCTTTGTTACGTACAGAATTATTTTACGAGCCTTGCGTGTAGCGATATCATACAGTATATCATAAAAATTATATTTCATCATAGATCACGCTCAATAGCAAGAATTACCAAATGTTTCAATCTTTCTACAAGAATTGTTGACCTCAAGTAATTCTTCATTAGTTTTAGGCGCGAGAAGCTTCTTTCACCAGATTAGACAATTACGTGATAATGCCGTTTTTTTTTATCGCGCGTAGTATTGTCGTTTTCCATATTGAATGATACCCCAAAATGACAATTTTTGTCTATATATTTCAGGAGATTTGTATGAGTTTTCTAAAGATTTTAATAATTTCCGGATATTTCCAGGACTTTTTCGTATATTTTGCAATTTCAGGAGATTTCTAGGAGCTCAAGAGGCCGCGGGAATTCTGTTATAAGTTATAAAATGGTTTAATTTAATAATTTATACACCTAGAATTAGCACTGGTCCTATGAAAGTCCGGGGCCCAAAGCGCTCGCATAGGTTGCAGTGGCCTAAGGCCGGCCCTGCAAAATAGCGGCGTATGCTACGCCGTCGGTCGACTAGTTTTATTGTATTTGATGTTTAACAATGAAGATCTTTTTAAAATATATATATTTGTAATGTTGTTCTTGTTTACGTTTTTCTTTGTTTCGAGTCCAACAATTCTTTGAAACGGCATGAACTTCGAGAGAAATAAGACATTTTGTTATGTGGCCTTCTATCCATATTGATCTGTATGTCTGTTTGGATTTGTGTTAATTTGATTAATTTGGAGATTTTCATACATGGTTGAATAACTATAAATAGCTCAGCTTTTTGGCGTATCCGGTGTACACACTAAAGTGGTGATACGCTACATTGTTTTGAAAGAGATTTGTGTCTCAGCACAACCATTGTGTCTCGGCACAACCACTGTGTCTCGGCACAACCACTGTGTCTCGGCACAACCACTGTGTCTAGGCTCTTTAGTTTGTAGTGATCATTTGTGTCTCGGCACAACCACTGTGTCTAGGCTCTTCAATTTGTAGTGATCATTTGTGTCTCGGCACAACCACTATGTCTAGGCTCTTCAGTTTGTAGTGATCATTTGTGTCTCGGCACAACCACTGTGTCTAGGCTCTTCAATTTGTAGTGATCATTTGTGTCTCGGCACAACCACTGTGTCTAGGCTCTTCAGTTTGTAGTGATCATTTGTGTCTCGGCACAACCACTATGTCTAGGCACTTCAGTTTGTAGTGATCATTTTAATTGGAAAGAAGCATTCGACTTTCACTCTATGACATTGTTGTCTTCTACTTCAAAGAGAGTGTCATTAAAAAAAAACACCTGATATATTTGTGCCTTTAAGAATTGTAGGCTTATACTTCACTTAGGATTGTTGGGCGCTTCCGCAGTGTCTAACTAACCAAACGGAGGTCTCATCGAAAGTACAAATAATCAATATAAGCTAGTTGACGCTGATACTGAACAAGAAGTTTAATAACAATGAAGGGAACCGTCGAATGTCAGCTAACTCTCTACGGTCATAAAGGGTTTCTTATCACTAATGTGTCCTGGAGGTAGTCTGTTTACCTGTTTACATTCATTTTCAACTATCCTTTGATCTGCTGGACCGTTGGGGCACTACACAATAACTGTTAACTTTCTTTTTCCATTCTTATCTCTCATTTGTCTTTGATATAATTTCATTCGGATGTTCTTTCTGATTAGTTTCTAATCGAGCCTTTAACAGATTCTAGCTCAATTTATTTTAATTTAGTTGGCAACATACCCAAACCGAAGTCCCCAATATCAAAATAAACTTAATTTATGTTCAACAAACTAGAAACAGGTGAATGAGCTTATCACTATGTTTCAGCCAACAAAACAGATTATGACGGAGGACAAGTTGTGACCTCAACTAAAGGTCGAGATGCCGCCTTTGATCTCGGAGCTTCATTTTACGAAACGTCTGTCAAGTGTGACCCGGAGAGAATTAAGTTCGTGTTCCATGACGTGATACGACAAGTGAGGTCCGTTAGAAACCAGGCTAAACTTCAGGAACAATCGTGCACTAGAATGCGAGGATTGATCTGCCGTCTGAGTCTTAGGTCTAAAAGAAAAAGATCTCAGTCAAGAACAAGACAGAAGTCATCTTCTTCGGAACAGTCAAAAGAGCTTTCAGAAGATCATTCTCCAGAAAATTCAACTGAGCTTTCAACAGATCAACTAGTTTTCAAAAGTTGATTTATAAAAGCAAATATGGGCCAAACATTCATTGATGAAGGGAATTACATGTTTCTGACATCTTGAACTTTCCTAATAGAAACAAGAGTTGATGCTGAATGAGTTTCACAAAGAACGAGACAGATTTCAAACAAGAGCACCTAGACTTTTTTCATTGTTTTATTTATTAGACATTACCTTTAACTCCAGGAGAAAGTCTTCCTGAAAGTTTGACTGAATTAAAACATAAAATAAAAACTCTTTCAACACTTTTCTTCCGAAAGACTTGTTTTGTTATTGGGTTTTTCTTGCTTTGTTATTGTGTTTTTTTTTGTTTTGTTATTGTGTTTTTTAGCGGCCCCCGAAAGGGGAAAAGACAGAATCCTTAGGTGCCTCTGAGTCCACCCAGCTCCAATGGGTACCTGATATTAGTTGGGAAAAGTAAAGGCGGTTGGTCGTTGTGCTGGCTACATGACACCCTCGTTAACCGTAGGCCACAAAAACAGGTGAACTTTACATCATCTGCCCTATAGACCACAAGGTCTGAAAGGGGAACTAGTTAGGCCAGGTTCACATCTACCTTAGCATTCACTTGCACCTATCCTTTGATCTGCTGTACCGTTGGGGCACTACATAAGATCTGTCAAACTTCTTTCTCCAGTATTATCTCTCATTTGTCTTTGATATAATTTCATTTGGATGTTCTTTCTGAAAATATTGAAGCCTACCTGGGTGGACCACTTCGGGGGCCGATTTTGAGTTTGTGTTTCCACACAAACTGTCTTTGTAATCTTGTTTTGTTATTGTGTTTTTCTTGTTTTGTTATTGTGGGTTTTTTTTGTTTTTTTTTATTGTGTTTTTATTGTTTTGTTATTGTGTTTTTTTTTGTTGTTTTTTTGTTATTGTGTTTTTTTTTGTTTTGTTATTGTGGTGTTTTTTTGTTTTGTTATTGTGTTTTTTTTCTTGTTTTGTTATTTTGGGGTTTTTTTGTTTTGTTATTGTGTTTTTTTTGTTTTGTTATTGTGTTTTTATTGTTTTGTTATTGTGTTTTTATTGTTTTGTTATTGTGTTTTTATTGTTTTGTTATTGTGTTTTTATTGTTTTGTTATTGTGGTTTTTTTTTGTTTTGTTATTGTGTTTTTTTCTTGTTTTGTTATTGTGGTTTTTGTTTTGTTTTGTTATTGTGTTTTTTTTTGTTTTGTTATTGTGTTTTTGTTTTGTTTTGTTATTGTGTTTTTATTGTTTTGTTATTGTGTTTTTATTGTTTTGTTATTGTGTTTTTATTGTTTTGTTAATGTGTTTTTATTGTTTTGTTATTGTGTTTTTTTTTGTTTTGTTATTGTGGGGTTTTTTTGTTTTGTTATTGTGTGGTTTTCTTGTTTTGTTATTGTGGTTTTTTTTGTTTTGTTATTGTTTGTTTTCTTGTTTTGTTATTGTGGTTTTTTTTTTTGTTTTGTTATTGTGGTTTTTTTTTGTTTTGTTATTGTGGTTTTTTCTTGTTTTGTTATTGTGTTTTTTTTTTGTTTTGTTATTGTGTTTTTTTCTTGTTTTGTTATTGTGTTTTTTTTGGTTTTGTTATTGTGTTTTTATTGTTTTGTTATTGTGTTTTTATTGTTTTGTTATTGTGTTGTTTTTTTTTGTTTTATTGTGTTTTTTTCTTGTTTTGTTATTGTGTTTTTGTTTTGTTTTGTTATTGTGTTTTTTTCTTGTTTTGTTATTGTGTTTTTTTTTGTTTTGTTATTGTGTTTTTATTGTTTTGTTATTGTGTTTTTATTGTTTTGTTATTGTGTTTTTTTTTGTTTTTTTTTGTTATTGTGTTTTTATTGTTTTGTTATTGTGTTTTTTTTTGTTTTGTTATTGTGGGGTTTTTTTGTTTTGTTATTGTGTGGTTTTCTTGTTTTGTTATTGTGGTTTTTTTTGTTTTGTTATTGTTTGTTTTCTTGTTTTGTTATTGTGGTTTTTTTTTTTGTTTTGTTATTGTGGGTTTTTTTTGTTTTGTTATTGTGGTTTTTTCTTGTTTTGTTATTGTGTTTTTTTTTTGTTTTGTTATTGTGTTTTTTTCTTGTTTTGTTATTGTGTTTTTTTTGGTTTTGTTATTGTGTTTTTATTGTTTTGTTATTGTGTTTTTATTGTTTTGTTATTGTGTTGTTTTTTTTTGTTTTATTGTGTTTTTTTCTTGTTTTGTTATTGTGTTTTTGTTTTGTTTTGTTATTGTGTTTTTTTCTTGTTTTGTTATTGTGTTTTTTTTTGTTTTGTTATTGTGTTTTTATTGTTTTGTTATTGTGTTTTTATTGTTTTGTTATTGTGTTTTTTTTTGTTTTGTTTTGTTATTGTGTTTTTCTTGTTTTGTTATTGAGCTTTGTTGTTGTTTTGATGTTTTATTACTTTTTAGTGGCCCCCGAAAGGGGAAAAGACGCTATTACCTTGGGTGAAATGTCTGTCCGTCTCTCCGTCCGTCCCGTTAAGATCTCGTAAACTAGAAAAGATATTGAAAATCGGACATCACAATATTTTAGACCATTCAAAGTTCTGATGTAACGGCTACTTTTTTTTTCTGAAAGCGAAAAATCTCATTTTTAAAATCAGTTATGCAATTATTTTTTTAAAGAGTACGAATAAGTGACGAGCCTTTTCAAAAAATTAGATCAATTAGGCGCGGTGGCTGAGTGGTAAAGCGCTTGGCTTCCGAACCGGGGTCCCGGGTTCGAATCCTGGTGAAGACTGGAATTTTCAACTTTGGAATCTTTGGGCGCCTCTAAGTCCATTCAGCTCTAATGGGTACCTGACATTAGTTGGGGAAAAGTAAAGGCGGTTGGTCGTTGTGCTGGATACACCCTCGTTAACTGTAGGCCACAAAAACAGATGAATTTTACATCATCTGCCCTATAGACCACAAGGTCTGAAAGGCCAGGTTCACATCTAACTTTACATTCATTTTCACCTATCCTTTGATCTGCTGGACCGTTGGGGCACTACACAATAACTGTTAACCTTCTTTCTCCATTCTTGTCTCTCATTTGTCTTTGATATAATTTCATTCGGATGTTTTTTCTGAAAATACTGAAGCCTTCCTGGGTGGACCACTTCGGGTGCCGATTTTGAGTTTGTGTTTCCACACAAACTGTCTTTTGTAATCTTGTTTCTTTTGTTTTCTTGTTGTTGTTTTTTTGTATTTTTTTAAAATACTTTTATTGTTGTTTTTGTTACTTTTTGTAGTTGGGGTTTTATTATTCTTTTATTGTTGCTTTGTTGTAATTTTATTGATTTGGTCATGGCAAGAATGTCATAGAAGTGTGAAGGATGTAACATCCGTTTATGTACACACACATACTTCATACTTGCTGGGCACTTAGTGGACATGTTTTTGTTTTTACTCTAACATATAGACTTACACTTATTGGAGTATGGGCCGACAACAATAGATCTCCATAGTTCCCTGTCTAGTTCCAGGTGTAATCAAACTTGTATGTGTCTGCCTCTAGTTCCAGGTGTAATCAAACTTGTATGTGTCTGCCTCTAGTTCCAGGTGTAATCAAACTTGTATGTGTCTGCCTCTAGTTCCAGGTGTAATCAAACTTGTATGTGTCTGCCTCTAGTTCCTGGTGTAATCAAACTTGTATGTGTCTGCCTCTAGTTCCAGGTGTAATCAAACTTTAGTGTGTCTGCCTCTAGTTTTCTTGCTTTGTTATTGTGCCTCTAGTATGCGTCACCAAGTGCTTCTAGGACGTCTTGCCTTGTAGGGTTCCACTTCATTGGCTGCCTAGTGATGCTAATTGGTGCTTTACGCAAAGTGTGCTCAGTCTAGATCCACGTGCTCAGTCTACAAGGGCGTAACTAAGGGGGGGAGGGGGGCAGAATTTTAAAATCCCCCCGGGCCCCCACCTAGGGGTCCCCCAACTGGGTGTGCGAAATTTATTTGTAAATACATAAATTTAATATATTTGATTGACAAATAGTGTCAACGGGTGTCTTTTTTTTTTAACACTTATGGATTAAATTAAACCTAGATCTAGGTCTATCAGTACGTTGACTTTGTTGACATTTTTAAAATATTTTTTTCCCACAGAAATCAAAGTTTTTTTTAAAGTTAGTTTTACATTTTAAACTTTGTTGCCACGAAAAAAATGCATGATATACAGAGAATTCAAGGTATCTTGTTACCTTTACTAATAATAGATCTAAATGGCGAGTATTTTATAGCTACACTAATTAACCTTGAAGTAAAATTTACAGAATCGAGTATAACAGATCCAAAAGTTATTCTTAATAATGCTAGAATAGTCCATTATTCGGGTCTATAATTTCAGAATTTAAGTTCACACTCGAGTTATTACCCCTCTATTCATCTTTTCTCAATCCAATGGAAACTCTCTTTTTAACTCTTACATCGAATCCTTTTGCTTTCGCACAAAACATAAACAACAAACAATGACGTAATATCATATAATATTAGCACATCCTTCCTTTTGAAGTTATTATCACACCCTTCTATTTAAAGTTCTTAAAAGTGATATCTACTAGCAGGGCCGGCCCTAGCATTTGCGGGGCCCAATGCGAAACGGATCGCGCGGTGCCTAGTTTGGGTAGGGATGAGCATAATGTCAATACTATTTTTTTTTATTAGAAAATAGGCCTACTTTCGTTTTTGCAATAAATTTTTATCAAATGAAAGCTCGCAATGCCACTTTCTATTTATAGGCACCCCAAAATGTCAATTTCATCTATTCTTCAGGAGATTTGAATAAATTTAAAAAAAGTTCAGGACTTTATCATACATGAGATTTCCTGGAGGCCCTGAAAAATCAGGAGGTCGCGAAAACCCTGTTAGTTTATATACGTTATAATGGTTTAATTTAATAATGTACACTTAGAATTAGCGCGGGTCCTATGAAAGCGCGGGGCCCACTGCGACCGCATAGGCTGCAGTGGCCTAAGGCCGGCCCTGTCTACTAGGAACTTTAACAATTCGTCCACTTCTGGTTGTCTTGACTGGCACAAGTTCTCTAGACGTTGGTCTATAACTGTCTGTTTCGTTTGTTTCAACAGTTTGCAGTTCATTGTCTTCATCGGTATCATAATACCCAGAGATGTCTTCATCGAAACTCTTATTCAAAAAGCGTTGATTTTTTCTGTATGTTTTTCCATCGTTTGTCTTTATGATGTAAAATCTGGGTGCTGAATGTTTTTTTATGACAACTGCTTTCTGCCATGTTTGACCAGGACGAACTCTCCGACAGAATAATCTTTAGGTAGTCTTGCTTTTGCATTGTATTTCACTTTGCTTTTCATCTGTCGTTCGTTGAGTAATGTCTCTGCATTTTCAGCTACCGATGGTTTCAATAGTTTGGGATCAGTTGGAATGATTCCCTGAGTCTTCTACTCGTCAGCAGTTGTGATGGTGAATACGGCAGTCCACTTATCGGAGTATTTCTATACTCGAGCATAACGAGATATGGATCTTTCCCACTTTTGTATGCTCTGAATCCTTTTGCTTGCGCAGAAAACATAAACAACCAACAATGACATAATACCATATAATATTAGCACAGAATCTTCTTCATGCAGTGGAAAATTATGAATTTTTTCCCTATCTTGAATTCTGGTCAAAGCTCTTGCGCCCAATTACTATAGTTCAGAAGAAACTACAAAAGTCTGGACTGCATATACGGGAAGCTGCTGAAGAAATTAGTAACCTTTCATGCTTTCTGCAAAATGATGAGAAACTGACAAAAACCCAATCCATCGAAAAAGCAAAAGAAGGTAGTGAATACTATGGATTCCCTGTAATCAAAACAACCAGAAGAAAGAAAAGACTTGATGGGAAATTGAGTTCTAATGTAGGACTTTCAATAGAACTGCAATTCATACGTGTTGCGACAGAAGTGCTGGACAGATTTCAAAGGCTGGAAAGAAAATGGATACCTTTGGGTTTCTTCTTGAACCAAGACACCTGTTAGATGAAGACCCACTTATGACAAACTGTGCTACTTTTCCTGTTTGTATGATGAAATAAATAGCAAATAGCTTTTTCAATGATGTCATTGATGCACGAGCACTTTTCATCAACAAACCAGTGATACAATCACCAATAGACATATTGAGGAAACAGGCTTCATATGATAATTACGTGTGCTCAAACTTTGCAACCTCCTCCGAATACTGCTAACTCAGGCCACTTCCATTACGTCATGTGAGAGATCATTTTCAAAGCTCAAGTTCATCAAAAGCTATCTCAGGAGCACAATGACACAAGAAAGGCTTATCATGGCTTTAATGTCAGTGAAGTCACAAATACTAGAAAGTATCGATGTACTTGATGTTATAGATGTCTTTGCTGCACAGAATGCACGACGTGAAGTGATATCAATTTAGATTTGTCACTTGTGCATTATTTAACTAATAAATAAAGGTATTATTCATTAAAAGAGTCTTGATTACTTTTTGTTAAGTTTACTGATATACTGAACCAATTTGATTTGGGGCTTATCTATTTTTATATTTGCGTACATTATCCCATGTCATATGTCCAATGTCAAAATGCAAGGGCCCCCAAAGAGGTCAATCCCTCCGGGCCCCCAAATCCCTAGTTACGCCCCTGTCAGTCTAGATCCATGTGCCCAGTCTAGATCCATGTGCTCAGTCTAGATTCACGTGCTCAGTCTAGATCCATGTGCTCAGTCTAGATCCACGTGCTCAGTCTAGATCCATGTGCTCAGTCTAGATCCATGTGCTCAGTCTAGATCCACGTGCTCTGTCTAGATCCACATGCTCAGTCTAGATCCACGTGCTCAGTCTAGATCCATCTTCTCTTTCTGATTTCTTCCTGTACAGGAGTTTGGTTGGTTCTTTGCAGGAGGTCACTGCTGCTGACGGTTTGCACTTTTCTATTGGCAGTTTTAGTTGTTTTCCATATTGTAAGAGACAATCTTTGTTGCTAAGCATATTGCTCTTGCTGTTCATAATTTCTTCAGCTGAATGAAGGCGACCCTTGCTTTTCCAACCTTTGCTTTGAAATCAGCATGAGTTCCACCCATAGATTATATATATATAAATGTACTGCCAACACTAAGGTAACTAAGCATAAGTTTTGTTTATCAAAAACATAAGGGCGCAGTACTTCCGGTATAAACCTATTTTGGGACATTCATGTTTATTGCGTAATGCTAAATTTTTTTTAATGATTAAATTGTGGTGCTGCCAGTTTGGAGTATTTGTTTTTCTTTTTTCCATCACATTTGACAATGATTTGACCATTAGTTTTATTTTGTTGTGTTTTTTTTTTTTACAATGTATACGCTAAATGTGAGTTAATAAGCGATTTACTGAAAGAGTCCATACCGACGTTCACAAGGACATCGCTGGACATGGGAAGTGTGAGAAATAACGTGTGCAAGATTCCCGCCAGACATACAAAGTGAGCTTATACCTCACCATGGGCATTGCCCGGGGGGGGGGTTCTTGGGGTTCAACCCCCTCCCGCAGGGGGGCGTCATTTTGTGACTGATTTTTTGCTTTGATTTGGTTTACTTAGGTGAGATTATTTAAACCTTCACTTGCCCCTGTTATATTATCACTAAACACACTAACAATACTGATGTTTAAAAGTTATACTCCATTTTTATTAACGTGAAAACAAGGAGAGAACAACCAGCAGAGACTAATACACAGTGAATACACACTGCTGACACACTTAAGAGTAAACCGTGAACACGTGAACATACTGTACAGTAGAACAAGGGAGACTACATGAAAACAGACAAACACACACACACCATACATAAACATAAATACACATATAAATGTAACAGCCCCAGTGAAACCAAAGGGGGTTATGAGTTGAAAATCCCCTTCCTGGGGGTTTTGCGGTTAAACTCCCCTCTTCTAAAAAACAAAACAATAAATAATGCAAACGACAATCCCCAAATTCCAAGAAGATAGTTTAGGGGGATTTTGACTTTAAAACCCCCTCCGAAATATTTTTTAGGATAAAACCCCCTCTTCAATATAAGACAAAAGCATTCATATGTCACCAGATTCTATGAGTGTAGCCAAGAGAGGTTTTGTGTTTACTCCCCCCCCCCCTAGCGGGCTCAAAGCCACATCTTCAAAATAAACAAGAAGCAAATTACACGCTCAAATTCTATGAGCATCGCCAAGGGGGGGGGGGTGAGTTTACCCCCCCCCCCATCCTAACGGGGTTTCAGATGAAAACCACATCTTCAATATAAAAAAAAGCAAATTACACACTTAAAATTCCGTGAGCGTAGCCAGGGGGGGGGGTGAGCTTAAACCCCGCTCAGCCAGAGGGATTTCAGTTTAAAACCCCTCAAGATAGTTTTGCGTTTAAAATCCACCTACAGAGAGTTTTAAGGTTAACCCCCTTCCCTCTTCAATATTATTCTAAAGCAAACTACAGTCACAAAATTCTATGAGCGTAGCTCCAGAGATTTTTTAGTTTACCCCACCCCCACCCCAAAAAAAAAAAACTAAAACAAATTAATTCCACTTATCTTATTCATGGTAATTCATTTACACAGACTAAAAACGCAAATACCTAGGTGTTATAATAAATGAAAAATTGTCATGGAACCCCCATATTGATGAAACTATCAAACAATCAAACAAAGCATTAGGGTTTATTAAAAGAAATTTGTATAAATCAAATAAGAACATAAAATTAAAATGTTATTTAACCTTGGTTAGGCCAATAATAGAATATGCATCCTCTGTTTGGGACCCCTCAACTCAAGAAAACATTAAGAAACTGGAACAGACACAAAATAGAGCAGTGAGATTCATAACAAACGAATATTCACATTTGACTAGAGCAACACTGTCACAGCTTTCCTATTGTATTTATAATTATATAGAATCTACCTTAGGTCTCTATACGTCTAGGTGTTCCTGGTTCAGTTCTAGTTAACGAAATAAAACAATGAAACCACTAGATCAAACACATAAACTTTAATAAACTTTACTGCATATCACACACGCTGGTCTCTGTCTGACAACAAAACACACTTCCGGTCATTCGCGCAGATTGTAAAAATAGATTATACATACATACACACATTCATCCGTGACAAACACCTTTAGTAAAATCACTAAATTTAGAAAGCCTTCAGTAACGTCTAAATTATAAAAGATAATAATAAGATTGTTTTGACTATAAAACTTCCCTTTTCGATATAAAAGCTAAAGCAAACTACAGTCACCAAATTCCAAGAGCGTAGTCAAGAGAGTTTGCACATTTCTACCAGTCGCTGTGCGATATATGAATAAAGTTCAGTGAATAGGATGGAAGTCATTTGCCGAACTTGAACAAAGAGTAAATGTGGCTCAACAAAGAGTAAATGTGGCTCAACAAAGAGTAAATGTGGCTCAACAAAGATGGCTAAGACGGATTTTAGGAGTCAATTATAGAGATTTGGTCTCAATCAAGGAAATCTTATGCCAAACTGGGAGTCGACAACTTAGTGAGGTTGTGAGCGAGCGTCGCATGTTTGCGAGTTGCGAGACATATTCTCCGACAAAATGAATTACGCATACCAAGAGTTGCGATGGCATGGGGGCCATTACGAGGAAAGCGCAAACAATGACATCCTAGTATAACTTGGCGCCACACTTTCATGGACACCAGGTGGGAAGAAGCTTCATATATTGCCAGTGACAGATCTTTGTGGAGACAGCTTGCCGCCGAACGGCGCGGTAGAATCCACATCTAAGTCCTAAGTACGTAAGAATAGCAGATTAGGTTTTTGAACTAAATTTTTGTATAGGATAATGCGCTCTAGTCACCTCAGATTAGGCAATTGTTATTGGGTTTTAAATACCGGAAATAGTGCATGGAAGAACCTATCTAGGGTACAATAAACGTCTTCTTAAAGAATGAAGGGTCAGAATAAAAATAAAGATTAATTATTTACACACACACACACAAACATATATACCCGTATATATATATATATATATATTGTTATAGCTCTGCCATGCGCACCGCTATATAAGCTAGTGCAGAAGGTGCGCGCTGTTATAGACTAGAAAGAAAAGGATATCAACATTAGAAGAGGAGAACGATTTCCGCCCAAGTCTAGAGACGAAGTGAATCGACTGTGCTGGAGATGGATGATGTTATAATGTGCTTGTGATGTCCCTGTAAATAAACATCCTTGCCTCCTTGAGTTGCCTCCCTTAAGTTATTACATTGGTGTCAGAAGTGGGATTGGGCGACTCAACGGAGGCCTTAGGTAGGCGCTTATTTAAAATGACATCAATGAAAGGCTAGACGAGCTGGAATTAAAGGAATTGAAAGTAGAGCTAGAGTGGCGGCGTCTGAAACGCTTTAAAATGAATAAAGCCATTCTTAGAGCACGTCTTCGCCAGGCTCTGGCTGATGAAGGGGAGGATCCGGAAACATATTTGTTTGAGGTGGATCCAGATATCGGCGAGCTTCTGAAAACTATGAAACACTCGCTAAAAGACATATACGACTCGAAGCGAGAAGAAATGAAAATGATGGTGAGCATGACCTGGAACAAGGTGGATGAGATAGTATTGAAAGAGAAAGACCAAAGTGATCAAATGATGTCGCAAGCGAAAGGAGGAATAGATTCGTTAGTGAAAGAACAGTTACCTGGTCAGGAAAAAACGTGGTGATGGAGGCGCTGGGGATTGTAGTTCCGTCTGTGACTGTGTTGTGGGCAAGTCTTGTGGGTGTGACTTTCAAGACGAGAAACGTGACGACAATTGCTTCGACGATCTCAACGGGATGTTTCGGATCGAAACGAAAAAAACAAATGAAGAAACCAGGGAAGTCTGCTATGTACCTGAAGCTTTTGTTTCTAATATATCTGCAACGAGTACCCCAATGAACCGAACAGATCAAAACTCGATGCTGACAACTGCATCCAGGCGATTGACAAGAACTGTACATGCGCGCCCTGTGTATACAGTGCCCATGTCAAGAATCCCAGCAACAAGGTCTGAACTTAACAGAAATGTGTACTTCTGCCTATATCAGTGAGAGGGGCTTGAACGATGATGAATTAATTCCAGCAAAACCTGATGCAGTGGTGGATGAACATTTGCTTATGGAACATTACAAGAGTGCTTCATGGACATACCTAACAGATGAGGCTGAGAAAGACTATGTGTTTGAGAACATGGCTACCTGTGGGCCTACAACTGTGTCACGAGACGTCCATGGAAAAGGTTCGCTGGAATCTACAGTGATCGCCACAACCTCCATTTGTGTTACGTGGCTGGCAACCCTAACCTCCACTAACTCTCCTTGTGTCAGCTGGCTGGCATCAGCGACTATCGTCAAGAGGTCGAAGCAGCGACGACGATATCGTCTCAAGCGTAGACTGGAAGAAGAGGAAGCGACGACCGGGGAATACTGTGCAGATCACCGATCAACCTCCATCTGAACTGTCAAACCTTCTCTGCACTGTTTCTATCGGGACGAAAAGCTCTAAGAAGGGGGCAATGTTATAACTCTGCCATGCGCACCGCTATCTAAGGTAGTGTAGAAGGTGCGCACTGTTATAGACTAGACTGAAAAGGATGTTGACATTAAAAGGAGAATAACGATTTCCGCCCAAGTCTAGAGACTGTGCTAGAGACGGCTGTTGTTATAATGTACTTATGATGTCCATGTTAATAAACATCCTTGCCTCATTAAGTTGCCTCCCTTATATATATATATATATATATATATATATATATATATATATATATATATATATATATATATATATATATATATATGGGGGGGGGAGGAACATCCCCCCAACCCTCTCCCCCCCCCCGAAAAAAATCCTGTCTACGCCCATGTACCTCAAACATCGCTTAGTCTGTTGGACCGTTGGGGCACCACACGAAATTTGTCGACCTCTATTCTCTATTTCTCTGTCTTTTGCCTTGGATAGATCTTGTGCAATTCGGGCCAGTAGTTCAGGCTTGTGTTTTCTCATCTGAGACGATAGCTCTGAGGCAGTGGCGTCACTAGGAGGGTGCGGGGGGTGCGGTCCGCACCGGTTGACACCCCAGTGAAAAAAAATGCACTTTTGGAATTACTGACTGTGACAGGCTGGGGAATGTGATGTGTGTTCGGCGTGTTTAATGTCTAGGGGATGATTATTTTTGAAATTATCACACACCAACCCGTCAGCATATAAATCGGGAGCAATCACGCAACGAAACAAGCAATGAAAGAAAGATACAAAGTTAAAAATGAGGAATATTTATTAACATAAATATTTACATAAAAGAATAAAAAGGGGGAGGGTTTGCATCTATCTCTAATTGATACTAATTTTGATCATCACTCTTGCACTTAATAAGATGGTATGTCACTTTGTCTTCTGAACTTAGCTGGTAGTCCTGTTGATGTCGCAACTGGCTTGATCCTGGCTTGAGGTTCTGCAGCTGGAGGTGGCGCTCTAGCGGGTAGAGGGACGCCGGTGATATAGTCCTTGTGGAATCTCAATCCAAAGTTCTGATATGTGTAGTAGGCACAGTAGGGTGGGTGGCCGGCTACCGTGGGCACAAGTGTACTGCGGGCAGAGCTGATCTGCCGTGGGCAGCGTAGTTGACAGGATAAGTCCAGTGAGTTGCGGAGGGTTGGGCGTAGCTATGACGTGTCGCACTGATCTGGGTCTATAGGGACGTCGCACCTAATAAGTAGACAGGTGGTCTGTCGAATAGGCGGGCAAATAGATCCGATAGCGCCAAGTAGTAGAGTTGAGTAGATCCACGTAGGCAGTAGATGATACTTAATAGCAAGTGGGTAAGTGATCCGATAAATAGGCGGATAATGCCAAATGAATAGGCAGGTAAATAATCCGATAAATAGTTGAGTAGGCACTGAACAGCAAATAGGCAGACACCTGAGTGAGGTTGCGGATAAATAAAAACAAGTTAAGACATGTCTCTCATGCATCTTATCGATGCCCTCGACTGAGGTGCATTCGTCAGATTGGTAAAATTACTTTAGAGCACAATGAGGAGAGGATGACAAATGGGATTTGGAAAATAGATGGCAGATAGTAGCGATATAGAAATGTACATAAAAGGGGAAATAATAATCTCAAATAAATAACACAAGTTGGAAGAGAAAAAAAAAAGGGGGGGGGGAGAAATGGGCGGTGGTCAGCGACCATGACGGTTTGTTTACAAGCGACCGTCGGCCGAGAACAATGGAGCGCGCTTGAATGGAGAGGGTGTCCGTTCAAGGGGCGCAACTCTAGTCAACATAGAATAACTACAGGGGAGATAACTCATATCTCTTTACTATGCGCAGTATTAGTTTCATAGTAAAATTATCAAGGCGGTCAGCCGAAATAAAGGAAATAAAATACAAATATATACATGGTTGCATCAACGATCAATTGAGCAACGTCACAGTAATAGATTAATGCAATACATAAATACATACATATGTCATGTTTATGTTTTCTACTTACAACAGTGAGAAATACACAATGCACTAATTAAATATAATTGAAATAATAAAATACACATGATAGTATCCAGTGAGAAATATGCACAAAAGTAATAAAGATGGAACTTGTGATTAAGTTCGGTTTACCACCAGGTATTCCTCTAAGAGTAAGAATAAATGATATAGTCCAGACTCGATTGACAGCGATATACAAATGAGAGGGTCTGGCTTGATTTAATCTATCTTATATATAGGCCTGGAAAATGTGGGCGGAAACAGGAAATGTCCTAGGCTAAGAATTGTCTTACACGCGGGCGAAGTCCGACAAGAGTCGCACCTTGAAGATAATGAAGTAATTTCAGAAGTAGAATGTAAAAGAAACTCTAGCCAAGAAAATGTTACAATGAATCAATTGAATGATAAATACTGCAATGTTTTAGGGATTACTTTCTTTTTGTCGTCTGCCAATTTCCCATGAACTGCGCAGAAAATTATTCCGAGCAAAGGGAAAAATACGCCAGTTGTTAAAAGGATGGTTCTATTGCATCATTGCTTTTGTGATCATTAAGTCTCTTAATAGCAAGAAATTGTAAGTTTTTATGTTGTCAACTATTTTCAACTAATTGAATGGAAATACAAATTAATAACATAATTTAATTAGTGGTGATAATAAAGTCCGAAATTGGAATATCAAAAGACGAATGAAGAATAGTCATCAAGATTGGAAATGTATAGCCTTTAGAGGCGCAGTTAAAGATCTATTGTCTTTTATTTTATCTATCTTTGCTTTATTTTTTTTATTTTTTTTGTGGGGAAAGTGTACTATTGATATAATGGAGGCTAATTCAACTTTGTCTTTACCAAAAGCATAGCACATTCGACCAAGGAGCAGACGACAATCTCACAAGGAGCAAATTTATTTAAAATTAAATCTTTTAAAGATATTAATTTTAAGTTATTGATACGTTTTCAAGTTTGAAATCCAGAAAAGAATAAAACATTGGCATTTACTTAAGGTTGACTTGTTGCCAAATTAAACTATAGATAAATTGTAACAACTGAATTTTACAATTTAATTGACATTTTATAGTTGTTTAACAATCAATTAGTATAGTTAATTATAAAGTATCTGTATTATCGCTCAACAAACAAAAAACATGACATTTTTCTAAGGGGTCGGGTGGTGACACCCTGAGTTGACTGCACCAGGTGACACCCACCCTAGTGACGCTACTGCTCTGAGGTATTTAAAACTACCGACACTAGTCCAATTTTTACCTCCAATGCTCCTTTTAAAGCCCAGTTGGCTATTGGCTATTTGAGTGTTTTCGGCTCATACAAACTTAGTAAATATCTAGATTCCAAGATCCAGTCTCAATACTTTTATTTATTATACTGCACGGCAAACATTAAGAAACATTTTTTTTTAAAGTTTACATTAGACACAACGTTATGCCCTGCCCGGAGTTTTAATATGTCACAGTCCACTGACAACAAAGCTTAATTTTTCAACGTCTAAACTGTTTTTTTTTTATAACAAGTCATGCATAAACACATACACGACGTTGTATATATAGGCCTATGTATACGAGATAAATCTGCAGACGGCATACAAATTACAACTCATGGACAAATGATTATGTCCTACGTGTGTCCATAGGTAATCTACTAAGTCACTGGTTTTCCAGGCTGATTCAAGCAACCCATTCCATATACTTATAGTACCAGGGAAGATGGAGTATTTTGCATGTGTGGAGTATTTGTGTGGGTGTTATTGTGTGGTATTGATCACACTTGATCACAGATGTCTTAGATCTAGTCAATATCAATCCCAAAGGAAATATTTGTTGCCTAGTCTAACTCCTGGACCAACCATACACATAAACGAACTGGTTTCCAACCAGTACAACTAAAACAAATGCCCGTGTTGCCAACGAGCAGACCAAAAGTTATGCAGACAATTAAGGACACCGACATGTCAGCCAGTTGAAAACACTTTCTTAACAGATGTTTGGGGGAGGTGTAGTCAAGAGAGTGAACTGTCACAGAAATTAATTTACTTTAGATGTCGCCTCCATCTTGGTGCATGGTTGCTAGTCATGTAAGTATATAGTTAGAAGTTAGTTCTAGCATATTTTCTGAAATTAAATAGAATACGTTTAAAAAAAAACAACTTTCTAGTAAATTGTTGAAACTGTTTCTTTCTGTGTATTTCATTTTAACAATGTTGATATTAAGACGTTAACTTGTTGTTATTGTTACAAAACTTTGGTTTGAAGAGTGTACCACAATGACAGACTGTGGACCCAAGAACTGCAAACAGTTTTGCTACCGATTTATCACCGAGAACTTGCTAGTCATTCTGACCCTACTCGGTGTGATTGTTGGTATTATTGTTGGGATATCAGTTCGACAAATAAATCCTTCACAAGATGTCATTATATGGATCGGTAAGTTTATTCAATACTCATTTTTTATAGTTTGGATGTATGAATGCTTTAACAGAGTAGCCACATCAGAGTGACGTAGGATATGCACATCTGAGTGACTTAGGATAGGTGCTCATCAGAGTTACCTAGGATAGGTGCTCATCGGAGTGACTTAGGATAGGTGCTCATCACAATTACTTAGGATAGGTGCTCATCAGAATTACTTAGGATAGGCGCTTATCAGAGTTACTTAGGATAGGTGCTCATCAGAGTGACTTAGGATAGGTGCTCATCAGAATTACTTAGGATAGGTACTCATCAGATTTACTTAGGATAGGCGCTTATCAGAGTTACTTATGATAGGTGCTCATCAGAGTGACTTAGGATAGGTGCTCATCAGAGTTACTTAGGATAGGTGCTCATCAGAGTTAATTATGATAGGTGCTCACCAGAGTGACTTAGGATAAGTGCTCATTAAAATTACTTATTATAGGTGCTCATCAGAGTGACTTAGGATATGTGCACATCAGAATTACTTAGGATAGGTGCTCATCAAAATTACATAGGATAGGTGCTCATCAGAATTACTTAGGTGCACATCTTTAGTGACTTAGGATAGGTGTACATCAGAGTGACTTAGGATAGGTGCACATCAGATTGACTTAGGATAGGTGCTCATCACAATTACTTAGAATAGGCGCTTAGCAGAGTTACTTAGGATAGGTGCTCATCAGATTGACTTAGGATAGGTGCTCATCACAATTACTTAGGATAGGTGCACATCAGAGTTACTTAGGATAGGTGCTCATCAGAGTACTTATGATAGGTGCTCATCAGAGTGACTTAGGATAGGTGCTCATCAGAATTACTTAGGATAGGTGCTCGTCAGAGTTACTTATGATAGGTGCTCATCAGAGTGACTTAGGATAGGTGTACACCAGAATTACTTATGATAGGTGCTCATCAGAGTTACTTATGATAGGTGCTCATCAGAGTGGCTTAGGATAGGTAATCATTAGAATTACTTAGGATAGGTGCACATCAGAATTACTTATGATAGGTGCTTATCAGAGTGACTTAGGATAGGTGCACATCGGAATTACTTAGGATAGGTGCTCATCAGATTTACTTAGGATAGGTGCTCATCAGAATTACTTAGGATAGGTGCTCATCAGAGTTAATTATGATAGGTGCTCACCAGAGTGACTTAGGATACGTGCTCATTAAAATTACTTTTATAGGTGCTCATCAGAGTGACTTAGGATATGTGCACATCAGAATTACTTAGGATAGGTGCTCATCAAAATTACTTAGGATAGGTGCTCAACAGAATTAATTAGGATATGTGCACATCAGAATTACTTAGGATAGGTGCTCATCAGAATTACTTATGATAGGTGCTGATCAGAGTGACTTAGGATAGGGCTCATCAGAATTACTTAGGATAGGTGTTCATTAGAATTACTTAGGATAGGTGCACATCAGAGTGACTTAAGATAGGTGCACATCTTTAGTGACCTAGGATAGGTGTACATCAGAGTGACTTAGGATAGGTGCACATCAGAGTGACTTAGGATAGGTGCACAACAGGGTGACTTAGGATAAGCGCACATTAGATGACAAGCCTAAGACTATCTCCGTCAAGAGGAGATGTGTGTCGGAAGTGTTGCCGATACTGTTGTAATGTTAGGCCGCGACTGATCACATGCATGGGACGTATATTTGTTCATGTTATTTGTGGTGAAATATGTCCGCCAATCGGTTGGTTTGCACTTTATGAATGGGATGGAAGGCCAGCGTGACATCTAGAGGGAAAGTCTTACGAGTAGAACGTGACCAACTATTAGAACATTTATTGTATAAGCACTTGGACAAGCACAAGATTCGGAAACTTTCATATACAAGTACTGAATGGAAGAGACAAATAGATGCTCTACAAATGTGAAATGCTGATGTGAGAGAGAAGATCTAGGGGATATTGCTGTGCACTTAAGGACGTCTCATCGCTGGCTTGTTTGCTGACGTGTTATTTCCGCTGTCTGTTAGAACTTTTACTTCCATTCTGGCTACTCTTTGTTGGCGTCTTCTCTCATGGATGTGTTGGAGCATGTCTTGAGTGGAGCTGTAACAGTGGCACTACTCTTTCGCTTGAGAATTAAAAATTCGTTTTTTTTCCCTTTCTTTTCATTTAAGGCTAATTATTTGTATACAGAAATACAAAAATTGTATCCAAGATCTTAAAAAAAAAAAACACTTAAGATATGAATTCGAACACTGGTTTGCTACTAAAATGTATTTATTCCTATTAAATTCACCAAAAAGACTACAGTTTAGATTGTGGAAATATTTATTTATATATGTATCTGTATACGCATAGTCTACAACTAAGGCTCGCTCCAAAAGCTTCGCGTAAGTAATGCTTCAAGTTTTCAGTCATTAAAGTATCATAAACCTAGACTGATTTCTATAAAGATGTATTATTTTTTCAAAATCAAGCTTTTAAAAACCTATTTATTGGAGATTTTCAGGAAAAGCAGGCCACATACAAAGCACGAGCTGGTTTGATCTGTCGCAGGGTTGCCCCATTTTAAAAAAATAGTTTTTGATAGCTGACTTCTTTGCCTCATAGCTTGAAGTATCGTCATTCACGGCTTCACGCCTCGAGAAGCAATCAAAGGCTATCATTTCCCAGTCGTGGGAGTCACATATTTGAAGAGCTCTCACGAGTGTCTTTATATCTTTTGTGTTGTCACCATTGAGAGCGTTTTCCAACACACAGCTCCCCATTTTTAAAAAAAGTTATTTGGAGAGACGAACTTCAGGACATTCCAGCATCATCGTTGGAACACATGGCACTGTTCATTTGTGATAGATGTAAGATCTCTCTATTTGTTATGACACATCAATCATTTGATGGTTTTTTTTTAGTAAGTGAGGTGGAAGGACTTCAGTTGTTTGATGTGGTGAGACTACAAGGTCTATATTTTAACTTTGGTGAAAAGGGACAAGCTCTTTTTAAGATCCGTTTCATTTGAGGCATTCAGGGCGCATTCCTCCTTTCGACTAGGAGATCTCTGATGCAGTCAGATCCTATGTGAGAGAGAGAGAGAGAGGTTTAATGAAGTCTACTCCAACGTTTTCTTCACGATCTTTGTATGGCAGTGACACATTATGGCGGGATTTGCGCCACTTGAGACAGGAAAAGGCTTAGAGTTTAAGCCGTTGCCTTGGACATTTCCATTTCAGTGTTCACACTCCCTCTCTCTCTCTCCCTCTCTCTCTCTCTCCCTCTCTCTCTCTCTCTTTGTCATCTTGTTTTAAACTATTTGTATTTCAGGTCTTCTAGGTGAAGTGTACATGCGCATGCTCAAAATGATGATCCTTCCATTGATCATTTGCAGTGTCATATCCGGTCAGTTGGATTTCTGTTTTCTTATGCAACATACACTTGTTATAA
Source organism: Biomphalaria sudanica (assembly GCA_036873155.1). Classification (NCBI taxonomy): domain Eukaryota; kingdom Metazoa; phylum Mollusca; class Gastropoda; family Planorbidae; genus Biomphalaria; species Biomphalaria sudanica. The sequence continues at coordinate 270,960 of JAZGLO010005700.1, read as the reverse complement.
ATAAATAAGTCTATGTAACATACAATTGTTATAAATAAATAAGTCTATGTAACATACAATTGTTATAAATAAATAAGTCTATGTAACATACAATTGTTATAAATAAATAAGTCTATGTAACATACAATTGTTATAAATAAATAAGTCTATGTAACATACAATTGTTATAAATAAATAAGTCTATGTAACATACACTTGTTTTGTAAGTACTTGCTAGAAGTTTGTTTTATATGATTTGGATATTCTTCCAGTAAGGAAGATTATTACATCCTAGCTCAAACCTCTCTCTCTCTCTCTCACATACACACACAGAAATTCGTATATCTAAAAGCATAGCATAGTTAAGAAGGAAGAAATGGACTACTTGTACATTTCATCTCATTTTCCTTCTCTTTAAAATATTTACAATGCATATTTTTGTCTAAACAAAATTATATTTTTGGAGGTATACGCACTGCCGTCAATCCGGAGCTGCATTACTATAGTATGAGCAGGTAACAAGCGGACACTTCCCAGGACAGTGTTGCCAGCTGTAGTATGAGCAGGTAACCAAGCGGACACTTCCCAGGACAGTGTTGCCAACTGTAGTATGAGCAGGTAACAAGCGGACACTTCCCAGGACAGTGTTGCCAACTGTAAGAATTGAGTGTCGCTCAAAAAAGTATCAAAACAACAACAACGTAAAACTGCTCAACCGTTGAAGTATGGATTTATTTTCAATACTGTGGGGGCCCTTTTCTTGTGGAGGACTCTGAGCAGTAGCACTGCCTGCACTGCCTTAAATACATCCCTGCATGTAATAGGAGTAGATTTTAAAATGTTTTGTGTTACTGAAAGATAAATTGCTGTCAAATGAATCAAAGAAAAACTAAAAGGTTGCAATGTGTATGATGGGAACATTTACATCATTTCCTCCAGGATTAAAAGCCTGAAAACTTTGTTCCAAAAAGAATTTAAAAAAACAGACTAGGTATTAACCGTAGACATAAATAAATATAGACTGGAAGTAGGAAGTTATTTTTATTTGGGGGGAGTCAAATATGTTTTATGTACTATATCTATGTGAAAAAAAATGGCGGCAATTGAGCTATAAATTCTAGAACTAACATTTCAACCAATATATTATTATGATCTTTAGTTTTGAAAAGTACAAAACTGCCATATTCCCAATATTTTGCCTTTGTTTCATAATCATAGACATAGGCAAATATATATATAGGTTTGTGATGTGGATCTATGTTTGTTGACATGGCTTCTTTATTAATGTATGGCGGTCGTCTTATCGATTCAAACTGTTAGAATTAGTTTTTAGTAAAAAAAAAAGTCAAAGAAAATTAGCAGAAAATGCTCTAATGTTCGTAGTGCGATAGGCCAAGGATAAATTCTAAAGGTTGAAAAAAAATTGAATATTATACACAGTAACTTTCAGTTTCAGTAAGTCAGAATAATTTAGTTTCACTGTGATTGTGACTGTCCCTAATTTAATATTGATAGATCTAAATCTAATAAATATGACTAATATTTGTAATAACTAGGTCTAATACTTTTCATACTTTTTACTACTAACTATTAAACTAGTCAGTCTAACATCTATGCATGCAGGCTATAGACTAGATCTAGTATAAGTATAGATTATAGATCAGTGACAATCTAGTCCTAGACTATTTATAATTTATATACTCAGACTGACTATAGTTATAGACTAGACTATACAGATTACAATTATAGTTTATAGTATAGTATAGTAGTATAGTACTAGTAGTAAGTAGTATTTTTTTACTATAGTATTTATAAAGACTAGATCTAAATCTAGTATTTAAAACTATTTATAATTATTTTAATTATGTAAATTTAATAGTAAAAAAAACATGGCATATATAAAATCTAGAATTCTAGGGGTATATAGGTTATGGCTGAAAAAAAAAACAACTATAAATACTTTTAATTTTATACTGCTCATAACTGCGGTATAACTCATACAAACTTATCTTTTCCCAAATGTTTCCCATAATAATTTTTATCTTATCGTCCAGTCTATATATATATATATGTCTATGGTATTAACTCATTATTTAGAACTCTTGAATACAAATTTTTCCTGAAGGAATCCACCATCAGAACTACTCGATAGTTTGAAGAGTAGCAAGTGATGAAGTTTAAAAACACACTTACAACAAAATGCTCAAATAATTTGAATACTAGTGTGGAGTTCTTTCCCTGGCTCCAAGGGGTCGTACTTTAAAACTCTAGGATTCAACTAGAAATGCAAAAATAAACACCAAATGTTACTATTTAATACACTCCACAATTGCTACATCGTTCCAGAAGAGAAAAAGCTTTAATATAAAAAGAATGCAAATCTCCTCCATATTTATTGGAAACAATAAAGTTAGGTTTTCACCAAACAATAAGGTTAGGCTTTCACCAAATAATAAGGTTAGGCTTTTACCAAACAATAAGGTTAGGCTTTCACCAAACAATAAGGTTAGGCTTTCACCAAACAATAAGGTTAGGCTTTCACCAAACAATAAGGTTAGGCTTTCACCAAACAATAAGGTTAGGCTTTTACCAAACAATAAGGTTAGGCTTTCACCAAACAATAAGGTTAGGCTTTTACCAAACAATATGAGAACGGAAAAACCACACAAAAAAAGGCACGAGGCCCAAAAAGTGGCGTAATTTTAAAAAAGTAACGTAATTTTTAAAAAGTGGCGTAATTTTAAAAAAGTAACGTAATTTTTAAAAAGTGGAGTAATTTTAAAAAAGTAACGTAATTTTTAAAAAGTGGAGTAATTTTAAAAAAGTAACGTAATTTTTAAAAAGTGGAGTAATTTAAAAAAAAGTGGCGTAACTTAAAAAAAAGTGGCGTAATTTCAAAAAAAAACTTTAAAAAAAAAAAAACATCCTTTATGAAATTTAGATAGTCATTGTTTTTCTTTAAAATTAATGATTAACAACAATGGAACATCCCCCCCTACTAATTCTGGTTTAGCGAATATATAGATCTAGTCTCATCTAGTACACTTTATATTTCAATGATAATCATTCAGATCTAGACATGGAAGATGAAGCGCAAAACTTTGCATTAATCTATTAAATTCTTCAGTCATAAAAGACTAGCATTCTGAAATTCCCGAAAGCAATAGTCATTTCAAGAACACGAAAGTCCTTTCGAAACAAATGCTGGATATAGAACTATATCTAGATCTCTAGCCAAATTTAAATGTATCTCATTTTTTGATACTTGAAAAATTTTAACGGTCAAAATAGAGTGGCAAACGAGCTAGTTAGTAATTCTTTTCTCAGCGATATACACCAATTGTTAAATTTATTGAAGATCAATCTAAAGTAGTCAAACCAAGATCACAGTCTAAATTATTCAAACCAAGATCACAATCTAAAGTAGTCAAACCAAGATCACAATCTAAAGCAGTCAAACCAAGATCACAATCTAAAGTAGTCAAACCAAGATCACAATCTAAAGCAGTCAAACCAAGATCACAATCTAAAGCAGTCAAACCAAGATCACAATGTAAAGTAGTCAGACCAAGATCGGAATGTAAAGTAGTCAAAACAAGATCACAATCTAAAGTAGTCAAACCAAGATCACAATCTAAAGCAGTCAAACCAAGATCACAATCTAAAGTAGTCAAACCAAGATCACAATGTAAAGTAATCAAACAAAGATCACAATCTAAAGTACTCAAACCAAGATCACAATGTAAAGTAGTCAAACCAAGATCACAGTCTAAATAAGAACTTGTTTACACTGTTGTTAATTGTCTAATATTGTACTTTTCCAGGCACAGCTTCATTGGATCCTAAATGTAATGGTCGAGTCAGTTTAATCTCTCTGACTTTCATCATCGTCTCTAACTCACTGAGCTGTGTTGTACCTATAGTCTTAGCTCTCTCCCTTAAACCAGGTAAAGCAGTGTTGTACCTATAGTCTTAGCTCTTTCCCTTAAACCAGGTAAAGCAGTGTTGTACCTATAGTCTTAGCTCTCTCCCTTAAACCAGGTAAAGCTGTGTTGTACCTATAGTCTTAGCTCTCTCCCTTAAACCAGGTAAAGCTGTGTTGTACCTATAGTCTTAGCTCTCTCCCTTAAACCAGGTAAAGCTGTGTTGTACCTATAGTCTTAGCTCCTTAGCTCTCTCCCTTAAACCAGGTAAAGCAGTGTTTTACCTATAGTCTTAACTCTCTCCCTTAAGCCAGGTAAATATGTTGTATCTATAGTCTTAGCTCTCTCTCTTAAGCTAGGTAAGTTTTAAAGGGAAACTCCGATGGTTTTTGACAATTTTTTATATAATATGTGTTTTGATTTACAGATAATTAACATATTATTATTTTGTTTTTATTTGCAATAATAATTTAGTAATTGATATTTTTCTGACGTAATTTTCCTGCGCATCCAAAACGGTCAGAATTTCACCGGGTTTCTATGTGACGTCACATATTGCTATTAATTTAATCTAATTTAAATATGTCAATAACTCAAATTTGAAAAACCATCTCGGAGTTTCCCTTGAAACGTGATGTTGAATATTTCAAGTAGTGATCATTTTAAAACATTATGTTTCATTCTAAATACATGTTCAGGTGATGGCATGAACCTCCAATCTGATGTTATTGATTCAAAGGCTACTACTGAAATTGAAACGTCCGACATATTTGTTGATTTAATCAGGTTTGTAGGTTATAGTATGCCTTTTTTTAAATTAATATATATATTTATACTTCGGTTGTTATAATAAGGTGTTTTTACTCAACAGAAATTTGTTTCCAGAAAATATTTTTACTGCATGTTTTCAGCAGGTGAGAATAGAATTTGTTTGAACTCATTTGTTTTAGTTTTAAAATTGTTATCACAAATGTGTTAGGTATCAAATTGTTCTGTTGAGTAATAAAATTCCGTCAGTGTAATTTAAATGATAGCAAAATATTGGTCTTTTAAGTTGATAATTTTTTTTTTCAAAAAAGTCAATGTAATTTTAAGTACCTTATAGTTAAAAATATAAATTAAACTTCACAAAATTATGTTTTAATGTTGCCTTTGTAATTTGGCAGGCTTACATTTTGATCAAATATTCTCAAATAGCTAAACAATTAACTGCAAAAAATGAAAAGATCTTTTTTCTTTGCAAATGAAAGATATATAGATAGACTGATAGATGAAAAAAGAGAGAAAGAGAGAGAGAGAAAGTTTCAAAAGATAGTTTCTTTAGTTTAGAAAAATATGTTCTTTTTCCTTTTAAAAATTCTAAGAAATATTCATATTCTAAGAAAGACTTTTTATCACAGGCTCACACTGTTTATACAACTTGTTATTTCATCACAGGCTTACACTGTTTATACAACTTGTTATTTCATCACAGGCTCACACTGTTTATACAACTTGTTATTTCATCACAGGCTCACACTATTTATACAACTTGTTATTTCATCACAGGCTTACACTGTTTATACAACTTGTTATTTCATCACAGGCTTACACTGTTTATACAACTTGTTATTTCATCACAGGCTTACACTGTTTATACAACTTGTTATTTCATCACAGGCTTACACTGTTTATACAACTTGTTATTTCATCACAGGCTTACACTGTTTATACAACTTGTTATTTCATCACAGGCTTACACTGTTTATACAACTTGTTATTTCATCACAGGCTCACACTGTTTATACAACTTGTTATTTCATCACAGGCTTACACTGTTTATACAACTTGTTATTTCATCACAGGCTTACACTGTTTATACAACTTGTTATTTCATCACAGGCTTACACTGTTTATACAACTTGTTATTTCATCACAGGCTCACACTGTTTATACAACTTGTTATTTCATCACAGGCTCACACTGTTTATACAACTTGTTATTTTATCACAGGCTCACACTGTTTATACAACTTGTTATTTCATCACAGGCTCACACTATTTATACAACTTGTTATTTCATCACAGGCTTACACTATTTATACAACTTGTTATTTCATCACAGGCTCACACTATTTATACAACTTGTTATTTCATCACAGGCTCACACTGTTTATACAACTTGTTATTTCATCACAGGCTTACACTGTTTATACAACTTGTTATTTCATCACAGGCTTACACTGTTTATACAACTTGTTATTTCATCACAGGCTCACACTGTTTATACAACTTGTTATTTCATCACAGGCTCACACTATTTATACAACTTGTTATTTCACCACAGGCTCACACTATTTATACAACTTGTTATTTCACCACAGGCTCACACTGTTTATACAACTTGTTATTTCATCACAGGCTCACACTATTTATACAACTTGTTATTTCATCACAGGCTCACACTGTTTATACATCTTGTTATTTCATCACAGGCTCACACTGTTTATACAACTTGTTATTTCATCACAGGCTCACACTATTTATACAACTTGTTATTTCACCACAGGCTCACACTATTTATACAACTTGTTATTTCATCACAGGCTTACACTATTTATACAACTTGTTATTTCATCACAGGCTCACACTATTTATACAACTTGTTATTTCATCACAGGCTCACACTGTTTATACAACTTGTTATTTCATCACAGGCTTACACTGTTTATACAACTTGTTATTTCATCACAGGCTTACAGTGTTTATACAACTTGTTATTTCATCACAGGCTTACACTGTTTATACAACTTGTTATTTCATCACAGGCTTACACTGTTTATACAACTTGTTATTTCATCACAGGCTCACACTGTTAATACAACTTGTTATTTCATCACAGGCTCACACTGTTTATACAACTTGTTATTTCATCACAGGCTCACACTGTTTATACAACTTGTTATTTCATCACAGGCTCACACTATTTATACAACTTGTTATTTCATCACAGGCTTACACTATTTATACAACTTGTTATTTCATCACAGGCTCACACTATTTATACAACTTGTTATTTCATCACAGGCTCACACTGTTTATACAACTTGTTATTTCATCACAGGCTTACACTGTTTATACAACTTGTTATTTCATCACAGGCTTACACTGTTTATACAACTTGTTATTTCATCACAGGCTTACACTGTTTATACAACTTGTTATTTCATCACAGGCTTACACTGTTTATACAACTTGTTATTTCATCACAGGCTTACACTGTTAATACAACTTGTTATTTCATCACAGGCTCACACTGTTTATACAACTTGTTATTTCATCACAGGCTCACACTGTTTATACAACTTGTTATTTCATCACAGGCTTACACTGTTAATACAACTTGTTATTTCATCACAGGCTCACACTGTTTATACAACTTGTTATTTCATCACAGGCTCACACTGTTTATACAACTTGTTATTTCATCACAGGCTCACACTATTTATACAACTTGTTATTTCACCACAGGCTCACACTATTTATACAACTTGTTATTTCACCACAGGCTCACACTGTTTATACAACTTGTTATTTCATCACAGGCTCACACTATTTATACAACTTGTTATTTCATCACAGGCTCACACTGTTTATACATCTTGTTATTTCATCACAGGCTCACACTGTTTATACAACTTGTTATTTCATCACAGGCTCACACTATTTATACAACTTGTTATTTCACCACAGGCTCACACTATTTATACAACTTGTTATTTCATCACAGGCTTACACTATTTATACAACTTGTTATTTCATCACAGGCTCACACTATTTATACAACTTGTTATTTCATCACAGGCTCACACTGTTTATACAACTTGTTATTTCATCACAGGCTTACACTGTTTATACAACTTGTTATTTCATCACAGGCTTACAGTGTTTATACAACTTGTTATTTCATCACAGGCTTACACTGTTTATACAACTTGTTATTTCATCACAGGCTTACACTGTTTATACAACTTGTTATTTCATCACAGGCTTACACTGTTAATACAACTTGTTATTTCATCACAGGCTCACACTGTTTATACAACTTGTTATTTCATCACAGGCTCACACTGTTTATACAACTTGTTATTTCATCACAGGCTCACACTATTTATACAACTTGTTATTTCACCACAGGCTCACACTATTTATACAACTTGTTATTTCACCACAGGCTCACACTGTTTATACAACTTGTTATTTCATCACAGGCTCACACTATTTATACAACTTGTTATTTCACCACAGGCTCACACTATTTATACAACAAAAACATTGTCACTAAAGCTCAACGAAACATTGGGTAATATTAATTTTTTTTATTCATATTATTAAAACAGACATTACGACGGATACACGAGAACAGACAAATAAATAAACACTGATAAACAATGAAATGGATATAAAGTAACATAGACAGACAGATGACAGATAAAGATAGATAGATAGATTGATAGATAGATAGATAGATAGATAAATATATAGATAGATAGATAGATAGATAAATAGATAGATAAATAGACAGATAAATAGATAGATAGATAGATAGATAGATAAATAGATAGATAAATAGACAGATAAATAGATAGATAGATAGATAGATAGATAGATAAATAGATAGATAAATAGACAGATAAATAGATAGATAGATAGATAGATAGATAAATAGATAGATAAATAGACAGATAAATAGATAGATAGATAGATAAATAAATAAATATATTAATAGATAGATAGATAGACCTCCTTTTAATCTACAGATGATAACAAAACGACCAGTTTCCAGCCCATCAATTCAACTTTTACAGTCAGGACTAAAAGTGTTGGCACAGTCTCGTCTACCAATGTTTTAGGTAACAGAAACTAGTTGCTACCAGTTACTTGAAAACTTTAGTTGCTACCAGTTCCTTGAAAACTTTAGTTGCTACCAGTTACTTGAAAACTAAAGTTGCTACCAGTTACTTGAAAACTAAAGTTGCTACCAGTTACTTGAAAACTAAAGTTGCTACCAGTTACTTGAAAACTTTAGTTGCTACCAGTTACTTTAAAACTAAAGTTTCTACCAGTTACTTGAAAGCTTTAGTTGCTACCAATAACTGGAAAACTAAAGTTGCTACCAGTTACTTGAAAACTTTAGTTGCTACCAGTTACTTGAAAACTAAAGTTGCTACCAGTTACTTGAAAACTTTAGTTGCTACCAGTTATTTGAAAACTAAAGTTGCTACTAGCTTCTCGTCGTATTCACTACCGTAAACCACCGTCTCTGATCAAAATTTTAGTTTATATCAAATCTTGCCCAGACCCCATGACGTCACCTGGGGACCTCCAAATCAGTTTTAGTGGTCCACGACTCCACGGACCCCTGAATGATACCGCGGCCTCTTGTGAATCTATACCGACTACGTTGGGAACCACTGGTGGCTGGTCTAATGGAAAAACTAAGGATGGTATCACCCCATTCCCGTGTAGATGTTAAATTTACAAACAATTGTTTAGATTTTTTTCCATATACTGATTTTTAGCGGCCCCCGAAATGGGAAAAGACGCTATTAGTTTTGTGTGAAATGTCTATCCGTCCCGTTTAGATCTCGTAAACTAAAAAAGGTATTGAAAATCTTTGACATCATAATATTTTAGACCATTCAAAGTTCTGATGCAACGACTACTTTTTTCTTTTCTGAAAGCGAAAAATCTAATTTTTTAAATCAAGCAGTTTTTTCATAAAAATACACCACTTTTAAAAAAATAAATTTAAAGAAAAATTATTTTTTTTTACGGCTATTTTTTTTTTTTAAGGATTTCAATAAGAGATTGATTGACCCTTTACAAAGCAATTAGATCAATTTGATTTTTATTATAAGACATTAGTTAGGCCAGGTTCATATCTAACTTCACATTCACTTTCACCTATCCTTTCTCTTTGACAGAATTTCATTCAAGTATTCTTTCTGAAAATATTGAAACCTGCCTTTTTACCTGCCTGGTTGGACCACTTTGGGGGTCGATTTTGATTAGTGTTTCCACACAAAAGGTCTTAATGTTAGAGCTCAAATTCTTATTAACTACTAAACCAAAGATGCCAAAACCTTTTTTAAATACTGATACTATTTAGGACCTTGAACCGGTTTCAAATTACAACATACATTTAGAAAAATACTCACTTCAGTAGCTTGTTTTTCTTTGGACCAGGTCTAGTTATCTGCTGTTTGATATTCGGCGTGGCTTCGTCTTCAACTGGAAACATGGGAAAACCATTTATAGTTTTTTTCAACTCTGCCAACGAGATTATTCTCAAAATTTTACGCTGGTTTGTTTGGTTAGTAGCTTGTAGTTATAGTTGACAACTAGACATTGCCTGTTTGTTGAACAATAGATTACTCACATCTATCCTAGATAGTTGTATAGTCTATTTACATCTCTCCTACATAGTTGTATAGTCTATTTACATCTCTCCTACATAGTTGCATAACCTATTTACATCTCTCCTACATAGTTGCATAGTCTATTTACATCTCTCCTACATAGTTGTATAGTCTATTTACATCTCTCCTACATAGTTGTATAGTCTATTTACATCTCTCCTACATAGTTGTATAGTCTATTTACATCTCTCCTACATAGTTGCATAGTCTATTTACATCTCTCCTACATAGTTGTATAGTCTATTTACATCTCTCCTACATAGTTGTATAGTCTATTTACATCTCTCCTACATAGTTGCATAACCTATTTACATCTCTCCTACATAGTTGTATAGTCTATTTACATCTCTCCTACATAGTTGTATAGTCTATTTACATCTCTCCTACATAGTTGTATAGTCTATTTACATCTCTCCTACATAGTTGTATAGTCTATTTACATCTCTCCTACATAGTTGCATAACCTATTTACATCTCTCCTACATAGTTGCATAGTCTATTTACATCTCTCCTACATAGTTGTATAGTCTATTTACATCTCTCCTACATAGTTGTATAGTCTATTTACATCTCTCCTACATAGTTGTATAGTCTATTTACATCTCTCCTACATAGTTGCATAACCTATTTACATCTCTCCTACATAGTTGCATAGTCTATTTACATCTCTCCTACATAGTTGTATAGTCTATTTACATCTCTCCTACATAGTTGTATAGTCTATTTACATCTCTCCTACATAGTTGTATAACCTATTTACATCTCTCCTACATAGTTGCATAACCTATTTACATCTCTCCTACATAGTTGTATAGTCTATTTACATCTCTCCTACATAGTTGCATAACCTATTTACATCTCTCCTACATAGTTGTATAACCTATTTACATCTCTCCTACATAGTTGTATAACCTATTTACATCTCTCCTACATAGTTGTATAGTCTATTTACATCTCTCCTACATAGTTGCATAACCTATTTACATCTCTCCTACATAGTTGTATAACCTATTTACATCTCTCCTACATAGTTGTATAGTCTATTTACATCTCTCCTACATAGTTGCATAACCTATTTACATCTCTCCTACATAGTTGTATAGTCTATTTACATCTCTCCTACATAGTTGTATAACCTATTTACATCTCTCCTACATAGTTGTATAGTCTATTTACATCTCTCCTACATAGTTGCATAACCTATTTACATCTCTCCTACATAGTTGTATAGTCTATTTACATCTCTCCTACATAGTTGCATAACCTATTTACATCTCTCCTACATAGTTGCATAACCTATTTACATCTCTCCTACATAGTTGTATAGTCTATTTACATCTCTCCTACATAGTTGCATAACCTATTTACATCTCTCCTACATAGTTGTATAGTCTACTTACATCTCTCCTACATAGTTGTATAGTCTATTTACATCTCTCCTACATAGTTGTATAGCCTATTTACATCTCTCCTACATAGTTGTATAGCCTATTTACATCTCTCCTACATAGTTGTATAACCTATTTACATCTCTCCTACATAGTTGTATAGTCTATTTACATCTCTCCTACATAGTTGTATAGCCTATTTACATCTCTCCTACATAGTTGTATAGTCTATTTACATCTCTCCTACATAGTTGCATAACCTATTTACATCTCTCCTACATAGTTGTATAGCCTATTTACATCTCTCCTACATAGTTGTATAGTCTACTTACATCTCTCCTACATAGTTGTATAACCTATTTATATCTCTCCTACATAGTTGTATAACCTATTTACATCTCTCCTACATAGTTGCATAACCTATTTACATCTCTCCTACATAGTTGTATAACCTATTTACATCTCTCCTACATAGTTGTATAACCTATTTATATCTCTCCTACATAGTTGTATAGCCTATTTACATCTCTCCTACATAGTTGCATAACCTATTTACATCTCTCCTACATAGTTGCATAGCCTATTTACATCTCTCCTACATAGTTGTATAACCTATTTATATCTCTCCTACATAGTTGTATAACCTATTTACATCTCTCCTACATAGTTGTATAGCCTATTTACATCTCTCCTACATAGTTGTATAACCTATTTATATCTCTCCTACATAGTTGTATAACCTATTTACATCTCTCCTACATAGTTGTATAACCTATTTATATCTCTCCTACATAGTTGTATAGCCTATTTACATCTCTCCTACATAGTTGTATAACCTATTTACATCTCTCCTACATAGTTGTATAGTCTATTTACATCTCTCCTACATAGTTGCATAACCTATTTACATCTCTCCTACATAGTTGTATAGCCTATTTACATCTCTCCTACATAGTTGCATAACCTATTTACATCTCTCCTACATAGTTGTATAACCTATTTACATCTCTCCTACATAGTTGTATAGTCTATTTACATCTCTCCTACATAGTTGTATAGCCTATTTACATCTCTCCTACATAGTTGTATAGTCTATTTACATCTCTCCTACATAGTTGCATAACCTATTTACATCTCTCCTACATAGTTGTATAACCTATTTACATCTCTCCTACATAGTTGTATAGCCTATTTACATCTCTCCTACATAGTTGTATAGTCTATTTACATCTCTCCTACATAGTTGTATAGCCTATTTACATCTCTCCTACATAGTTGTATAGCCTATTTATATCTCTCCTACATAGTTGTATAGCCTATTTACATCTCTCCTACATAGTTGTATAGCCTATTTACATCTCTCCTACATAGTTGTATAGCCTATTTACATCTCTCCTACATAGTTGTATTGCCTATTTCCTCCATCAGATAAGCATTGTGCTCCGTTTTTTTTAATAAGTATATAGTGTCATGTATTGAATTGTTATTTCTTTCAGGACAACCCCACTGGGAGTTAGCTCATTGATAGCAGTGGCATTTCTTCAAACGTCAGATCTGGAAAGTGCCGTTCGATCTTTGGGAATGTTTTCATTATGTGTATTGACTGCTCTGGCCATACATCAATTTGTTCTGCTGCCTGCTATTTACCTTGTATTGATCAAGGAAAATCCTTACAAGTTTCTGTGGACGTTAGGAGGACCTTGGCTTGTAACATTTGCCGCAGCCAGCTCGTAATTACATTTGTAATTTGTTTTCGAGTACAAATGGGTCATGTGGGTATAGATAGAACAGGGTTAGGGTTAGGGTCCCGTCTGGGGCTTCGGCCACCATCATGCTTCCTCCAGGCGTCTCGGTTCTAAGTGAGTCTCTCCAACTATCCCCAAGTACACTTTCCAGCAGGAGGTCCATCTTCGTGACATCTGTTGAATTGCTGTTTGATGTTTCTGTAGCTGTTGGTTTTTAGCAGGTAGTGTAGCTAGCCATACGCCCAACTCCTTTCAGCCGGGTTTGGGATCGTCTTTAGCTTTGACGTCATTATTTCACAATGTTGTATTGTGAATATTACTAGAAGGGATGTGACGTGATCAAATGAGAAATAGTTTAATGTCTACGTTTACAATGGGATACAATGTGTTACTGAATCTATTAGTCTACATTCATTTATTTCCCTGTAGTAATAACACATTGGTGGAGCTTTTTTCAACATCATCAGAAGAAATGTCTCAGCATTAAAAAAAGACATTTTACCGTTTCATTAGATCATTTTGATTTTATAAAAAAGACATTTTATCGTTTGATTAGATCATTTTGATTTTATAAAAAAAAGGACATTTTACCATTTGACTAAATCATTTTTATTTTATAAAAAAAAGACATTTTACCGTTTCATTAGATTATTTTGATTTTATATAAAAAAAGGACATTTTACCATTTGACTAAATCATTTTGATTTGATAAAAAAAAGACATTTACAGTTTGACTAGATCATTTTGATTTTATAAAAAAAAGACATTTTACCATTTGATTAGATCATTTTGATTTGTTAAAAAAAAGACATTTTAACGTTTAATTAGATCATTTTGACTTTAATTTTTAAAAAAGGCATTTTACCGTTTGATTAGATCATTTTGATTGTATAAAAATAGACATTTTACAGTTTGATTAGATCATTTTTATTTTATAAAAAAAAGACATTTTACGGTTTGATTAGATCATTTTGATGTTTTAAAAATAGACATTTTACCATTTGATTAGATCATTTTTGATTTTATAAAATAAAAAGACATTTTACCGTTTGATTAGATCATTTTGATTTGATAAAAGAAATATCTATTAAATGATGTGTTCGCAAAGAGGAGATAAATCTTTCTGCTTTTGTATTTTGCCTATACTATTAGGGCTGTAGCTATACCAGAAACTCTAATGGCTCTAGAAAAGAGAAACAAAATAGACAAACGTATTACCAGATTTGTCGTTCCTTTCGCAACTACTATCAATAGAGACGGAAGCTGTGTCTTCATCGCCACTTCATGTATATTTATAGCCCAGTTGGTTGGTGCTGAACTGCATGCCGGGAGAATTGCTTTAATGTGGTAAGGTAATGATGTAGTTCCAAATCTCTGACCTACTTTATAAAAAGTCACGTGACTGTGGTCTTATACAGGGCAATAATGGCAATATCTTCCAATGATAAGATGTAGATCTAGATTTTTGTGCTAGCCTAGATCTAGTAGCCCTACTAAAAAATCATAAAAATTAGTGAATTATTATAACATACTTTTTATTACTTAAAGATGTATAGATCTAGACTATTTTCCTGTTTAAATTACAATGAAATCAATGAGGTCATTAATGTAAACAACACATCCACGTGACTGAGTGATCCGGAATTATGAAATTTTTAGAAAAGATAGGGCTGATAATCATGGAGGAGTTCTTTTAGCAATAAAAAACACTCTTATAGCAGAAGAAATTACCTTACCTAACTCAAAAAACATAGAATCTACATTTTGTAAAATTAATACCACCTCAACATCCCTTATAATAGGCAGCATTTACAGACCACCAAATTCTAGTTTAGAATACATGCAGGAACTATGTAATCAGATTACTACACTTAAAGAGACAAATAAAAATGCAGTTTTTTGGATTATGGGTGACTTCAACCTACCTGATATAAATTGGAAAACACTAACCATAGATAAACACCAAAACCTTAAGGACATAAATGAGCTTTTCATAGAAACTTTACACAACCTAAGTTTAGATCAAATCATTAAAAAGCCAACTAGATTAAACAACACATTAGATCTCTTCTTAACCAACAGACCTGGATTAGTAGTTGATTATGATATTATCCCTGGTCTATCAGACCATGAGATCATAAAAATACACAGTCAGATAAAAGCAGTAGCCAATACAAAACGCAAAAGAAAAATCTTACTCTGGAATAAATGTAACCTAACACAATTACACCAAGCTGCATTAAACTTTCAACAAACATTCTTATTAGAAAAAGACATTAACCAACCAGTCGATGACCTCTGGAATTTCATTAAAAACCATCTTAAAAGCATTATAGAAAATCATATACCAACTAAATACACATCAAACAAAATAAATAAATGCTGGTTTAATAATAGACTAAAGAAGCTTTGTAAACAGAAGGAAAACCTATATAGAAAATTTAAAGAAACCAAGGCAGAAAGAGTTTACAAAAAGTATATAAAAATTAAACACCTAACCCAAAAAGTAAGCAGACAGCTGCAGAGTGAATACATTAACAATGTAATATCTAAAGATAACAACAAAAACCTATGGTCAATTGGTCATACATTAAGTCTAAGAAAATGGAAACAACAGGCATAGCGCCATTAAAAGATGAACATAACATAATACATAATGATAATGAAACTAAAGCAAACATCCTAAACAAATACTTTGCATCAGCATTCTCAGCCCCAGGAGACAAAGACATAATTCTTAATTTGAACCAAGTAGACAACATAGAAGATTTAGTAGTACAAGAAAATGGAATTCAAAAACTATTAGCCAACACCAAACCAAATAAAGCGTCTGGACCTGATGGTATTCCAGCTAGATTACTCAAAGAACTAAGCAATGAGCTTGCCCCAGTGTTCAAAATACTCTTTCAGGCATCGCTTAACCAGGGCAGAGTACCAAAGGACTGGAAAGAAGCTAATGTCACCCCCCTATTTAAAAAAGGAGAAAAATCTGATCCAGGAAACTACAGACCAGTATCACTTACCAGCATCACATGTAAAATACTAGAACACATAATATGTAGCAATATCATAAACCACTTAGACAAACATAATGTCCTCACCCCATACCAACATGGCTTTAGGAAATATAGATCATGTGAAACACAACTAATAGGACTAATTGATGATTTTTCAAAAGGTTTAGATAATAGTGAACAAATAGATGCTATCTTACTAGATTTTTCCAAGGCTTTTGACAAAGTTCACCACCATAGTTTGCTTAAAAAATTAAAATATTTCGGCATTAACGGTCCACTGCATCAGTGGATTAAAGACTTTCTGATAGGGAGAGAACAAACTGTAATAATAAATGGCTCTAAATCAACACCAATAACAGTAAACTCAGGTGTACCTCAAGGAACAGTCTTGGGTCCACTACTATTTTTAATTTACATAAATGATTTACCAAATTGCATTAGTTCAGGAACAAAAGTCAGATTATTTGCAGACGATTGCATAATATATAGAACAATAAAAACAAAACAAGACACAGATATTTTACAAAGAGAATTAGATGAATTACAGAAATGTGAATCAAATTGGAGCATGTCTTTCCACCCAGAAAAATGTCAGTTGTTAAGAGTAACAAAAAAACTAAAACAAATTAATTCCACTTATCTTATTCATGGCAAACCAGTAACACAGACTAAAAACGCAAAATACCTAGGTGTTATAATAAATGAAAAACTGTCATGGAATCCACATATTGATGAAACTATAAAAAAAATCCAACAAAGCATTAGGGTTTATTAAAAGAAATTTTTATAAATCAAATAAGAACATAAAACTAAAATGTTATTTAACCTTGGTTAGGCCAATAATAGAATATGCATCCACCGTGTGGGACCCCTCAACTCAAGAAAACATTAAGAAACTGGAACAAACACAAAATAGAGCAGTGAGATTCATAACAAACGAATATTCACATTTAACTAGGGTAACACCATTAGTAAAATCACTAAATTTAGAAAGCCTTCAGGACAGAAGACTCAAAAGTAAAGTAGCAATTATACATAAAACACTGAACCATAATCTTCAAATACAAAAACAAAATTTAATAAAATACTCTGAAAGACACAAAAATAAAGGCACATTCCTCGTCCCATATACTAGGACAAATTTGTACAAATACTCCTTCTTCCCTAGTGCTATTAGAGCATGGAATGGGTTGCCTGAGCTAGCCAGAAAAACCAGTGACTTGGCAGAATTTAAGTCATTGGTTAATATGCATGACTAAATGCATGACGCGTAGGACGTAATCATCTTCTTTTTTGAAGTAACGTCTGTATTATATAAGATAAGATAAGATACCCCATTCTTTCAAATAGTGAGATCATATAAGAGACATAGTCTGTGACAGAGTAAAAAAAAAGCTCCGTCCTTTCAATTCCTTTTTTTTTTCTTTTATATATTTTTACGTGTGTTTTTGCTAATGTTATTTATTTATATATATATAAAGAATCTATTGTATGTTGGCAGTTGACAAAAATGTAGCGATTATAGGTGTTATAACTCTTTAAGTCAGTAATGTCTATTTCTAATTGTTAGAAACTGAACGTAAAGAAAGTTTTATATAATTATATTTATTGTATATAGGCTAGGTTTCTGCTTATAATTAAATTACAAATGATTGACAATCAGACAATGTATCTTTATGGCATATTTTTTTACATTTCTAATGCGCCGTAGCAGAATTATATCACGGCCATATCATGGCTATTCGAAGCATGAACAATGGGGCTTTCTAAGGTAAACTACATAACTACAAAACTGTTTCGACAGTAGGCTTATGTGCGAACAAGTCAATGTCGGTACGAAACTGAAGCTTGTATCAGTTTCTCTAGATCAGGGGTCTCAAACACGTGGTCCATGTGGCCCGCGAAACTATTTTGTGTGGGCCGCGGCCACGTCCGCAAATTAAAAAAAAAATAGATAAAATTTACAATGACCACATATAAGCCGTGAAATGATTTACAACTGCACAAATCAATAAATGAGGTGTCACTGAGGCCCACCGACCGCTTAGGCTTTCAGCTGGGTGAACGGTGGCCTGATTCTTACCGCTGGCCGCTAGCGGCTAGAATCTGGCCACCATTATACCACTGCTCCGACCGTTTGGCCGCGTGGCTAGCGAAACAGGAGAAAGAAAGGGAGATAGGGAGGGATGGGGTACATGTGTCAAGATTCTGTGAAGGCAAGCTTTGTTGTTAGCGAGATGATAGCAAAGGCATCACGACCATTCACTGAAGGCAAGCTTTGTTGTTAGCGAGATGATAGCAAAGGCATCACGACCATTCACTGAAGGCCAGTTTGTAAAAGAGTGTATGCTACAGGCGTGTGAAATTATCTGCCCCGAGAAAAAGAAGCTCTTCGAAGGCATAAGTTTGTCTGCGAACACAGTAACAAGCAGGATCACCGAGTCAGCGACAAATGTTCAACAGCAACTGATTGCCGCTGCAAAAGACTTTGTAGCATATTCCATTGCACTGGACGAGTCTCCTGGAGTAACAGACACCGCATACTGTGACGTATTCACTCGTGGAGTCGACGAAAACTTCAACATTGTTGAAGAGCTATTGGACTTAACTACCCATGAAAGGAACGAAGACTGGACGCGACGTGTTTCAAGAACTGGAAGCTTGTATTGACAGGTGGGGGCTACCGTGGGAATAAACTTGTTTAAGTGGCTACGGAAGGTGCACCAGCAATGAGTTCAGAGAAGGTTGGTGTTGTTGGATTAATGGTAGAGCTTGACGGGACCTTTTGCATCCATACACTGCATTCTGCACCAAGCAGCACTCTGTGGCAAAAGTCTACAAATGAAGAACGTGATGGATGTTGTCGTGAAGACGGTGAACTTCATACGTGCACGGGGTCTCAACCAAAGACAGTTTGTGTCATTTCTAGCTGATTTAGAAACGGAATACGGAGAGTTTCTTTATCATACGGAAGTCAGATGGTTGAGTCGCGGAAAAGAGCTGCAGAGATTTTTTGAACTGAGACGAGAAATAGCATTGCTCATGGCAATGAAAGACGGAGACATTCCTCAGCTCAGTGACCCAATGTTTTTGTCAGATCGTTTTTTTCTTACTGACATCACGCAACATCTCAATGCACTCAATTCACAACTACAGGGCACAAAGCAGCTGATTACCGTGATGTTTGATTCATTTAGATGCAAGCTGACTTTGTGGGCCACTCAGCTGGCAGATGGAAACCTGGCTCATTTCTTTTTTCTACAGAGCATAACGGTTGAACTACAGCGCCTGAAAGACTACGTAGACATCCTCTTCAGACTACTTGAAGATTTTGATCACAGCTTTCAGCAATTCACTGCTCTAGAACCACAGTTTTTCCTTGTTGCCACTCCGTTCGCAGTTGACGTGAAAAACGTTCCAGAAGAAGTCCAGATGGAACTACTGGACCTGCAGTGTGACACTGTTCTGAAGTAAAAATACGCTGATGTTGGCGTTCCAGATTTTTACCTGTTTCATCCCAGAGAGAAGTTTCTAAACTTATTTTGCGCAGCTGCTAGAATTCTAGCGATGTTTGGGGGTACGTACGTTTGCGAACAGTTTTTCTCCAGAATGAAGATCAACAAAACAGCATTAAGACCAAGAATGACTGATGAGCATCTGAGAGCAACCTTGTGGCTTGCCACTACACGCGACTTCAGGCCTAAAGTGGATGGTCTGGTCTCTACCAAACGTTCTCAGCTGAGTAAACAGAAACATGAGTGACGAGCCATCTGCAGTAGGCCTAGTAATTATAGTTGCTGTTTTTTTGTGGGAACTACAGTTTCTGCTTTTTTTTTTATTAGTGACAGAGGCAACATCAACTTATTTTAGTAAACTAAATTGCCTGTGCATGTATAAACTACAATAAATGTAATTAATAATTATATAAAAACTTTATTTTATCATTTAACTGCACAGTAGTGTTTGTAAAATTTAATGAAAAAACATTCTCTTTTCGTGGTTTGGCCCGCTGACTGATTGTTACTTTCCAGCGTGGCCCACATGCTGATATGAGTTTGAGACCCCTGCTCTAGATCAAGAATTCTCGGGGCAGTCATGTTGTAAAGTAAGGCACAATAAATGTCATCTTCTGCATCAAGTCTACTTCTGCATCAAGTCTACTTCTGCATCAAGTCTACTTCTGAAAAAAAAACTTGTTTGGCTAAGATATGATGCTGAAATTGAAGAAGAGACGCAGCTAATCTAAGAAAGTGTTAAGACTGCAAATACGTGATCCAGAATTCTGTAATGGACATTAAAGAACAAATGAGTTTTGCTGTATTGAGCTCAATAAACTCTTTTTTTTAACAAATAGACATTAGAGACAAAAGTATATCAGCAGTAGTACAAGAGGTGAAGAACCGCTGCAGTAGAGGATGTAAGTTTGTAATAAGCTTGATCGTCTTAAGTTCATCGTGGAGTTTTGCAAGACGTTTTGTAGCTGGCCACGTCTGCTCAAGAAGAAGAAGACGTCTAGAGTACGATGGTTTTCCGTTCTGACCAAATAGAGAGTAGACTCTAGAAGCGCGTTTGTGAAGATGACATGAAAAGTCTTGTTCCAAAGAACTTTTGAATCCTCAATATAGCTGAAAGAACAGCTTTTTATTTAATAATTGAATTTCTTAAACTTTGGTAGACACTTCATTTTATTTGATTAGTACTAAAATATGGAACAAGTTCAATGCAAATAAAAACATATTCTTGGTCGTTGAAGGGAAGATTGCCTCCACGTTCCCCCCCAGCACGTTACTTTGTAACAAAACAAGAAAAAAAAAGAAATATAGAAAATATAATAAAATATCCACATACATATTATAATTACACATAAGCATGTTAGGATATCTAGATGGAGTCAAACATATAATAATTACACATAAGCATGTTAGGATATCTAGATGGAGTCAAACATATAATAATTAAACTTAAGCATTTTAGGATATCAAGATGGAGTCAAACATATAATAATTACACTTAAGCATGTTAGGATATCTAGATGGAGTCAAACATATAATAATTACACATAAGCATGTTAGGATATCTAGATGGATTCATGCTTTTTTCAAGTTGACTGCTTATGCCAAAGTGCTTTTTCCCTCTTGGGTGTCACCCCTTGGCAGGTGTCACTCTGTACCCTCTAGTGACGCAATGAAGAGGCGAACGGGTTTGAATTTATCCTTTGGAGTAGCCTATGTTATCATCAAAAGCCAAGTGATGGATAAGATGACACTGAACTAATCCACTGACGATTATCTTTAACTGTATCTTCATTTGCCAATCGCTTTCTTTTCCCCATCACTCTTGCTGTTGTCCCCTTGAATATAAGCGAGTCACTTGAGATAACTTTCACTTCACCTATTCACACAAGCTATAATATCACTTATACCGGGCAGAAGGTTTGTTTCAACGCCATTTAGATATTGAATTGGTCAATTGTGCTATACTATATGTGTATACATTTATATCCCTATTTCTAGTTATGTTCCGGTTGGTGAACAAAATGTGTACAGTTCCATTTTTTAAAATAAATCGATACATAGGATTAAGTGACCAAGGGATTAAACGGCCAGAGAATTTTATGAAAAGCTATTAAGTGAACAGGGCATTAATCAGCAATGACGGGGGATCAGTAGTCATAATTGGTGACCGTACACATCCGACCATGTCTACAATTGAATCTTTTCGTCAAAACAACTGTCCATGTTTTTATTATTCTATGTGTTTCAGTAATCAATCTGGAAAGAAGTCATTGTAACGTCCCACTTACTATGAATAGACCATGTGATGTTTTGTTTTTTTCCGGAATTTGGTTGCTGTCTTCTTTATGCAAAAAAACAAGTTGAAGTCCGAGCTCTTTTGAAGCATTGTTGGAAGTACATTATTAGGCCAACTGCCATATCTTCTTTAAAGTCACCGACATGTTGACCAAGATTCATTACTGAAGCAGATTAGAGGTTCCACCCTGTATACCTTAGGGCCTTAGGCGATTAAAATTTTCTCTGTAAATTCCACAATGGTATCGTGGAGATTAAGAAAATGAAAATTAGCAGACAATAGTCTAAGCTAGGATAGTAGATCACCCACAGAGTATCAAGGATATATCTTATTGTTTCAGGATTTTAACTACAGTCATCTCTGTGGCTATTCCCTCGGTTCCTAGTGCTGGAGTTGTTGCTGTTGTCATCAATTTGACGGCATTGGGAATTCCTGTTGATCTAGTTGGTTTACTTTTTGCCGCAGAGTGGATTCTGTAAGTGTAAGAATGTTTCTATTCTGTAAGTGTAAGAATGTTTCTATTCTGTAAGTGTAAGAATGCTTCAATTAGGTGAGATGTGCTGTTATAAAAAAACAATGTTTAGCAGTGTCTGTAAGTAGCATGTGTGCGTAACATTGTGTATTTATTGGAAGTCTTTGACTAAATGAAAGTACACTATCAATAATTCATGTACCAATCTGTTTCTACTAGCTTAAAATGTGCAGGCCCTGTTCAGGACTGTCCATTATTGGTGCTTTTGTACGTAGTGCTGCCATTATATATATATATATATATATTATATATATATATATATCTATATATATCATAGTCGTAGCCGGGGTGGGGGGGGGGGGTTCAACCCCCTCCCCCCGAAATGAAATCCATCCCCCGCAAGGGGGGGGGATCGGAATTTAGTGACTGATTTTTTGCTTTGATTTTGTTTATTTTAGGTGAGATTTTAATACTAAACCATCACTTGCCCCAGCACAACCAATGTATTTTTAGTTTAAAGCCACCAACCAGGGGGGTTTGACATTAAACCCCCCCTACCAGGGGGTTTTGAGTTTAAAACCCCTACCAGGGGGTTTTGCAATTAAATCCCCCTCTTCTATAAAACAAAACACAAAAAAATGCAAACGACAATCCCCAAATTCGAAGAGCACAGTTAAGGAAGAATTCGATTTTAAAACCCCCTTCAAAATTTACAATAACCCCCCTATTCAATATAAAAAAAAATTACACACTCAAAATTCTATGAGCGTAGCTAAATGGGTTTTGACTCTGTTTTGAGTTTAACCCCCCCCCCCTTTCAGAGGGGTTTGAAGGTAAAAAATACCTCTTTAATATTAAAAACAAAGCAAATTATACACTCAAAATTTTATGAGCGTTGTCAAAGAGGTTTTGAGTTTAAACTCCCCTCCAGAGGAGTTTGAAGCTAAAAAAAACCTTTTCAATATAAAAAAAAGCAAATTACACACTCTAAAATCTATGAGCGTAGCCAAAGGTGTTTTGAGTTTTAAACCCCCCGCCAGCGGGGTTTGAAGCTAAAAAATACATCTTCAATGCAACAAAAAAAAGAAAAAAAAGAAAATTACGCACTCAAATTGCTATGAGCGTTGCCAAAAGGGATTTTGAGTTTAAACCCCCCTTCAGAGGGGTTTGATGCTAAAAAATACCTCTTCAATATAAAAAAGCAAATTATACGCCAAAATTATTTAAAGGGTAGCAAAGCCAATTTGGGGTTTTGAGTTTAAACCCCTCTCCTACAGATGACTTTTTTTTAAGGTTGAAAACCCCTCCAGATGGTTTTGAGTTTATAATCCCCTTACAGAGTGTTTTGAGGTGGAAAACCTCAGTCTTTATAATTCTAAAGCAAACTACAGTTACCATGACCGTAGCCAAAAGGGGTTTTGAATTAAAAAAACAAAAAAAAAACAGAGATTTTTTAGTTTAAAACTCCCAACAATTTATTTTGACGATAAAACTTCTCTTTTCGATATAAAATCTAAAGCAAACTACAGTCACCTAATTCCGAGAGCTTATTCAAGAGAGTTTACACATTTCTACCAGTGGCGGGGATCCATTAATAAAGTGCAGTAATTTTAGTCATCTGCCGAAATTGAAAAGCACTAAATGTGGCTCAACAAAGATGGCTAAGACAGATTTTAGGAGTCAGTTATAGAGATCGGGTCTAAATCAAGGAAATCCTATGCCGAACTGGGAGTCGACCCCTTAGTAAGGTTGTGTGACAGTGTGTCGCATGAGGTTTGCGGGACATGTTCTCCGACAAAATGAATGACACATAAGAAGAGTTGCGATGACATCCTAGTACAACTTGGCGCCACACATTCATGGAGGTCCTCAGTGCAGGTGGGAAGATGCTTCAGATATTACCAGTGACAGATTTTTGTGGAAGCAGCTTGACGGCAAATGAGCCGAACTGCGCGGGGGGGGGGGGGGGGGGGGGTCCAAGTCAGTAAGAAGAGCACATTAGGTTTTTGAAATAAAACGTTTTAATAGCAGGAAAATGCACTGTAGATACCTCAGAATATGCATTTTGTTGGCTTTCAATATCAGAAATAGTGCTTGGCGGCGGGGCTCCTAGCGCTCCTCCAGACCCCCTCGCTGGCAATGGCGGGGAGTGTACAATTTTTTCACAAACTCCAGGAATAACCTATTTTAGGGCACAATAAACGTCTTCCGAAAGAATGAAGGGTCAGAATGTAATAAAGATTATGTACACACACACACATACATACATATAATTTTTTTTCGCGCGGGGAGGGGGGGGGGGCCAAATCCTGGCTACGCCCATATATATATATAATGCATGCATCAACACTTACAAAATAAACATTTGAAATTCATGTGACATTATTTATACATAGGTCAGTGTTGCTGTTGTTTGATTGTTTTTTTGTTTGTTTTGTAATTATTGTTCTCTTTAATGACAGTTCTCTGGATCCAGCTGTTGATGATTTAGTCATTAGAGCTATGAGTGTTCGGTTGAAAATGTTGATTGTATCTGTTGTAACATTAATCTACTGTGGTTATTTTAAACTCAGGGACAGATTCCGTTCTGGAACAAACATGATAAGTCATGCCCATTGTGCCATGGTGACTTACAGATATTGTCAAAAATATCTTCCAGCACAAGACAATGGAATAGAGCTAGAAATCAGTGAGCCCATGTTGAAGAGTTAAGACAGAACAATAACAAATGGGCTGGAGAAAAGTTTGGTGAAGAAAATGGTGTTATTTCAAACAATGTCATAAAATACAACAAACATGCCAAAGATTTCATTTCAAATGTATTTAATGTTGACCAGATAATGTTTACCTTTTAAAGGCATTATATTTTATGTCTAGAGCATCATTTTTTAAATAAAAGTCTGATACATTGAATCTATTAAACAGAATTATTTGTACGGTAATTAACAATAAAAAAAAATGTTGTTATAGCAATCACACAATCATTTTACATTTACTATACACAAGCATGACATTGTAATATATTTTTTTATCACTCAATCATGATATTGTAATATTATAATCACACAATCATGGCTTCCTAGTATTCTAACTTACAAACATACCGGTAGCAGTTTTTCTATGATAAGCATGCCATTTGAATATCATGCATAAGACTTAAGAGCCGAGACCCAGCGCTCATAAATTTGATTCTAATAAAGAGTCTTACATTACATCATAATTTTTTGGAACTCAATTGGACAAACTAACAAGTTATGAAAATTGGTACCATTGAGCTTTCTAGGAACCACAAGAATGACAAAATGAAATTTCAAGATAAAGAAAGTCTCATTGATATTTGTTATTAGTTATGATAGCTGTCAAGATGGAGAAATAATCACTGTTCCGATTTATAACTGATATGGCATACACATGAAAGCTGCAAAGATTTAACTAGGTACCATAACTGTTATTGTACAAGACAGATCAAAGTATTTCAATTTGATAGCCAGCATATCATCTAAACATTAGTACTGCCCTATTTTATGATAAATACTGTACAATTCAATTCAATAAATCTTTTGATTTAAATATTATACAGCATTTGCAAAATGATTACCCATTATAAAAACTGAGCTAATTAAAAACAACCTATTGATTCATTAATTCAATACATCAATTTGAGATCTGAGTAGTAAGTACTTTTAGTTTCACTGGATCAGTTTAAGTGAGGATTTCATTTAGTACTTTTAGAACTGTCCATTGAGTAAGTCACTGTTAATGTTTCACAAATGAAATGCAACTGATAATGATGAAATAAAAAGTTTGCAAATTTTGTTTGAAGGTGTCATCCACGAGGTTGTGACTTATGCAATCCAGAGGGGTTGTGACTTATGTCATCCAGAGGGGTTGTGACCTTTGTCATCCAGAGGGGTTGTGACCTTTGTCATCCAGAGGGGTTGTGACTTTTGTCATCCAGTGTGGTTGACTTATGTCAGCCAGAGGAGCTGTGACTTATGTCATCCAGTGAGGTTGACTTATCATCTTGTGTCATTCAGAGGGGCTGTGACAGTTGCAAGACATTTCTAGTCTTCCTCAAGTTGCTAGTGTGGTTACAAAATGTCCAGCTGCAAACAAACTGGGGTGCTATAAAATTCTTCAAGATAAACTCTATATGTAAATGACATATATGTAAATGACATTGATAATAGTATTAAAATATGTCATTCTTTATCACTTTTCCATACGGTTAGTATTATTTATTAATGTGTTACATAAAGAATACAATTATGTAACCATTGAATAGTTTGATTGAATTGTGATAAATCTCCATCCAACTGTTGTGTAACATTAAGAAGGAAATGATGAAGTTTTGTATAGCGCTCCAAGACATCAAAGCCACATACATGTTGAACTTTTCTCAAACATACAGGACACAGAACCAAAGGCTGGGACATAGCTTGGGATATGGAAATACTCTCATTCATGGCGCAGGAGAAAAACTCACAATGTGTTAATCCAAGGAGATGACAGATTTCATGAGTCAAAGTCTGCAATGCAAACAAAGCCATTACAATAACAACTTAATGATGCACTTAAGCCACAATATTTTTTTTCAAGAATTTCAAAAATTTAATGATCTCCAAAAATTATTTTTTTAAATGTTCATATTACACAAAATGTCGTTCTTTAGTTGTCTCTGTTTCCCTTACCAAATACAAGACGTCAGTCTTTAGTTGTCTCTGTTTCCCTTACCAAATACAAGACGTCAGTCTTTAGTTGTCTCTGTTTCGCTTACCAAATACAAGACATCAGTCTTTAGTTGTCTCTGTTTCCCTTACCAAATACAAGACATCAGTCTTTAGTTGTCTCTGTTTTCCTTACCAAACACAAGACGTCATACTATAGTTGTTTCTGTTTCCCTTACCAAACACAAGACGTCATACTATAGTTGTTTCTGTTTCCCTTACCAAATACAAGATGTTATACTATAGTTGTTTCTGTTTCCCTTACCAAATACAAGATGTTATAATGTAGTTGTTTCTGTTTCCCTTAACAAATACAAGATGTTATACTGTAATTGTTTCTGTTTCCCTTAACAAATACAAGATGTTATAATGTAGTTGTTTCTGTTTCCCTTACCAAACAAGATGTTATACTTTAGTTGTTTCTGTTTCCCTTACCAAATACAAGATGTTATACTGTAGTTGTTTCTGTTTCCCTTACCAAATACAAGATGTTATACTGTAGTTGTTTCTGTTTCCCTTAGCAAACAAGATGTTATTATGTAGTTGTTTCTGTTTCCCTTACCAAATACAAGATGTAGATGTTATACTGTAGTTGTTTCTGTTTCCCTTACCAAATACAAGATGTTATACTATAGTTGTTTCTGTTTCCCTTAACAAATACAAGATGTTATACTGTAGTTGTTTCTGTTTCCCTTAGCAAACAAGATGTTATAATGTAGTTGTTTCTGTTTCCCTTAACAAATACAAGATGTTATAATGTAGTTGTTTCTGTTTCCCTTACCAAACAAGATGTTATACTGTAGATGTTTCTGTTTCCCTTAACAAACAAGATGTTATACTATAGTTGTTTCTTATTCTCTTACCAAACAAGATGTTATACTTTAGTTGTTTCTGTTTCCCTTACCAAACAAGATGTCATACTGTAGTTGTTTCTGTTTCCCTTACCAAATACAAATGTTATACTGTAGTTGTTTCTGTTTCCCTTACCACTTCACTGTAACACTTTCTTCATCTGTTTATGTATTGGTACTCTATATATGTACATCTCCTAATAAAACATGACTAAACATCTACACACCACTTCTAACCAATACTGCAGATCATAAATAAATCAAAGAAATATTGTTTTTAAAACTGGAGAAAAAACAAATTATTCAACATCTCATCTTCAATTTAAATTCTCACTTACATTAACATTTTGGGTGATTGATATTGTTATACCCCTCCCCCATGCACACCGCCATCCAAGATAGTGCAGAAGGTGCACACTACTAGTGACTAGGCTAGGAAGGATGTTGACATTAGAGAGAAAGAAGAGAACGATTTCTGCCCAAGTCTAGAACTGATATGAAGATTCTGTGCTCAAGGCAGATGTTCTTCATGTATGTGATGTTCTCGTGTAAATAAACACCTAAATCTCGTTGAGTTGCTTCCCTAAAGTTATTACAATATAATACTAATTGAATTTTATGTACAAAATTGATGATATAAATAAAACAATGAACTGACCTTAAAAAGTCTCCAGACTAATACACCATTGACTTGAGTCATATCCTCTGAGGTATCTACACCAAAGCTAACAACAGCAGATTTGTGATAAACTGAAGCTTCTCCCAAAACAAAGTTAAATCCTTCTGGATAAAGATCTGTCCATAGGATGCCTACTATACCGATTCCATTATTAGGCACTCTTAATTGAAGCAAAGGAAAGAAATCATTTACACACAACTGAGGCCGCCCAGTAGAATTGCTTAGCCTTGACCTTATGTTCCAGTTTGTTGATGATACAGGTGCTAGCAGAACTACTTCCACTCCTAAGAAAAATATCTGACAAAATCCTTGAAGCAGTTGAAACAAAGATAAATATAGTTGAGATATGGGCAATACAAACTGTGAGATGACTTCTGGGAAGCTGTCCAAAGGTTGCAGGTAAATGGTGTTACGTGAGGGTGCACACATGTAGGCTAACTGTTGTACATCAAAAGTAGCTTTCCACTGTATAAAAGTCTGTCCACAGTGTAATGGGTGTTTTTGTTTCAATGGTGTAAACAGATATAGAGATGACAACTCATTGGACGCCTGACATTGTTCACTTCTTCCAATCATGGCTGCAAGAATACAATATATTAGGAGGTCAACATAAAGAATTTGGAAGCAGCATTCAGACAAATGATATAATCATCATCATCATCATCAAACTCCATTTTAAGTGAAGGCCTGAGAGGTTCAAATTCTCTCTTGCAAAAGCCCTGGGCAGAAACCCTGCTGTTGTGCCTAATGCACATATGTCACCGTACAGGACAAGAACTCGAGGCTTCTTAGACCTGTTAATTCAGCTAATGCTACTCAAAAAGAATATGAGAGACAGTCCTCCCTGCAGCAAGGGCACCATGCAAATTAATAACCAATGGGACAGTGGCATGTCCTGCATTGTGCTATAATAGCTTGTTCAAGCCTAAGCAGCCTCCACCTCAGGGCAGACCAGACCTGTGCTCCAAGACTAGCTGGCTTTAGGGGACTTTCAAACCATTTTTCTATTTCTATATTGTAGATTGTTGCCAGAGCATGATGGAAACTCACAGGGTGGTGTTAGCCATCCCAGATGGGCCAAGAAGTCTGCATCAGTGTTGCCAGTCCCACATTGCTATCAGGGTGCAATAGAGTTAGCTTATATTGTGTGAGGCCATGACAGCATCCCTTTTGAGGGGAGAGGCTTTGCAAAGCCTGGAGTAAAAGTTTCAAGTCAGTGACCACAACAATCTGTGTTCCCCCCATGTGCACCTCACTTGATTAATGAAATAGTCAAGTATTCAAAATTCCATCTGGTGTGACACTTTCAAGACTTTTTGACTTAGATAGAATTTCTTTCAATGACAGGCTCATCCATTATTCTATGTTATCTTCCCATCGCTTGCTCTGTCTGCCACTTCTTCTTTTTCCATGTACTGAAGGAAGATCTTTGTAATCCCTGAGGACCTTGTGACATTGTCATAAAGTTCTAGTTTGCATTTTTTTGACAGTAGTAAACAGGTCATTGTAGGGCCCAATAGCTGTTGTAATCATGTTTTGAATCTCTTTGTTTGTAATGTGGTATTTGTATGTGATACCTAGGACCTTTCTGTATCATCTCATACATAGTGGAACAACTCTAACTATTCAGGCTCTTGGCAAACTGCACAGAACGATACAACAAACTAAAAAAACTTCAAAACTAAGGACTTCAAAATAATATAACACTTTAATGTCTAATAGCCAATACTGTACAATTGGCAACAACGTAACACTGACAGTACAAATGCTTCACTGTAGATAACAGTACTGCCATATCGACTCTATACTGCCTCGTTCCGGACTTGTTCTTGATTCTCTATTCAAGACCAACATTACACTGGATTCACTGGACGAGATTGGGTCTTGAATCGTAACTACTTCTCATAATTTTGAAGCGATGTGAAGTGACTTTACACCTTTCCTTTTTATATAGGGTCTCAGAAGGCCTACTATAAACTGACAGAACATCAAGTTTATAAGTGATCCACAACTCACCATTTCTCATGGTTGACCACTTGTCTAGCACTGGCCTGTGTAATTTGTGGCAGCTGATTACACACACACACAATTATCCCTATCTGTGTCACCATCAGAGTTATAACAATATATA
The DNA here is from genome assembly GCA_036873155.1 of Biomphalaria sudanica. Classification (NCBI taxonomy): domain Eukaryota; kingdom Metazoa; phylum Mollusca; class Gastropoda; family Planorbidae; genus Biomphalaria; species Biomphalaria sudanica. The sequence goes on along the minus strand of JAZGLO010005700.1, from coordinate 239,777 downwards.
TCCCAATATTTCCAATATATTATGAAAAATGGTTTGGTTTGGTTTTGATTTTAGGCACAATTTTAGGCCATGTCGTGCCTGCATTCCCTTAAGGACTGCTCTCTCTCTCTCTCTGCATAGCAAGGGCTAAATTCTAAACAATGAAATCATTAAAATCAAGGTCTATTCACAGTTAAAATAGTAAAGGTAGTAAAAATTTAATAATTTGGTAAAAATCTAATGTAAATATTACATGTTCACAAATTCATAAATCAGATCTTTGTAGATAACCCCACTTCCCGGATAAAGCCCAGTACCTTCCCAGGGTCGACATTTTCGAATAGTGTTTTTAAGTTAGTGGCTCTAAAATATTTCTCCATGACATCCTGGTATCTGGGGCAATCAACGAGGATATGTTCCACGGTGAGGCGAGGTTCACAGTACTCACAAAGTGGGGGCTCGTCTCTCTTTAGCATAAAAGAGTGTGTGATGTAGGTGTGGCCAATCCTAAGTCTGGACATGGTCGTGCTACCACGCCTTGTCAGACCCTTAGATGTGGGCTGCCACCTGATATCCACCACAATCTGCCTCTCGATAGGTGGCAGAGGCAATACTTTGTCTCAGGTCCGAGCAGGGAATTTGGGTTCCTGACACCGCATGATTTAGGGCTCTCTTTGCTTCTCTGTCTGCGGCTTCGGGACCCAGATGAAGGTGACATCCCTATGGTCGGCTGTTATTTGGTCCAACAGCTTCAGGCTCTTATGTACCAATGGGATGTCAGTCTTCATCCGCCCCAAAGCTTGCAATGCAGATTTGGAGTTGGAGCAAATTATAAATTTCCTCCTTTCTGATGCTTTAACGGCCATAAGTGCAAGCGATATTGCATGCAGTTCTGCCGTAAAGATAGAGCAGCCATCGGGGAGTCTACGGGAGATTGTTTTGTTCCGAAAGGAGCAGGCACACGGGACCTTTCCATCCATTTTGGATCTGTCTGTGTAGATGGTGCCACAATCTCCGTAGCTCTCCTGCAGTTCCCTAAAGTGGACTTGTAGTATGCTTGGGTCTGTATTTTCTTTTTTGAAATTAAGGAGGGATAAATTTAATTTGGGTTTATTCATTAGCCAAGGAGGATTCTGAGGGGTTTCTATTTTAGAGATTTGGTCAATGGGTGGGGTTAAGTTTTGGATGGGTTCTCTCATTTGAAGGCCCAACGACTGTATGACGTTAGGCCTTCCATTGTATAATTCTACATTGTGGGGTTAAATATGGCATCCAGACTGCCGACAAAACTTCTCCAGGAATTCCTTTTGGCTGACCGTATGGTTTGTCTAGCCTTTGCTCTAGCTATCCTGAATAGCTTTAGGTTTTCCTGGGAAGGATTCTTTATAAATGCAGCCAGTCGTTTTTTCCTATCGCCAATAGCACTTTTGCAAGCTGTATCAAACCATGGTTTGCTAGGCCGTTTTGGATTTGCGGCGTTTAGGGGGACAACTTTCCTGGCTATACTAAGTAGCTTGCTAGCAAAGGTATCAGCTGGGTTCTGTTCATCGAGGATATTTTCTGTGATATCCTCGGAGCATCTTTTTCGGAATTGTTCCCAATCGGCTTTATTCAGTTTCCACAGCTGAGGTCGTCCCAATGAGGAGAGATTGTTAGTAATGATGATTGGGAAGTGATCACTTCCCCCTAGATCATTGCTAATTGACCATTTAAAGTCGTCCAGAAGACCAGGGACGCATACGGTGAGATCAATGCATGTGAGAGATCCAGTTCCTGGGTGCAAGTAGGTCGGTGATGCATCATTAAATATGCATAAATCATGCTGGAGGAAGATATTCTCCAGCATACGACCTCTTGTGTCTGTATTGTTGGATCCCCACATGGTGTTATGGGCATTGAAATCCCCAAGGATTATATAAGGCCGGGGAAGTTGTTTCAATAGGTCCTTCATGTCTGTTGGGTTTAATGGAGCACCTGGTGGTAGATACAGGCTGCAGCAAGTGATAACCTTGTGAAGGGTTATCCTAGCTGCTACAGCCTGTAGTGTGCTCTGTAGTTCTACCCTCTCATGGGGGATGCTGTCCTTCACAAGGATACAAACTCCACCTGATGCTCTCTCTGCATCCTCAACATTCTTGCTTTAAGTACTGTAGCTTCGGAAACTGATGCTATCTTTCAGAAATGTTTCCTGTAAGCAGACAGCTACAGGAGTCTCAGAGTCCATCAGTAGCTGCATTTCCTCATAATTGGCCTTGAGGCCTCTACAATTCCACTGTACAATTCTGGAATCCATGGCTTATTCTAAATGACCTACTTGGAGCTATTTAGCCTTGGGAGGCCCCCGGAGGGGTTTCCCTTTCTTCCAGTGACCTTGGTACTTTTATTCTTGGGTTTGGATGGAGAGGAGGACAACCCCCTTTTGGGGGAGGTCTTTCTCTCTGGAGAGGGGAGATCCCTCTGATTAGAGCGGAGGTTATTTCCTCCTTGCTCACCTCGGGCATCCTCTCCGCTTTGATTTCTCCCCTTAGGGAGTTGGTCAACCTCTAATTCGGTAGAGGTTGGGGTGTCTGGCTGGGTTCTCTGAGGAGAACCTGTGTCAGACATGATGTCTCCAGGTTCTCCCGGAGTGTTGGTTTTGACATTCTGCTCAGTCTCCATGCTCTCATCAGTGAGCACAGAGAACCTGTTCTTTAGCATGACAACAGGGCTTTCTTGTTTCTTTGGAGGTTTGTTCTTTGGAGGTGTTTTCTTCTGAGTTGGAGGAGGAGGAGGGGGGGGTGGGGGGGTGGCTATGGATCTTCCTATCTTAGCAACAGCCTGGGCCTAGGTCTTTGTCAAGCCGAATTGGCCCTTGGGTAGGGCCAATACAGCCGATTTTGCCTGGCTGAAGGTACATTCATTTCTTGCCTTGTACTCCTGCACGGCAACCTCCTGTTTCCACACAGGGCAGTCCTTGGAGTAGGCTGAGTGGCCAGCGTGACAGTTTGGGCATTTGAACTGGGCTGTGCAGCCCTTGTCCGCATGACCCTCTCCAGCACATCTTGCACACACAGTGTTCCTCTTGCAGACTGCCGCGCCGTGTCCATAGCCCTGGCACTTGAAGCACCTCATGGGGTTAGGTATGTAGGGCCTCACTGGAACTCGTAGGTATCCTGCTTTCACATACTCTGGCGGTGTCCTAGTTCCGAATGTGAGGATAATAGTGGCAGTTTTGACCTCCTCACCATCCCTGCGCCTAGTAATGCGCCGGGCATGGGTGACTCCTTCAATGCCCTCCACTATTTCCTTCTCGGAACATTCCAGTAGGTCCCTAGAGCTGATTACACCTCTGCTGGTGTTCAGACTCTTGTGTGGCATGACTTCCACTTGGAGATCACAGAGTCTTCTGCATCTTAAAAGCCCATCAGAGTGTGTCTTGCTATCTACTTCTACAAGAAGTTCCATTGACTTGTGTAGCTTAGACACACTGTTGGGCTCTCCCACTACTGACTTGAGTCACTTATAGATAAGGAAAGGGCTCAGCTTTGTCAGGCTTTTCCCCTCCTCTGTGCATCTGACCACCAAAAATGATGGCCAGGTAGTACAGCTTTTTGTGGCCTCCTCCTTTTTTGCCTCAATACGGCGTCTCTTGCCCAGACTTAAATCTGGGGCAAGTAGTTTATTGGGGGGTTTTTTGTCCATATATATTCTTGTTAGTTCGGCACCTGTGCTCCTCACCCGCCATCGAGTCCAACAAGGGGACGGGCCATTTGGAAGTCCAGAATGAGCCCGCCAGGGCTACACAGGTGCTATACTCAGTCAGCTGCTGCATTGGACATGTGTCCAATACAGCAGCTCCCTGATTGACCCTCCAGCCGGTTGACCCAGAGCGGCCCATCTGGGTCTCAGGTCTAGGGGAACTTGGACCCAAAGTATTGTGTTGTGGTGGTTTATCCTCAGATAGCCACCACTTAAACACCAGGATCTCTTTATTCCCCCCTTACCCCTCGCAGTCCATGGCAAACGGACTGGTCTAGGACGTAGTGAGATTTTAGAGATAAGGAGACAGAGTGATGATCAATGAAGGCAAACTGAGGAAAAGAGGAGGCAGACACAATGATAGAAAAGAAGTAGGGCACTTTTGAGCTCCAAAAGTGCTAAGGAAAGAGGAGCGCAGTTTAACGTCATGTCTCGGGACGCTATTATTATGAAAAATCATTTTCATTTTTAAAAATACCAGTTTTAAAAACTCCTTACCAGATTCTGTCATTTTAAAAGATTGTGATTTACAATCATTGCTGTTTTCCTCAGCTGAAGTCAAATACAGTTTACTTAACTCAAACAGTTTTTTGGCATAAGCAGGTAGTCTTTCCAATTTTCCTGCAATAAAAAATGTATATTCATATAAAAGAGAGAGAGAAATTAATAGACTAGATAAATTGATAACATACAGACAGTGATATAGGTCTATAGATAGACAGACAGACATAGTGGACATAAAATAAAAAACAAGCTGTTCGAATCTCCATGTTTTTTCTTCCAAGTTTAGTTGACAAAAGATTTTGGACGATCATAAAATAAAGGGAAGGGAAGAGAAGAAGTCATCCCCTAGAAAATAGGAGGAAACTTTTTAAAATGTCTCAAAAATTGAACAAAAGTAATTAATCTTGTTTGATAGTGTTTCAGAATATTGTTTCTTGTAAACTATTTGAGATTTTTAAAATAAAATTTATCTCTCTATATATAATTCTCTTCATGGCTCAAGAATTTGGACACACAAGAAGTAAAGGAAAGGTCACTCTATTATTTCTGCAAGTCGGACGGAATAGAGTTACGATATGAAAAAAAAAGAGGGGGGGAGGAGAATAAGAAGTATTCACCGCCACAAAATAGCAGGGCAGGGCTTAACCATTGTGACCAAGAAGTCATGGAAAGAGAACAAGTTATTTATTCAGCCGTCACAAAATAGCAGGGCAGGGCTTAACCGTTGTGACCAAGAAGTCATGGAAAGAGAACAAGTTATCTATTCTGTATTCACCCATCACTAAATAGCAGGGCTGGACTTAACTATTGCAGAGCCCTATGTGAAACGGATTTCGCAGGTCCAAGTTTAGGTAGGGATACGGATAATAAGTGAAAATTAAGAATTTGTATTAGAATATAAATTCGTCTTTGCATTTTATTCATTCTTTACTACGTACAGAATAACTTTACCAGCCTTGCGTGTAGAGAAGTCATACAGTATATTATAAAAATTCTATTTCCTACATAGATCAAGCTCAATAGCAAGTATTACCAAATGTTTCAATCTATCTTTGAGAATTGTTGACCTCAAGTAATTCTTCATAAGTTTGAGTCGCGAGAAGCTTCTTTCACCAGATTACACAATTATGGGTAATGCATAATGCTGTTTTTACTTATCGCATGTAGGATTGGCATTTTCCATATTGAATGACACTCCAAAATGACAATTTTTGTCTATATATTTCAGGAGATTCGTATGAGTTTTCTAAAGATTTTAATAATTTCCAGATATTTCCAGGACTTTTTCGTATATTTTGCAATGTCAGTAGATTTCCAGGAGCTCCTGGTAAATCGACAGGAGGCCGCGGGAAATGTGTTATAAGTTATACAATGGTTTAATTTAAGAATTTATGCACCTAGAATTAGCACGGGTCCTATGAAAGTGCGGGGCCCACTGCGGTCGCATAAGTGCGGAGCCCACTGCGGTGACCTAAGGCGGGCCCTGCAAAATAGCAGTGTATGCTCCGCAGCCGGTTGACTAGTAAGATGAAAAGAAAAAAGTATGTTTTCCATTGAGCTTTATACTAAAATAAAAAAATACAAAAGGTATAAACTGTAAATTTTAAAAAAATGTCAATTAACTTATTGTGTTATTATACAATTTTAAAAGTAGAGGGTTTGGAAGAGGCTTTATTGCACCCTTTATTTCCCCTTGGCTCCTTTACAAATAAAAATTTTAGATTGGGAAAAAACACAACATAAGCATAAGAGAAACATCAATAAATAGCAAATACAACTGTCATTATTATGGAGTAATTTCCTCACAAAAACTGAAAAAAATGCTAACTAGATTTAGATTATGCAATTTAGAAATGAAGAAATCATAAAGTCTCATTAAATCAAGGAAGCACATATAAAAACTAGTGAGAAGCTAGTCTAACCTCTTTTTTTTCAAAAATATGAAAAATCTGACCAATGAAATTATTAACCAGTCTGATGTTATGGGGATGAAATGCTAAACAAGAATCAGATGAATTACAACATGCAACATATAAAAATATTCTTAAAACAAAGCTTATCTAAGGGGAAGAACACACTTACAGCTATATATTGCAATAATGTAGAATTTATTTTCCTTTTTCAATATTAAACAAAATAATTAATTACCAATAATTAATGATTAATTGTTAATTTTAGTTTTATTGATTCATGTTTTGTTTGATGAAATAAATTATTGTTTAAAGTTTCAACTTGATCTGAGAATTGGTGTAGGAGAAATAATGTGTACAATTATTGAAGCCTTAGTGGATCAGAAATGCCAAAGTATTTTTATTAAGCAAGCTATAGGGATGAAATTAGTCATGTGCTCATTTGAAATGCTTTACTTTGTCATTTGACATCAATGCTCTTGTTTAGCATAGCTTGCCTTGTCAACACTTTTTCAAATATAGTGCTGCAGCCAAGAACATATTTTCCCATGTTAACATCTAAGGAATATACAAATAAACACAAGGGGAACAATTACTATAACTACTTCAGAAGAGAAAACAAAGGTCCCCAACCAACAGGAACACTATACAGCCAACCTCTACAATATCTCACACATGAAGATGACATTGCTAAAGCTTTCCCACATCTGCAAGAAGCATCTCGACCAGTAGGACTTGAAATAAATGACAACAAAACCTAGTATGTTCTAAAGACAAGAGAAAATCAGGCAGAAGAATAATATATTAAAATTTTACTAATCAAAAGTTTGAAAATGTAGAAACATTTAAGCAAAATACATTCTAACATTGACCTAATAACAGAAGTAAAGAAACGACTCGCAGCAGGCAACAGAACTTTCTAGAACACACAACTTAAAAGCAAATATGTATATATAAGAAAACTATCTACAAAAACATAATAAGACACTTTGTTATTTATGCAAGTGAAACCTTGACGCTGACAAAAACAACAGAAAATCTGCTAAATACTTGGGAAAGGAAAATCCTTATAAAAATTTATGGTGCCATACATGAGGAAAAGGATGGAGGACTCGAACCAAAAAAAAAATTTACCAGCTATATGCAGACCCCTACAATAGTAACGGAAATAAAAAGGAACAGATTACGTTGGCCTGATCACTTCAAAAGAATGTCAGAGAACAGAGGAGTAACAATTCTTCATTAGCAAAAATCAAATGGAAGGCGTCCCAAAGGCAGAATATGAGCAAGGTGAGACATAAAGCCCAGGATAGATCAGAATGGAAAGATGTGTAGAGCAGACCATGGGCTGTAGTACCACTGGGATGGATGATTCATCTATGACCTCTACTTTTACATCGCCTCTTATTAAATCTGCATAAGAGAGTTAAGAGCTTTTCCACATGCACAAGTCAGTAGAAATAACCAAGCCAACCTAGGTAACGTTTGTTAGCATTCTAGTTTTGCTCACTAACTGTCAGTGAGTCATGTAGTATGCACTCTGAACTGTTGTTATGATGGTTCTGTGTTCAAACCTTGCCAGCCTTCAGAGGTTTAGGCTGGAATGTAACAATCTTAACTCCTGAAGAAACATCTACAAGTCAAAGTGAAAATTTATCTTGCAAGGTGACTTTCAGGAGCAACACAAATGAAAGAGTGTAATTCTAAATTGAACAAAATGACTAATACCTAATTTAACCTGTAATATGTAACTGAGAGAGAACACTTCTTTCTCTAGAAAGGGATTTCATAGTCACAACAGAATGATAGGGCCTATAGAGTTCTACATTTGAAGGTAGCCAACAATTGTACTCATTATTTAGCTTAACCTTTAAAAAGTCATCTTTTAAATGTCCAGAAGTTAAAAAAATATTTTTATCTATTGTGATTTTGACTTAGATTCTATATATATAACTGTTAATGTAAATGAGTTTTAAAAAATAGTTGTCCATAATTTCCTGGGTCAGATTTTTCTCTAGAGTTAGGTTAAGTTTGTAATGAAAAATGTTGCATACCAATTAAATAATTTAGATCAACATCTAATTCTGTTTTATCAGTCTGGTTTCTTTCATCATTTTGTTGCAAAATATTATTTATACTAGATGATCTTGATATAAATCTACATCTTGCAGAACTATAAACTACACCCATTGTACTGTATAGCAAAGCTAGTCTTACTGCTAGTGCTAAGGCTAGAGTGAATAAAATTAAATATTAAACCTAATTAGATTAAAATTTAAATATAAGTCAAGAACCTACTAGAGTGGTAGAGCAGTAGATCTAGATACAATTACATTCTAATTTAGAATCTAGACAGATATACAGGGTGTCCCAAAAAGATGTATGTGTACTATACATACTTTATTTAAATAATTGAAAATCAGCTGTTTATCAGGTATCAGGTGTTTATCAATATTTATTAATTGATTAAAATGTCATAAATATGTAAAATAATTTACAGACATTATTCTATCATTTGTCAGAGTCTGTTCTCAAACTGATGTCCTTTCTGGACTTTTCTGGTAGAGTTCCAATATATTCAATCCATGTCACCTCAGTGGAAATGTCTAGTGGTGCAACTAGGTAGGCTAGGAACAGGAAGTAAATAAGGCCCCGGCAGGAGACCCTGGGTGAGCTTTTTTTTATCTCACTCAGGTGGGGATGGAACAATAGCCAGAAACCCAATCCAAAAAAACGTCACAACTCTCCACAAGGGGGCCAGCATATCTGTATCCCACTAGCTGGAGTGGCGGTCCCTGCACAGTACATGGAAGTTACAGTATAGGAATATGAGGTAAACTCCCCATGGTTAGCACTGCCCTTTGCCACTTCATTGCGAGTGTGTACACTGTATGGTCCCCTTACTCGGCCCATGACCATTACTGCTATAGGGGTCCTCAGACAGGACTTGGGGTGAAGAGCTCCAGTCTTAGCCTGTTCATTGAATAAAAGCCTTTCCAATGATCAACAGGATAATGGCACCTTTGGCTTCAATTCCCTATTGGAGTTTATCATAGGTCCAGACACCACCGGGAATGCCTAGCATACATTATGAAACAATTTTCTTTGTATTTGCTACTTGAGTTATAAGTTGCTAAAAGTTAAAAGGTTGAGTATGATCTATGTCAGTAAATTATTTAACATGTTAAAAAAATGAATAAAAGATAAACACCTGACTTTCAATTATTTAAAGTGTGTATTAGATCTTTAAGTCGAGATCTTTTTGGGGCACCCTATACTAGCCTATAGTGGCCTATAGACATTTATCGACTATAATAGTGCAATAGGTAGATCTATCTAGGCTATCCATATTAGCCATAAAGACATAGAGTAAAGTGCGAAGTTGGATCAGCCCTGATTTGTCGAGAGGTTTGATCGGTTCACTTTTTATTGCTAAAACTTTTTTATTTGAATGTTTACCAAATTAATATAATATTGCTAATGCGCATGCACCTTTTTTCTTCACTTCGGACACATACTATTTCCTTGTAAAAGCTAAGTTTATGGTGAGGTCAAACTCAAGAGGTGTGAAATTATTCTTTTTTACTACCCGGTAGTGAAGGAAATGGGTCATGGGCTTAAGGCTATTTTTAAGTCTGATGGCTCATCAGCTTAAAGAGACAATTTGAAGTTGTGGAGGGTGGGAAACTGGGGAAAAATCCGACCAAGGAAAAGTATGCTTGGCGAAACCCACCCTACACCTCTTTGACCTCATATTTAATTTGTTTGTAAAATGTTTTACAGAACGTGAAAATTGCTGCCAGCTGGCATAATGCGATCGAACTTTGCTTTAGATCTAGACAGACTAGATCTCTCAGACTCAGAGAATAGATCTAGAATCTATAGTAGTAACTTTTTACTACTATATTAACTATATACTATATAATACTATATAGTCTAGTATATAATATATTATAATAATATATATAGCCTGGATGATTAGCCTTGATTTTGATTGATTAGGTCGAGATTCTATACACCATAGGACTAAGACTAGATCAAAATCAAGTCATGAAGTACTAACTTCAATTCACAATAGGCTATTAATAGTATTAATTAAATTAATAGGCATAGGGCAGGCGCCCTGGCCCTAGGGATCACAAGTAGATCTTGACTTGACTCTTCTTGACAGACTACGAAACGTAGGATGACTAGAACATTCATCTCTACTAGGGGGAGTGGGTCTATTAATACTATTATAGTGACTAGATCTAGATTAGACTTAGAGATAGATTTACTAATGATTTAGATCTAGAGTCTAGCAGATTCTAGCATAGTCATTGAGTTAGAGATTCAAGTAGTAAATAGGAAATCAGAACAGAATAATCAAGAATGCTCTCCCTTTGTTAACAGATTTTTAGTTGTCAAACATACTTTTGAAGAAACGGTGACCAGACACCTCATCATACGAGACATTTCATCATTGCAACATTTCATGATAGCAAATCATCATTGCACATCTCAACATTATAGCAATTCATCATTATAGATCTAGTATTTCATCAGCATAACATTTCATCATTGCATAAAATGCATTTTGCAAACATAAGACAAGTACATGTAGGTGTAACATACTGAGCAATTTTGGCAACATGTTGAAGCAGTTTGCAGTTTTGTTGCACAGTGCAACTAATGGAACACAAATTGAAGAGGATTAGGATGTCAAGTAAATGTGTACAGTTGTACAGGGAATTAAATTAAAGGACATATTGGTTTCACATATTTTGGTTACTTATCCTGTTTGCCACGTAAAGGCTGTCCTACAATCAGTTTTTTTTTTTTACTTTATTTCATTTATTTATTATCCTACAGCGGAATTCATTAGAGTGTTGTTGTTTTTTTATTCCGATGGTCTAGAGGTTAAGTTCGCTTAGTGCGTTATCGCTATGCTGTGCTGTCGAATCACAGGTTCGAGCCACGGTCGGCGCATTCCCATTTTTTTAATTCACTACTTTCTCTCTTTCTATTCATTTATGTCTAATATATGTATGTAGCACATAGCTTCAACTCTATATTTACATCCCCATATGTAGGCCTACATGCTACTTTCTACCAACGTTGGTGTCGATTCATGTCGCTTTTGTAGACATCAGTAGGCTACAAAAAGTCAACGACCTGCAGCCTGCCTTCTATTAGATCACCGTGCTAAGTATCTTGTGGGAGACGATCTTGTGGCATTTTGTGAACATGTCCAAGCCAGCTAAGGCGTCTGCTGCTGATAACAGCTCCCTGCTTTTGATTCGCTAGACTTCCTTGTTAGTTATGTTATCTTGCCATCTTTTTTTTTTTTTAAGAATCCACCTTAAGCATAGCAGGTGGAAGATATTCAGCTTTTTTTTTTCCTGCCAAGAGTAAGTTGCCCATGTTTCAGAGTGCTCATCATACACAAGTCCAGTAGACTAGGGCTTTGCTGTTTGGTAGCCTATTGGTCATTGTCAAGAGCGCGTGAAGTTTTCTTTCTTGTCTGCTAGTTGTGTTTTGAGGACTATGAATTAGGTTGCATTGGGCGCGTGATTTGTTGTCAAAAATAGTGTGTGTTGTACGTCACGCTCAGTTTCCTGTAGTGTTCTTTTAGCGGTGGTGACGTTCTGGATGTAGATTCTTTCTGCGATACAGTTTTCAGTGTTTTCCCGTTTTAACGGTAAATTAGTACATAAATGTGTCAATCGGGTTAGTGTGATTCTTACAGAAGGAAATCATATTATCTATAACTGCTACTTTCTACCAGACAATGAACTTGAGAATGGCCGCATACAAACTCTTAACCAAGAAGAATGTCTTGTTTTATGATATGAATAGCCACTCTCAGAGTTGGGGATACCCAGACCTCAGTGCCATGGACTCATCTTGCTAATTAAACCTGAGAATAACTTTCTTCTCAACCACTCCAGATCTAAACTTTGCAACAAACAACATATCGAAATAGTGTTCTAGAGAAGTTAGAGATCAGCTAGCCACCAGCATGGGCACCCGCAGGGGGTTGCACTTGCACCACCTGGATTCTTGGCAGAACTAGAAAGAAATGAGAAGGCGGAGACACTTGCCAAGTATTTTATTTGTACATGCATGTAGTCTGAAAATTATTTATATTGCAATAGCAACCTTAATGAGTTTGAAATGAATATATTATGAATTGTTTTGGAATCTTTTTGGTAGGCCTATTAGTTACTAAAAGACTAGAGAAAGCATAAAAGCATAACGCTTAGTGAGATACTTACAGTAAAAAGCTCTTGCCTCTGTAAACATTAACATGTGATATGTATATTCAAGGAAAAGGCTCCTTGGAATAAGCTCCTTGGAATAAACTCCTTGGAATAATCTCCTTGGAATAAGCTCCTTGGAATAATCTCCTTCATCAGCGCACTACTACGTCGTTTATAATTGTGTCCAAATCAATGTCTTGAAAAACTTATTTTTCGTAAAGCCACCAGCATAAAATCTTCCAAGTGTTCTTGTGTCATGATGCTTCTCAGCCAATCTCAGCCTATTCTTTAAACATTTCAATGTGATTCTTCTTTCACAAGCTACTTGATTACACGACAGCGCAAGCACACATTTATAAGCCAAGCAATCACAATAAAATATGCAACTGCCAGTAAATTGTACCTCTTTAAAATTTGATAACAGCAATTTGGACAATTATGAAAAGACAAACACACTTCTATTCGTTCTATTCATGTTGTTTCTGACACTTATAATCCTCCAAGGGCAGAGGCGTAGTGAGCGAAACGTGCGCCCGGGGGAAGGTACTTTATTGGCGCCCCCTCCCCCATTTACCATGAACATTTATAAGCGCATCTCTGTGTGTGGCGCCCCCTTAGGGTAGCGCGCCCCCTCACTACGCTCTTGTCCAAGGGTGATGTTTGCTGCTTGTCCCTCGGCTCAGCTAAATTCATCAATTCGCTTCATAAATTTTCTGCCGTAGCCGTGGAATCAAATAAGAGCAATTACTTTGCTAAGTTCTTCAAACGCTGTCGACTAATATTAAGTTCTTTTAGCCTTATGCCGTTGAAATTTCTGTGATCAATCATGCGAGGTCTGCATAAAGACTGGAGATACCTGTGTCTATGATGACATTAAAAAAAGTTCATGTTTATGCTCTCAGAATATACATTACAATTGTTTCAGTTGAAAGGTCATTTGAAAAAGGCGTGGTTAGTGTCAAGACGTGAAGGAAAACAAATGATGTCAAGATAGTTTCATAGCTCAGAAAAACATCTTTGAATGCCAAAATCTTTGTTCTTGTGTCTGCTTCGGATACGCTATTCTTTTCAATTTTTTTTTTCAACACTAGAATACTAATGCAAAGAGATGGCTCTTTCTTTAAGGGTGACACGAAGATCTTTTCCAAGGCCGCGTCTTTAGATCACCATCATGCTTCTTCTATTGTATTTAGTCGCGTCGGTGCTAAGGATCTTTCCTCACACTTTCCCATACAGCCATACCTGTGCACGAATCTCTCTTGGAAAACAACAATTTCATTCAACAATCCTAAGAGTGACGCACACCAAATTGTTACCGCTCGTTATGTTTCTGTTACCACGAGGTTCAGGATATTTGCATAGCACCACACATACATTTGTTGAGGACTCTTTTGATAACTATGTTGAAAATCCGTTATATTTTCCTTACATGTTCATATTAACTATTGTTAAAGAGCTAATTGTGACTCCTATTTTTTTTCTGCGTTATGGCAATGTTTTCTAGCTTAACTTCTCTCATCCCTTTTTTGATAACATTGTAAAAAAAGAATGGATACATTGAAATACGCGGAAAAGGGGAGGGGGGGGGGGAGAACAAGCAAAACCAAATAGGAGTGACATCATGTCTTGTAGTGGATTATGATTTTTAAATTCTTTCCTATTGTCGTCATAATAGTGTATCTAAGATTTTTGCTTTGTAATTACTGATCAATTAATTATATATATTCTAGAAAAGTCTTTAGAGTCGTTTTTGAAATAACCATACACCTACAATCTACAATCTAGATTATTTTTCTGATTTTGTCAGATATATTGCAGTGATTGTGCAGTTCTTTTCCGCAGATACGCTTTTTTTTTAAATACCGGGCCTCTGTTGAAGTCAGAACTTCATGGAACCTGGAACCACAAACCTAGAACCTGTAAGGACGCGTATGGTTATCTCAGAGGTATTGTAAAAACTAAACAATATTAAAACATTTCCTAGAAATTTATCAGTTGTATACATTGTATAGCCTATTGCTGAGAAAAGAATTACTAGCTCGTTAACCACACGGGAAAACTATAGTTTGACCGTTATAATTTTTTAATTAAAACACGAAACAAATTGTAATTTGGCTTAATTTGGCTAAAGATCTAGATTTATGATTCGATTTTGAAAGCCAACAAGTTCTTGAAATAACTATCGCGTTTGGGAATTTTCGAATGTACGGCATTAATTATTTATTCAAGAGTTTAATAAAGTAATGTTCGGGAAAATGTTACGCGTCGTCTTCTAATCTAGATCTAAATGCTTACATTCAAATCATTGGAATATTATAAAGTGTATTAGATCTATAGATTCGCTTTTAACCGGCGGATTCTTAAAGGCTGGTGTAAAAAAATATTCCATTGTTTTTAATATAACATTCATTAATATTTAAGAGAAAAAAAATCGCTATACAAGTTGCAATAGAATTTATTGACTTTTTAAAAAAGTATTTTTAATGTTTTTCTTGTTTTATTTTACTTGTATATATTATGAGTATTACTAAAGCGCATAGACAATCTGAAATCTAGATTTAATCTATTACTGCAGTTGGCAACTTTTTTGTTTTTCCACTCTTCAGTGTTTTCATCACAAACCTATATAAATCTAGACTCTATCCTACATTGTGTTTATAAAATTTAGATAAATGTCGTCTTCAAACTTGTCACTTGGCGAGCAGGCGTATCGGTCTATAGACATCTTGATTTAGATTCTTGACTAGATCTCAATCTAAATTTAGACTGATAATATAAAATAAATGGAATGAGACGACTCTATAATCCTATATCTAGATCTAAAGATGATCTAGAAATTAGATATTTACCCTTCTATATCTAAGACTAAGGCTTCGGCTAAGCCTCTTACTCTTAAACGTCTTAGTCTTACTCTTAGGCCTTACTAAAAAAGTAAAAGTTACTTAAGTTTAAGTCTTAACTTACTTAGTCAATGACTAACTTATTACTTGCTACTCAACGTACTGAGTACTCTAACTATTGACTTACTTAAGTTACTAGAGTAGAGGTCTCTAGAGTCTAACTCTAGTCTCTACTCACTAATCACTACTACTAGTTTAGAGTAGATGGTAGACGATCCGAATGACCAAATTCTACATCTAGAATCTAGATCTTCTATCACAAGCCTACGACTATGGCCCTCAAGCTTAAGTTAAAATCTTTTATTGGTAGCAAACAGGTACTTGAAATTTTATAATGTAGTATGTATTTTTGCAGCTCAGAATACAGGAAAATATTTCAATATCTGATTATACAACCACTTCTTACTTCAGCTTTATTTGACCAGTGCTCTTCTTACTAAGATAAAAAGCAAAATAAAAAAAAAACAAAGCTTATATTAAGTGTATCAGTTTAGATCAGTCATGTAAATAAATTTGTAATAAATGTCAGACAACAATCTATAAAGGGGACTAATTCAACTTATACCTTCACTTTAGTCAAGTACCATTTCTTTCCCTTGTCTGAGATAACAATCAAAGTAATTTATTACCAATAGTCAATTAATTAATTGTTTATTTTTTTATTGATTCTGGTGTTGTCAGGTAAAAGAAATAATTGTGCAAACTTTCAGCTTCATCTGAGATTGGGTGTTGGAGAAATAAAGTGTACAAACTTTTGTCAAGACAGACAGACAGAGGAAGGGGATATAAGCTTTGTAAACAATGTTCTGTAGAGATCAGGAGAATGAATTTCTGAAACTCTGACTGTAGGAGAATGCATAGACAATGGGGTCAGCACTTTCCCAAACCCTTGTAAACTACAACCCACTACTGCCTAGAAAAATCTAAATGATAACATTTAATGAACATTCATTATGTAAATTTTGATTCCAAACTTATTGTCAATGTTTATGCAACCCTCCCCCCCAATTGTATTTTATTTAGTTTTTATTCTTTTTCATTACATTTTTAAAATCCTACAAACCTCACTGGGGAAGCCTACAGGATTCCCAAAGACCCCCTAGCTAGCTAAGGATGGCATCAACCAATTTTTATTTTCCTTTAGGGAGATGTTACAGCTAAAAGTTTGAGAAACACTGATGTAGTCTATATGATTTCATTAAGCTTAAAGTAGTATAAAATTCTAGATTCTAAATTAGACTTGACTCTAGTCTAGATTAAGTCTAGACTGTACTACTAGTGTAGATTGAATTAGCTTACACCTAAGAGAATAGAGTTAGATCCAGTGCTTTTTTTAAGACAGTACGCACGGTACGGCATACTGGAACCTTTTTCAATGTGGGGAAAAAATTATTAATTTTCTTGCATTCTAACATTTATTATTAATTTGTTAGTAGTTAAAAGTTAGGCAATCCATCATCGAGTACCGGCACCAATTTTTTAAAATAAAAGATTAGCTTAGATTTAATTCTAGAGTAAATGCAAAAAAAATATAAATTAATAAATAAAAAGTAAATTAAAATTAAAGATAAATTTACCAGACAATGGAGGACAAACAAAATGGTCACATGCCAAAAACAACCTACTGCTTCAATTGAGAATGCTAAGAAAGCAACTATAAATTAATACATAATAGTAACCTAAGTACATTCTCAGATTGTTCATATACAAAAAGAAAGAGTATGCACGACTGACAACTACAGTGATTAAAATTTAGTGTTCGTAGATCTATATTTAGTCTGGATAAAAGGCTAAAAAGTAAAAGACTACTTAGTCTTCTATTCAAAGTAGATGTACTAAAATTAGATCTATATAATGCAGCCCATTTTAAAGGCACATTCCTTGTTCCATATTCCCTAGTGATAATAGAGCATGCCTGAGTCAGCCAGGAAAACTTATGACTTGGCAGAATTTAAGTCATTGATTAACATGCAGGACTAAATTGACCTAGGAAAGTGCGTAGGATGTAATCATTTTCTTTTTTTGAAGTAACAAAGATCTGTATTTCATAAGAAAAAAAGAAGATAATCACAAGCTACTTTAAATGCTTATTCCATTTATTAGTCATGAGCTACATTAGATTGATTTTAGTAATTATTATTGTATCTCCCTTATTAAGAATACAATTCACATTATTAAATTTCACACTTTGACCATTATTATTCAACCTCCCCCTTTTTTTTATCCCTCTTAATAAGAGTTGAATTAATCTATAGAGAAGCTTTTCATGCCTATTTACCAGAACAATGAAACTTAATAATTTGTTTCCATTTGAGGATTTTGTCAGTCTACAGGCATTGTTTTTGTCAAAAGCATTTTTTCAAACAGCTCTAGATTTTTGGCATCAAATTATTTGAAATCTTTTTCTTTATTCTTTGTTTATTGTCTTTGTTTTTATTCTTTATTCAATTAATTTCTTCTTATAATAAAAAATAAGTTTAGTAATGTAATAAATGCAGTTTTCCATTCAATAAGAAAATGGTGACAACTGATAAGCGGAGCACTTGTTATGCCAAATGATTGAACTAAATAGTTGAATTTATTGAGAAATCACCTCAACAAACTTAGATAAGAAAGTAGTTTGACTGATTCAGGATGTTATACATACAAGCATCATTGATTGTTGGTAGTGGGCCCTGTTGTTGTTTTAAGTGGCTTATAAAAACTTACTACTTTTTGTTTTTTCATGATATTTGTTAACTCTTAAAAACTGTAATTTTTTTCTCATTCTACCGGAATAGTTTTTTTTCCCCACAATTTTTATCACATAAGCCTTTTTATAAATGTCCTACTGTTTTTTCTGTTTGTTAAAACATAGACATGTTATATACAATTTTGTTGGAAATTGAATGTACTACAAGATAATTTATCTTTCAATGTTATAGATAGTCAATGGAAAAAAAAATTAGGTAATTTCAGAGATGAAACATTTTTTTTTTTAATTTGATCTTTAAAAACTGACTTTCCAAAGTAAAAAAAAGAATATTCCAACAGTCCTCAATCATTATTATTGTATGAAATATTAAACTCTATCAAATTATCTATTTAAAAAACATAACTTTGTCAAACTTAATCAATATTTACACTTTTAGTGAGGTTTCTTTCTAGATCTACTAGGGCCTGGCTGAAGTGACGCCCCCTTTTGTTTACTACTTTTACTAGATCTAGGGGGGAATAATTCACTATCAGACTTGCTTGAGTCTGAAAATCGCTTTCATTATAACTTTCTAGCTCTAGAACCTCTATCTAACTCTAATTCTAAGTCACTCATGTCACTATCATCCGTATCTAAAAAGATATTTAGAGCCTGATCAGCAGTAAAACTGCAAGAAGGCCTGTCAGCCATGATGTCTGATGCAAAAAAACGAAAAATTCACTAGTCACTTACAAAAAAAAATATTTAGAACAATAAAAACAGCTTAGATCAACAAAGTATCAGAAGGAAAAAACTTTCAAAATGGCCGCTCTAGCGTTTCCTTAAACCATTTTAAGGAATTAAAAACGTGGGTTAGAAAAGAAAAAGAAGTAAACAGGGAAATAGTGATCGGACGCTGGAAGCGTCATTACGTTAGCATGACTGGGAGACTGGTCGCTGTCAGTGTCATTACGGTCTTGAAGAGTTAATGATAAAAATGGCTTTTTTTTATGAATGTTTTATTTTTTTCAGGAGAGTGTACAAGCACCCATTGAAGAAACAGTGACAGATATATTGACTATAGGGGCAGCGGTTACTAAAAATAAGGTATAACATATTTCTTCATTTGTATGCAACATGGAATCATACTGAATTTCTACAGTTTTATAAATTATTTTTGTCACCCAACTATATACCATCTTGTTTAGATAATATTTATATCCAAAAGTCTTTGTCATTTATGTTTTACTTAATAATTTTTAATTTATTTTGAATGATTTAAAAAAAACAACTCTAGGTTGAAATAAAACCAGTCAATCCACACGAGGAGCAGGAAATAATTGATGGCATTGAGGAGAATTATTATGATAATGAATCGTTTGATACTAGTCTACACGAATTACAGGTTGGACATTTTTTGTTTCCATATTTAAGCATTGTAATCATGCTGTTTTGCTTGAACATAGATGGTGATCTTAGGTTTGCTAAACTGTATGATTTACATCCTCTGATTAGAGGACAGAGATTCAATGTTTAATGAAAGTGAATATTATCCATGATTAATAAGGAGTACAGTATTTCAAGTGCTTACACAATCCCGCCAGCTACATATTTGCCACATCAACTGTCCAACGGTGGTTGATTTGTGTTCTCTTTTTTTGGTCTCAAATGTGTATCCCACAGCCTTTGTAAGAAAGCTCCAGCTGATTAGATATATTTAATAGTTCAATATTTAAATAGACAATCAAATGACAATGAAGTTAATGGAGAACTGAGAAGTTGAAATGAAACTTAGGTTGATGATTTTTTTTTTCCCTTTTCTTCCAGAAACTTCCAGAACAGTTGGATGCAGATCAGATTACAGAAGATTGTTTAAGACTGAGGAATCAGCTCCAAGCAGTAAGGAAAATGTTTAAATTTTTTTTTTTTTAAAACATTCAAACTATAGGGAATCGTAATGCAATTTTTCTCTCTCCACTAGCATTTTGTGTTAACATTGCTTTTATATCTTTATTTCTGATTGTTTGTGTTTTATACTTTAATAATATAGATGACTAATGTGTCCTAGAAAAGTTTTATAAAACAACAATCTATGCTAATAAATTTGGCATTTCTTTCAACAGGTGTCTAAAAGAGTTTCAGAGCTAATTTTACAGAATCATTTAGCTTATGCCACTGAACTTCAACAAGTGATGGATCTCCAGCGTACACTTCAGGCTGCTGGGCTTGTTTGTCAAACTGGTCGAAAGTAAGGCATTGCATGATACGTGGCTAGGTCTGAGGCATTACACAGCCATTCGATAGGTCTGATGGCCAACAATTCTGCATTTAAGTCCTATTAGAGATAAGGATTTTACTTTGATTAGTCCAGACATTACTTTTTTTTTAAAACTGATCTTTAGGAAATGTTAAGAATGATTGGTCAATATTCTTGTCACTATTTTAGTTATAAATCACTGGTTAATAGAAACAAGAATGTTTGCTCCATAGAAATTAAGGTCTTAAAGGCAAAACTTCACATTTAGTTATAATTACTTCAGTTTTCTTATTTTGTATGTTGTCTAGTTATCTGACTTGTGCTGCTAATACTTAGCTTCCTTAGAGGTTTTAAGCTTTTGTTAAGTGTAACATTCTTAAAAGACCATTTCTTGTGTGTAGTAAGTGCATATAACTCTCTGTTATCTTGTGTACAAATGTTCACTAGTTTTAATGTCTAAAACTCTGTACATGACAATCTATTATTGATTTCAAGATATTGACAGATAATGACATAAAATGTACAATGTATCTAGATGTATATTCTAGATAGAATTTTAACAAATTATGTCCATGGTGTGGATAAAATGTACACTGGACTAAAACTGACTTATTTATGACCGAGTATAAAATACATCCAACATAATTATATGTAGTTAAGTATAATCATAATGTATGAAATATGTCCAACTTGTTTGAAAATAGTTTAGTATAATGTATGAAATACATCAAAATCTATTGTAGTATAATATATTGGATGTTCATTGAGTTTGTCCACAAGCTAATCTTTTACAATGTAATAGATCTTATATTTTTTTCTTCTCAGACATCTAAGTCATGCTAGAAAAAGCTTCACAGTAGCTAGTTTGGGACTACTTTCTAATTATCGTAAAAGACAACAACTAATAGGCTTACTAAAATCTCTGCGTACAATCAAAACACTTCAGAGAACTGATCTTCGACTAAGAGAAATGATGGAGGTATGGGAAGCAGTGTTTGGTCATTGTGTGAATATTAAAGTAGACAAATAGTATTTTTACCTACAGTTATAATAGAGAACCCGTAGTGACATTATGGGTAAAAATGAGAGAATAATTCTCTCTTCCTAAGTAACTGAATGGTTTATTTTTACATTCATTTCAATGACTATCTTATATTTCCTTTCACTTTTGCTCTTGTACATAGTGTTAGAGCACAAATAACTGACTTTGTTAATGTTACATCTAAACTTGAGCTCATTTATTCTTTTGGTTTCTTTCTGTTCAGCTACATACTAGTTTCAAACAATTCATATACATGTAGAATTTATTTTTTTTTGCAATTTTGTTCTCTTATCCTTTTTGGATGTCTAACAAAACAAAACATTTTTGTTTCATAAAGACCCTCACAACATATTGTCTTCTTTTTTCTGTATCAAACAGGAAGAAGATTACTGTGGTGCTATACATCTTTGTCAAGAATGCCAGAAAGCAGCAAGTACATTTAAACATTACAAGTGTATCAGGTATGAAGTATTGAATCAATATATCTGCTTATCTTAGCCTATTGCAGTTTCGTTAACAAAATAACTCACATTTACTCCTTCAACTCAATTATTAATATACATTTTATTCTATGTTAGTATACACAATAAATGTTCCTGTGCTGTATACAATAGTTTCCCCCTTTCAGACCATCCAGTCTCTAGGGCAGATGATATAAAGGTTATCTGTTTCTGTGGCCCACAGTTAAGGAGGTTGCCATGTGGTCAGCACAACGACCAACCGCCTTTACTTTTCCCTATTAAAGTCAGATATTAGTGATGGGCAAAAATTAACTAAAAAGTTAGAAACTTTTAGTTTAACTAAAAAAAATTAGTTAAGGCCATTGTTTCACTAGAAAAAAAAAGTTTAGTTAAAATCGTCCAGATCCTACGACACCTTTACAGTCAGTCTAGTTGCTGCATTAAAACAGAAGAGGGAACAACAGAGTTTTTTTTACAATCGAGACAGGTGTGAGACAGGGGTGCATCTTATCTCCCTTCCTTTTCTTCCTAGCCATCGACTACATAATGAGGAGAGCAATGAACCAGACTGCCTTTGGTATGCCATGGCATGAACAACTCCGATTGACGGACTTGGACTTTGCTGATGATGTTGCACTATTCGGGGCTACAAATAAATGCATTCAAGAAATGATGGAGAGCTTAGACAGAGAGGCACCCAAAATTGGCCTCCGCATAAACTTGTATAAGACTAAAATTATGCCAGTGGGATATAAGGCAAAGGGTGTCCCCGTCAGACTTGGCGAGTCAAAGCTTGAAGAGCTGGACAAGTTCACGTACCTTGGCAGCATCATAACAAATGATGGAGATGCTTACCATGATGTAGAGTGCCGAATAGGAAAGGCAGGGAGCATTTTCCAAAGGCTGCAGCCTATTTGGACTAGCCGAGCCATTGGACTTGAGACAAAAATACACCTTCTCAACACAATCGTCATTCCAACTGCTACATATGCATGTGAGACGTGGAAGTCATCTGTCAAATTTGAGAAAAGACCAAATGTGGCTCAACAGAGATGGCTGAGACGGATTTTGGGAGTCAGTTACACAGACCGGATCTCAAACAAAGAAACCCTATGTCGAACTGGGAGTCGAACACTTAGTGAGGTTGTGACTGAGCGTCGCATGAGGTTTGCGGGACATGTTCTATGTCAAAAGGAATTACGCACACCAAGAGTTGCGATAACATGGAAGCCAAAACGAGGAAAGCGCAAACAGGGACATCCTTGTATTTCTTGGCGACACACCTTCATGGAGGACCTCAGAACAGTGGACACCAGGTGGGAGGAGGCTTCAGACATTGCCAGTGACAGATCTTTATGGAGACAGCTTGCCGCCCAATGCGCCGAACGGCGCAGGAGGATCTAAGTCTGAGTAAGACTAACTAAAAAGTTTAATTAAAATTTGTAAAACTTTTCAACATGTGGTCAAGGTTGAAACCCACTCCCTGTTTTCTGGTCATGTGATATCAATAACTTTGATTATAAAAAAAAATGATGCAGTTAACAACTATTTAGACAGTCTGCATTTGAAGAGGTTAAAGTAAGATCCTGGTGTGATATGGGAGTAAATATTTGCAACTGAAAGTAGCAGTATTATAAAATGTTAAACATTTTTTGCCAAAAGCTTCTATGCAGTATTATGAATGGGGTTGTTCCAAATTTTTTTGTGAGCCACGTGGAGGTGTTTAATTTCTGTTTCTAGTGGGAATCTGATTTGTGAGTTAGGTCAACATTTAGTTGTTTTAATCAATTCATTTGCGGCAAACAATATTTTTTTAAACTGCAGGAACATCAAGTACACCCTTTTATAGTCTTAAGACTTTTTATTGAGATCTATTAAGTCTAAATCAACAGCTAGGCCTATATAGATCTAAAAGCATTAGGATAGCCAACTCTAGAAAAAAAATCTTAATCCACATCCTCTCTGACCATAAAGTGAATAGACTGTGTCCAACTGATTTTAACAATCTGGTCAACTAGATATACAGATGACCACATGTAGGCCTAGTGTACTGTACGTGTGTAGTCGATAATACTGTAAGACTACCCTGCATCAAGCATTATGCAATAGTGTTTGCTTAATGTGTAGAGGTCAGACAAGAAAATAACACACTGGCGTGGCTAGTCAAGCATGTTCGTAAATATATCTTTACACTAAAAATAGTTATACACCCTCCCTGCCCAGAAAGTAAATAGACAGTGTGTCTGACTGATTTTAACAACCTGGCCATATAGACATACACATATAGTTCTATATAGTGTACTGAGTGTGCAGTCCATAATGACAAGATCACCCAGTTTTTTTTCCTTTGCACGTTCAACGGTTATGCAATAGTGTTAATTGTATTTTTAGTGGTCAGACATGAAAATAGCGGTATGGTTAGTCAAGCATGTATTTTATACTATAAACATATTCCTTAATACTAATTTTTATTCTAGATAAATATTACTAGAATGTTAAAAGAATAAGATCAAATCGTAGGCATACAGTCTGATGATTATATCTATATAGCTCTAGTTCAACCCCGTCCCTCCCCCTAAAAAAAAAAGTTTGTTATAGTTTAATTAACTTTCTTTAGTTTAGTTTAACTATCTTTTGAAATTCATGATAAACTAATAGTTTAACTTATTTCACAAGTTTTAGTTTAACTTTTAAAAGTTAGTTTAGTTCCCATCACTATCAGGTATCCATTAGAGCTGGGTGAACTCAGAGCTGCCCTTCTTCTTTTTCTTCTTCTTCTTCTAGACAGTTTTTTGCTGCTGAGCTGTCAGCCCTTTTGCAGACTGTGCCAAGGAAAAAAAGTGTGCTGTTTTCTTCAGTTGTTCAGCACTGCTGTACATGGTGTTGGTTATGTTGGGCTGGAGTGGTAGTAGGGTCTGCCTAAGGTGGATTAGGAAGGGGCATTCAAAAAGGTTTACGGTTTCATAAGGGTGGGCTCAGTGTCTACAAAGGGGGAGATGTGTGTCCTGTCCTTAGTTGGAAGATTTTAAGATTGTTCTTTGCAGGGGAGGAAGTTAATATTGTCCAGTTTGTTAGGCATGTTCATTTCTTTGTACAAGGCTCTGCCTGTGTTTCCAGTTGCCCATTGATTGAGCACTCCTCTTTGTGGTTGTTGATTAACATTGACCTTAGGGTGAGGTAGTTAACAGGTCTATCTGGTTGTTCCATAGATGATCCTGCCTTTGATAGCTTATCTGCTCTTTCATTTCCTATGACTCCAATGTGTCCAGGGATCCACTGCAATGTGATGTTGATGTTTAATTGGTCATCATCTGATGCATTATCACTATTAGTGTTGTCAACCCTCTTGGGCTTTTTGAGGTGCTGCTATTAAGTGCTTGAAGAGTGGATTGGGAGTCTGTAAAGACAACAATATCTGATGATGATTGTATCCCTTCATATAATTTGTTATAATCTGTCTGCAAAACTATGGTAATTGCCTCAATTTCGGCTTGGAATTTTGAGCAGTAATTGCCACAGGGTGCACTTATTTCAAAGTGTTTTTTTGGGGGGAAGACCAGGAAGGCACAAAGACCAGCATTGATGGTTGCTTTGAAGGCCGATCCGACTGTGTATATATGGATACGTGGGTATTTGGGTAGCTTTCAATTGTTTCGAGCATGCCTACTTTGAGCTCCAGAGGATTTGATTCTTTTGTTAGTGTATTATTTATTAATTGTGTTTTAATGGTTGATTGTTTGTAGTTAAGTCCAGGAGTTATCTTTGAGAATCTGGTAATTTTTTCTCTGTTATTGAGTAGATAATGTTTTAGGGCTAGTTTGTCAGTAAGTTGGATCAGAGTTCTTTGCTTTTTTTGCTTGTTTTTCTTATTTCTCTGTGTTAGTAGTTGAGTACTACAAAGGTGCCCTTAAAAATCCCGAAATTAAAAATTCCTGTCTTCACCAGGATTCAAACCCAGGACCTTCCTGTTCGGAAGCCAAGCGCTTTACCACTTGGTCACCCCACCTCTTGTATTCACTAGAGAAGAATGAAAAATGGATGTTTCTCTGTTTTAATTGTATTATTTGGTTTTTCCAGTGAGCTGAGTTCCAAACTTCAAGACACGCTAGAAATGATTGAAGAACAATTGGATGTTGCTCTATCTAAGACTTGTTCTCATTTTGACCATCTACATTACAGCAAAGTTCAACAAGCCTACAGGCAACTTGGTAAAACACAGGTACACAGGTTTCATACTCAACATGCATCGAAGCTAAAAGACCTGCTCTGAGAAAATACTGGTCACACAGATCTCAAACATAATTAATAAAACCTTAGATTATTATTGTTGTTACACATAAATGAAAATACCAGGTCAAAGTCACAACATAATTAATAAAACCTTAGATTATTATTGTTGTTACACATAAATGAAAATACCAGGTCAAAGTCACCAGCGGATACAGAACTTTTGAGGGGTGGGGGCAATATTTTCCCTAACCCTAATCCTATGTATAATGCACACACAGCACAAATACTTATAAATATCAGAAAAGAGCAAAATGTAGTCTATGCTAGAATTAGAGCCTTTTTTTTTCATCTTTTGACCTAAAACAATTAAGTTAATTCACCTTTTTGACAGCTGGGGAGTCTGGTGGAGTGCTGCAAGAGTGGAGATTTATTGCTTTGTAAAACTTTTTTTTTCTCCAGATGGCCATTGACCAGCTACTTATGCACTTCACCAGTGCTATCCACAATACTGCCTTCACTATCATCCTTGGCTATGTAGAACTAACATCTGCTTCTAGTGGGGCGGCAAACTTTCAAAAGCGCCAATATGATGATCTATGCAAGGTAAATAGTTGTTGTATTATTGAATTATTTATCTTGCCTGTTAGAATCATTCAACTTATCTACTTTTAGGCCAGTTGTTCTCAAACTGGGTCCGTGGACCCTGAGACGACCCAAGGGGGTCTGAAGAAGAAAGATGAAAATTGTATACAATTAAATAACCTCTTTGCTAAAAGCCAGCTTATCTGATCAGAAAATTTGAATAATAATCAATTCGCTCCTCTACTGTTTATTAATGTTTAATATGTCTATTACATACTATTCTATGACAACCTAAGACAGGCATGTCAAACTCATTAAGGTATATAGGCCACATAAAAACTTTTTATGACCTGAGTGGCGCAGCCAAAAATCAGTTGCAATATAGTAGAATACATTAATTAATAGCATACCTCTCCCTAGTTACCTAAATTGTAGTATAATTTGGTAATAAAAAATTACTATGAGCGATGATTATATATCCTGATGCTTGACATCTTTTCTGAGATACAAGTATACAAGTTTATTAATGTCAGGTTGAAGTTTGTTTGCCACTGACA
This sequence comes from Biomphalaria sudanica, assembly GCA_036873155.1. Classification (NCBI taxonomy): domain Eukaryota; kingdom Metazoa; phylum Mollusca; class Gastropoda; family Planorbidae; genus Biomphalaria; species Biomphalaria sudanica. The sequence continues at coordinate 212,701 of JAZGLO010005700.1, read as the reverse complement.
CTTTCATCAATGATGACAAATTTTGATCAGATAATCTCGAACGGTGTGATGTTTTTGTAGCTTTCATTATGGAAAAGAATTACTCACAGAGATCAGTGCTTGCAAACATAGCTAGAATTCTGGCTGCAAATTTTCGCAATTCAATGTACCGTTCAGGTCAATAACTGTAACATTTTTGCAAAGACACTTCTATATACTTCGCTTTCAACAAAGAATCTGACTGCTATTTTACTAACTCTAGTTGCACATTACCAGCAGCATTTTCAGAAGCAAATGAAAATGGAGATGCAAACAACGAAATTTCTTGCTCGTATGAAACGAAGTCACAAAAACAGCCATTGAAAGCATCAATACCAAATATTGAAGCCGTATTAAATCTTTTTTGTTCCTGACACATTGAGAAGTGAACAAGATGTTCTATTCATATTTTATTTATCCACAGTCATCATTTTGCATGACAGCACTTCACATTATCACACGCAGTTGTGACAATTTTGTCTTTACTTTGAAGTTTCAAATTTAAGTCTTGCAGGTGATCAGTGAAATCAAGTGCAAATGCCAAATTTTGAACCCATTAGCCAGTTTGGAAATGTTCAACAGGTTCACCTTTCATGTTCAGAAACATTTCAATTTCTTCACGCAGTGCAATACTTTATGACAGGAGAGCCAGCGGACTACTGAGTAGTAGGGAACACAATCAAATAAAATAATTAATTGTCAGAAAGATTGAAAATTGGCGATGATTTAAAGGGAGCGACTGAAACAGGTCTTATGACATGTCGGAACTGTTTTTGCTTTGCGCAAATGTTTCTTGGGGAATGATGCACTGAAAAATGAGCAGATTTAAACTTAGCATCAGTCTCTCTTATTTTTGCAAGCTTTGCATCAAAACCATTTCATTTCATGTTGTTAGACTAGCTAGCTTTACCAAAGATAAATTGTACTGCAATATCACTTCCTGTAATATCTCAAAAACATCCTTTGCTTGTTGTGGTGTTATGCATAGAACAGAGTTCAAGTAGTTCCTCATGTATCACAAAATTCCTGTCACAAACCCTTATGAATATAACCAACTGTGCTACACCCGTTACATCAGTTGACTCATCGAAAATAATTTGAAAATAATTCAAAATCAACTATTTAGTTCTTTAATTGTTCACGCAAGCTGACTGACATGTCATTTATTCTATCTGCCACAGTGTTCCTAGTTAAGGCTATTTCTTTCAATGCGTTCACATTTTCTGGACAAATTACTTCGGCTTTAACGACACACTCCTTTATAAAATCACCTTCACTAAATGATTTGCTATGGCTTGCAATTAATTTAACAAAATGTAGCTTGCTTTCAAACCAGACTCACTCTCGGTGTTTAGTTTAACAAATACTATTTTGCAATTGAAGTAGCTTGTCATCTCTTGTTTTCCAGCGTAATAGTTTAACATTATTTTGATAATTTTTAAGGTGGCCAAGCGGGCTGCATGCAGCCCGCTATCACCCCGAACGCTGTGTTTGACATACCTGACCTAAGCTATAGATTTGAAAGCATTCTTCACTTGGATACCCCCTAATGGGTATTGGATCCTTTTGTGCGTGAACAAACTCAAAGTCAATCACAAATTTTGTTTCTTTCTCTTCATTATCATATATCCTACTTTCCGTCAGAGTATTACAAGGTCGTCTGTCATCATCGAGAAGTACATAGAAGTCTAATTTATAAAACGCTGGTTGTAAATGTATATGTTTTTTGTGTGTGAATGTTGTTTGTATTTGTATCTATATTGTTATTGTTACAATAGTTACGCTGAGGTGGTCTATTGTACCTTTACCTATCCCTTAGTCTGTTGGACCGTTGGGGCACCATGCAATATTTGTCGACCGTTTTTCTCCATTCCTCTCTGTCTTTTGCCTTTGAGATTTACAAAAGCTGTCCTGGCGTCACTCTGGCTGTATGATGATCTTGGGTAGTTTATTAACCTGGTAGATGCTAGTTCTTCTATCTGCACTGTGGCTGTCCAAGAGATCACCAGTTGCAATTGACCAATCACAGATGAATCCATACTAATGCAGAAACAGCTTATTGAAATATCCACAAATGAGGAACTTAAACCAATGTGTAAACAAGGATACTACAATTTCTGGTTTCAAAAATATATCCTAATTTATATCTTGCAGTATGGGTCATTGTCAAGAAGTTGTTGACTGCTTTCCTGTCTTCTATATATTTGGTATAACAATTCATTGCCAAAGTGAACCTCATCACAAATAAAAGAAACTTGACTCGTAATTTGTCGGGCAAAAATACACTCATAAAAGCTAATCAACTTCATCCAAGTCATTAATTATTTTTTATTTTATTTCAAACAAAGACTTATAATCTTAATAAACACTCCTACAACAAAATGTGTTTTTTTATGTTTTTGTTTTATATTTGTTCATATATAATTTGAATTTATGTAGCTTTTTCACTTAAGGTTCCTTGGCATGTTTTGATTATATCATGGAGTCCCTGGGTCAAATAGTTTTAGAACCTCTGTGTAAGGCAACACAAGAAAAGTAAAAGCCAGTAGAATTGTTTAAGAATTTTGATAAGAATGACAACGATGCACAATCTAGTCATACTCACTTTTGAACCACTCAATAAGAAACAGACATTCTTCTGAAATATGTCCCTGCTCAGAGTTTTGACAACTTTATTGTAACACCACTTTTGAGCAATGATGATTTTGTTGAAACTTTAAAACCACACTTTAACTGTCAATAGTTGAACTTAAAATGTTGGATGAATCATCAATACATTACTTATTGTTTTTAGTTCTGTATTTATTAAAGTGAGTGTTTCAAACGGAAAACTGCCTTATCTTCCAAATCTATCAATGTTTTGTCTGGTTTGTCTTTGCCAGCACATAACTACTGAAACCTTTACACCTTGTCTTGTTGATCTGTGCAAGGCCATGTGGGAAATCATGAAAAGCTATTTTAAGACCATCAGCTGGCATGCTCTTAATGATCAAGACAGCTGTGATGGGGATTCTGGTAAATAGATGAGCCATGTTATAACTATATAGGTAGATAATGTTAAACCATGGTTTATGAATCTATATTTGGGTTATGCCATATAATTGATGATTGGTTAATAAATCATTTAAATGCTCTTTCCAGTACTTTTTTCTTATTGTAAAATATTCATTGATTGCATTGTTGAAGTTACTTTAATTAAATAGTTGTATACGTCTGAGTGAATAATTAAAATGTTTTATTGCTTTGATTGACAAATCAAGAAAACTGTCTAGTTTAAGCTGAGAGAATTTCTTGAAAGTCTGCTATAGGATAGCTACTATGGTATTTCTATGTTTAGACATGATTTGTGGGATATTATATTATTATTGTTGTTGTTTTTTTGGTGACAATAAAATCCAATGATTTTTGCACAGTGAGGAAAAAATGGCATACATTAAATTGGACAAACACCTTAGAAACACTTTAATTTAAAGAAAAATATCTTCCAATTAATTTAATTTTTATCGGGCCGGGGGGAGTTTCACTAATACTTATAGTATTTTGCTTGTATTCTAAGGGAGCCTATTTCTGTTAGGGTCTTGCATGTAAGCTGTACATGTCAAACAAGCAGTTCTCTCAGACCAGTTAAGAAATATAAGCTTGAATGAACATTTTCTACCCAGCAACTGTAAATATGTTCACTTTTCCAGAAATATTTCACCAGAGGTATGTGGGTACAAAATTGGACCATGGTCGAAGTCGTATTTGGGAAGATGTTCAACAGAGAGTGAAGAAATTTGTATTAGCCACAGATCTGAGTGGATTCAAATTTGATGAGTTTATTTATATACTGGACATTATTAACAGGTGAATTAAATCTCATTTTATAAACTTGTTAGGGTAGATTCAGTTTGTTCAATCTATTGACAGTTTGAAATATATGATCTCCCCTAAGGTAGATTCAGTTTGTTTGATCTATTGACAGTTTGAAATATATGAACTCTCCTAGGGTAGATTCAGTTTGATCTATTGACAGTTTGAAATATATGAATTCCCCTAGGGTAGGTTCAGTTTGATCTATTGACAGTTTGAAATATATGAACTCCCCTAGGGTAGGTTCAGTTTGATCTATTGACAGTTTGAAATATATGAACTCCCCTAGGGTAGATTCAGTTTGATCTATTGACAGTTTGAAATATATGAACTCCCCTAGGGTAGATTCAGTTTGATCTATTGACAGTTTGAAATATATGAACTCCCCTAGGGTAGATTCAGTTTGATCTATTGACAGTTTGAAATATATGAACTCCCCTAGGGTAGATTCAGTTTGATCTATTGACAGTTTGAAATATATGAACTCTCCTAGGGTAGATTCAGTTTGATCTATTGACAGTTTGAAATATATGAACTCCCCTAGGGTAGATTCAGTTTGATCTATTGTCAAATGGCTGTGTGAAGCGTCTAGTGTGGTAGCTTGACTTGTTGCCACCGCTGGCTAGCATCTGTGAAAGGGGAGCAGTTTTGTAAGTCTCTCTTGCCAGTACATAGCCTCTCCACAGCAAGTCCTATGCAGTACCTCCTCGTGGTGGCAGATGGAAACTGAGGCTGCGAAGCCTCAGGCTAAACTGCAAGGGTCTCGGAGGAGGTTTGGCCCCAAGATGTGAGGCAGGCATGGCCCGTCGGCGTGCGGACACGCCCTGTTGCCCACAAACCAAACCCCTAGCTATAGGTCAATAGCCTCACTGCCTTGTGTGTGTGTCCCTGTAAGGTCTAAGGCTAAGGGAGTAAACCCTAACAGAAAATCCGGTCCTGGAGCCCCGTAGGCGGGGGGACAGTAGTAAGACTACTGCTCTCTGGCAAACTCCTGCAGCCACCTGTCCCCAAATTGTGATGGCTCGCCATCCCTTTGGACCCGGTCAGTATGGAAGAGAGGCGTGTGCTGACGTGTGGGCAGCCCAGCACTCGCAAATTTACCGCCCAGGCTTTCCCCCAGCAATGGAGAGGTCACTCCATCTCTGACAGTAATGTCTTTGGAAAAACACGGAGAGTGGTAGTTACCGGTTATAAGTTCCTAGCTGATTGGCGTAAGCTGGAACGCCAGGGACCACTCTTGACGGTAGGAGGGGCTTTTTAGCCTCACTGGATAGCTACTGCCTACCTTAAGCCGAGCAGCCCTCGGACAGTAAAGTGCTATCCCGCCACAGCTTGCCGCACCACTGGGTGCTTGGTGCTAAGACAAAATCAAAAAGCAAGCTGCTCACCCGCACCTGCAAATACAATCAAAAGAAAACCCTCAAAATCAATGCGTTTAGCAAGCTGGAACATACGGACAATGTGTCCTGGCTTCAATACTGACCCTGAACTAGTCACAGACATGCGTCAAACAGCTATCATCGACAGAGAACTCAGCAGACTAAACATTGATGTGGCCTGCCTGCAAGAAACCAGACTGGCAGACAGCGGATCTCTCACAGAAAGCAACTATACATTCTACTGGCAAGGAAAACCAGAACAAAGCCCTAGAATACATGGCGTCGGCTTCGCAATAAGAAACAGTCTCGTCCCCTGCATCGCGATGTTTCCCATTGGCAATGAAAGAGTATCACACATGAAATTTGCATCACCGCAAGGCAAAGTTAATATAATCTGTGCTTACTCACCAACCCTTGCTGCACCGGAAGAGGACAAAGACAGATTCTATCAAGCTCTAGAGGACGTAATTAAAAGTATTCCAAAATCCGAGCACCTCTATATAAATGGAGACTTTAATGCCCGTGTTGGTGGTGGAAATGATGCATGGCCACAATGCTTGGGACCTCATGGTGTTGACAAAATCAATGACAATGGCCAAAGGCTACTCGAGTTTTGTAGCTCTCATGAACTGTGTGTAACAAATACATTCTTCTCTGGCAAGGAACGCCATAAAGTCTCTTGGCAGCACCCACGCTCAAAAAGGTGGCACCAGCTTGACCTCTGCATCACCCGAAGGATGGATCTGAAAAGTGTCATCCACACCCGTTCATACCATAGTGCGGACTGCAACTCAGACCATTCACTAGTGCTAAGCAAAATCAAACTACTTCTCAAGAAGGCTTATACTTCCACTCAACCCAGAACTAGGCGAATTAACGTCAACCATGTAGGTGACCCAGAGAAGTGTGCACTCTTTGGCAAGCTTTTGGACAGTTCAATCCCCTCGTTAAGTAATGAAGAAGACATCTCTATCAGATGGGAGAAATTAAGAGATGTAATCTACAGTTCGGCAATCACGGCCTTTGGGCCTCAAAAACACAAAAATGTAGACTGGTTTGAGGCAAATCTAGCACAAATGGAACCTTGCATCGAGAAAAAGCGATCTGCACAACTCGCTCTCAAGACAAAGCCAAGTCCAAGATCTTTGGAGGCCTTCAAAAGTGCTAATAAAGAGGCGAAACAAATGGCTAGAAAATGTGCTAACACCTTTTGGAGGGATACCTGCAACAGAATCCAAGACAGTCTCCACGCAGGAAATAGCAAAGCTCTATTTGATGGCATTAAAGCGGCCCTGGGTCCAACAGTGTCTAAGCCTGCCCCCCTTCTATCCAAATCAGGAGAAAAAATTACTGATCAAACCAAGCAGCTAGAACGTTGGACAGAACACTACCTCGAAGTCTATGCCACACAGAACACAGTAGACGATGTCGCCCTGGCTTCTCTACCAGATCTTCCAGTACTGGAATGCCTAGATGATCTTCCGAGCCTCAGTGACCTTAAAAAAGCAATTAACTGCATAAAAAATAGAAAATCTCCTGGGAGTGATGGTATCCCAGTGGAAGTAGTGAAAGTCAACGAATCACTCCTGCTCCCTGAACTCTATATTCTCCTCTGCCGCTGTTGGGAAACAGGTCATGTCCCACAGGACATGCGTGACGCAACTATAGTCACAATATACAAGAACAAAGGGGATCGGAGTGACTGCAACAATTACAGGGGTATCTCTCTCCTCAGTATAGTGGGCAAGATCTTTGCTAGAGTGGCACTATCCAGGCTGCAAGTGATAGCTTCTAGAGTCTACCCAGAGTCTCAGTGTGGATTCAGAAGTGGTAGATCCACTGTAGACATGATATCTTCTCTACGACTACTGCAGGAGAAATTCAGAGAGAGAGACAGACCCCTTTACATCGTTTTTGTTGATCTGACTAAAGCTTTTGACATGGTCAGCAGAAGTGGCCTTTTCAAACTCTTGAGGAAAATAGGTTGCCCTCCCAAACTACTGCAGTTCATTGAGTGTTTTCACGAGGAAACTAAATGCACTGTCAAATTCAATGGAGCCCAATCAGCACCTTTTGAGGTTTGCAGTGGTGTCAAGCAGGGATGTGTGCTCGCACCTACTCTGTTTGGCATATTCTTCTCCTGTCTACTGCATTATGCATACAACGACATAAACGAAGGTGTGTTTCTCCATACAAGATCCTCTGGAAAACTATTTAATGTTTCAAGGCTGCGGGCAAAAACCAAGGTTAGGAAGCTACTCGTCAGGGAACTCCTGTATGCTGATGATGCAGCTATTGTGGCTGATTCTGATATTCAGCTACAGTGCCTGGTTGACAAATTATCTGCTGCTTGCCAGAAGTTCGGCTTAAACATCAGTCAAAGCAAGACTAAGATACTTGTCCAAAACACAAACACTGCACCTCAAGTAAGCATTAATGGCCAACCACTAGAAATTGTTGATCACTTTTGTTACCTTGGCTCCATCATATCCAACAACACTCTACTGGATAAAGACATAAACAACAGGATAGCCAAGGCAATGGCCACCATGTCACGGCTGCAGAAAAGAGTCTGGGACAACATATTGCTGACTAACAGTACTAAAGCCCTAGTCTACCGGACCTGTGTGTTGAGCACTTTGCTGTACGGAAGTGAAACATGGTCAACCTACTCATGGCAGGAAAAAAAGCTGAATGTTTTCCACCTCCGATGCCTAAGGCGGATCTTTAAAATAAGGTGGCAAGATAAGATAACCAATGAGGAAGTGCTACAAAGAGCAGGGTGCCAGGACATCCGCTCTGTTATCAGCAGCAGACGCCTTGGCTGGCTTGGCCACGTTCGTAGAATGCCAGAAGGTCGACTTCCACAGGACATCCTGTATGGCGATCTGATAGAAGGCAGGAGAGCCGCTGGTCGCCCACTTTTACGTTATACGGATGTATGCAAACGCGACATGAAGCTCTTCAAAATCGACACTGGCAACTGGGAAGAGGTGGCACTGGACAGATCCTCATGGAGAGAGAGCATAAAGGAAGGGTCAAAGATTGCAGATGCCATACACAACAGAAGCAGAAAGAAGGGTGAAAATGCAACGGCGTCTGGTGATTATATATGCCCAACCTGCGATCGCAGCTGTGTATCAAGGATTGGCCTCTTTAGTCACACAAGAAGTTGCAAAGGGAAAAGATCGTCTCTCGAGACGTAAAATGCCACAGATTGACAGTTTGAAATATATGAACTCCCCTAGGGTAGATTCAGTTTGTTTGATCTATTGACAGTTATCTTATCTTATATAATACAGACGTTACTTCAAAAAAGAAGATGATTACGTCCTACGCGTCATGCATTTAGTCATACATATTAACTAATGACTTAAATTCTGCCAAGTCACTGGTTTTTCTGGCTAGCTCAGGCAACCCATTCCATGCTCTAATAGGACTAGGGAAGAAGGAGTATTTGTACAAATTTGTCCTAGCATATGGGACGAGGAATGTGCCTTTATTTTTGTGTCTTTTAGAGTATTTTATTAGATTTTGTTTTTCTATTTGAAGATTATGGTTCAGTGTTTTATGTATAATTGCTACTTTACTTTTGAGTCTTCTGTCCTGAAGGCTTCCTAAATTTAGTGATTTTACTAATGGTGTTACTCTAGTCAAATGTGAATATTCGTTTGTTATGAATCTCACTGCTCTATTTTGTGTTTGTTCCAGTTTCTTAATGTTTTCTTGAGTTGAGGGGTCCCAAATGTTGGATGCATATTCTATTATTGGCCTAACCAAGGTTAAATAACATTTTAGTTTTATGTTCTTATTTGACTTATAGAAATTTCTTTTAATAAACCCTAATGCTTTGTTTGATTTTTTTATAGTTTCATCAATATGTGGATTCCATGACAGTTTTTCATTTATTATAACACCTAGGTATTTTGCGTTTTTAGTCTGTGTTACTGGTTTGCCATGAATAAGATAAGTGGAATTAATTTGTTTTAGTTTTTTTGTTACTCTTAACAACTGACATTTTTCTGGGTGGAAAGACATGCTCCAATTTGATTCCCATTTCTGTAATTCATCTAATTCTCTTTGTAAAATATCTGTGTCTTGTATTGTTTTTATTGTTCTATATATTATGCAATCGTCTGCAAATAATCTGACTTTTGTTCCTGAACTAATGCAATTTGGTAAATCATTTATGTAAATTAAAAATAGTAGTGGACCCAAGACTGTTCCTTGAGGTACACCTGAGTTTACCTTCATTGGTGTTGATTTATTACAGTTTGTTCTCTCCCTATCAGAAAATCTTTAATCCACTGATGCAGTGGACCATTAATGCCGAAATATTTTAATTTTTTAAGCAAACTATGGTGGTGAACTTTGTCAAAAGTCTTGGAAAAATCTAGTAAGATAGCATCTATTTGTTCACTATTATCTAAACCTTTTGAAAAATCATCAATTAGTCCTATTAGTTGTGTTTCACATGATCTATATTTCCTAAAGCCATGTTGGTATGGGGTGAGGACATTATGTTTGTCTAAGTGGTTTATGATGTTGCTACATATTATGTGTTCTAGGATTTTACATGTGATGCTGGTAAGTGATACTGGTCTGTAGTTTCCTGGATCAGATTTTTCTCCTTTTTTAAATAGGGGGTGACATTAGCTTCTTTCCAGTCCTTTGGTACTCTGCCCTGGTTAAGCGATGCCTGAAAGAGTATTTTGAACACTGGGGCTAGCTCATTGCTTAGTTCTTTGAGTAATCTAGCTGGAATACCATCAGGTCCAGACGCTTTATTTGGTTTGGTGTTGGCTAATAGTTTTTGAATTCCATTTTCTTGTACTACTAAATCTTCTATGTTGTCTACTTGGTTCAAATTAAGAATTATGTCTTTGTCTCCTGGGGCTGAGAATGCTGATGCAAAGTATTTGTTTAGGATGTTTGCTTTAGTTTCATTATCATTATGTATTATGTTATGTTCATCTTTTAATGGCGCTATGCCTGTTGTTTCCATTTTCTTAGACTTAATGTATGACCATAGGTTTTTGTTGTTATCTTTAGATATTACATTGTTTATGTATTCACTCTGCAGCTGTCTGCTTACTTTTTGGGTTAGGTGTTTAATTTTTATATACTTTTTGTAAACTCTTTCTGCCTTGGTTTCTTTAAATTTTCTATATAGGTTTTCCTTCTGTTTACAAAGCTTCTTTAGTCTTTTATTAAACCAGCATTTATTTATTTTGTTTGATGTGTATTTTGTTGGTATATGATTTTCTATAATGCTTTTAAGATGGTTTTTAATGAAATTCCAGAGGTCATCGACTGGTTGGTTAATGACTTTTTCTAATAAGAATGTTTGTTGAAAGTTTAATGCAGCTTGGTGTAGTTGTGTTAGGTTACATTTATTCCAGAGTAAGATTTTTCTTTAGGGTTTTGTATTGGCTACTGCTTTTATCTGACTGTGTATTTTTATGATCTCATGGTCTGATAGACCAGGGATAATATCATAATCAACTACTAATCCAGGTCTGTTGGTTAAGAAGAGATCTAATGTGTTGTTTAATCTAGTTGGCTTTTTAATGATTTGATCTAAACTTAGGTTGTGTAAAGTTTCTATGAAAAGCTCATTTATGTCCTTAAGGTTTTGGTGTTTATCTATGGTTAGTGTTTTCCAATTTATATCAGGTAGGTTGAAATCACCCATAATCCAAAAAACTGCATTTTTATTTGTCTCTTTAAGTGTAGTAATCTGATTACATAGTTCCTGCATGTATTCTAAACTAGAATTTGGTGGTCTGTAAATGCTGCCTATTATTAGGGATGTTGAGGTTGTATTAATTTTACAAAATGTAGATTCTATATTTTTTGAGTTAGGTAAGGTAATTTCTTCTGCTATAAGAGTGTTTTTTATTGCTAAAAGAACTCCTCCATGATTATCAGCCCTATCTTTTCTAAATATTTCATAATCACTATTGAAAATTTCTGCATTATAAATTTCAGGATGTAGCCAAGTTTCTGTTCCTGCAATTATGTCTGGTTTCTCACATTCTAATAAAATTTCTAAGTCTGCTGTTTTGTTCCTAATGCTTTGAAAATTTATTACTAAGGTTTTAAGGTGTTTTGGTATTACTTCTTTAGCAGGTCTGTCTAGTGAGGCTGCTGTATTAATTTTAGTAGATTTAGGTTTAACAGGAGTGGATCTGGCTAGTGGTTGGTGAGTTTGTTTTGTGATGGTGTTTAGGATGTTGTATGGGTTAGAAGTGTCCGCATCAAAGGAATCAAACAGTCCTGATGTAAACTGAGGTAACCCACACGGTACACAGTGCCATGATGCATCTTTGTTGCCTAAGGCATAATACACAGGTGTATTCATATGGAGACATGATGCATGGTACCATTCATCACAGGTGTCACATTGAATGGCTTTCTGTTTCATGGTGCATACTTTTTTGCAGATGTTGCATCTATCTTTAGATCTAGGCCCTGGATTTGACTCTACATCTCCTGCTATTAATATTAAAAGTGATAGGTATTTATTTCTACTGTCTGATTGAGAACTTCCATTTGTGATGGGTAATCTTCTTTAATGTTATGGATGTGTATGTTAGGTTATTTTTGAAGTTGCATTGATCTAAAGTGTGATGATTGATTATGACTGTTTTTTCCTTTTTAAGTTTAGTGTTGACTGAGGTAGATCTAGTTCTGTGTTCAGCTAGTGTGTATTTAGTAATTATTAGGATAAATAGCCAGAGCAATTTCATGATGACTGTTGTTGATTTTAGTTTTTAAAGGTCTAGTCTAATTCTACTTTAAGGTTAAAAATGCCTAAGATGGCCTAAGTTAAGTCTAAGTCTAAAGTGAAAGCTAATTTACAATGACAATCTAATGGTTTATTCAAAATAAAGACCTAGAGTAGACTAGATCTAATTCTAGATCAATATATTTAAGTGTTTAACTAACTATATAGAATATTACTATTAGTTATTATTAGTAGTATTAGTAAATGATTAGTAGATCTAAGGCCTTAATTAAAGTCTAAGTCTAAGACTGACTAGATCTAAAATCTAAGGATATAATAATAAATATAGACTAAATAATATTAAATATAATTATAAGGATTAGTGAGACAAAATAGTCCAGTTTGAAATATATGAACTCTCCTAGGGTAGATTCAGTTTGTTTGATCTATTGACAGTTTGAAATATATGAACTCCCCTAGGGTAGATTCAGTTTGTTTAATCTATTGACAGTTTGAAATATATGAACTCCCCTAGGGTAGATTCAGTTTGCTTGATCTATTGACAGTTTGAAATATATGAACTCCCCTAGGGTAGATTCAGTTTGTTTGATCTATTGACAGTTTGAAATATATGAACTCTCCTAGGGTAGATTCAGTTTGTTTGATCTATTGACAGTTTGAAATATATGAACTCTCCTAGGGTAGGTTCAGGTTGTTTGATCTATTGACAGTTTGAAATATATGAACTCTCCTAGGGTAGATTCAGTTTGTTTCATCTAATGACAGTTTGAAATATATGAACTCCCCTAGGGTAGATTCAGTTTGTTTGATGTATTGACAGTTTGAAATATATGAACTCCCCTAGGGTAGATTCAGTTTGTTTGATCTATTGACAGTTTGAAATATATGAACTCCCCTAGGGTAGATTCAGTTTGTTTCATCTATTGACCATGAACTCTCCTCTTTATTTTCGCAATTTTATTTCACTTCATATCTTCCACATGACAGAATTGAAAATAATTTTTTTTCTAGGTTTAAACAATAAATATATTTTACTTAATGGTTGGTATAAATAATTAATCTATTGATGAGTAGAGTACACATAGTGCATCATTTATGTTAGTTATCATAGATATCTATTACTTATAAATAAATAAATAAAATATGATCTCTAGTCATTCCTTTGTATACACAAATGTCATTAAAAGGTTAATTTACAGCCTTTGTTTGAAAGTCCTGTATATCTTCCATTATACAAGCCATCCTACATTAAAATAAGCAAAATTATTGCTATCTAAAGTAAAAACATAAACAATAAATAGAAATTCCAATGAACCAAGTTTAACAAAACTAAGCTAAAAGCTCTTTCATAAAGTATTGACAGTAATAAAAAACTATGAAATAACTTAAATGTTAATATTTTGCTATAAGAATGAACTGTGTAGACTTGTGAAAACTTAATGATAATTTAATGTTTTGGTTTAATGTTTAACAGAATGATTGAAGTAGGTGAGGAGTTCTGTGCCAGTAAATCGGAAGGGTTACAAGACACACTTAAACTTCAAAGTCTGAACTACTTCAAGACTCACCACCAAATACGACTGGATGAACTACGCATGTTTCTGGAGAATGAGGCCTGGGAGATGTGTCCTGTCAGATCCAATTTTAACATCCTACATCTTGTGGTAGGTGGACAGTTTCTTCTTTTTACATTGATATGCTAGAGTTGTCTTTGCTTAGGTTTAAACTAATACAGTACTTATTAATTTTCTGTAAAATATCTTATAAAAGTGTGTTTTTACCCATTTATTACATTCTAAAGTATCCTATTTTGTTTTTAGGAATTTCGTTTCATGAGAAAATGGGCTAACTCAAGACACATGATACCAGAAAATGAGTTGACAACTGAAGACAAATGTGAAAGCCTGACCACTGATCAGGAGAGTAAAAGTTACTTTTCCTGCTATTTGGAAGAAGGAAATCCATTTGATAAGCAATTCGAGGAAGAAGAGAAAGAAGATGTTTTCTCTGCTCTACTTGTAAGTAACATTTGAAAACAGCTGGTTTGATTTTTTTCCCTTGTAAAGTTCAGGCTTGTTCTCAGTACATTGATCAGACAAATTATTCTAGTTTGAAAGCTGTTTCTGTTTTATACCTATATTAAAAGTGCAGCTATTATTAGTTTGTTTCCATTACCAAAGTATTCCATGCATTGCTATTTTAGAAACTTTTTCACTCATAAATTTTGAAACTAACAATTACTTGTCTATAAATAGAAAAAAGAATAGTTTTATATTAACACTCCTATCATACTGTCATGTTTGTATGTATCACCACAGTTAAGGAGTAAATATCAAGTGGTGGAAATCATAACTAAATGACAGAATTTAATTCTGTATAAAGCTGTACAAATGTCAGTATTTACAATGTGTCACTAGTCTAGCTCAGATAGGCATGTTTGTAATGTACTCACTGAGCTCTGTCATTCCAGGAGACTGATGGGGAGCTACTGTCAGACAGTGACTCTGATGTGGCAGAAGACTTAAAGAAAGATTATATAGATGAAATCACAGGAGAGGCCCATTCATATAAGTAAGTGGTTGTTGCACAATGGTAATCTTATGAGATTCAAATTTTCAAAAAGAAGCACATGTACCTTTGTTTCTTTAAAAATTCCACTTGTTTTGTGCCATGTTTATCATAGTTCTAATTATTTTGAAGACCTTATTATTATTAATTACCTTGAAGTAATACATCACATAAACTTCAATATCAAAACTTCTAAAGATTCAATTTACTCTCATGTCATGCGCTAATGATGTTTACAATGTATTTATCAGGCACAAGAGACGATCATCCAGCAGAACTATACTCCATAAACAAACTCCTCTAATAACTAATACAACACTGAATGTTTTAAGAGTCATGGGTATGTACACCTGTACAAGTGTTGAGACTTATGTTATGTACACCTGTACAAATGTTGAGACTTATTTGATGTACACCTGTTAAAATGAGAATCGTGAGTGGCTACTGAGTTGTTGAATCCATACTGATATTGTTCTAAGTAATAGTCAAGAAATGTTTTAGGACATTGACTCTGAGTGCCAAGACTCAAGAATGTAGTATCATTTATTCATAATTTAAAAAAAATCATAACTATATTTGAAGCATGTACCCAATTTTTTTTTAAACTAATTTTTTTAATATTAGCGACATTTAAAATTTTAAAAAAATTATATAAATATAGCATATTAACAGAATTTATCTCTTATGTTTGAGATATTACTTGACTCATGTGTTATATTCAACAGGCAAATACCTCCAAATGATTTCTATATTAAAGCCTATAGCTTTTGATGTCCTAAGCTCACTAACCCAGCTGTTTGATTATTATCTTTATACTGTAAGTCTTTCACATTATTAGTAAAGAAACGAAAATTTCAAAAAGAAAAAAAGTTTTTTTCTAAACAAATTGTAATTACCAAATTTTCATTTATGTATATAATTTTAGAGTGTTATTGTGATGCTATGTTGTCTTTGAATGGGCATGATGGCCAAGTGGTAAATCATTTGACTACCAAACCAATGGGTCTCTGGTTTGAATTTCGGGTTTTAAATTTTGGGATTTTTTATGACATCACTGAGTCCAACCAACTCTAATTGTACCTGACATTAGTTGGTAATCATAGACACTAGGCTAGAGTATTATTCGTATATTATTCATCCGCATTCAACACCATCCAACCACATCACATGATACAAAAACTATCTGGATTGAACGTTAGCAAAAACATACAAACTTGGATTCTAAACTTTCTTATCAATCTCACAATGTGTAAAAGAGAACGGCCATGTGTCAGGCACGAGAGAACTTAGCACTGGAGCGCCGCATGGGTGCATCCTGTCACCAGTATTGTATACCATATACACAAATGACATTCAGAGCCGAACAGCTGACACTCCCATCATAAATTTTGCTGACGACAAAGCAATCATTGGCCTTATTGCAGGTGATGTAAATCTGTACCATTTAACAATTAACACCTTTTACCAATGGTGTATACATACCTTTCTAATTTTAAATGTTCAGAAAACTATAAAGAAATGATTATTGATTTTAGGAAAAGCAAAGACCATATTGCAGAAATTCAGATAAACAATCAAACCATAGAACAAGTACAAAAATATAAATACTTAGGTACAACCATCAACAACAAACTGAAATGGAGTAAACTCTGTCAAAACCTTTGCACAAAAATTCACCAGCGACTCTTCTATCTCAGAAAGCTAAGAAAATTTAACATTTAACAAAACAATAATAAAACTTTTCTATACAGCAACTACCAGCAGTCTAATTAACTTTGCCATCACCTGCTGGTATGGTAATACTTCACTGGCACAAAGGCTTAGACTAAATAGACTAACTAAAAAAGCATCATATATCACTCGAACACAGCTACCATCTCTTGAAGAGCTTTTTCAGGAAAGATGCCTTTTCAAAACACTCACGATTCTTAAAGACAACCTGCACACATTAAACGAGGTTTAATAAGATCTGAACAAAGTGGTCATCTCCTATTTAAAAACTCCTTTATCCCACTTTCGGTCAGAGTGTTACAAGATCATCTGTCATCATCGAGATGTACATAGAAGTCAAATTCATAAAGCGCTGATTGTGAATGTGTATGTGTTTCGTGTTTGAATGTTGTTCGAATTTTTCATTTATATTGTTATTGTACAGTAGTTACACGGAGGTTGTAAATTGTTATCAAACTGAATTTCCATTTGATTGGATCAATAAAAATTATCTTATCTTATCTTAAAAGTAAAGGCAGTTGGTCATTGTGCTGGCCACATGACAACCCTGTTAACCATTGGCCATAGAAACAGATGACAGTCCACATCAACTGACCCTAATACCTAAAGAACTGAAAACATTTATCAAATGAGAAAATGTTCATGCATTTGAATCAGACTATAGGACCAAATTGATTGCATGTATGTGTCAATAATTGACAATGCTAGGAATACTGCTGTCTGGAGACATTAAAAGAATTATCCCATGCAGTCTAATTGCTAACGCAACACATTTTTAAGAGCTCATATTTAATTCCTTAATATTTATTTTGTCTTTCAATAACAGACATCATATTCTGTGTCTTAGATTTGATGTAAAATTGTTTGAACATTTTATCTCCAGGTATTTTCTTTTTTTGCACCAGATGCAGTGAGTAGTTTTTTATTGTTTTTATTATCTAAGAGATAGTTCTGTCTCAGCTTTAGGTCAGTAGTGTGCAAGCTTTTTGTTTGTTCTAATATTAATAAATGAACAAGTACAACAAATCCACTCAGCTAGTTGTCTGGTTATTGACTTCTGTCTTTGTTAACCACAAGCCACAAATATGTCACAAGACATCTTAGTTATACCATTGACCACTAATACACATTAGATCTTTGTTAACTATCAGCCACTAATACACATTAGATCTTTGTTAACTATCAGCCACTAATACACATTAGATCTTTGTTAACTATCAGCCACTAATACACATTAGATCTTTGTGAACTATCAGCCACTAATACACATTAGATCTTTGTGAACTATCAGCCACTAATACACATTAGATCTTTGTTAACTATCAGCCACTAATACACATTAGATCTTTCTTAACTATCAGCCACTAATACACATTAGATCTTTGTTAACTATCAGCCACTAATACACATTAGATCTTTGTTAACTATCAGCCACTAATACACATTAGATCTTTCTTAACTATCAGCCACTAATACACATTAGATCTTTGTTAACTATCGGCCACTAATACACATGACAACTTTGTTAACTATCGGCCACTAATACACATGACATCTTTGGTAATAATTGGTTACATATAACCATGACATCCTTGTTAATCATTAGCCACAGAAATGATCTGCTAATAGATTTCTAAAGGTCTCAAACATTTTTTTTACTTTATTTGAGTTGTAGCAGTGGTGAGAATTTCCATACAATTTTTAAAAATTACTTTTTCAGCATATGTTTTCTGAAGAAAAAAAATCTTACTTTTTTTTAAATTTCAAAATTCCATTGTTAAAGCTAATTAGTTTATTGTCATAAATGTGACTGCTAGGTAGGCTTGCTTGTTTAGTTCATTGTCATAAATGTGACTGCTAGGTAGGCTTGCTAGTCAAGTTTACTCCTCCTAACCTGACTGCTAGAGACTGCAACTATATATTTTATTTGTATTTGACTAGGAATTTGTCATCATTTTTTTTTTTTAGTTTGTCTTAAGTTTTATACAAACAAGTTTTTAATGTTCCAAAACAAGTCATGTCAATTATATCATTTAAAAAAGAATACATTCGAATGCACAATAGAACTAGTATGTATATAGAACAATAAAATATTCAGCTATGGACCACCATTACCCACTGGGCTTTTAAATACTGCTGTAGAAAATTCACTTCAATTTCTTTTTTTTTTTCAAAGATTTCCTTTCAATAGTGTTTTCTAACAGATAACAGAGACATACAGGTGTGTGACCTGACCTTAGTGACCTATAAGGAGGACTATGACAGACTAATAATGAGTTCTTGATAACATTGTTATAGTGTATGATTGTTTAGATTTGAATGTGTCAGAAACATGTAGACAGTGTTTATATGTTCTACATTGATTGAAATCCATATAGAATAGTAATACTACAAAAATAATCTTTAATAAAACAAAATCAACTAAAACATGCACATTTGTTTTTTTGTAATATTTAGTATTCTCACAATGAAAAAGCTGTAAATCCTAGACTGTTGAACACTCTACAAAGAATACGTGACAATCTGCTGACCAACTCAGCTATGTATGTTCCAAATAACAAAGACGCAGATGCCAGCACTGTAAGGATTAAGTTTTTTGAATGTGTCAATGTAAATGTTTACATTTCCTTTGTTTCTAATTGTTTTAATGTTATTCAATTATTTTCAGGACAAAGTGGCCACAGCTAAAATGTCTTCAGTTGTCCAGTTGTCTGATCCAAAATCACTATTTGGCTTGGCAGAAAGAGTGGTGGCCACAGAGTCTTTGTAAGTAACATTACTCTTTACATTACTCATTATGTAACTCATTTTTCATTTTACTAACATGCAGCCAACTTTATAAGGAAAATCTAAGCATTAAAATCTTATTAAATCAGTGAGATTCTCAAGTCAATTTGATACCCCCTCCAACATGCATTAAGTTAATATAGTACTGAAAGAAGGATCATTTTTGACAAAAGAATATAGTTCACTGTTATGGTCTAACCAAATCTTTGACCAAACTAATATTTGTGTTTTATTTAGGCTGTTCTTGGCCAAACAGTTGGATTATCTACAGCCCTACTTGGAAGAACTTATTCCTATCACTAAGAAAACTTTTTTGAATCAATTTTATTCACAGGTAATTAGAGTGTATATTGTACAATAGCTTTTCAGTTTGTGTGTATATATATGTGTACATGACATTTAGATCTGTCATCACTGTGTTCATTACATTTAGATTTGTCATCACTGTGTACATTACAATTAGATTTATCATCACTGTGTACATTACATTTAGATCTATCTTCACTGTGTACATTACTTTTCGATCTGTTTTCTTCACTGTGTACATTACATTTAGATCTGTCTTCACTGTGTATATGACATTTTGTCTTGAGATATGCATTTTTCAGGAATGTAATCATATTTTGAATACTACATATCTTCCATGAAAATGAAAGGCTTGGCTTCATGCTTTGTTCAATATAGTATATCTCTTCCATACAAAATGAAAGGCTTGGCCACATGCTTTGTTCAAGAAAGTATCACAACTTTCACCTCCCCTCACTGAAGAAGCTGTCATTTCTTTCAAAATAGAATTCAGTAAATGTTATTCTACTTTCAGACAGTGAAGATGGCTGTGGAGGTACGTGTTCCAGTCTATGGTGTTGTGTCTGGACTCAGTGTCAGCTATGAGAGTGTGCTACAACAGATGAGCACTGTCCGGTGGGATGTGAAGGAAATCATGTCACAACACAACACGTACATTGACCAGTTGCTCAAGGTGACTTTTTCATTGCTGGTGTTTAGGGTGATAGTGTTTTCTAAAACTACCCAACAGTTAAAATTAATGTAGAAAACTGTAGTTACTATTGTGATACCAAATTTATCTTATTAAAAAGTGAAGAAAATAAAGAAAATACTTACAAAAAAACACAAAACAGCTTTTTTTTAAGCATAGTTGTATCAACTAGTTTGGATGAGTAATATAATTAAATTTGTAATAGATCTAGACTAACAATAATAAATCTGTGCGATTAGTAATATTTTTAGCAATTGTTCATGTTTAACGCAATTTCATGCTTTAGCTTTCTTAATATGCTATGATTCTTAAATTCTATCACTTGTCTGGTCTAGTAGGTAAAGTGTGGGGGAGAAAGATGGGGTTTTGTTATTCGGTTTTTAATTACATTTCTTTAAAAAAATTCATGAGATGAACGACCTAGATTCGAACTGAGGGCTCTAAACTCCTCAAGCCAACACACTTACCACTGTATCAGAGAAGTGCTTATGAAACCAGAAGGTTTTATAGTTATCTATTGATAGTTAATAACTTTAAAGCAAAGTATAAAGGGGACTAATTCAACCACCACATCAATCAAATACAATTTCTTTCCCTTATTCCATACCAAACAAAATAATAACAATAGTTAATTAACTAATTGGTTAGTTTTTAAAATGACTCTTGTCTTGTTAGGTAAAAGAAATAAGTGTGCAAAATTTCAGCATGATCCAAAATTAGATGTGTGAGAAATGAGTTAGTTGAGTTAATCCTGTGCACTCCCAGGGGAGCATAGGGCCGCAACCACACCTCTCCACTGAACTCAGTTCTGAGCAGCTTTCTTCATCTGCTCCCATGTCATTCCAGTACCCTCAGCTTCACTGATGACTGACCTCTTCCAGGTTTGCTTGGGTCTGCCCACTTTCCTCTTTCCTTGGGGTTCCAGTCAAGTGCCTGCCTTGCAAACATTGGTAGCTGGTTTTCGCAGGGTGTGTCCTATCCAGCTCCATTTTCATTTTGTGATGTCTTGGGCTATGGGCTTTTGTCTAGTTCTCTCTCACAAATCAATAGTAGTTATCTTTTCTGGCCACCTAATTCCTAATATCCGGCATAGGCATCTGTTAACAAAGGTCTGGAGCTTTTCCATATTTGTTTTAGTGACTCTTCAAGTTTCTGAACCGTATAGAAGGACATACTTAACGTTTGTATTATAGATTCGTATCTTGTTGTGTAGAGATAATGCCTTAGAGCGCCAGATAGTTTGAAGAGTTGAAAAGGCAAACCTAGTTTTATTGAACCGAATTAGTATATCATCATCAGCTCTGCTGTCTTTACCAACTCTACTTCCCAGATATGTGAAGTGGTCCGTATCAAGGATATTCTCTCCCTATAGCAGGATTTGGTTCTCTTGTCTGTTGTTGATCCTCATAACTTCTGTTTTCTTTTTGTTGATTAGAAGTCCAGTCTTTTTCTCTATTTCCGAGAGTCTGGTCAGTTTGGTCTGAGCATTTTGTTGTGTATGGGAGAGGAGACAGATGTCATCGGCGAAATCCAGGTCCTCTAAATGTTCTGTTAGTGTCCATTGTTGCCGCTTTTATTATCTAAGACTGTCTGTCTCATGACCCAATTGATCACCAGCAAAAATATCAAGGGCGAAAGCATACATCCCTGTCTTACTCCTGTTTTTACTTGAAAAGGGTTGGTCAGCTTACCATTGTGTATTACTTGGCATGATGAGTCATCATATAACTGTTTAATGATATTGGTTAATTTTGTTGAAATTCCGTAGTCATTCATCAGTCTCCAGATTACGTCTCTGTCAATACTGTCGAAGGCTTTCTCAAAATCAACAAAGGTCATGTACAGAGGAGATTGCCACTCGATAGATTGTTCTATGATAATACGTAGTGCAGCAATGTGGTCAGTGCATGATTTCTCTCAACCTGTTCTGGTCTTAGTCTTTTGTCTAGGGCATCTTTTAGGCATTCCAATATTATCCTAGTTAAGACCTTGCTGAGGGTTGACAGTAACATGATTCCTCGCCAGTTGTTGCATTGAGTGAGGTCACCTTTTTTGGGTAATTTAATTAGATAGCCCAGTTTCCAGATTTTAGGGACCTTTTCTTGCTCCCAAATTTTGCATAGCATTGGATGCAGTATTTCAGCTGATATTTTGGGGTCTGTTTTTAAAGCCTCTACTGGTATACCATCTGGGCCTGGCGCTTTTCCCTTTTTTGCATTCTTGATGGCTTGATGATCACCCCTTTAGAAGGAGGACCTGTGTTAACATCTATTTCTTCTGTTGTTGGGGGAATGTCCGGAATCGATTCAGGAGGATGTCGGTTCAAAATTTCCTGAAAGTGTTCGGCCCATCTATCCTTCTGTCCAACATCACTGGTGATGATTTTTCTTTGTTTGTCTTTCACTGGCTTGTTGTTGTTGGTATTTCTTCCTGCTAAGGTTCTTGTTATGTCCTACAACCTTTTCATGTCTCTTTGTTCTGCTGCCTTTTCTGCATCGACTGTCATTTCATGAAGTGTTTTTTGTCATCTCTTCTAAGATTAGCTCTTTGTTCTTCATTCTGGCATTGGTTTATCTTTTCCTTTAGCTCTTTCTGTTCTTGGATTTTGGCCCATGTCTCTGCAGACAACCATTGCTTGTGTTGTTTCATTTTCCTGCCTAGGATGTCTGTACATGTGCTTTTCCATATCTCTGGAGAGTGAGGCAGTGTTGCTCAAGGGTATCATCTGTCACTAGTCCAGCAAGTACTTCAAATTTATTTTTAACCTCACAATTAAAGAGTACCTTTATTCTTTGCTCTTCAAGTGCTGAGTGTTGAATTTGTAGTGTGGTCTGTCTGAAAAATCCTTAAAGGATTTAAGTTTGATCCTCGCTGTTGCTATTAGCAGATGATGATCAGAAGCTACATCTGCTCCTCGTCTCACCCTAAGATCAAGGAGACTTCTCCATTTCCGAGATATTGCAAAATGGTCAATTTGGTTTTCCGTTTAACCATCTGGGGAAGTCCATGTTGTCTTGTGTATAGTTTTGTGTGGAAAGATGGTTCCTTCTATGATAAGATCGTTGAATGCGCAGAAGTCAGCAAATAAGTCCCCATTTTCATTGTTTGTGCCTGCACCATGTTTACCCATGTAGAGCTCCTTTCCAGCATTGTTTGTACCTACTTTTGCGTTCATGTCACCCATAATAAGCTTGATATCATTTTTAGGTGTTTTTTCTAGTACTGATTGTAGAGTGTTATAAAATTCTTCTTTCTCTTCTTCTGGATGATGGTTGTTTTCCTTTCCTTTGCATTAAACCTGGCTGACATTAGTCTTGAGGAAACTGGCTCCCATCCCAACAAAGCCTTTGATGCCTCTCTTGACAGTAGAAGTGCTACTCCCTGTGTGTGATCGTGGTCTAGATCTTCATGTCCAGAATATATAATGCTCTCCCCAGTTGTCAGATTGCTTAGACCACTTCCATTCCATCGTGTTTCACTGAGGCCTAGAACCTTGATTTTGTACTTTCTCATTTTGCTTGCCACTTCGTTTATTCTGCCACTATTATACAGGGTTCTGATGTTCCAGGTCCCTATCCTGGTTGAGGTCTTGGTCTTCAGAAGGTTTGTCGGTGTGCTAGCTTCCAGAGGGCTTTCACTAGTACACGTCATAGACTCTTCCACAGAGGAACCTTCCTGACCAAGTTCTAGTTGGTTTGGTGTATTTCCGGTTTCTGTAGCAATAGTTTAGTGATGTGAGGTTGCTAGCCTTACGATCACCCCTCCTCCTTTACCCGGGCTTGGGACCGGAGGATACCCCTATAAGGTGTACCCAGACGGAGTTTGTGTGAGAAATAATGTGTACAAACTTTCTACAAAAAAAAGACAAACATAGTGAGTTGATAAAAGCTTTGTAATAAATAAGTCAAATGTTCGTCTCAATGTATTGACTTCTGTTCTTTTTTTATTTTTGAAATTGTTGTGTTGATACATATGTATATATATTTTTTATCCAGTGTTTTAGTGACCTTCGTAAAAAGCTTGAGGAAGTTGACAAAAGAGTTCCACTCCCTAAAGTTGTGATAAATTTATTTTGGGAACAGTGTGTAAAAAATGCTAACAGAACATTTGTTGAAGGGTAGGTCAAAAGTTTATTTTCTTATTGGTAAGAATCTCAAAGCTAAATACTGATCATCTCATTTCTACCTATAGACTGTGATTATATTAATTTGTTACAAATTTGTAATTAATTTGTTACAAACACTGTCCAAGAGCATATGAGGCATTACACCAGATGGCCCAGTTTCTTGCCAGAGCACTATGAGCTCTGAACCCTAGTGGAGGGCTGCTGTAAAGCTTAATACTTTTCTTTTCTCTAGGAAATCACCTTTTTAGATTTAGATTGGGTTAGCTTAATCTGTCTATGGTCACACAAATATACTATCTCTGGGTTAGCTTAATCTGTCTATGGTCACACAAATATACTATCTCTGGGTTAGCTTAATCTGTCTATGGTCACACAAATATACTATCTCTGGGTTAGCTTAATCTGTCTATGGTCACACAAATATACTATCTCTGGGTTAGCTTAATCTGTCTATGGTCACACAAATATACTATCTCTGGGTTAGCTTAATCTGTCTATGGTCACACAAATATACTATCTCAGCATGTTTGCCTTGACAGTGCTTGAGTAATTCTTCAAACTGGCTATTGCTACTCTATGCTAATGAAGTGCACACTTCATATATAACATGCAGTGCATTTTGCAAATCAGGAACATTTTTTGTTAATTATTATGTTATATAACATTGCACATTGTTGCTTGTAGGCTTTTAGTACTTTTATTCTTTTCATTTCAGCTTTGCAAATGCCAAGAAATGTAGTAATGGAGGCCGTGCACTCATGCAGCTAGACTTCCAACAGTTTCTTACTAAATTGGATCAAATCATAGAATTAAGGTCAGTTGCACAGCATTGTTAATTATTGTACATTTTTTTGTTTGTTTTGTAATGTTCTTATTTGTAAATGCAATTAGTAAATTTATCTAGAGAGTGTGTTTTTTTTATATAACTATGTCTAAGTATAAAACTTGTTAGATGTATTTCAATTGAGTAGTAAACAAGTTACATAGATCATTTAATTTATCCATTACAGGCCTATTCCAGACAAAGAGTTTGTTGAGGCTTACATCAAAGCTTACTATCTACCAGAGTCTCAACTTGAAACATGGATTAATGATCACAAGGTTAGTAGAATCTATTGAAGATTATTTTTTAATAATTGTTTATTCAAGAATTTAGGGGTATACCGGGTAGTTCTATTTGATATTAGACCAAATAAGATACTTGCCGGAGCTGGATACCCTAGCGATATGTCTAGATCTAGCCAATAGGAGGTTTAGACATAGCACAAAACTTTCCAAGAGACCAATGTTAATAGTAGTTTTATTGGACAGATTGTGTTGAATTCAAGTTGATTCATGTTTTTAAACAGATAGCACAATCTGAAAGTGGTAGACCTACAACAAGCATAATCTGCAAGTGCTAGACCTACAATGAGCACAATCTGAAAGTGCTAGACCTACAACGAGCACAATCTGAAAGTGCTAGACCTACAATGAGCACAATCTGAAAGAGCTAGATCTACAACCAGCACAATCTGAAAGTGCTAAACCTACAACGAGCACAATCTGAAAGTGCTAGACCTACAACGAGCACAATCTGAACGTGCTAGACCTACAATGAGCACAAGCTGAAAGTGATAGACCTACAACGAGCACAATCTGAAAGTGATAGACCTACTGTTCTAAACACTGAAAGTATAAAATCTAAAATGGAAAAACATAAAAAAGTTTGTATGAAAATAACAGCTTGTCAAGTCAAAATCATGTCATTTAAAACTGAAAGCTGCTGCAATGTACAATAAATGTATTATTGCCTCTAAGTAAATGTAAGGTTCAGTTTCAGTTTATTACTTGTTCAGTACTTTTTACATCAAAAGTTGAATAATATTTAAGTAAAATAAGTTTGTCATTGTGTCCAGTATTAGTTTTACATGCTGAGTAATCTTTCCCATGGCACACTGGTTGAAAGTGGTGGTAGGTAGATTTGAGAAACCTTGTCTAATGGAATCTGTTGGCCTACTACCTTTGATTGAATCAAGGGTTCACTCTGGTGACTGCTCTTCATGTATCATATCTTGCTGGCTTTGTGCTCTGATGGTGCACTAGTTTCTTCTAGTGCCACCAGTTCATCAGTCCCATAAAATGGAGTCAACTGACTTGGGATTGTTTGCTAGTGGTTTGGTAACTTCAGTGAAGAGCTCTGCTGGTGTTTCTGTACCAGTATTTTGGTGTTTCAAGTCTTATGACAGCAGCCTACACTCACCAGTGACTTCCTCCAAAAACTGTAGAGAAGCAGCACTAAAACAAAATTCTCATTACCTGGCTACTGGCTTGGAGATAAATTGCTTATGGATTTATTTTCTGCACAATACAATGATAGTGCTCCAATAGTCTCTGTAACATGAAGATACTCTAGTTTCAGTAACTTCCTGTATCAACTGATGTCTTGAAAAGACGAGTTTGTTTGGTAAGCTACAGAGCTGAATATGGCCAGATAGTGAGAAAAAAAAAAGGATATCTGCCAGGAGCCAGTGCTGAGCTCTGGTGAAAACCCTACTAGAAATATTATGTAATGTAATATCTGATGTAATGTGTTGGATGTAATGTGATGAAATATTTGGTTATGTTGATCATTTGATTGTGTTTATTTCAGGAATATTCCAGCAAACAGTTGTTGGCATTGGTCAATTCTGTGGATCATTTAAGTAGAAAGTCTAGACAAAAGCTCACCAATATTATTGAAGAAACAGATAAAGGGAGACGATTGTAATACTTGTTATTGTTGCTAGTGCAATGCATGAATGTGTTGAATGGTTCCTTACCTCCCTTCTTTATGAAGCTCAGTTTTCACACTTGTATCAAACATGTATCTTTACAAGTATGTACGCTTATAATTATTACTACATTTTTCTTTTTTTTTTGTTAGATCAAGAACATTTTTTTTCCATTTCAATCTCTCTATTATGTATTCAAAACACTTGAGTAAGGTTGTGTGTTTGTGTTCTGTCAGTTGATGATTTGAAAGCCTGTAAGATAAGGCAAAATGAGTTGAACACAGAAAGTCTTTGAATATTTACACATTTCTTTCCTTCCTTTATTTTGGTTCTTTGTGTTGAAAGCTCTGTGCAATGTTAAACAACCATTGAAGTAGTGCACACCATCATTGGACCCTGTAGATAGATCCCTAGACATCAGAGAAGGCATTACTCTAGTTACCCTTTTTTTTTTAACTCATATCATACAACTGTCCTGAAATTTCAACTAGTGATCTAAAATAGAGATCATCATAAAAAGCTAGGAAGAACAAAAATCTGTCTTTATTCAATTATTATATGATGAGTCAAGTTAGTAACCATATGATGTAGCAAATGACTAATTAACAAATAGTAACAAGTTGTTAACTATATGCCTCACATGTTTAGTTGTAGTCCTGATCTTAATCAAGGTCTAGTAGTCAAGGGACATAAGTAGCACAGTCTGAATAGTTTCAACAGAAAGGTGCACTATAGTATATGTACTACATTTTTGAAAATCAGTTTCCCATTGAGTAATTACACAAAGTAGTTCCTTGGCTTTTGAATCACTGACCTATAATGAAGCTTTTTATTGAATATGTGATACAAAGTTTAATATTGAAGTTTCTTTAGATCGAATCTGTCTCTATCTATTTCTTCTGTAGGAATTGTACTATTATCTTCATATTTATCAGACTATCTCTGTGTGGGTATAATGTGATTTATAGTTTACATAAAGATGTATAAAGAAACATGTTTATTATGTTGTGTCTCTTGGTGTGCATGTGTGTGTGTGTCTACAGTATCATTCCATGTTTTGTAACTAGCTATGAAATAGTAGAACTACAATGGTTGATGACAATTCAAAATAATAGAAATGGGAATAAAACCCAACTAATCAAATCTTCTTTGTTCACTTATGTTACTGACTAGATGAGCTATTACTAATCACTTCTCTAGAACCATTGCTTTGAGTATCTCCCTTCAAAAACTGTTCTATCAGTTTCAGTCATAACATAGATGTTCAAAACAAATCCATCACTAACCTAAACAAGGAATATTTATTTGGACCAGACGTTCATTATCAATTTTCTGTCAAATATCTAGATATAATTCAGTGTCTATAAATACAAAAAATGGCAGTTATACAAGAAAATATTTTTGTTTACATTAAGTCTAGTTTTGATTTACCTACATCTTGGAAAAATGGTAAGAATATAAGCCCAAATGATAGTGCTTTAAAAATAGTAGCCAGTGGTTAATGCACTAAATGAATACCTTTCAGATAATGTAACTTCAAGAACAGCATTTTTAGATTCTAAAAAGTTTTCAGCTAACACTTTATGAAGTTAATGTGTCTGATGCTTCATTACATAGTTGATTGTGTCACAATTTTATCTTGTATCATTGAACACTTTGATAAATGTTACCAGTGATGAAGGAAATGACTTAATGAAGACTAATTAAAGTCTAAAATTAATCAAAGGAATATTTATATTCACAACAATAAATAATGCAAACAGTGGATCCACCGAATGTTGAAATACAAAGTAATTCTGCATGCAATGTCAATAATAAATACTTTATACAGCCATTCAGTTGTGTAAGTCAATGTGTACTACTTCAGAATCTGAACACTACACAGTGTTTGTTCATCCACAATTCTGATAGCAAAGTTTCCAGTTCACTAATTTAATGCAATTCTATTTAAATGTAAGTCTAAAAAAATAAAATAATTGATAATAAAATGTATTCAGTTTTCATGGAAATTTAAAGGAACTTGAACAAAAAAAAAGTTACCTAATAAAATTATACTACATTACTTTCAATGCCAATAAGCAAGACTTACAGAGAGGCATAGAATTCATTGAGTTTCAAACATTATAAGCTGGTAATAAACAGAGGGCTATAGAGAGGAACATGAAATGAGACAAGAAATGAAGTGTCTAAGTTAAGTATGCACAGCAAAGTCTAGTTCAAGTCCAGTAAAAAAAATCTAAAGGACAGTGATAAAATGCAATAATCATTTGAAGGTGAAGGCCAGCAGAAGTATGACATCACTTAGGGGTGTATTTTTTTTTCAACCAAATGTATATTGTGGATAGCATGAACATCAAAGAACTGGTAAGGTTCTCATAAGAAAAAATTTAGGCATAACAAAATAATCATAAATGTTGCATCTGTAAATGTGAGCTGTAGATTCACATTCCATTAGCTTTCAGTTCTACTTGAAATGAATAGAAAACATTTAGTTGATTACAAAACATAGACAATAAATCTTGTCCATATTCTCTTGTTTATTCATTATTTAGTTTGTAAACCTGATGCTTAAAATTCACTTTCTACAAAAGAATGTTTATATTCTTTGTCAACATGCAAACCAATTAGCCTTTCAAAAATGGAGCTTCAATAATAAGGTTATTGGTCTCTGTGAAGAAAGCCTTGACAGTTAAAGGGTCAACATTGTCTGGCAGGCTGTGTTCTCGTGTCATTTCAATGGTCTGAGCTCTGTTCCCTGTCATAACTTCTCTGCGAGCACAAATAAGGATCTTTCCATCTTGAGTTTTCACTGTCAACTCTTCTGGTTTGAATTCATTGATGGCTAGTGTGAGTTGAAAATTTCCATCGTGAGATGTGACAATGGGGGTATTCAGCTGGACCTGACTGGCTGGTTCAGGGAAGACTGAGCCTGATGGGAAGCTTGAGCTGATTGTACTGAACGGAGAAGACCTTGAGAAAATTGATGACTGTAAATTAGAAGATGGTAAGGTGTTGAGATGGCTAGAAATACGAGGAGGCGGGCTGTCAAGTTTGTCCAGCCGACTTAAATCTGGAGGAGGTTTGAAGGATGGAACAATGTGATCAGGGTGGCTTGAGTTCTCTTCAAAAACAGAAGATGATGTTGTGTAAGATGGTTTAATGCTGGACGAGGCAGAGTAGGATGGTTTACTGATAGGAGCAGTGTGCTGCTGATGTTGCAGGCTAGAAGACTGTTGAAATGAGGTTATTGGGTCACACACTGGCAAACTTGAGGATGTTTGGTGACTTATGGACCTTCCTGGTGGAGTGCTAGAAGATGTCTGGTGACCTAACAATCTTCCTGGAGGAGTGCTGGATAAAGCTGATGAATCCTTTACTGCATTGTATGTCGGGGCTGGAATTGGAGCATGTATTACAAGTGCGCCATCTGGGTTCAAGGAACACTGCAGAGAAAGTGGATTGACATCACAGGGGATATTGACTTCTCTGTTATACTCTCTACTTACAGTGGAACCACTGCCCTTCTCTTCATGCTTGGCACAGACCATAATCTTTGTGGAGTCCATTTTCACATTTACCTCCTCTGGTTTATAACCTTTCATGTTGAATTGAACCTGAGAATAAGAGACATTTTAATCATTTAATTTCTGATATGCTGATATAAAATTTTACTACTAACACTATTTTATTACTACTATCATTATTATTCACTAACATAATATTGTATCACTAACAATATATTTACTTCACCCATCTGCATAATATTCTCATTATTAATAACAACAAATGTTGTTCAGTGGCATGAGAACCCTAGAAAACAATTGATGTATGTGGATACACGTAGCTCAGAGGTGATGAAGAAAAATAATTTGACTTCTGTTTTGGATGGTTTATTTATTTTCTACATCAAAGCTATAGAAAAATTTTTGGAAAATATAAAAAGTACTTTTCAAAAAAAGACAATACCTCATTTATACAAGATTCAAAAAAAAAGAATATTTGTAAATTTCCCACCCTCACCAGAGAACAAAAAAACCTGGTTCAGTGAATGTATAAATGTACAAGATGTTATAATATTCTAATGATAGGCTGTTGGATTTAGATGTAGACTTTTTAATGAATAGGGCCTACATGTGGAATACCCGAAGATGTATAGTCTGTTCAAGATATATACTTTCTAGTCCTCAAGCTAAATTTAAATAATTAAATAATGTAATAAAAGAAAGAATGTTTAGGTCAGCCATTTCTTGATTTCACTTTATTGCAATACTTTCACTGTGGATTTATTATTTCAATTCATTTCTATTATGTCATCATATTTGAAGTATTCTGTGCTTATTTTATTTATTCTATGTTTCAAGTTGTGCCATTGGATACTCTTTGCTTGAATTTGAATCTAAAATTGCTACATTACATAATATTTGATAGCTCACAATAATTTTACATTTTGATTGAAATTATATTTATATTTTTTATCAATATCATTATAATTTTGTTGTCCTAGATACTTCCAAGGTCCTACCTTGAAGACAGGATTTCCTTGGTCATCTTTCTCTATGAGAGGTTTCCCATCTTCTTTCTCAGTCAGGTAAGGAGTGCTGTTAGCTGTGAGTCTAGATGAAGGTCTATCCAAACCAAATTCAGAATTTTGTGGATGAAGATGAAAGAACTCTTTCCTCATTTTATCTATTTCTTCCTCCCATTCCCTGTAAGTATAATGTTTGGATTCACCACAATACAATCAAATGTAAACATTTCTTTTGAACTTTAATTCAACTAATGTTTGGATTCACCACAATACAATCAAATGTAAACATTTCTTTTGAACTTTAATTCAACTAATGTTTGGATTCACCACAATACAATCAAATGTAAACATTTCTTTTGAACTTTAATTCAACTAATGTTTGGATTCACCACAATACAATCAAATGTAAACATTTCTTTTGAACTTTAATTCAGCTAATGTTTGGATTCACCACAATACAATCAAATGTAAACATTTCTTTTGAACTTTAATTCAACTAATGTTTGGATTCACCACAATACAATCAAATGTAAACATTTCTTTTGAACTTTAATTCAACTAATGTTTGGATTCACCACAATACAATCAAATGTAAACATTTCTTTTGAACTTTAATTCAGCTAATGTTTGGATTCACCACAATACAATCAAATGTAAACATTTCTTTTGAACTTTAATTCAACTAATGTTTGGATTCACCACAATACAATCAAATGTAAACATTTCTTTTGAACTTTAATTCAACTAATGTTTGGATTCACCACAATACAATCAAATGTAAACATTTCTTTTGAACTTTAATTCAACTAATGTTTGGATTCACCACAATACAATCAAATGTAAACATTTCTTTTGAACTTTAATTCAACTAATGTTTGGATTCACCACAATACAATCAAATGTAAACATTCAAATGTAAACATTTCTTTTGAACTTTAATTCAATTAATGATGGTCAGGTAGTGAGTCTCCTTTAGGCCCAATTTATTTTCATTGCCTATTTAATACTAAACAAAAGATAAACATGAGTTGAAGCTAACATTCATTTGTCTTTGATTGCTCTAGTCAACTTTTCAAGAGTTTTGAGTTGCTCAAGTCAAGTTTTCAAGAGAATAGAGGACTATTTCAATTTCTTTAATTAACATAAAGGAGGTAATAAGATTGTTATTTTCAAACTTTATTTAGTAAAACACAATGTTTAGATTTTTAAGGCAAGATAAAAATAAATTTATGGCATTAACAATTACAGTCATTTTCATTTTATGACAATAGGCAATTTATGGCTTTTTTAATCAGTTTAACCAAGACTTATGTGTATTAAAAACAAGATACTAGCTTGATTCAAAGTCTACAAATGTCTTTATACAAGATGGATCTTATTTCATAGCTTTCAACAAATGTTTCTTTTTAGTCAATTAATTAATGTAGGTCTACCCATAGAAGAAATGAGATTTTCTTTTCATTTCTATAAGTTGGAGAAAATGTTCAACTGTTCAGCTGATCAATAAATATATTCATCAAATATATACAGACAATGTATCTATGTGACAGCTGGCCTTATTCAATAACAACACCCTGCAACTTTAAGGACATTGGCAAACCATGTTAACTTGGAGAGCCACTTACAAGAAAAAAAAATTCTTTATGTATATATATATATCTTTTACTGAGTTGCACCTTTAAAAAGTGGAAAATTTTCTATCTAGGAACTTCTCAGAAGACTTTCTTTAATAAGTGCACACTTCTCAGAACATGTTCTTTAATAAGTGCACACTTCTCAGAGCACTTTCTTTAATAAGTGCACACTTCTCAGAGCACTTTCTTTAATAAGTGCACACTTCTCAGAACACTTTCTTTAATAAGTGCACTTCTCAGAGCACTTTTATTAATAAGTACACACTTCTGAGAGCACTTTTATTAATAAGTGCACACTTCTCAGAGCACTTTATTAAGTGCACTTCTCAGCGCACTTTTATTAATAAGTGCACACTTCTCAGCGCACTTTTATTAATAAGTGCACACTTCTCAGAGCACTTTTATTAATAAGTACACACTTCTCAGAGCACTTTTATGAATGTGCACACTTCTCAGAGCACTTTTATTAATAAGTACACACTTCTCAGAGCACTTTTATTAATAAGTACGCACTTCTCGTAGCACTTTTATTAATAAGTGCACTTCTCAGTGCACTTTTATTAATAAGTGCACACTTCTCAGAGCACTTTTATTAATAAGTACACACTTCTCAGAGCACTTTTATAAATAAGTGCACACTTCTCAGAGCACTTTTATTAATAAGTACACACTTCTCAGAGCACTTTTATTAATAAGTGCACACTTGTTGTTAGCCTAAATTAAATTACCTTCTTCTCCGCTCCATGTCTCTTTCCATGTCTTCCCAGATTTTCTTTTGACGCTCTTCAAAATTGTAAGAATCTTTGTTGATGGGAATTCTTGTGGCCATATTGTTCTAGTTTGTTTGAGTTCTTGAACCAATGAGTTATGCTGTATGCTATGATCTACAGAGAAATAGAAATGCTCCTTTTTACTTATACTGTTCTTGCTTATTTTTTTTTGGTTGCTATTTTATTTTTTTAGTGCGGGGGGGGGGGGGTGAATGCTTGGTAAATTTTCATATATATATAATATTGTGGTGATTCGTCAAAATAGCTCCGACAAAATAGCGCGGTCAAAATAGCGCCGACAAAATAGCGAGGACTTATATACGATGTGTATAATTAGATTATTAGTAATTTAATGTCTTGGGCATCATTTTTGATGTCCTGGGTATCATTTTTGTTGGATGTCTCTGAAATTATGTCATATTTGCAGAGAACGAGACAGTACTTTACATTTTATATAATTCCCCTTTGTCACCTTTGATTAAAAAGTATAACTTGCTAAAAATAGGATTTTGAAATGTGGTGACCCGACAAAATAGGATAGGAAAGTTTGTTATACTATAATCAGAAATCTGCGGCATCTTTCATTGATCAAAACAGGGCGTAAGGAATTTTATGACTATATTGATCTC
The DNA here is from genome assembly GCA_036873155.1 of Biomphalaria sudanica. Lineage (NCBI taxonomy): Eukaryota > Metazoa > Mollusca > Gastropoda > Planorbidae > Biomphalaria > Biomphalaria sudanica. Next base: position 178,178 of record JAZGLO010005700.1, on the reverse strand, counting down.
CAGGACGAAACCGCAGAGTGACTCCAAGATTTCCGATAGCATTATGAAATGTTAGAGATTGTGTGCAGGACAATCTACCACGAACAAACAATTCAGTGGAGAGATGGCACCATACATTTGAACTGTCTATTGACGGTCATCACCCTCATGTCTACAAGTTAATCTCTCACTTCCTCAGAGAACAGGAGAACACTGAGAACAAGATTATGAGGTACAATGCTGGAGAACGAAGTAAAGCTGCAAGCAAGACAAAGTACCTCCAACTTAACAGACGACTTGCAGCTATATTGCCAATGTATGGAACAAGGCAGTGATGGACGTGACTTTTCCTACAATTTAACTTTGTGAACGTTTGTGCGTGTGCGTAAATTTGACAAGTATCTTTGCGTGTTTTCTAAGTACACTTTTATAATGTAAATAAATGCTATATTTTGAACTTATTCATTTCACCTTATTATGATTTTTGCTTATTTGTGTTTTAAGATATCTAAAGTGTTTCCTGCAAAATGACTGAACAATTATGATAACTTAAAAAAAAATATTGGCTCTGTTAATATTTTACGATATGTAAAGTAGTTCTTTCAAAATGACTAAAATATTTTTTTTTCTGCGCTATTTTGTCCGCGCTATTTTGTCCGCGCTATTTTGACGGGGTACCATATATTGTATATGAAATAATCACTATATGTGCCGTAAGATCATGCATGATCATATCTAACATACAGAGACATTATTATCAGTGTAGACAGGACTGAGGGTAGGACATGGCTGGAAATAAGACAGGACTGAAGGTAAGACATGGCAGGGATAAGATAGGACTGAGGGTAATACTGGGGGTAGGACATGGCTGGGAATAAGACAGGACTGAAGGTAAGACATGGCAGGGATAAGAAAAGACTGAAGGTAAGGCATGGCAGGGATAAGACAGGACTGAGGGTATTACTGAGGGTAGGACATGTCTAGGAATAAGACAGGACTGAGGGTAATATTGAGGGTAGGACATGGCTGGGAATAAGACAGGACTGAGGGTAATACTGAGGGTAGGACATGGCTGGGATTAAGACAGGACTGAGGGTAATACTGTGGGTAGGACATGGCTGGGAATAAGAAGGGACTGAGGGTAGGACATGGCTGTGAATAAGACAGGACTGAGGGTAGGACATGGCTGGGAATAAGACAGGACTGAGGGTAAGACATGGCTGGGAAAAAGACAGGACTGATGGTAGGACATGGCTGGGAATAAGACAGGACTGAGGGTAGGACATGGCTGGGAATAAGACAGGACTGAGAGTAATATTGAGGGTAGGACATGGCTGGGAATAAGACAGGACTGAGGGTAATACTGGGGGTAGGACATGGCTGGGAATAAGACAGGACTGAAGGTAAGACATGGCAGGGATAAGATAGGACTGAAGGTAAGACATGGCAGGGATAAGACAGGACTGAGGGTATTACTGAGGGTAGGACATGTCTAGGAATAAGACAGGACTGAGGGTAATATTGAGGGTAGGACATGGCTGGGAATAAGACAGGACTGAGGGTAATACTGAGGGTAGGACATGGCTGGGATTAAGACAGGACTGAGGGTAATACTGTGGGTAGGACATGGCTGGGAATAAGAAGGGACTGAGGGTAGGACATGGCTGTGAATAAGACAGGACTGAGGGTAGGACATGGCTGGGAATAAGACAGGACTGAGGGTAAGACATGGCTGGGAAAAAGACAGGACTGATGGTAGGACATGGCTGGGAATAAGACAGGACTGAGGGTAGGACATGGCTGGGAATAAGACAGGACTGAGAGTAATATTGAGGGTAGGACATGGCTGGGAATAAGACAGGACTGAGGGTAATACTGGGGGTAGGACATGGCTGGGAATAAGACAGGACTGAAGGTAAGACATGGCAGGGATAAGATAGGACTGAAGGTAAGACATGGCAGGGATAAGACAGGACTGAGGGTATTACTGAGGGTAGGACATGTCTAGGAATAAGACAGGACTGAGGGTAATACTGAGGGTAGAACATGGCTGGGAATAAGACAGGACTGAGGGTAGGACATGGCTGGGAATAAGACAGGACTGTCGAGCATCTAGGAGGTAAAAGGATTTGTATACGATATTTCATGTACAATGGTTTGTGATCAATGAATCAGTTGTATTTGACCAGTATAGAGTTTATATATATATATATATACAGAGAGAGAGTGAGAGAGAGAGAGAGAGTACTAAAGAAGGTTTAGACGAGTCTCAATAACCCAACACCCACCCATCTTCATAGTTTAAGAAAAAAAAAGAACCACCACAAAGCATTGCAGATAAAAAAACAAAACAAAAACTAGAAAGTATAGAAACTAGATGTCAGTATCTGAGCAAATAAAAAAAAACAATATTCAAATATATACCTACTTCTATCAACATTCTGATTAGAAAACAATATATGGATTTAAGTAGTCATGGGCAGGATTGTTTTGGCCCAAAGACCTTCTTGTAATTCAATGTACTACTAGACGTCTAGTTCTTTCTCACTTTCCTCCTTGTAATACTAGACGTCTAGTTCTGTCTCACTTTCCTCCTTGTACTACTAGATGTCTAGTTCTCTCACTTTCCTCCTTGTACTACTAGACGTCTAGTTCTATCTCACTTTCCTCCTTGTAAATACTAGACGTCTAGTTCTATCTCACTTTCCTCCTTGTACTACTAGATGTCTAGTTCTATCTCACTTTCCTCCTTGTACTACTAGACGTCTACTTCTATCTCACTTTCCTCCTTGTAACTACTAGATGTCTAGTTCTATCTCACTTTCCTCCTTGTAACTACTAGATGTCTAGTTCTATCTCACTTTCCTCCTTGCACTACTAGATGTCTAGTTCTATCTCACTTTCCTCCTTGTACTACTAGATGTCTAGTTCTATCTCACTTTCCTCCTTGTACTACTAGATGTCTACTTCTATCTCACTTTCCTCCTTGTACTACTAGATGTCTAGTTCTATCTAACTTTCCTCCTTGTAACTACTAGATGTCTACTTCTATCTCACTTTCCTCCTTGTACTACTAGATGTCTAGTTCTATCTCACTTTCCTCCTTGTACTACTAGATGTCTAGTTCTATCTCACTTTCCTCCTTGTAACTACTAGATGTCTAGTTCTATCTCACTTTCCTCCTTGTACTACTAGATATCTAGTTCTATCTCACTTTCCTCCTTGTAACTACTAGATGTCTAGTTCTATCTCTATTTCCTCCTTGTAACTACTAGATGTCTACTTCTATCTCACTTTCCTCCTTGTACTACTAGATGTCTAGTTCTATCTCACTTTCCTCCTTGTACTACTAGATGTCTAGTTCTCACTTTCCTCCTTGTAACTACTAGATGTCTAGTTCTATCTCTATTTCCTCCTTGTACTACTAGATGTCTAGTTCTATCTCACTTTCCTCCTTGTACTACTAGATGTCTAGTTCTCACTTTCCTCCTTGTAACTACTAGATGTCTAGTTCTATCTCTATTTCCTCCTTGTAACTACTAGATGTCTACTTCTATCTCACTTTCCTCCTTGTACTACTAGATGTCTAGTTCTATCTCACTTTCCTCCTTGTACTACTAGATGTCTAGTTCTATCTCACTTTCCTCCTTGTAACTACTAGATGTCTAGTTCTATCTCACTTTCCTCCTTGTACTACTAGATGTCTAGTTCTATCTCACTTTCCTCCTTGTAACTACTAGATGTCTAGTTCTATCTCTATTTCCTCCTTGTAACTACTAGATGTCTAGTTCTATCTCACTTTCCTCCTTGTACTACTAGATGTCTAGTTCTATCTCATTTTCCTCCTTGTACTACTTGATGTCTAGGTCTCACTTTCCTCCTTGTACTACTAGACGTCTACTTCTATCTCACTTTCCTCCTTGTAACTACTAGATGTCTAGTTCTATCTCACTTTCCTCCTTGTACTACTAGATGTCTAGTTCTATCTCACTTTCCTCCTTGTACTACTAGATGTCTAGTTCTATCTCACTTTCCTCCTTGTAACTACTAGACGTCTAGTTCTATCTCACTTTCCTCCTTGTACTACTAGATGTCTAGTTCTATCTCACTTTCCTCCTTGTACTACTAGATGTCTAGTTCTATCTCACTTTCCTCCTTGTAACTACTAGACGTCTAGTTCTATCTCACTTTCCTCCTTGTACTACTAGATGTCTAGTTCTATCTCACTTTCCTCCTTGTACTACTAGATGTCTAGTTCTATCTCACTTTACTCCTTGTAACTACTAGATGTCTAGTTCTATCTCACTTTCCTCCTTGTACTACTAGATGTCTAGTTCTCACTTTCCTCCTTGTAACTACTAGATGTCTAGTTCTCACTTTCCTCCTTGTACTACTAGATGTGTAGTTCTATCTCACTTTCCTCCTTGTAACTACTAGATGTCTAGTTCTATCTCACTTTCCTCCTTGTACTACTAGATGTCTAGTTCTCACTTTCCTCCTTGTACTACTAGATGTCTAGTTCTCACTTTCCTCCTTGTAACTACTAGATGTGTAGTTCTCACTTTCCTCCTAAGGAGTAATTCTACAATTATAATGCACATTTTCAATATTTTACTTATTTGTGGAACGCCACCCCCCCCCCTTAATGAGGCTGGGGGCAGCTGTAGGCCTACTCCAGACACTCGTGAATTCGGCTCTGAAAGTTTTCATGAATAACAATTTTAAACAAATGTTCTAGAACTAGTGAGAAACACCCAGCCAGCCAGCCATACTTCTGTGTGTGTGTGTTTCGTGGAGAATTTCTCAAATGACGTCACTAGGGTGAATGACGAGAGTGTGTGGGAGTGGTTCGCTTAGTAACTGCACTAGTCTGTGCCAAAGAGTAAGGGATACAACTCATCTGCTTTGTTTAAAACTTGCAACAACAAACAATAATATCTGCGCACATTCTTCTTCTATTTGAAATGGACTCCTTACAATGTATGGAACTCGTCCTCTGACTCAGTCTAAGAAGAGAGTCTCATTCACACGGACATTTTTTGACCTGCCGACATTCCTGTTTTAAAGCTTCATCCTATTTGTAACATTAGAACCAACTTGACCTGCCGACATTTGTGTATCCTGTTTAGAATCAAGTCAAACTGTTCATGAACACGAATATCACGTTGAATTCTCGGAGGATGCCGACCACAAAAAAAAAGTAACTATTTGGACTATTGGCTTTCATTTGAACGTGGCCAGAAGTCAATGAAGCCAGTGAAGTGTGGCGAAGGTAAAGGAACAGAATGTTTCACTGGGCACAGTCTCATTGTAACCAAATAGCGCAAAAACAATCAAAACAATTGAATCAATTTCCTAGCCATCAAGTGTTAGTATAGCCCTCAGTAGAAAAAAATTCTTTGCAGAATCAAACATTGGACTTGTACTAAAGTTAAATTACTCAGAGACCTTTACAGAATAGGTCACATGAGGTCACCCAGAGGTCACACTCCTGAAAGTCGCAGTTGTTTCTTTTATATTTGTATACAGAACGTAGCGCGCTACTTCCCCGCCATACTCTGTAGTGACTATCTCTCCTTATTACAGAATGAGACAAGTTTTACACATTGAGTTTCTATAACACAGATAAATATATATATATATATGACTCTATAAAATGTCTTGACATTGTCGACTTGAAATAAATGTCATTCAAAAAGAAAATGCGCGTATATTATGAATCTACTGGTTACATTCAGAAATAAATACATAAATGTCATAAGGAATATAACAAAGTACTCGACGTATTCTACACATTCACATGTAACATATATATTGACATACTTTAGGCAATGTAATTCCTTACCAGAAGTAATGCACGCGCACGTCTAAAGCTTAGGACAATGAGTTTGTAAATGCCGAACCAGCTGAACCAGTGGATGAACATGTACGAAGCATTGAGAAAAACTTGTTGAACAAACTTTCCAACAAGAGTGTGATCCAGAATGTTCTTCTCTCTCAAGCCGTGGGCCTACTTACTTATCCTGTTGGTATGTGTTTGTTATAGACTTGGAAGAGCACGCCAGGTGAAGGTAGGAACGACACACTGAGTCAAAGTTACCTTCTCCTGGATGCACGGTGACTTTGTGGCATTCAAACAAATAGCTGCTAGTCTAGCGATGTAGAGTCTAGTTCAACTTTTAAAACGTAGATCTAGTTCTTATACAAACAAATAGCTGCTAGTAGTCCAGCGATGTAGAGTCTAGTTCTACTTTTAAAACGTAGATCTAGTTCTTATACAAATACAAATAGCTGCTAGTAGTCTAGCGATGTAGATGGTATTGATTACATTATAGAAAAATGGGAATGAATGCCAGTTACAAAATCATCTACTTCTTCATTCAGTTTCTCTGTATTTATTCAGAATCTAGAACTTACCTGAGTAGAAATATTAAACTAAAGTGTTCAAGCACTGAATAGATTCTAGATTCTATATTCTACTTGTTTTTAACTCAATACGTTTATTCTATACTTTAGATCTTGTGTTTTCTCAGCACTGTCTGCCTTAGTTTGCAAAGAAATGGAAATCACGCGACGTTACACTAGGAATGAAAGAAACATGAAACAAAGTTCTCAAGTTGGAAAATAAGATTAATGTTAGCAACCCCGACATTGAACTTAATCCAATTGGATCTAAGCATTTTACTGCACCCTGACATTGAACTTAATCCAATTGAATCTAAGCATCTAACTGCACCCTGACATTGAACTTAATCCAATTGGATCTAAGCATCTAACTGCACCCTGACATTGAACTTAATCCAATTGGATCTAAGCATCTAACTGCACTCTGACATTGAACTTAATCCAATTGGATCTAAGCATCTAACTGCACCCTGACATTGAACTTAATCCAATTGAATCTAAGCATCTAACTGCACCCCGACATTGAACTTAATCCAATTGAATCTAAGCATCTAACTGCACCCTGACATTGAACTTAATCCAATTGGATCTAAGCATCTAACTGCACCCTGACATTGAACTTAATCCAATTGGATCTAAGCATCTAACTGCACTCTGACATTGAACTTAATCCAATTGGATCTAAGCATCTAACTGCACCCTGACATTGAACTTAATCCAATTGAATCTAAGCATCTAACTGCACCCCGACATTGAACTTAATCCAATTGAATCTAAGCATCTAACTGCACCCTGACATTTAACTTAATGCAATTGAATCTAAGCATCTAACTGCACCCTGACACACAACCTTTCGATCCTTCTAAATTGAACTTGGGACATATGCTGGGATGTGTTCCAATAACTTCTAGAATCTAGCTCCCAGTGTTGAACGAACTGGCATTTAAGATGCCTATTTATTTGGTCCAGTCGATGTGTTGAAAGATCAACCGTAGTAACAAATCTCCTATGTGATAATAATTGTATTAGTGTTATCATAAACTAATAGTTACTTTCTACCCTCTGAACTGTGAATGGACCTTGTTTTTAATGACTTAACTGTATCAAATTTAGCTCTTGAGATATGAAGGGGGAATAACCGTTGAGGAATTATGGGCCGATGTGCCAAAAGCCCAAAATATCAAATGTCTGCAAGACGGTGGTTTGTTAAAGCGGTTTTTCTCCTACTTTTACCGGTGGTGCACCCAGAAATGAAAAAAACAAATCTTTCGCGTATTGTCTCCCCTTAGCCAGCTGGGGACCTGAAGGAGCAACGAATGAAAGGAAACGTACAGATCTATAATTAGAACACACGCTCTTCATTTTAATTTTTGAACTTTGTTTAGAATCCAAATTTACATAATGAATGTTTAGTAAAACTATCTTCTAGAGATAGCATTGGAGATGCAGCAAGTCCATCCTGTAAGGGAGTCTGGGTAGCGCTGGAAGTTCCCCCAACGGTGTAGAGCCAAACTTTTTCCTGCATTCTGAGCTTCAGAAATTCTTTCTCCTGGCGTCAAAATGCCTTTTTTTCCCTATTAGTAAAAGGAGCGCATGTCAAAAAGAGATGTGACAGATATATTGAAGTGTTATCTTGCACTCAGAGCGCAATCATTTTTCCTAGTCAAAAAAAAAAAAAAAAGTCGCAGGTTGAATCTACTAATTTGAATCACTTCCATTTGCAGTGGACGATGAAATCTGAAAAAAATAGCCTATTCAACTTAACTGAAGCCTATTCAACTTAACTGAAGCCTATTCAACTTAACTGAAGCCTATTTTATTTAACTTAACTGAAGCCTATGCAACTTAACTGAAGCCTATTTTATTTAACTTAACTGAAGCCTATGCAACTTAACTGAAGCCTATTTTATTTAACTTAACTGAAGCCTATGCAACTTAACTGAAGCCTATTTAACTTAACTGAAGCCTATTCAACTTAACTGAAGCCTATTTTATTTAACTTAACTGAAGCCTATGCAACTTAACTGAAGCCTATTTTATTTAACTTAACTGAAGCCTATGCAACTTAACTGAAGCCTATTTTATTTAACTTAACTGAAGCCTATGCAACTTAACTGAAGCCTATTTAACTTAACTGAAGCCTATTTAACTTAACTGAAGCCTATTTTATTTAACTTAACTGAAGCCTATTTTATTTAACTTAACTGAAGCCTATGCAACTTAACTGAAGCCTATTTAACTTAACTGAAGCCTATTTAACTTAACTGAAGCCTATTTTATTTAACTTAACTGAAGCCTATGCAACTTAACTGAAGCCTATTTAACTTAACTGAAGCCTATTTAACTTAACTGAAGCCTATATAACTTAACTGAAGCCTATACAACTTAACTGAAGCCTATTCAACTTAAGTCATTTTGAAGATCGAAACCGCAGCGGTTAAATTTACCAAAAATGCATTTTTATTCGCAATTACTATTAACTATGTATTTGACAGCCGACATTGTAATGTTAAAAGCACAAAACAATTATTTTTTCTACCCTACCGACAATATATATATATATGTATATATAGGCCTAAATTTATGTGTGTGTGTGGTTTGTGTGTGTATGTGTGTGTAGTTTGTGTGTGTGTGTGTATGTAGTTTGCTCATGTTCCTTCCTCTTAAGCACTTATGACATGAACACTTTTTGTGGTGCCATTCGTTCCAATGTGTTCTCTACTCTAGAGTGGTGGTCTTGTCACCGCTGTAGTTTTGACATCATAAATGTCACTGTGGTTATGTTTTGATGCTGTGATATTATTGTCGGTTTATCTGTGTAGGCGTGGTGGTGACATTGGGTTCATATTATAATTCACAGAATAAGGAAATGACAATTGATGTAGCAGACACAAATAAGTTTAATTTAAGTAATAACACCACATATTGAATATGATACAAAATTCAATTCAGGAATGGTCAGCATTAATCCTCTATAGAAATATGGCGAATAAATAATAACTGTAAGTAATCTATAACCAACTTCTTTAAACAACTGACTCAACTGACTATATTAAGTGACTCTATCAAGTGCTTGCTACCAACTCCCTATATTGACTGACTGCTCTTAACCCTGGTTCACTTAAGGTCAAAAGTGTTCACCTTAGGGCAACATGAGTTGTGAGTAACATTCACAATATAGAAATAACATTCATAATATTGAAATAGGATTTCTACACTATGGAACCAACTTTGAGGTGGTGACAGTGGTCAAATACAAACTGATGCATTCATTGTCGTACAGGAAATTTCGTACACAGGTTCCTTTTACCTCCTAGATACTCACTAATAACGTTTTTTTTGACAAAATCGTAACATGAGAACCGCTATTCGCGAAAAAAAAATTCAAGTTTTCTATCAAACCTTTGTATTTTATTTTCGGTATTTGCCCAAAAGGAGGCAGTCTAATTAGAAAGCATAAATATGTCAAAAATTCACAAAGGTCAACGATTACAGTAAATCAAATCAAATTGATATTTCTTTTTATTTAGAGACAAAAATACCAAAAACTAAATGTAGAAACGGGAACGTGAATGCATTTTGTTTTCTCTATGCCTGAAACTGACGGTAGATATTAGATTGAATTGAGAAGCCGAAGAAAAGTCATCTAGGTGTCTATTTCGGAGAAATTACGATGCAACAGGTTTAAAAAACAAAATAGAGGTTACAGAGAGCGAAAAGAAAGAGAGAGAGAGAGAAAGAGAAAGAAATAGAGCAGGACATAACATTTCATTGTAACAGACACACTTATACTCGGGCTAGATTGATGTTAGATTGATCGTTAAAATGCGGCTCGTTTCATTGCAATTTTTTAAAAAAAGAAAAGAAATGAAATGAAAGGGATGCTCCAGCCATAATAAACAATATAAAGCCTGGGAACAAATCAACGGGCGTAGCCGGTGTGTACGGTGTGTACAACAATAAGTGTAGTGTTGGGGGAGTGGCGTTTCATTAAAAATAGTGGTTATGTTTGGGGGGGGGGGGAATTTAATCATTATATAGCTAGATAAGATGGGCCAAATATTGTACTTCATAATCTAGGTTTGTGGGCCGTGCGATTGAAGGATGAAAGAGGCCAAAATAAAGGGGACTTACAAACACGACGGCAATATTCAAGAACTAATCTAAAAAAGTTTTATCAAGTAGGTCTTAATGTTCTTCTTAAAAGTGGTGTAGCATGTCTGCCTGAGATCAATGGGGAGTGAGTTCCAAGCCTTTGGTCCGTGCACTGAAAAAGCCGCAGACCTCGCTTTTGAGGGAGTAACGTGGCACCACTAAAAGCGTTGAGTCCAAGGTACGTTCGCTTAGGTACTGGGGCATCTCATTGTTATATATACACTGATGACAAAGTGTGGCGACCTTGTAATCGATTCTCGCTTTCACGGGAAGCCAATGGAGCGTAAGAGCGTAGTAGCAGAATCTTGTCATGATTTATAAATACCAACTATTTTAACAGTTGCGTAGCACGGGTATCGGGAATTGCTATGCGCTTTTAGAATTCAAGGACATGCGTTTCATCAGAATATTATCACAATGGCCAAACTAAGAAGTGTTTGGGTAAAGTCTATAATAGGTGGGCCCTTTGTTTGAAGGATAAAAGAGACAAATAGAGAATGTGAGAGCTAGAAAATTGTGTTGGGGTGGGGGAGCGTTGTAATGCGGGCCGTTTTATCGAGGGGATGAAGTGAGTTCCGAGCGAAATAATCATATATACCAACTATTGAAAACGTAGCCTTAAAAAAGAATAAGGCAGCACTGGCCTATGCTGTCAAGCAAGTGAAGTTTAAGGTACATAGAGCGCGCTTACGTCTGTGATCATCGTATGTTAAGTTTTTTTCGTCGCATAAAAGTCGACACCATGACTCCAGTCATGAGAAACATGACCATTCTGATACAAGAATCGAGAAGAAATATCTTCTTTAAACTGTTTTGAGGCGATTATGTCGCTGACACAGCTCGCAAAATCGGTAGACATTTTAAAAGCTCCTTATTCTAAAATGAAATTATGTCTGATATAATGTACAGTTGTGGCCTAAACACAAAGTTAAAATTTTGAAAAAATATTATCAAAACTATCCAGAAAATAGATCAACATCCACACAAACACACACACACACAAACACACATACACATAAAATGGAAGGAGATCAAGGATAACAGTGTGAAATAGAGAAAATGGTGCTGGGTTTTTCTGTGCACTTCAAAAGTGTGTCTAACACGATGATGTGATGGTCTCGTTGAACTGTCGCGTAATCCCTCCACTCTTCCAGGTCAGCAGATGTCCTTAGAAGAATCTCAAGAGAGAGGCCGGTCCATTCTTGCACTTTGAGAGAGGCCGGTACATTATTGCACTTTGAGAGAGGCCGACATTATTGCACTTTGAGAGAGGCCGGTCCATTCTTGCACTTTGAGAGAGGCCGGTCCATTATTGCACTTTGAGAGAGGCCGGTCCATTCTTGCACTTTGAGAGAGGCCGGTCCATTATTGCACTTTGAGAGAGGCCGGTCCATTCTTGCACTTTGAGAGAGGCCGGTCCATTCTTGCACTTTGAGAGAGGCCGGTCCATTATTCCACTTTGAGAGAGGCCGACATTACTGCACTTTGTCCAGCCAGTTTTCCTTTAAACACTTTCACTGGAAGGAGGATTTTTGACAGTGATTCGTGTTGTGTTACATGGGCGTAGCCAGGATTTTTTTTAGGGGGGGGGGGGATTTTTCTCCCCCTCCCCCCGCAAAATAAAATTCATATGTGTTTGTGTGTGTGTGTGCGTTTGTAGATAATTAATCTTTATTACATTCCTTCGGGAGACGCTTATTGTACCCTAGAATAAATTCTTCCTGGGGTTAGTGGAAAAATTGTCAGCTCCCCGCCATAGCCAGCAAGGGGATCTGGTGGAGCTCCCCCAGCGCGGGGGGAAGCCAAGCACTAGTTCCAGTATTAAAAGCCACAAAATGCATATTCTGAGGTGCATTATCCTGCTATTAAAAAGTTTTATTTGTACTATTCTTACTGACTTAGATCCTCCCGCATTTTTTAGCTTCAAATCCCACTGAAGAGGGGTTTAAACTCAAAACCCCTTAGGCTACGCTCACAGTTTCTTAGTGTGCAATTTGCTTTTTTTTTATATAGAAGAGGTATTTTTTAGCTTCAAACCCGCTGAAAGGGGGTTTAAACTCAAAAACCCTTTGGATACGCTCATAGAATTTTGTGTGTGTAATTTGCTTTGCTTTTTTTTGTATTGAAAAGATGGTTTTTAGCTTCAAACCCCGATGTAGGGGGTTTTAAACACAAAACCCCTCTTGGTCATAGAATTTGGAGACTGATGTATGGATAGTTTTATCGTAAATTTTAAAATCAAAATCTTCCTTAGCTATGCTCTGTCTGAGATCAATGGGGAGTGAGTTCCAAACCTTCTTACTGACTCAGATCCTCAGGCATGTTTTAGCTTCAAATCCCACTGAAGAGGGGTTTAAACTCAAAACCCCTTAGGCTACGCTCATAGTTTCTTAGTGTGCAATTTGCTTTTTTTTATATTGAAGAGGTATTTTTTAGCGTCAAATCCCACTGAAGAGGGGTTTAAACTCAGAACCCCTTTGGCTACGCTCATAGTTTTTTGAGTGTGTAATTTGCTTTATTTATATTGAAGAGGTATTTTTTTAGCTTCAAACACGCTGAAAAAAACCCTTTGGATACGCTCATAGAATTTTGAGTGTGTAATTTTGCTTTGCTTTTTTTATATTGAAAAGATGGTTTTTAGCTTCAAACCCCGCTGTAGGGGGTTTTAAACACAAAACCCCTCTTGGTCATAGAATTTGGAGACTGATGTATGGATAGTTTTATCGTAAATTTTAAAATCAAAATCTTCCTTAGCTCAATGGGGAGTGAGTTCCAAACCTTTGGTCCGTGTACTGAAAAAGCCCGCAGACCGTAGCTTTTGAGGGAGTAACGTGGCACCACTAAAAGCGTGCTGGGGGAAGAGATGGTTTCATTTCGGTGGGGTGGGGATTGAACCCCAACATCCCACCCCCTGGCTACGCACATGTTGTGTAATATGACCAAATGAATCAGTTCGGTGATTCGTGTTGTATAATACTTTTGAGCTACAAAACGTGTGTAAATACTAGATTGTGTGTGAGAGACGAAGAAGAAACATGTGTGTGCGAGAGACAAATTTAAAAAAAAAATACAGTCAAAATACACTTAGATTAGGATAGAATTTAAATTTCTAGATATAGATCTAGACATCTAGATTTGAGACCAGATCTTGACTTGACTATTATCTCATAAAGATTTAAAAAAAATTGTGTGAGATTATGATTAAGTAAGGGATTATATGATCTGCACTAGAATTTGTATCTTAACAGCATGCTGAATACGAGAATAAGTCGACATCAAAAGAGATAAGAAACTACTAGTAACATGTAACCTACTTACTATTTTTAGTTAATTTTATCTATTTCCCTCAAGAGAACACAGTCTGGAGTGAGCGCGAGCTACATCAGAAAAAAATAAATAGGCCGGAAGTGGAGCTTGGCAACGTTGCCGTGCAACACATGTACAGCACGCCGGCTCACAGTCACCACAGCGAGAAATCTATTTTTACATTTTTAACACAGGGTGTCGGGAGATAATCGATGGAGGAGAGAGAAAAAAAAAGATAGATAAACATTTTTTTAAAAGTTCTCCCCGGAATTTAGTTTAGGTGGGCTACCGGTAACAAACAAGTATTTTGTCATGACTCAAGCAATGCAGCTATGTGCTCATTATAAACACTATGGATCTCGTTCACTTACAATGAAAAATAAATATTTATAGCTTATTGAAAGACCCTCTATCTAATAGCATAGGTACATTAATATGTTGAAATATGCATGCATGTCATTTGTATTGTACATAGTGTCACTTTTAGAGCGACTGGTGGAATGTTAAACGATAGACATGATATAAGTACTACAAAAATACAGAGAGAGACATACGCACACACACACACATAACCTATACATATATATGTGCGTATGTCTCTCTCTGTATATATATATATATATATATATAATTACCGCAAAGTTTTCTATAGATGAGTGATGAGTGCAGTGTTTAATCATGCCTAGCAAACGTAGGCAATGGAGAATCATTTCGTACTTTTCCTAAAAACGCTCAGCATTCTATATAGGCTTATATACAGTGCTTTTTTTGTTTGTTTTTGTGACGGTACGCAGCGGTACCTTTTTCAATGTGGGGTAAAAATTATGACTTTTCTTGTACTTTAAAGTTCATTATTAATTTATTAGTAGTTCACAGTTAGGTCATACATCACTGAGTACCGGCACCTATTTTTATCCTTTGTATGGTTATATATATTTATAGTTTCCGGTCAGTTCATCCCCTGCTATTTTCGTCCTCTGATCATTGTATGTAACAAATAGTAATGTTAAAAATCATGAAATGAGCCACTATTTAAATATATTCATTTTGTTTATTTCAATGACAACAAACTGTAGCCCGGGAGATAAGAATTAAATGAAATGCCATTACAAACTATAAACATTTAAAATTTATAAATTGGTCATTTTAAAACAAATGTTTGGTGTTCATCTCCACCAGTAAGATAGATAGGCTATCGATTGTAAGTACAGAAGACATTGATTCCTATTGCTGAACAATGTTTGTTATTCTCTTGCCATTGATGCATATATCTTTCTTTTTTTTTTACTTTGAACAATTATAATGGTCAAACTAGAGTTGTCCCAGTGTGGCCAATGAGTAACTATTTTCCCGACGATATACAGCAACTTTCAAATTTCTAGGAAAATCGTTAGAGCCGTTTTCGACATTTACCCCTTTATGTTATGGTAAAGTTATTTAGTTTCTCATATTATGGGGAAAATGTATAAGGTTTTGAATGTAGTTTTCTTTAATAATGTGTTTGGTGTGACAGGTGAATACAGTTTCTGCTACTTAAGAACTTTTTTAGAACAATGAATCAGCTGATAAGAAGCACAATGTTGAAGTACAAATAAAAACTTTCTGTTCATGAAAAGTTAAATCAAGTTACAAGTACAGAGGGGCTGGACATTTGCCTATTTAAAAAATGCGAAAAAAAAAGACCAATAAAACACTATGTTTATCAAAGTTTGTTATTAGACTTTCTTACAGCAGTTGACAATGTTCACTATCATAACTATGAATATCAATAACAGAGTAACATCAATAGTAAAATCACTAAATTTAGAGACACTTCAGTAAAGTAACAATAATACAAAGGCCTAAAACAAGTACAAAAAACAAAGCGTACTGACGTATATAAAGTCTACAATTCAATACTTCAAATAGTAATGACTAGAGCAAAATCCAGCACGTTAGAAGAATTTAAATGTTTTGGTTCGTGGTCGCAATATAAACTTTCTTCAAAATGGCAAACCTGTTATCTAAGGACAGTTTTTTAACTTGAAGTTACAAGTAAGTTGAAGATAATCTACTTCCTAGTCCAAACCTCACGCATCAGGCAAGGTATGAACCCAGGACCATCGACACGAACAACAGTTCAGCGCGCATACTACACGACCAGGCAGCCAAAGCGTGAAGTATATTACTTCTTTCAAATCTTGCAGATGTGCAGATGATGTAAAGGCTGTTTCTATGACCGACAGTTAACGAGAATTTCACGAGGCCGTCACAACGACGATTTTACACTTTCCAATTGTCAGGTCACAGTGTCCCAGTCTCGGTTTGACATTCACCTCGGGTTAAGAGGGGGGAAAACACGTGAAACTCCTGATATAGAAACAGGAAGTAAGGATAACTCAATTGGTCCAGGGCAGTCAGTAGTATGTTTTGGTCCGGTCTGGACAGTAGTGAGTGGCTTCGACTGCCCAAAAGTACTACTTAACTCAAAGTAACTACTCGACTCTCTAAGCCAGTGGTCACTTGAGACAGTACATATATTTCTAGTATTTCATTTTCTGAGAGTTGGATATGTATAATTGAAGTATTTGCTACCCGCGGTGATGCGGACGTTACTTCTGAGAACTTAACATGTTGAATGTACGTGATACCGCTGTTATGCGGATGTGATAATGTTTTCGTATTGGATTATGTAACTGCCAAGAAGTGCAGTATTACTATTGTCATCAAATGATTTTTTTTATTTTGTCTGCCACTTAACGTTGACAGTCAGGTACGCTGGAGGGAGGATGAAATCAGAGAATGGCTACACGCAGCCTCTCAGCTAAATCAGAGAATGGCTACACGCAGCCTCTCAGCTAAATCAGAGAAAGGCTACACGCAGCCTCTCAGCTAAATCAGAGAATGGCTACACGCAGCCTCTCAGCTAAATCAGAGAATGGCTACACGCAGCCTCTCAGCTAAATCAGAGAATGGCTACACGCAGCCTCTCAGCTAAATCAGAGAAAGGCTACACGCAGCCTCTCAGCTAAATCAGAGAATGGCTACACGCAGCCTCTCAGCTAAATCAGAGAAAGGCTACACGCAGCCTCTCAGCTAAATCAGAGAAAGGCTACACGCAGCCTCTCAGCTAAATCAGAGAATGGCTACACGCAGCCTCTCAGCTAAATCGGAGAAAGGTTACACGCAGCCTCTCAGCTAAATCAGAGAATGGCTACACGCAGCCTCTCAGCTAAATCGGAGAAAGGTTACACGCAGCCCGTAGCCTCTCAGCTAAATCGGAGGGAGGGAACAGTCATTCTCTCAGCTAAATGCGTGGGAGGGTACACGCAACCTCTCAGCTAAATCGGAGAAAGTTTACACGCAGCCCGCAGCCTCTCAGCTAAATCGGAGGGAGGGAACAGTCATTCTCTCAGCTAAATGCGTGGGAGGGTACACGCAACCTCTCAGCTAAAGTGGGGAGAAGACTATGGCTAGATCTGAATCATTACGTCGATAGTGTGGAAAGGTTTTATCTTACTAAGCCACACTGAGCTGCATCGAAACGATAATGGCATAATTAAATATTCCCGAATTGAGTCCCAATAAAAATATCAGTTATTAAACCATTAATTGGGGTTAGTATGGGCTTCATTATAGCATAAAAAATATTTTTCCTTATAAAAATGCCAGTTACTTGAGTATAGAGCGAATCATTGGCGTCATTAGGGTCTCATTAGGGAAGGGGCAAAATCACTACCAGATTCATTAGAAATTTCCAATGACAAAGGGCTGTTTGGGGCTGCAATTAAGGCAGAACCCTTATCGAAACGATACTGGGTCATAACGTGCATGAATTCAGAGCATCGAATCGTTTCTAGACCCTAACCCTATTTACAAACGCATACAGATATCATATATATATATGATAAGCGTTTTCTTGCATTCTTCACTGCAGAAACGCATTCTCTTGACAGCTAATGCTTATTATTCATCTTATTAAACAGGTCAAATTTAATAAAATAACGTGGGGCAAGGGCCGATCCTGAAGTGTGACTGACAACTGTATTTATCGTAATATTCATGCCAAGCGAGACCTCTTGTAGTCGGCCTTTTGTTTAGCATACGTCAACAGAACGATGGTTCAACGCTCTGACAGGAGGAGGGAAGCGATACAAATGATATATTATTCAAAGGTTTTAACACATTTTTGTAAACATAATTGCCCCCCCCATATTAAAGTGTTTGTAATCGACCTTCCCCAATCTATTCGGACGACATAATATAAGGATCGGTTAGAATATCAATAACAAGTTTTTGTCAAATATTGAATTAATTCTGTTAACAAACTGTGTGATTTCTTTAAAAAAAAAATTGGAACATCTCCCCCCACCCCAACTCGAAAGTGTTGAGGGTATCGCTTCTAGATCTAATTGTTTATGAATTAAAAGTATCGCTTCTAAATCTAATTGTTTATGAATTAAAAGTATCGCTTCTAGATCTAATTGTTTATCAATTTAAAGTATCGCTTCTAGATCTAATTGTTTATGAATTAAAAGTATCGCTTCTAAATCTAATTGTTTATGAATTAAAAGTATCGCTTCTAGATCTAATTGTTTATGAATTAAAAGTATCGCTTCTAGATCTAATTGTTTATGAATTAAAAGTATCGCTTCTAGATCTAATTGTTTATGAATTAAAAGTATCGCTTCTAGATCTAATTGTTTATGAATTAAAAGTATCGCTTCTAGATCTAATTGTTTATGAATTAAAAATATCGCTTCTAGATCTAATTGTTTATGAATTAAAAGTATCGCTTCTAGATCTAATTGTTTCTGAATTAAAGGCATCGCTTCTAGACCTAACTGTTTATGATTTCAGGACATCGCTACTAGACCTAACTGTTTATGATTTAAGGACATCGCTTCTAGACCTAACTGTTTATGATTTCAGGACATCGCTACTAGACCTAACTGTTAATGATTTCAGGACATCGCTACTAGACCTAACTGTTTATGATTTAAGGACATCGCTTCTAGATCTAATCGCTTTTATATAGAGATTCAAGCACTACAAAATCAAGGATTATACTTTTTAAAAGTTTGTTTTTTTCATTATATATTATAATTTTTCATTTTTAACATTAAATGTAAACAACGAACATCTCCCCTCATTTTTTGGATAATGATTGACTCCTTAGTGAATGTTGCAAATATATAGGTTTGTGTGTCGCTTTCAATACATTCTTGCAAAAAGGAGAGATATAATCATGATTTAAATACAATTCACATTCCCGACAACATATGCCAAGCTCTAGCAATCTCCTTCAGATGAACATGGGGTAGATGATCCTGGGAGGTGGCATCCAAAGAATATCGGTAGGCTGTGTCAGGTCCGAGCAGGGAATTTTGGTTCCTGACACGGCTCTCTTTGCTTCTCTATCTGCGGTTTCGTTTCCCTCTATGCCCACATGGTCAAACAGCTTTAGGTTTTTGTGTACAAATACGCCACAAAGCTTGTAATGCAGATTTTGATTCGGAGCAGATTATACATGTTCTCCTTTCTAATGCTTTGACGGCCATAAGTGCAAGCGAAATTGCATGTAATTCGGCCGATAAAATGTTGTTTGTTTAGGATTGGTGAATGAGGTCCATTAAGAGATGCATATCCTAAAACAGAGCGTAAATGATTTGAACAACCAGGCCTACTGAAAAGCGTCAATTACTAAAGCTTTGAGCCATGCAAAGGAAGCAGCTTTGTTGGTCTTGTCACGGAGTGTTTTTGCTTCTCATGGTCGAATCTATGTCCTGCGTTGTCTAAACCTGCATTATTATTATTATTATTATGGCTCTCCTGCGAAGTAAATTATCTTCAACTCTGAAGGAACATTCTCGTGGAATGCGCCTAAATCATCACGCATTTGAAAAGCATTGCAATGGACTAATACAGGATTTATCATTGTTAAAATGGGTGTCAATTTCAATTAGTTTTTGATGGAAAATCACTTTTATTCTTAATATTTCAACTCTTCAACAGATGGCGTTTGGTGAGCTTAATCGTGCGAAAACAAGTGCCATTGAAATTACCCCAGTGCGACTGTTTTTTGTTCCACTTGGACCAAACTATCCATGACATTCAGCTGCCGTCATCACGATGCACGTCTCTCACACTGTTCTCTACAATTAGTTTTACCCATACTGTTATTGCACTTGAAAAGATGAAAATAAATAGATAATTTTATTAATTGCTTTTAATAAAAAATTCCCAATCAGAAGTGAACCATAATTACATTTTCATATTAAAAAGAGAAATTAATATAAGTAATTAAAATTTCTATGTTTTGATTTGTAATGTAACACAACACACCACAGATAAAACTTATAGAACAAATAATTTGTTGTTATTTATTTCACCTTTTAATGACTATTCAGTGAATGTAGATCTATTGATCTAGATACAATCAACAATGCCAATGTATACAGAAAACAACAGAATACATTCAATAGGAAAATGTACAAAAGCAAAGAAAAAAAAAATTTTTTAAAATCCTGATATTGACTAGTGTTCACTTGATTTGGTTTCTAAGAATAGCTAATGTTCTTGCTTAATCTGTGAAAAAATATGTGATATCATGAATTAAATTCATCTCACAGTGGAGATCTTCTTAAAAAGAAGGAAGTAGAACTGGGCTGGTAAATTTGAATATACCGGTAGTCTACAAGAAACTATTGCCCTGAAGAATGGGACACTATTCTTCTTTAATGAATACTAGTCGACAAGCGGCGTATCCACAATGGTTAAGTCCGGCCCTGCTATTTAGTGACAGGTGAATACTACTTGTTCTCCCCCCCCCCCTTTTTTTTCGTCCGTCTTGAAGTAAAGAAAATATCAATTCTCCAAACTCATGAGCAATGATTGTTTTGTTTTGTGATTTTGGGCACATCGGCACAATTTAGGCCATGTCGTGCCTGCAGTCCCTCAAGGGCCACTCTCCCTCCACACAACAAAGGTCAAATTCTATACCGTCAAATAATTAAAATCAAGGTCTATTTACAATTAAAATAGTAGAGGTAGTAAAAATTTAATAATTTGGTAAAAATATAATGTAAAAAGTACAGAGTTTAGAAATCAGATCTTCGTAGACAATCCCACTTCCCGGATAAAGCCCAGTACCTTCCCAGGGTCGACATTATTGAATAGTGTTTTTAAATTAGTGGCTCTAAAATATTTTTCCCTGACATCCTGGTATCTGGGGCAGTCAGTGAGGATATGTTCCACGGTGAGGCGAGAGTCACAATACTCACAAAGTGGGGGCTCTTCTTTCTTCAGCACAAAAGAGTGCGTGATGTAGGTGTGGCCAATCCTAAGTCTGGACATGGTCGTGCTACCACGCCTTGTCAGACCCTTAGATGTGGACCGCCACCTGACATCCGCCACAATCTGCCTGAGTTTATTGTGAGTCTCAGCCTCCCATCGATCCTGCCACTCTTGGTAGATGGCAGTGGCAATACTTTGTCTCAGGTCTGAGCAGGGAATTTGAGTTCCTGATACCGCATGATTTAGGGCTCTCTTTGCTTCTCTGTCTGCGGCTTCGTTTCCCTCAATGCCCACATGGGAGGGGACCCAGATGAAGGTGACATCCGTATGGTCGGCTGTTACTTGGTCCAACAGCTTCAGGCTCTTATGTACCAGTGGAATGTCAGTCTTCATCCGCCCCAAAGCTTGCAATGCAGATTTGGAGTCGGAGCAGATTATAAATTTCCTCCTTTCTGATGCTTTGACGGCCATAAGTGCAAGCGATATTGCATGCAATTCGGCCGTAAAGATGGAGCAGCCATCGGGGAGTCTACGGGAGATTGTTTTGTTCCGAAAGGAGCAGGCACACGCGACCTTTCCATCCATTTTGGATCCGTCTGTGTAGATGGTGCCACAATCTCCGTAGCTCTCTTGCAGTTCCCTAAAGTGGACTTGTAGTATGCTTGGGTCTGTATTTTCTTTTTTGAAATTAAGGAGGGATAAATTTAATTTGGGTTTATTCATTAGCCAAGGAGGATTCTGAGGGGTTTCTATTTTAGAGATTTGGTTAATGGGTGGGGTTAAATTTTGGATGGGTTCTCTCATTCGAAGGCCTAACGGCTGTATGACGTTAGGCCTTCGATTGTATAATTCTACCTCTGTGGGGTTAAATATGGAATCGAAAGCAGGGTTCGTAGGGTTGGATTTTAGCTTGACTATATACTGCATTGCAAGCTTTTTCATTCTTATATCCATGGGGAGTTCTCCAGCCTCCACATGGAGGCTTGGGATAGGTGATGTACGAAACGCGCCGAGACAGAGACGCAGGGCAGCATTTTGTATTGGTTCCAGTATTTTTAGGTACGACTTCCTTGCTGCTCCATATATTATGGATCCGTAGTCTAGCTTGGATCGAATTAGACTCCGATATAGCAGCAGCAAAGTATCTCTGTCAGCTCCCCAGTCCGTATGGCTGAGCACTCTAAGTATGTTTAATGACTTTTGGCATTTTCTCTTAAGTTCCTTAATGTGGGGGAGAAAATTAAATTTGGAATCTAGAGTGAGGCCTAAAAATTTTGTAGTTTTCACGACAGGGATCTTCTTTTTGTGTATAAATAGTTCAGGGTCTGGGTGGAGTCCCCTTAAATTACAAAAATGCATACTAACTGTTTTGGAGTCCGAAAATTTAAAACCATTATCGTTTGCCCAATTTTGAATTTTGTTTAAACATAACTGTAATTTTCTTTCTAGGGTGTTCATGTTTTTCCCATAAGTAAAAATGACAAAGTCATCAACATACAAAGAGCACTCTATGCCAGGGGACAGAGCATTTATGATGCTATTTATTTTTATGTTGAACAGGGTGACTGACAGAATGCTGCCCTGGGGTACACCCATTTCCTGGTCATGAGTGTCAGAAGTGGTGTTGCCCACTCGAACCTGAAATTTTCGGTCTTTCAGGAATTCCCCCACAAAACGGGGGAGATGTCCCTTAAGCCCCATAAGCTCCAGATCACGTAGAATGCCATGTTTCCAGGTTGTGTCATAGGCCTTTTCTATATCGAAGAATACAGCTACTAGATGTTCTCTTCTGAGTAATGCATTTCTGATACAAGCTTCCAGCCTTACCAGGTGGTCAGTTGTTGTCCGCCCTTGCCGGAATCCGCACTGGTAGTTAGAGATCACTTTGTTCCTCTCCAGGTACCAGACCAGCCTACTGTTAATCATTCTTTCCATGGTTTTGCAGATGCAGCTTGTTAGTGCTATTGGTCGATAGTTAGCTGGGTCAGAGCCGTCTCTTCCCGGTTTAGGTATCGGTATAACTGTGGCTTTCCTCCAGCTGTTTGGGAAAGCGCCTGTTTGCCACACACAGTTATAGACCCCTAGCAGGACTGCCAATGAGGGTTCGGGAAGGTGCTTGAGGAACTGGTAATGGATTTCATCTTCTCCAGGCGCTGTGTCATGTGACTTGTCTAGCGATTCCCTCAGTTCCTCAAGCGAGAACGGTTTGTTGTAGTCTTCATTGTTTTCTGACCTGAAATCAATGGAGTGTCTTTCCTCCCTGGTTTTGACTTTTTGAAACTCTGGCGTGTAATGTGCAGTGGATGACTTTTCTGCTATTGAGGATGCAAGGCAGTCAGCTATTTCTCTGGGGGACGTGACAGTTCGTCCTTGGTTTTTCAGATGCCCTATTGCATTTGATTCTTTCCCTTTGATTCGCCTTACTGCCTTCCAGACCGCTCTAGCAGAAGTTTTGGCATCCAGACTGCCGACAAAACTTCTCCAGGAATTCCTTTTGGCTGACCGTATGGTTTGTCTAGCCTTTGCTCTAGCTATTCTGAATAGCTTTAGGTTTTCCTGGGATGGATTTTTTATAAATGCAGCCAGTCGTTTTTTCCTATCGCCAATAGCACCTTTGCAGGCTGTATCAAACCATGGTTTGCTAGGCCGTTTTGGATTTGCGGAGGTTAGGGGGACAACTTTCCTGGCTATACTAAGTAGCTTGCTAGCAAAGGTATCAGCTGGGTTCTGCTCATCGAGGATATTTTCTGTAATATCCTCTGAGCATCTTTTTTGGAATTCTTCCCAATCGGCCTTATTCAGTTTCCACCGCTGAGGTCGTCCCAATGAGGGGAGATTGTTAGCAATGATGATTGGGAAGTGGTCACTTCCCCGTAGATCATTGCTAACTGACCATTTAAAGTCGTCCAGAAGTCCAGGGACGCATACGGTGAGGTCAATGCATGTGAGAGATCCAGTTCCTGGGTGCAAGTAGGTCGGTGATGCATCATTAAGTATGCATAAATCATGTTGGAGGAAGATATCCTCCAGCATACGGCCTCTTGTGTCGGTATTGTTGGAGCCCCACATGGTGTTATGGGCATTGAAATCCCCAAGGATTATGTAAGGCCGGGGGAGTTGTTTCAATAGGTCCTCCATGTCTGTTTGGTTTAATGGAGCGCCTGGTGGTAAATACAGGCTGCAGCAAGTGATAACCTTGTGAAGGGTTATCCTAGCTGCTACGGCCTGTAGTATGGTCTGTAGTTCAACCCTCTCATGGGGGATGCTATCCTTCACAAGGATACAGACTCCACCTGATGCTCTCTCTGCATCCTCAACATTCTTGCTGTAAGCACTGTAGCTTCGGAAGCTGATGCTATCTTTCAGAAATGTTTCCTGTAGACAGACAGCTACAGGAGTCTCAGAGTCCATCAGTAGCTGCATCTCCTCATAATTGGCCTTGAGGCCTCTGCAATTCCACTGTACAATTCTGGAATCCATGGCTTATTCTAGATGACCTACTTGGAGCTATTTGGCTTTGGGAGGCCCCCGGAGGGGTTTCCCTTAATTCCAGTGACCTTGGTATTTTTATTCTTGGGTTTGGATGGAGAGGAGGACAACCCCCTTTTGGGGGAAGTCTTTCTCTCTGGAGAGGGGAGATCCCTCTGGTTAGAGCGGAGGTTATTTCCTCCTCGCTCACCTCGGGCATCCTCTCCGCTTTGATTTCTCCCCTTAGGGAGTTGGTCAACCTCTAGTTCGGTAGAGGTTGGGGTGTCTGACTGGTTTCTCTGAGGAGAACCTGTGTCAGACATGATGTCTCCGGGTTCTCCCGGAGTATTGGTTTTGACTAGCTGCTCAGTCTCCATGCTCTCATCAGCGAGCACAGAGAACCTGTTCTTTAGCATGACAACAGGGCTTTCTTGTTTCTTCAGAGGTGTGTTCTTTGGCGGTGTTTTCTTCTGAGTTGGAGGAGGAGGAGGGGGTGGTGGGGTCAATGTGTCCGTCTGTGTGGCTATGGATCTTCCTATCTTAGCAACAGCCTGGGCATAGGTTTTTGTCAAGCCGAATTGGCCTTTGGCTAGGGCCAATACAGCCGATTTCGCCTGGCTGAAGGTACATCCATTTCTTGCCTTGTACTCCTGCACGGCAACCTCCTGTTTCCACACAGGGCAGTCCTTGGAGTAGGCTGAGTGGCCAGCGTGACAGTTTGGGCATTTGAACTGGGCTGTGCAGCCCTTGTCCTCATGACCTTCTCCAGCACATCTGGCACACACAGTGTTCCTCTTGCAGACTGCCGCGCCGTGTCCATAACCCTGGCACTTGAAGCACCTCATGGGGTTAGGTATGTAGGGCCTCACTGGAACTCGTAGGTATCCTGCCTTCACATACTCTGGCGGTGTCCTAGTTCCAAATGTGAGGATAATAGTGGCGGTTTTGACCTCCTCACCATCCCTGCGCCTGGTAATGCGCCGGGCATGGGTGACTCCTTCAATGCCCTCCACTATTTCCTTCTCGGAACATTCCAGTAGGTCCCTAGAGCTGATTACACCTCTGCTGGTGTTCAGACTCTTGTGTGGCATGACTTCCACTTGGAGATCACAGAGTCTATCTTGCTATCAACTTCTACTAGAAGTTCCAAAGACTCGTGTAGCTTAGACACACTCTTGGGCTCTCCCACTACTGACTTAAGTCCCTTGTAGATGGCAAAAGGGCTCATCTTTGTCAGACTTTTCCCCTCCTCTGTGCACCTAACCACCAGAAATGATGGCCAGGTAGCACAGCTTTTTGTGGCCTCCTCCTTTCTGTCTTCCATGCGGCGTCTCTTGCCCAGACATAGGTCTGGGGCAAGTAGTTTTTTTGAAGTTTTTTTTTCCATGGGTGTTATATATTAGTTCGGCACCTGTGCTCCCCACCCGCCATCGAGTCCAACAAGGGGACGGGCCATTCGGAAGTCCAGAATGAGCCCGCCAGGGCTACAAAGGTGCTATACTCAGTCAGCTACTGCATCGGACATGTGCCCGATACAGCAGCTCCCTGATTGACCCTCTAGCCACCGCCCTCCAGCATAGGTCGAAGACCTATGCTGGTAGCTCGGCATGACCAGCCGGTTGACCCAGAGCGGGCCATCTGGGCCTCAGGTCTAGGGGAACTTGGAGCCAAAGTATTGTGTTGTGGTGGCTTATCCTCAGATAGCCATCACTCAAACACCAGGATCTCTTTATCCCCCCTTACCCGTCGCAGTCCACGGCAAACGGACTGGTCTAGGACGTAGTGAGATATTTAGAGATAAGGAGACAGAGTGATGATCAATGAAGGCAGATTGAGGAAAGGAGGAGGCAGACACAATGATAGAAAAGAAGTAGAGCACTTTTGAGCTCCAAAAGTGCTAAGGAAAGAGGAGCGCAGTTTAACGTCTTGTCTCGGGACGCGAGAGGGGAGGAAAGGTCTTGGGTTTTCAGGGACATGAGTACATCTTCCACAGAAAAATCAATGGCACTGTACACTGGAGGTGCAGGCACTACAGAAAATTTAACTGCCATTCAAAAAAGAGGACCATTGATGATGAAAACCATGAGGTTACTGCTGAACCAACTAAACACTCACATGATTCTTTCCCACAGAAAATCAAAGCCAATGTGGCAATGCAGATGATGAAAGAAACAATGAATTCTGTTGGGGCCAATCCAAGAAATGTGATGGGAACAGTTCTTCAAGAGATGAAATTATCTCAGGAGGTAAAAGCCCACATGCCAAAAAAGTCTTCCATTGAGAGAACTCTGAACAGAGTCAAGAAAGCAGGAGGAAATCACATCCCCAATCCAGTCACTGCACAGTTTGAGATCCCAGAGCAATACAGGGAAATAATTCTTCATGATTCAGGAGAAGAAGATCCTGAAAGAATTCTTGCAATTGGTGACAGAGAACTTATGGATCAGCTGCAGAAAGACACAATCTTTGGAGATGGAACTTTTGACAAAGTGCCTGCCATGTTTTATCAGCTCTACTGCTGCCCAAACTGCCTTTCCAGGGGCACAGATCAAAGGCTGCTTCTTTCACCTTAACCAAAGTCTTCTAAGAAAAATTGGGGCCCTTGGATTGAAAACAGTTTATGATGATCAAGAGCGGCTGCCAATGAGATTCAAGATGAGGTCACTTGCAGCTTTGGCATTTGTGCCAGTGGAGGATGTCAGAGGCCTGTTCAATGATTTGATAGCAGAGTTCCCTGATGAAGACAACTACAATGACCTTCTTGCCTACTTTGAATCAACCTACATTACTGGAGTAAGAGGCAGAGATGCAGTGTTTCCCATTAGAATCTGGAATCATTTTGAAGCTGCTGCTACTAGCCTACCAAGAACAACAAACTGCTGTGAAGGATACCACAATTCACTGAGAGCCCTGTTTCACTGCAGTCATCCAGGTGTGTGGGATCTTCTGGAAGGTCTGAAGAAGGACATGGCCATCCACAGCAAGACATTGGCTGATGCAGATGATGGCAGACCACAGCCAAAAAGGAAGAAGTATGAGACCCTAAATAGCAAAGTAATTGAGGCTGTCCAAGGGTATGCCAATCAACAGGATAAGATTAAGTATTTGAGAAAATTGGCCAACATGCAGTTTCCAAAGTAACCTTTGTGTTTAGTAGTTTCTGTTTACTTTAGTCATTCTTGTCAATTATTAATAGTTTTTGTACTGTACATTTAGTTTAATGATTTTTCTTTTATTAGATAATAGGACCTTATCTAATTCATTATTTTGTACCAAGCATATTTTGTATTAAACTCATTTGTTCATTTGTGTATATCAGTTACTTGTATTTTGTAATCAGTAATGCATTTCAATAAATTGTCATGATATTAACTTTTGGAGATTAATTAATACTATTTGCATTTTAGAATTCCTTCATTATATTATTAATTTAGTGCAATTTATATTATCCCAATGTGGGGAGTTGTAAACGTGGGGAATTGTGAATTTGGGGAATTGCAATGTGGGGAATTGTGATGTGGGGAATTGTAATTGTGGGGAGTTGGGAATGTGGGGAATTGACTGATGTGGGGAATTGTCTGGCCACCGGTTTCTTCCTGAAAAAAACTATTCTGGCTACTAAACCTAAAGCAACAGCTGAAACAAAGTTTAAACAAAAACTATAACATAATAATTAAATATTATGGTGACTAAACCTCTTTAAGGTGCTTTAAAGAAATTTAGCCACTAACAAAAAAAAGACACACACAGACAAGACATGACCATTAGTCGCCTTATACGACATGCCATTAGGTCAAGACAGTGGGTCTATTCTAGCACCTAGCTCTAGCTAGGACCCCGAAACCCACACGGGGGGAGAAAGGGCTAACATATAAAACTGAGGACACATTAACAAACACAAAATATTACATAAAATAACAAAACTTAAAAAAAAAAAAAAGATGTATGTACTATGTCTTTAGTTATAGGCAATGAAGTTCTGTCTGCCAATGATCAATTTCTTAGCAGCCGTGTATTCTATGTCCATAAGCGGTATGAAATGTCTCGCAACAGAGTGATATCTGTGATTATAAGTATGGTCAGCGGCACGTTGACTAAATAAGAGAACATTGTCACCGCAGTGAAGTGTAGTTTCTCAAAACAAAGTGTTGGCATAGCCAGGATCAATGTTTCAGAAGCAGAGAATTATCTGGCTATTACTAGTAGGGCCAGCAGTGGAGTTTCATATTAGTATATCTAAAACAGAGTAATGTCTATCCAAAAAAAGTCTGGCGAAGACCATAATCAAAATCTCAGATTTAAAGTAATGTGTGGCCACAAACAATGTGTTCCAGTGATGGAGTCTTGATTACCCAATATATGCATGACTAAAAGAGAAGTCTAGTAAGGAAAAAAAAAACAGTCACTGTGGCAGAAAAAACTTTCAAATGAAATATAAAGAGGAATAATTCAACTTATGTTCTACTTATGTCAAGAACTGATTCTTTCCCTTCTTTAATGCGAAACAAAAAAAAATCAACAATTATTTAACTAATTAGTTCATTTTTTAAATAATCGACAATGAATTATTGTGCAAAAGTTTAATAACTTATTAGACAAAAAGACAGAAAGAATGGCGAAGTGAAATGATAAAAGCTTTCTTTATTTTTTTAAAAGTCACCATTACAGAAAAAGATTGATTTCTTGAGTTCGCATGATCTCGGGGGAGGAGTGTGTGTCGCCATGGACAGTATAGACCAGAGACAGAATCTTGACTGCCCATGATCGCTGTGTAAGAGTGTGTGTCGCCATAAATAGTAGGGACCGGAGAGACTGCCCATGATCTCGGAGATAGAAAAAGTGTTGCCAATTAGCCCGGTGACGGAGTCTTGACTGCCCATGATCGCAGTGGAAGAGTGTGTGTCGCCATAAACAATACGAATACGAGAAGGAGTATTGGCTGCCCCTAATTTCAGAGAAGGAAAATGTGTGGCCCAATAGCCCGACGGAGTAATGACTGCCCATGATTTCGAGGAGGGAAATGTGTGACAATACAGCCCGGTGACGGAGTCGTGACTGACCATGATCTCGCAGGGGAGGAGAGTGTGTCGCTATAAACAATACGAATACGAGGAGTATTGGCTGCCCATGATCTCGGAAGAGGAGAGTACGTGGTCATAAACATTACGGGCCATTAATGAAGTATTAAGTGCCCATGATCGCACTGGAAGAGTGTGTGTTGCGATAAACAGTACGCACCAGTGACGGAGTATTGACAGCCCATGATCTCGGGGGAGAAAATTTGTGGCCCAATGGACCAGTGACGGAATCTTGACTGCCCATGATTTCGAGGAGGGAAATGTGTGACAATACGGACCGGTGACGGAGTCGTGATTGACCATGATCTCGCAGTGGAGGAAAGTGTGTCGCTATAAACAGTACGCAAACGTGACGGAGTATCGACAGCCCATGATCTCGGAAAAGGAAGGAAAATGAGTGGCCAAATGGCCCGGTGACGGAGTCTTGACTGCCCATGATCTAGGTAGAGGAGAATACGTGGTCATAAACATTAAGGCTCATTAACGGAGTATTGACTGCCCTTGATCGCACTGGAAGATTGTGTGTCGCCATAAACAGTACGCACCAGTGACGGAGTATTGACAGCCCATGATCTCGGAGAAGGAAAAAGTGTGGCCAATTAGCCCGGTGACGGAGTCTTGACTGGCCATTTATTTTTTAAAAAGTCACCATTACAGAAAAAGATTGATTTCTTGAGTTCGCATGATCTCGGGGGAGGAGTGTGTGTCGCCATAGACAGTAGGGTGGTCCAGAAAACCATACTGAAAAGTTTAAGTTTGTAGAATCATTGCTCCACATGGTTTGTTTTTGTCCATTGGGTATAGGTATTTGGCCTGCAAAATTTCAAGCTGATCGAGCAACATCTACAGGTCAACCCATTATCAACATTACTTGTCTGGTGTCCGCGCTTGCGATTTACGTCCGACTTTGACACGTTATAAATTAATTTACTTACTTACTTGTGTGCTGAATTCTAACGTGCATGTTATTTTTTTATTTTGCAGTTGTTACTGAATTAATACTAAATTGCCATTGAACTGAAATTGACCTATTGAACTCTTCAAGTAATAAACTATAAACAACAATGGCTTCCTCCAGTTTGAGATCCGACCCACAGAACTGGCTGATTGGAAAGCCAATTTCTCTGTTATCTACAGCAAGATTGCCACGTATGCTGGATGTACTTCAACTGCTCCAGTTTCATCATTTAACTGAAGGACGAACTCTTCCGGAAAGTTATAAAATGACTTGTGATGCAGCTATTTGTATTTGGATGCGAGCCAGAATACCAACACAGCGGGTTGACTCATGTGTCAGAAAACTGTCAAAGCTGCATCAGAACTATCTGGCTCTGAAGGTACACAGAACACGAAAACGAGAAAGCGACAGGATGAAAGAAGACATGTTTAAAGGTGACCTTCAAGAATTGTTTGATATTGCGACAAAGGACGTGATGACAGAAATACAGAACGAAGAAGATCGGGAATTTCTTCGCATGCAAAGAGAAGATACTTTTTCCTGCAGCATGACTGGAGTAGACGTAAAGACAGCATCAAAAGAAAGCAGGAAGAGGCAACGAGAGGAAAAAGAGAGAAAGGTGAAAATGAGATATGAAGAACGCATGACAAAGGGCTTCAATGAAACAGAAGGTGAACTTTCTTCGTTGACATCTAATTCGGAGTCAGAAGAAGATGAGGAGTATCAGCCAACTCAAACTCAGCCATGTACGCCTACAACGTCAACATCAACAGATTCAACACCTGGTGCTTCATCATCAAAAAAGAAAGTTAAGAATATCTTCCAGTCCCCTGAAGTTGTAGGTGCTTTGGATCGTGTTTGCCTCCCAGACCGTGGAGCTGTGTTTGTTGCTGGAGCTGTTGCACAGGCGCTTGGCCATGACATTTCAGAAATAACATTATCTCGAAGTTCAATCAGACGATCCAGAATAAAAGAAAGACAACGGGCTGCTGCAATGGATGAAAAAGAATTTTCTTTGGCAGGACCACTATTGCTGCATTGGGACGGTAAAATATTGCCCGACATTGATGGATCAAAGGAAAATGTGGATCGCATAGCTGTTATTGTTACTGGGAATGGCCAGGAAAAACTGTTGGGTATTCCAAAAATGGATAGAGGAACAGGAGAGGCTCAAGTAAATGCTTGCATTGAAGTAATTGAGAAATGGAATCTGCGTTCCCAGATCAAAGGCCTTGTATTCGACACAACAGCTAGCAATACAGGGCTTCATAAGGGCGCATGTGTTGGAATTGAAGAAGCTCTGGGAACTGAAATGGTCTGGATTGCATGCCGTCATCATGTCATGGAAGTTGTCCTTTCAAATGTTTTCAAGTCTCTGTTTGGTCCAACTGAAGGTCCATCAACTGCACTATTCCAGCGATTTCAGAAACAATGGCCATCAATGAACCAAGATGCTTATTCTACAGCAAGTGATGAACTGTTTCAGGATCCAATATTGAAAAACATGCGACAGGAAATGCTTGTCTATTTACCAGGTGCTCTTGAAAAAAAGCACCCAAGGGACGATTATCAGGAATTTTTACGTTTATCCTTCTGGTTTCTTGGTGGACACAAAGACAAGGAGAAATTTCGAGCTCCCGGTCCAACACATCATGCGAGATGGATGGCAAAAGCCATTTACGCACTGAAAATCTTTCTTTTTAAGACTCAGTTCAAGTTGACTGTTCGTGAATCCCAGAATATCACACATTTGGCTCTCTTTGTCAGTCTTGTTTATGTAAAACAGTGGAACGAAGCACCACTTGCAATCCGAGCCCCTCTCAATGACATCGAATTTTTATCAAATCTGAAGACCTATCCGAATAAGACTGTTGCCAGCAAGGCACATGAAGCATTTTCAAGGCACCTCTGGTTTCTCTCTGAACATTTGGTTGGCATAGCCCTTTTAGATGACAGAGTGTCAGCATCAATCAAAGAAAAGATGGTACAAAATCTACTTCGACCAGCATTGGCAGACATCCCTCGGCGTGTAAAGTTGACAAGTGAATCTGAACAGTTGAAATTGGAGGACCTGGTGACAGAAAGGACGACATCTTTCTTTGATGTCCTCATGGAAGAAGGCAAAGAAAAGTCTCAGACATTCCTTAAGAAACCACCAGGACAGTGGACATCTGATCCAGTCTTCAAGAAATTTTATGAACTGGCTGCACACATGACAGTTGTAAATGATGTAGCTGAAAGGGGAATTAGTCTTATTGAGAAATACAATGATACACTGACAAAGAATGAGGAACAGAAACAGTTTATTCTTCGATTGGTTGCAAACCATCGCAGGAATTTCCCAACTCCATCAAAGACATCACTTATGTCGTCGTCATAGATTATCCACTGTGAAACTGTCAAATTTTAAAACTAAGGTTTTCATTAGATTGTAAGTTTTAGTTACATTTTTTAATTACAACTTTAATTTAATTTCTTAATTTTAATTTACTTTAAAATTTTAACCTTAAGTTTTAAATCGATCATCAACTATAATTGACAATAACTATTTCATTTGAGATAACCCAAAAAACTGTCAAATGGGTTGACCTGTAAATATTATTTGTTTTCATTAAAATTTTGCACAATTGTTATTAACATAACAAAGAACAGAAATAACCTTGTGGACAACTTAAATCTGTTACTTTGTTTTTCTGGACCACCCTAATAGACAGTATAGACCAGAGACAGAATCTTGACTGCCCATGATCGCTGTGTAAGAGTGTGTGTCGCCATAAATAGTAGGGACCGGAGAGACTGCCCATGATCTCGGAGATAGAAAAAGTGTTGCCAATTAGCCCGGTGACGGAGTCTTGACCGCCCATGATTTTGGGGAAGAGTGTGTGTCGCCATAAACAATACGAATACGAGAAGGAGTATTGGCTGCCCCTAATTTCAGAGAAGGAAAATGTGTGGCCCAATAGCCCGACGGAGTAATGACTGCCCATGATTTCGAGGAGGGAAATGTGTGACAATACAGCCCGGTGACGGAGTCGTGACTGACCATGATCTCGCAGGGGAGGAGAGTGTGTCGCTATAAACAATACGAATACGAGGAGTATTGGCTGCCCATGATCTCGGAAGAGGAGTGTCGCCATAAACAGTACGCACCAGTGACGGAGTATTGACAGCCCATGATCTCGGAGAAGGAAAAAGTGTGGCCAATTAGCCCGGTGACGGAGTCTTGACTGGCCATGATTTTGGGGAGGAGCGTGTGTTGCCATAAACAATACGGACCAGTAACGGAGTCTTGAGTACCCATGACCTCGGGGGAGGAGAAATTGTGGCCATATGGCCCATGTGATGGATTTATGACTGCAAATGCTCTCGAAAGAGGAGTATACGTGGTCATAAACATTACGGCTCATTAACGGAGTATTGACTGCCCTTGATAGCACTGGAAGATTGTGTGTCGCCATAAACAATACGAATACGAGAAGGAGTATTGGCTGCCCATGATTTCATAGAAGGAAAATGTGTGGCCCATAAGCCCGACGGAGACATGACTGCCCATGATTTCGAGGAGGGGAATGTGTGAATATACAGCCTGGTGACGGAGTCGTCACTGACCATGATCTCTTAGGGGAGGAGAGTGTGTCGCTATAAACAGTACGCACCCGTGACGTAGTATCGACAGCCCATGATCTCGGAAAAGGAAGGAAAATGAGTGGCCAAATGGCCCGGTGACGGAGTCTTGACTGCCCATGATCTCGGGAGAGGAGAATACGTGGTCATAAACATTACGCTCATTAACGGAGTATTGACTGCCCTTGATCGCACTGGAAGATTGTGTGTCGCCATAAACAATACGAATACGAGAAGGAGTATTGGCTGCCCATGATTTCATAGAAGAAAAATGTGTGGCCCATAAGCCCGACGGAGACATGACTGCCCATGATTTCGAGGAGGGGAATGTGTGAATATACAGCCTGGTGACGGAGTCGTCACTAACCATGATCTCGCAGGGGAGGAGAGTGTGTCGCTATAAAAAGTACGCAAGAGTGACGGAGTATTGACAGCCATGATCTCGGGGAAGGAAGGAAAATGAGTGGCCAAATGGCCCGGTGACGGAGTCTTGACTGCCCATGATCGCACTGGAAGAGTGTGTGTGGCCATAAACAGTACGGCCCCTTGACTGCCCATGACCGAAGTGGAAGAGTGTGTGTTGCAATAAACAGTACGCACCAGTGACGGAGTATTGACAGCCCATGATCTCGGAGAAGGAAAAAGTGTGGCCAATAAGCCCGGTGACGGAGTCTTGACTGGCCATGATTTTGGGGAGGAGCGGGTGTCGCCATAAACAATACGGACCAGTAACGAAATCTTGAGTGCCCATGATCTCGGGGGAGGAGAAATTGTGGCCATATGGACATTGCGGTAAAGTCATGACTGCCCATGATCTCGGGAGAGGAGAGTACGTGGCCATAGACATTGCGGGCCATTAATGGAGTATTGACTGCCCATGATCGCACTGGACGAGTGTGTGTTGCAATAAACAGTACGCACCATTGACGGAGTATTGACAGCCCATGATCTCGGGGAGGAGAATGTGTCGACATAAACAATACGGACCAATGACGGAGTCTTCATTACCATGCTCGTTGCAGTGGTTTCTTCCTGAAAAAAACTATTCTGGCTACTAAACCTAAAGCAACAGCTGAAACAAAGTTTAAACAAAAACTATAACATAATAATTAAATATTATGGTGACTAAACCTCTTTAAGGTGCATTAAAGTAATTTAGTCACTAACAAAAAAAAGACACACACAGACAAGACATGACCATTAGTCGCCTTATACGACATGCCATTAGGTCAAGACAGTGGGTCTATTCTAGCACCTAGCTCTAGCTAGGACCCCGAAACCCACACGGGGGGAGAAAGGGCTAACATATAAAACTGAGGACACATTAACAAACACAAAATATTACATAAAATAACAAAACTTAAAAAAAAAAAAAAGATGTATGTACTATGTCTTTAGTTATAGGCAATGAAGTTCTGTCTGCCCATGATCAATTTCTTAGCAGCCGTGTATTCTATGTCCATAAGCGGTATGAAATGTCTCGCAACAGAGTGATATCTGTGATTATAAGTATGGTCAGCGGCACGTTGACTAAATAAGAGAACATTGTCACCGCAGTGAAGTGTAGTTTCTCAAAACAAAGTGTTGGCATAGCCAGGATCAATGTTTCAGAAGCAGAGAATTATCTGGCTATTACTAGTAGGGCCAGCAGTGGAGTTTCATATTAGTATATCTAAAACAGAGTAATGTCTATCCAAAAAAAGTCTGGCGAAGACCATAATCAAAATCTCAGATTTAAAGTAATGTGTGGCCACAAACAATGTGTTCCAGTGATGGAGTCTTGATTACCCAATATATGCATGACTAAAAGAGAAGTCTAGTAAGGAAAAAAAAAACAGTCACTGTGGCAGAAAAAACTTTCAAATGAAATATAAAGAGGAATAATTCAACTTATGTTCTACTTATGTCAAGAACTGATTCTTTCCCTTCTTTAATGCGAAACAAAAAAAAATCAACAATTATTTAACTAATTAGTTCATTTTTTAAATAATCGACAATGAATTATTGTGCAAAAGTTTAATAACTTATTAGACAAAAAGACAGAAAGAATGGCGAAGTGAAATGATAAAAGCTTTCTTTATTTTTTTAAAAGTCACCATTACAGAAAAAGATTGATTTCTTGAGTTCGCATGATCTCGGGG
Organism: Biomphalaria sudanica; assembly: GCA_036873155.1. NCBI lineage: Eukaryota > Metazoa > Mollusca > Gastropoda > Planorbidae > Biomphalaria > Biomphalaria sudanica. The sequence goes on along the minus strand of JAZGLO010005700.1, from coordinate 141,789 downwards.
GAGGAGTGTGTGTCGCCATAGACAGTATAGACCAGAGACAGAATCTTGACTGCCCATGATCGCTGTGTAAGAGTGTGTGTCGCCATAAATAGTAGGGACCGGAGAGACTGCCCATGATCTCGGAGATAGAAAAAGTGTTGCCAATTAGCCCGGTGACGGAGTCTTGACTGCCCATGATCGCAGTGGAAGAGTGTGTGTCGCCATAAACAATACGAATACGAGAAGGAGTATTGGCTGCCCCTAATTTCAGAGAAGGAAAATGTGTGGCCCAATAGCCCGACGGAGTAATGACTGCCCATGATTTCGAGGAGGGAAATGTGTGACAATACAGCCCGGTGACGGAGTCGTGACTGACCATGATCTCGCAGGGGAGGAGAGTGTGTCGCTATAAACAATACGAATACGAGGAGTATTGGCTGCCCATGATCTCGGAAGAGGAGAGTACGTGGTCATAAACATTACGGGCCATTAATGGAGTATTAAGTGCCCATGATCGCACTGGAAGAGTGTGTGTTGCGATAAACAGTACGCACCAGTGACGGAGTATTGACAGCCCATGATCTCGGGGGAGAAAATTTGTGGCCCAATGGACCAGTGACGGAATCTTGACTGCCCATGATTTCGAGGAGGGAAATGTGTGACAATACGGACCGGTGACGGAGTCGTGATTGACCATGATCTCGCAGTGGAGGAAAGTGTGTCGCTATAAACAGTACGCAAACGTGACGGAGTATCGACAGCCCATGATCTCGGAAAAGGAAGGAAAATGAGTGGCCAAATGGCCCGGTGACGGAGTCTTGACTGCCCATGATCTAGGTAGAGGAGAATACGTGGTCATAAACATTAAGGCTCATTAACGGAGTATTGACTGCCCTTGATCGCACTGGAAGATTGTGTGTCGCCATAAACAGTACGCACCAGTGACGGAGTATTGACAGCCCATGATCTCGGAGAAGGAAAAAGTGTGGCCAATTAGCCCGGTGACGGAGTCTTGACTGGCCATGATTTTGGGGAGGAGCGTGTGTTGCCATAAACAATACGGACCAGTAACGGAGTCTTGAGTGCCCATGACCTCGGGGGAGGAGAAATTGTGGCCATATGGCCCATGTGATGGATTTATGACTGCAAATGCTCTCGAAAGAGGAGTATACGTGGTCATAAACATTACGGCTCATTAACGGAGTATTGACTGCCCTTGATAGCACTGGAAGATTGTGTGTCGCCATAAACAATACGAATACGAGAAGGAGTATTGGCTGCCCATGATTTCATAGAAGGAAAATGTGTGGCCCATAAGCCCGACGGAGACATGACTGCCCATGATTTCGAGGAGGGGAATGTGTGAATATACAGCCTGGTGACGGAGTCGTCACTGACCATGATCTCTTAGGGGAGGAGAGTGTGTCGCTATAAACAGTACGCACCCGTGACGTAGTATCGACAGCCCATGATCTCGGAAAAGGAAGGAAAATGAGTGGCCAAATGGCCCGGTGACGGAGTCTTGACTGCCCATGATCTCGGGAGAGGAGAATACGTGGTCATAAACATTACGCTCATTAACGGAGTATTGACTGCCCTTGATCGCACTGGAAGATTGTGTGTCGCCATAAACAATACGAATACGAGAAGGAGTATTGGCTGCCCATGATTTCATAGAAGGAAAATGTGTGGCCCATAAGCCCGACGGAGACATGACTGCCCATGATTTGGAGGAGGGGAATGTGTGAATATACAGCCTGGTGACGGAGTCGTCACTGACCATGATCTCGCAGGGGAGGAGAGTGTGTCGCTATAAAAAGTACGCAAGAGTGACGGAGTATTGACAGCCATGATCTCGGGGAAGGAAGGAAAATGAGTGGCCAAATGGCCCGGTGACGGAGTCTTGACTGCCCATGATCGCAGTGGAAGAGTGTGTGTGGCCATAAACAGTACGGCCCCTTGACTGCCCATGACCGAAGTGGAAGAGTGTGTGTTGCAATAAACAGTACGCACCAGTGACGGAGTATTGACAGCCCATGATCTCGGAGAAGGAAAAAGTGTGGCCAATAAGCCCGGTGACGGAGTCTTGACTGGCCATGATTTTGGGGAGGAGCGAGTGTCGCCATAAACAATACGGACCAGTAACGAAATCTTGAGTGCCCATGATCTCGGGGGAGGAGAAATTGTGGCCATATGGACATTGCGGTAAAGTCATGACTGCCCATGATCTCGGGAGAGGAGAGTACGTGGCCATAGACATTACGGGCCATTAATGGAGTATTGACTGCCCATGATCGCACTGGACGAGTGTGTGTTGCAATAAACAGTACGCACCATTGACGGAGTATTGACAGCCCATGATCTCGGGGAGGAGAATGTGTCGACATAAATAATACGGACCAATGACGGAGTCTTCATTACCATGCTCGTTGCAGTGGTTTCTTCCTAAAAAAAACTATTCTGGCTACTAAACCTAAAGCAACAGCTGAAACAAACTTTAAACAAAAACTATAACATAATAATTAAATATTATGGTGACTAAACCTCATTAAGGTGCATTAAAGTAATTTAGTCACTAACAAAAAAAAGACACACACAGACAAGACATGACCATTAGTCGCCTTATACGACATGCCATTAGGTCAAGACAGTGGGTCTATTCTAGCACCTAGCTCTAGCTAGGACCCCGAAACCCACACGGGGGGAGAAAGGGCTAACATATAAAACTGAGGACACATTAACAAACACAAAATATTACATAAAATAACAAAACTTAAAAAAAAAAAAAAGATGTATGTACTATGTCTTTAGTTATAGGCAATGAAGTTCTGTCTGCCCATGATCAATTTCTTAGCAGCCGTGTATTCTATGTCCATAAGCGGTATGAAATGTCTCGCAACAGAGTGATATCTGTGATTATAAGTATGGTCAGCGGCACGTTGACTAAATAAGAGAACATTGTCACCGCAGTGAAGTGTAGTTTCTCAAAACAAAGTGTTGGCATAGCCAGGATCAATGTTTCAGAAGCAGAGAATTATCTGGCTATTACTAGTAGGGCCAGCAGTGGAGTTTTATATTAGTATATCTAAAACTGAGTAATGTCTATCCAAAAAAAGTCTGACGAAGACCATAATCAAAATCTCAGATTTAAAGTAATGTGTGGCTACAAACAATGTGTTCCAGTGATGGAGTCTTGATTACCCAATATATGCATGACCAAAAGAGAAGTCTAGTAAGAAAAAAAAAAAACAGTCACTGTGGCAGAAAAAACTTTCAAATAAAATATAAAGGGGAATAATTCAACTTATGTTCAACATAGGTCAAGAACTGATTCTTTCCCTTCTTTAATGCGAAACAAAAAAAAATCAACAATTATTTAACTAATTAGTTCATTTTTTAAATAATCGACAATGAATTATTGTGCAAAATTTTAATACCTAATTAGACAAAAAGACAGAAAGAATGGCGAATTGAAATGATAAAAGCTTTCTTTATTTTTTTAAAAAGTCACCATTACAGAAAAAGATTGATTTCTTGAGTTTGCATGATTTCTGGGGAGGAGTGTGTGTCGCCATAAACAGTATAGACCAGAGACAGAATCTTGACTGCCCATGATCGCTGTGTAAGAGTGTGTGTCGCCATAAACAGTACGGACCGGAAAGACTGCCCATGATCGCAGTGGAAGAGTGTGTGTCGCCATAAACAATATGAATACGAGATGGAGTCTTGGCTGCCCATAATTTCAGAGAAGGAAAATGTGTGGCCCAATAGCCCGACGGAGTAATGACTGCCCATGATTTCGAGGAGGGAAATGTGTGACAATACGGACCGGTGACGGAGTCGTGATTGACCATGATCTCGCAGGGGAGGAGAGTGTGTCGCTATAAACAGTACGCACCCGGTGACGAAGTCTTGACTTTCCGTGAACTCGGGAGAGGAGATATCGGGGAAGGAATGAAAATGAGTGGCTTAATGGCCCGTAGACGGAATCTTGACTACCCATGATCGCAGTGGAAGAATGTGTGTGTCCATAAAAAGTACGGCCCCTTGACTGCCCATGATCGCAGTGGAAGTGTGTGTGTTGCAATAAACAGTACGCACCAGTAACGGAGTATTGAAAGCCCAAGATCTCGGGGAAGGAAAATGTGTGGCTCAATGGCCCGGTGACGGAGTCTTGACTGCCCATGATCTCAGTACTGCCCAGTGCGGTGGATGGTGTTTTCTCAAAACAAAATCGTCTGCAAATGAATTTTGCCGACATAAGTAGTACGTCTTGATGACGTCTTGACTGCTTGGGATAAATCTGTTTTACAGAGAAGCCTTATTGAACAAAAAAATCATATCAGTCTGGTAATTATCCACACATGATTAATATCTCAAAGGTGTCTTCCATAGGAAAAGAATTTGGCAATGTGATATGAAGCATAGCTTAAAGATGGAGTACAAGTGTGTTTGAGAGTGTTCTTACAAAAAAAAATGTACCCAAGATTAATGTCTGGTTTTAAGCACTATATGTCTTAAAAAGAAAGGCAATATTTGTGATTTATAAACAAGTCTTCAATTGAAGTAATGTCAACAGAAAAAATCATGGTAAAGGGAATTAATCTTGCTGGTCATGCTGTTTTTTATCTATAATATTATGGTTTTACATTTTATCCAGACAAAGCTGCTGCTGTCACATGTGTAATATGATTAGCACCAAGCCTGAAAACAATAATAGTGACTTACTATTCTTCTAATTGCCCCAAATTGTAACTGCTGAGAAAAAAATTATCAACAAAAAACAAACATATAAAACATGAACATATAAAGAAGACAACCAAATGGACAACTGGTTTGAGAATGAAGCACCGAAAGTTAAATATACTCCTTATACTTTATGTGTAAAATACTTATTCAAAAAGCCATGAATCATCAGATGTGAATTTCAGTAGTTCAGTTTTTGTTAGTTAAAAGCAGTTAACACAAAATAAAATTTACTTTTTATGTATGTTTTAGGTTAAGTTAAAAGTAACACTGATTTTTTGTATGAAAGCTGAAGATGTTATGCGTGAATAGCTTACAATTGTGTAAATTTCATTGATTTTAAAATCTTATTCAATGAAAAACTAATAAACATTAAGTTTAAGATTAAATATTTTATTATTACAACTAAGAGAAAGAAAGATGATGTATTGTAGTTTAGATGTACTCAATTATTTAACAAATGAAGTCTATAGCTTCTATGGTGTGTGGTGGCAGAGTGGTACAGCACTTGGCCTCACAACTAGGGATCTTGGGTTTGAATTTCAGGATATTAATGATGCCATTGATGACTTTTTGATTGTTTTCTTAAAAGTTACTACATACTACATCTACTATTACATTCTAGCTATAGATCTAGAGTTTACAAAGATCTTGACAAGTAGATGATTCTAAAACCAGAAAGGTAACAAATTATTGTTCTGTTTTTGGTGTCATACATACATTAAATAATAGATTTACATCTAGATAAACTAGATCTATAAAATATTTAAATATTAGATATATGAACAACAGATTATATGATATACTATAAATATAGAATTTATTATGATATATTATTTATGTCCAATTAAGATTCTACTACTAGATTGTTACTCAGTCACAGTGATTGTACTATAGTCACCATTCTTTAAGATTTTTTAGATCTAGATGTTAGAATACTTGGATTAGTACTGACAGGCTATAGTCTAGTTAGAGATATCTATGTTGACTACAAATATAGAATATAGACACTATAATATAGATCTAGAATTCAGAAGATGAACATGATTGTCACAGTGATATGATAATCATTATCTGATAAATTGATCATTGACTAGGTACTAGATCTAGATAGATATATAAATATTTAAATCTGTTAATTAGATCTTTGTGATTGTAAATCAGATAATCAGTAGATCTTTATTATATCTAATCTACTAAACTAGTATATTATAGAATATAGATCTTGCTTTTCTATTTTGAATTTAATTATTTACAATTTAATGTATATCTAACACTTTGGAGTGTCTACATTAGTCTACAATAAAATATAGGTCTGTGATTTTGATACAGATTTAGAAAACTTACAAAACAAAAAAGAAAAGAAGACATAAAATTAACAAAACAAAACTAGATCTAGATAATGAAAATTACACAAAAAGTATTGACTTACTTGACTTATTCCTGTGTGCCTTCCTTCTCCTGTGCTGAATCTGCTAATTCTTCTTCCATGGCATATGTAGTTCCATTATTTGCAGCTTTGCTGATCTGAACTCTTTCAGGTTTGTTTAAGCCTGCCCAGATTCCATGCGGATATCAAGTCTAGTGCCTGCTTTGCAATATTGGTAGTTGGTTTTCCCAGAGAAGGCAACAGTTTGACGAAGGCCTGGAATTTTTTCATATGTTTCTGTAACTCTCCATGTCTTGGAACTTTATAGAAGAACCGAATTAACGTTCATGTTAAAGATCAAGATCTGAATTGTAAAGACAGTACTTTAGAGTGCCAGATAATTTGAAGAGTGTTAAAGGCAAACCTAGCTTTAGTAATGCCATTTCTTATATCATGATCAGTTACACTGTTTTTGCTAATCATACTTCCCAGAGTTAACGGTATCGAGGATGTATCCCCAGTAGGATGATTGGGCTATATTGATTCACATAACCTCAGTTTTCTTTTTATTGATTCAGAAAACCTGGTCAGTTTGGCCTGGTTGCTTTGTTGCATATGAGAAAAGAGACAGATGTGTATCAACAACATCCAAGTCTTCTACATCTTCTTATATTATCTTATATATTACAGACGTTACTTCATGTTGTGTTAGGGTTAACAGTATGCCATTTTTGTTGCCGGAGACTGTCTTATTCATGACCCAATCAATCAGCAATAAAAATATCAAGGATGAAAACATACATCCTTGTCTTACAGCTGTTTTAACTAGAAAAGGATTGGTAGGCTAACAGTTGTGTATTAGTTGGCATGATGAGCTATCGTAAACAGTTTAGTGATGCTGGTAAACTTTGATTCATCAGCTTTCAAATTATGTGTATGTCAATACTGTCAAATGTGTTCTCAAAATCTACAAAGGTTTTAGGATCATGTGTTATCTAGTAAAGTGGTCAGTATATGATCTTTCCTTCAGGCTTTAGTCTTTTTCTTACCCTTCATTGAGTACATTGATTAGGTAACCTAGTTTCCAGATATTGTAGGAACCTTTTCTTGTTCCCAAATCTTGCACATAAGCAAATGTAGCATTTCATCTTATGTTTGGGGCCTGCTGCCTTTCCATGTTTTGCACTTTTGATGGCCTTGATGATTTCCCCTTTAGTAGAAGCCCTGTATTTAAAAGAGCAAAATTAATTTCATTGATGAATTCATTACAATTATATCACATAAAATGAACAAAAAAATATAACAACCAAAGAATATGTGAATTACATCACAGTTCAAAATATACAAAACAAATAATTTCATAGGCCAACAAAACATACACAAAGGCAATGTAAGCTTATCACAGTAAAAAAAATATATGGATAACAGGCTTCATAATGAACTAGAAGAAGCATCTCAACCAGCAGGACTTGAGGTCAACGACATTAAAACCAAGTACATCGTAATGTCAAGAGACAATCAAACAGGATTTCAAAAATGACAAAAGAGCAAAACAATTTCAAGGAAAACCAAGAAAATAATATACAAAACCATAATAAGACCAGCAGCAATATATGAAAGTGAGACCTGGACACTGACTAAGACAGCAGAAAATTTGCTTAATACTTGGGAACGAAAAATCTTTGGTGCCATACAGGATGAAACAGGGTGGAGGACACGCTCTAACCATGAGATATATCAATTTTATGAAGACCCACCAATAATGAAATAAAAAAGAACAGGCTATGTTGGGCAGGTCACCTTGAAATAATGTCAGATAACAGAGGAGCGAAAATCATATACCTGCAAAGACCAAAAGACAGGTGATCCAAAGGCAGACCCCGAATACAATGGATTGATGATGTATAAGCAGATCTGCAACAGTTTGGGGTTAGGTCATTGAGACGAAAGACCCAGGAAAAATCTGAATGGAAGGATGTGTTGAAGCAGGCCAGAGCCCTCCATGGGCTGTAGAGCCACTGGGATGGATGGATAGGCTTCATAATGGCAAAATAAAAACAAATGAAAACAATTACAACACATTTAAGCAATTATACCACTGGACTAAGCGGAAAAAAAAAATTCATCATAGTAAATAAGACATTTATCATTTAATTAAAAGATGCAACATTGAATACAGATATAAATATTATATTGTTTAGTCGAATAGCCCGCCCCATAAGTAGTCTAGTAATTGAAAAGTCAATTTTAAAACAACTTCAACAGAATTTTTAAAATTTTAATTCCTATATTTAAACCATGCACACACACACATTAAATGATAAAATCTATATTTTAGTTTTCAAGCTCCCAATGTATTTGTAATAGCATTTTTGAAAGCAACGTTTGGATGTTGTGACAAAGTATTTACTTTATTCAATGTCAGTTTCCTATGGTCAAGAAGAAGAAAACACATACGTAATATTTTGTTACATTTTTCTCTTAATAAAAACTCAATTAGAGTCAATTAGACTCTATATGCATACATTGATAAGAATGATAGAAAAAAGATCTAATTACAATCTAGATCTATTATACTTATTATAGTTTTTATAGTTATCTAGTATTAGTAACAATGAAATGGCCGTGCTCCTGTTGAATTTCGTGCGGCTATCACACACAATTAAACAGGATTGAAGACATGTAAAACATCAGAAAACGAAATTGTATTCCAGTTGCAGTGACAATCAACATAATTATGATGTCACAAGGATTACCACAGATAGCACTTTGTGAACTGAGTTCACAAGTAGGCCTATACTTATAGTTACATTTTTGATAGAAGACGAAAGCAATACGATTGGTTGGTTAAGTGTAAACATAAACATTAGGCCCGGAAGTGTGTTGTACTAAAGCGAATATAGTCCTCTATTTTTAGGTCCATACAAATAATAATTCAGGACCGCCGCTACCTATTGTGAAATATAGATCTAGCCTTTTGTGTTTATAACACATTTTGTATTATGTTTCGTCCATACTGATACTATTATTCAAATTATTTTCAAACGGTATCTGTTTTAAAAATATTTAATTTAAAAAAAAAAATTAAGGCTTCTCTTCGAATAAGAAGATTTTATGATGAATGCAGTATTTCCCGTGGTAACGCGGTCCCAGCTGTGACATAGATTCATGGGCGTCAAAATCATCTGTTGGGTGTTTTAAACTAAAAAATCTCTGGAGTTTGTTTGTTTTTAATTCAAAACCCCATTTGCTACGGTCATAGAATTAGGTAACTGTAGTTTGCTTTAGAATAATATTGTAGATAGAGGTTTTCCACCTCAAAACGCTCTGTAGGGGGGGATTTTAAACTCAAGACCATCTGGAGGGGTTTTAAACTTTTTAAAAAAGCCATCTGTAGGAGAGGGAATTAAACTCAAAACCCCCATTTGGCTTGGCTACGCTCAAATAATTTCAGTGTGTGATTTGCTTTTTTATATTGAAGAGGTATTTTTTAGCATCAAACCCTTCTGAAGGGGGGTTTAAACTCAAAACCCCTTTTGGCTACGCTCATAGAATTTGTAATTTGCTTTTTTTATATTGACGAGGGGGTTTATCGTAAATTTTGGAGGGGGGTTTAAAATCAAAATCTTCCTTAGCTATTGTCTTGGAATTTGGGGATTGACGTTTGCATTTTTTTGTTGTTTTGTTTTATTGAAGAGGAGGATTTAACTGCGAAAACCCCTGTTAGGGGGGTCTAAATTCAGAACCCCTGGTAGGGGGATTCAAAATCAAAACCCCCTGATATTGGGGTTTAAACTCAAAACCCCCCTTGGCTGTGCTGGGGCAAGTGATGGTTTAGTATTAAAATTTCACCTAAAAGAAACAAAATCAAAGTAAATACATCCATAGATCTATATATTTTGTGCTTCCAATTGAAAGTCTTTTGGATGCTCAGAGAGAACTCAAGCACTCACCATTATCACCGATGTTTTCTTCAGAACCATATGGTCCCATTACGTATTAAAAGCCAGTTTGGTTGGGATTGATTTTGTCGTTTAAGTCTTTCAATAGTAGGTCACAGAAACAAATGACTTTACATCATCCGCCCTATAGACCACAAGGTCTGAAAGGGGAGCTTTCTTTACTATCAGTAGAATTGGGTCTTGGCTGGGCGTTTCATCAAGTGTGGTTTAAAGTTGATTTTGATTCTTGATGGTATCTTCTCTAGGGGCATATTCTTGGATGGCAGTGATTTTGATTTGGTTTGCTTGGAGTTGAGCTGTAATAATCCTGTCGCTGACTGGTTTCCAAGCAATTAGCGCTTAAGCTGCTCTTTTGGACATGACGATGCTTACACCACTAATGTGTTCCGAATCGTATCCTGGGTATATTATGATTGGTTATTTGTATACTTGATGTCTACAGCATCTCACAGATTCCAAGGATGTCCAGCCGGTAGATGACAAACTTTTTAAAAAGTTAGGCCAGTTTACTGCATTAGTTCGGGGTTCTTAAGTTTCATGTACCAATTAGGGTCGGTTTCTTTGTATTGATAGGCTTGTCATGTATCGAGCTTTGGACGACCCGTTGGTTTCTTTGTATTGAAAGGCTTGCCATGTATCGGGCTTTGGACGACCCGTTGGTTTCTTTGTATTGAAAGGCTTGTCATGTATCGGGCTTTGGACGACCCGTTGGTTTCTTTGTATTGAAAGGCTTGCCATGTATCGGGCTTTGGACGACCCGTTGGTTTCTTTGTATTGAAAGGCTTGTCATGTATCGGGCTTTGGACGACCCGTTGGTTTCTTTGTATTGAAAGGCTTGCCATGTATCGGGCTTTGGACGACCCATTGACTTTTGTCCATCAACGTCCTCATGGCATATCCATTCTCTTTAGTTTAAACTTTGCCGTTTCTGTAACACTTGCAGTTTTACACGGTCGCTAGCCCCACGCCAAACTCTCCTCCTTTCTCATCCTACCTTGGGACCTTTATATGGCGAAGTTAAAAAATTGCCCTCAGTTTTAACAAAAAAAATGTCAGAACGAAAAAAAACAAAAAAACGATTAACTGGAGCCCCAACAAAAGCTCCGAAAAATCGAAAAAAAAAAAAGGTAATTGAATGGATAATTTATTCCCTTTGTTTAGCCTCAAAAATGACTATAAGCGAAAAACAGGATGACAATGACGGCGCAAATGTTCCTAGTGACTTGTTTAGCGACTTAGTCTATCGACAACTCGAGTAAAATAATTCAGTAAAATCTAAACTTCTATAAGAGATTTGTAATAACGCCACAAACTAGTTCATCTGAAAATAAAACTTTGACAGTCAAGACAATGTACATCACACGATCCTAGTGGCCTAGTCGTGATATTCGAATTCTAATTCAAAATTGTCCCCAACATACCAGCAATATACTTGTTATGAGCAGATGAGACTCTTAATCATTCCCCAACAGACTCCCCTATAGCAGATTATGAAGACTTTAATCTTGATCAACAAAATAACAATATGTCAATTAAAACCTCGTTTACATAACTTCTCTCTCTTTGCATCAGTCCACATTCACACTATGCTGAGCACCAGTGGCGTAGCATCCATGGCGAGAAGGGGTTCAATGAACCCGGGCAAACACCAGGTGCCAGGGGCGGATTTACCTCTATGCAACATAAGGTCTAGCTTAGGGCCTCCAAGAAATATTTAGTTATTGCGTGCATGCAATCTCTGGACTTATATATGGGCTCCCATCTCAAATAGCTTCAGGTCTTTTCAACTCTAAATAAGTTTTTTTCATATAAAAAATACACCATTTTTACAACTATTCACTTTTAATAGTAACACACACACAGGAGGCTCTTTAATAAAGGGAGGGGGGTAGCTATGAACCATACTTTTAACACATTTATGCAAACGGTTTTTTAATTTTTGCTAAGATTAGTAAGTTCTGTCATACTAACTACTACATCCAGTTTTTGGGGATGCCAAAAATAAGGCTTGCGGCCACATCTGGTCTACGACGAGATGCTCTATACGCCCGTCGAAATGACAGTGCTTGTAGAGAATTCGGTATCTAAAGAAAAGGGGGATTATCTTTTCCTAAGTCAATTTTCAGCAGCCACGAAAGTAGTACCATGCTCAAAATGTTAATGTTGATATCATTTGGATGAGTCTGTGTATGAGATCTTTACAGAGTGGAAGTTATTCAAGGATTCTAAAATAGTTATTAAGGGTGCACAATAATACAGACAAAAAGACGCATCGGCTTACAAATGTTTTACATTATTAGCTTTTGCACCCTTTGATGTTAAATGATTTATTAATAATCTTCGGACTCGAAGACAAGCTTTATATATAGATATAGATAGATATTGAAGAAACTAATCTATTTTTGGCTAATCTACACATTTTCACACAAAGCTATTATGCAGATATTAATGAAACATAAAGGCTATTAGAAGCAGTGTGACAGGTTAGCGAAAGTGGTGTGTGTTTGGCTGGTTTAATGTCTAGGGGATGATTATTTTTCAAATTATCACACACCAACCCGTCAGCATATAAATCGGGAGCAGGCACGCAACGAGACAAGCAATGAAAGATAGATACAAAGTTAAAAATTGAAGAATATTTATTTACATAAATATTTACATAGAAGAATAAAAAGGGTGAGGGTTTGCATCTATCTCTAATCAATACTATATTTAATCATCACTCTTGCACTTAATAAGAGAGTATGCCACTTTGTCTTCTGAACTTAGCTGGTTGTCCTGTTGATGTCGCAACTGGCTGTGATCCTGGCTTGAGCTTTTGCAGCTGGAGGTGGCGCTCTAGCGGGTAGAGGAACGCCGATGATATAGTTCTTGTGGAGTCCAATCCAAAGTTATGATATCTGTAGTGGGCACAGTAGGGCGGGTGGCCGGCTACCGTGGGCACAAGGGTACTGCGGGCAGAGCTGATCTGCCGTGGGCTGCGTCGTTAGCAGGATAAGCCCAGTGAGTTGCGGGGGGTTTGGCGTAGCTATGACGTCTCACACAGACTCCTGGACTATAGGGACTTCGTACCTAATAAGTTGACAGGTCGAATAGGCAGGCAAGAAGAGCCGATAGTGCCAAATAGTAGAGCTGAGTAGATCCACCTAAGCAGTAGATGATACTCAATAGCAAATAGGCAGGAGTGCAGTGCTGAATAGCACTAAGTGCATAGGTAATAGGCAGACACCTGAGGGAGGCTGCGGATAAATAAAGACAAGTTAGGAAATGTCTCTCATGCATCTTATCGATGCCCTCGACTGAGGTGCATTCGTCAGATTGGTAAAATTGCTTTAGAGCACGATGTGGAGATGATGACAAATGGAATTTGGAAAATAGATGGCAGATAGTAGCAATATAGAAATGTACATAAAAGGGGAAATAATAATCTCAAATAAACAACACAAGTTGGAAGAGAAAAAAGGGAGGGGGGAGAAATGGGTGGTGGTCAGCGACCATGACGGTTTGTTTACATACGACCGTCGGCCTAGAACAATGGAGTGCGCTTGAAAGGTGAGTTCAAGGGGCGAAACTCTCGTCAAAGTAGAATGACTACAGGGGAGATAACTCTTTTCTAAGCGCAGTATTAGTGCGATAGTAAATTTATCAAGGCGATCAGCCGAGATAAAGGAAATAAAATAAGATGTACAAATATATACATGGTTGCATCAACGATCGATTGAGCAACGTAGCATTAATAGATTAATGCAATACATAAATAAATACATATGCCATGTTTATGTTTTCTACTTACGACAGTTAGAAATACACAATGCACTAATTAAATATAAATGAAATAATAAAATACACATGGTAATACACAGTGAGACATATGCACAAAGTAATTAAGTGGAATTGTTATTAAGTTCGGCTTACCACCAGGTATTCCTCTAAGAGTAAGAATAAATGAAAAAGACCAGACTCTATTGCTCAGCTAGAATGAGAAATGAGAGAGTGTCTATTCCGCCTTATTCTACCTAATAAAGGTATGGCAGAGGTGGACGGAAACAGAAAATGTCCTAGGCTAAAGATTATTTCTCACGTGGGTGAATTGAACTCGAGATGGGAGTCGCACCTTGGAGGGTCGAGGGGCGTGTTGACCCGAGTAATCTCTTTTATCAAAGAGAGACGTAGGAGGGGGGGGGAAAGAGTGACTTGCATTCCACCCAAGGTGGTGTCAACTGCGACCGTCAGACATCCGGCGGGTAAGACCAAAGAGACTGTGTGTTTATCTTTCCCCGATCAATGGCATGTACAGAATTCAGCTCAAGATCTCTTCCTGGACAAGTAGGCTGGGTGGTGAAAAGTCAGATCGGCGGATGTCTAATGATGGACAAGTAGGCTGGGTGGTGAAAAGTCAGATCGGCGGATGTCTAATGATGGACAAGTAGGCTGGGTGGTGAAAAGTCAGATCGGCGGATGTCTAATGATGGACAAGTAGGCTGGGTGGTGAAAAGTCAGATCGGCGGATGTCTAATGATGGACAAGTAGGCTGGGTGGTGAAAAGTCAGATCGGCGGATGTCTAATGATGGACAAGTAGGCTGGGTGGTGAAAAGTCAGATCGGCGGATGTCTAATGATGGACAAGTAGGCTGGGTGGTGAAAAGTCAGATCGGCGGATGTCTAATGATGGACAAGTAGGCTGGGTGGTGAAAAGTCAGATCGGCGGATGTCTAATGATGGACAAGTAGGCTGGGTGGTGAAAAGTCAGATCGGCGGATGTCTAATGATGGACAAGTAGGCTGGGTGGTGAAAAGTCAGATCGGCGGATGTCTAATGATGGACAAGTAGGCTGGGTGGTGAAAAGTCAGATCGGCGGATGTCTAATGATGGACAAGTAGGCTGGGTGGTGAAAAGTCAGATCGGCGGATGTCTAATGATGGACAAGTAGACTGGGTGGTGAAAAGTCAGATCGGCGGATGTCTAATGATGGACAAGTAGGCTGGGTGGTGAAAAGTCAGATCGGCGGATGTCTAATGATGGACAAGTAGACTTAGTGGAAAGTCTTGGACGATAGTCTAATAAATGGGTAGTAGGCGAAACAGAGGTGGGGAAGAGTCGACAAAAATCCTAAATTTAAACAAATAGGCAGATAAGATCATGGGTAGTCCTAATGGCGAAAGTGTTATAAAACAAAAGTAGGCGCAACGAAGGAGTGGACGGTTGGGAGGAAATCTCAAATAAGAACATGGGCAGTCAGATAAGCGTATGTCTCATAAAAGGCGAGAAGGAACGGCGACAAAGTGGCCAAATAGAAAGATTAGACTTTAAGTCGTCCTAATGGCAAAAGTGTTATAAAACAAACATATGCGCAACAAAGGAGTGGACGGTTAGGCAGAAATCTTAAGTAAGAACATGGGCAGTCAGATCGGCGGATGTCTAATATTAGGCGAGTTGAAGTGGCCAGCTTATGGCCAAATAGAAAGATAAGATCTTGGGTAGTTGGATCGGCGTAACGAAGGAGTGGACGGTTTGGCTAAAATCTAAAGTAAGTACATGGGCAGTCAGATTGGCGGATGTCTCATATTTAGCGAGTTGGAACGGCGAAGTAGTGGCCTACTTATGGCCAATTACAAAGATAAGATCATGGGTAGTTGGATTAGCGAAACTAAGGAGTGGACTGTTTGGCGGAAATCTAAAGTAAGAACATGGGCAGTCAGATCGGCGGATGTCTCATATTAGGCGAGTTGGAGTGGCGAAGTAGTGGGCAACTTATTGGCACGTCATAAGATAAGATCATGAATAGTGGGCAACTTATTGGCACGTCATAAGATAAGATCATGATTAGTTGGATCAGCATAACGAAGGAGTGGACGGTTCGGCGGAAATCTAAAGTAAGAACATGCGCAGTCAGATCGGCGGATGTCTAATATTAGGCGAGTTGGAGTGGCCAAGTAGTGGCCAACTTAAAGCCGAATAGAAAGATAAGAACATGGGTAGTTAGATCGGCGAAAAGAATGTCTACTCATGGGCAGTCCTAATAACAAAAGTGCTATAAATCGGTAGTAGGCCCTACAGAGGTGTGGTAGGGTGGGAAAACTAAAGTTAGAACATAGGCAGTCACATAGGCGGATGTAAAAATATTAGGCGAGTAGGAACGGCGAAGTAGTGGCCAACTTATAACCAAATAGAAAGATTAGACTATGGGTAGTCCTAATGGCGAAAGTGTTATAAAACAAACGTAGGCGCAACGAAAGAGTGGACGGTTCGGCGGAAATCTAAAGTAAGAACATGGGCAGTCAGATCGGCGGATGCCTAATATTAGGCCATAAACAGTACGGACCAGTGACTCAGTTCTGACTCTTTATAGTCGCAGTGGAAGAGGCCGGTGATGGGGTAATAAATGTACATTATTTTTGACATCATAAATGTCACTGTGGTTATGTTTTGATGCTGTGATATTATTGTCGGTTTATCTATGTAGGCGTGGTGGTGACATTGGGTTCATATTATAATTCACAGAATAAGGAAATGACAATTGATGTAGCAGACACAAATAAGTTTAATTTAAGTAATAACACCACATATTGAATATGATACACAATTAAATTCAGGAATGACCAGTATTAATCCTCTATAGAAATATGGCGAATATAATGACAACTTAGTAACTAATCTATAACCAACTTCTTTAAGCAACTAACTCAACTGACTATATCAAGTGACTCTATCAAGTGCTTGCTACCAACTCCCTATATTAACTGACTGCTCTTAACCCTGGTTCACTTAAGGTCAAAAGTGTTCACCTTAGGGCAACATGAGTTGTGAATAACATTCACAATATAGAATTAACATTCACAATATTGAAATAGGGTTTCTACACTATGGCACCAACTTTGAGGTGGTGACATTACCTATCACCCCCCTTTTGAAAAAAAAAATTTTGAAGAAATTTTTTTTTTTTAGCTTGACGACATAATTGTCATAAGTAGGATCAATTGGAATTCTTGGGGTCTATGAAATGTACAATTGCAGAGTTCAAATAGAACTACAAACATCAAATAAAATATATAATAGGACAGTGTTACACAAGATATTTGTACCAAAAAAATTCATACAAGGGCAAAATTCTCTAATTCATCATATTCTTGTAAGCAATTCAAATAATTCTCTGAGTCAAATACTTTACATCTCAAATAATTCTTGACATGTATTTCTAATATATACATCAATGTTCAAAGTTCAATATTTACAAGTCTTTATCATAATAATATATGCAAAGTGTGACAAACATTTCAATGACAATCTCCTATATCACAATGTGAAAAATTAATACAAGTTTTTATTCACAATATCTATTTATAAAAATGTTAGAAGTCCTTTTTGACACCAATAGTACAATACGTTATGAGTAAAACTCAATATGTAAGTGATAATCATAGAATAATTAATTCAATATATATGTGTCAAAATTCAAGATTAAATTACTTAATGAGCATTGTTACAAATTCAATGTATCTATTTACTTCAATATGAGGTTTGACATCTCCATAAAAAAATTGTTGTGCATTAATATTACACAAGTAAATATGTATACTTTAGGTATCAAATATTTGATCAAAAGTATCAACATCAAATCAAAATAATAAATATCCTACATAGTTCTTGTTACATGCACCTCATGTTTCAATTAAGTATTTTTCCATATATGACAGTTCAGAAAACTTGTAGATAGTAATAGCAAAAGTTTAATAGTACATTGTTTATCAAATAATTATTGTGTACAAAGTTCCAAAAAAATCTTTTGTCAAAAAGATTCAACTGAGAAAAATAGCCAGTTGTGATACAATCTTTGAATTTATATTAATTTGTTCAAGCATATATACACGCATAACATCCTACTAGTTTAGTTGTATTCATTTTAATCTGTTGTGGGAAAATGTGTAAGTCCAATTTAAATGAATAATATCAAGTTTTTCTTTCAGTACTTGAAATATCAAAAATCTTCTTGTTGACATCAATGATTGTTACAAAAAATATATTCATAAGAATAGTTTGACAAAAATGTTTTCAAAAAAATACAAGTGTATGTCAATATTTAATTATTACTAATTGACATTAAAAAAATAAGTTACATTATGAATCAATCTCTTGTTTCAATAGTATTGAAAAATGTGACTAAGTTATATAATTGTTATAAATGACATAGTAAAAAAATTACAATCTTGTTTACAATAGCTGTAGAAAAAAATTCAAAGTTGTTCTCAATACAATGGGAAAAAAATAATGTTTACATTGTATGGAAAAAAATTAAGCTAGGTACTGAATAAGTTGGGAAAAAAGTTCAATGTTTGTTTACATTGTTGAGTACAAAAATATTATTCTTCTTGACAAAAGAATGTGAAAAAATGTTGGTTACAATGAAGTAATCAAATTCCAAAGTTTGTTTACAAATAGAGTTTTTTTTTTAAAATGGTTTCTAGTTCAATGTTTACAAATAGTACTCAATGTTTACAAAATAATGCTCAATGTTTACAACATGAGATCATAGTTGGTTGTAAAAATAACTGTACAATGGTGACTTTCTTTGACCTTGAATTTATGCTAGCTTTAAAGTGTTTAACTCTAATATATTAAGAGTGTGTAACGCAATAAACAGTACAGACAAGTGACAGTCTTGAAAACCCTTTTTGAAAACCCTATATAGCAGTGGAAAAGTGTGTGTGGCATTAAATACTACGGCCAAGTTACGGGTCTTGTTTGCCCATGATATCGAAAAAGGTGAATGTGGTACCTGATGGCTCGGTGATGGAGTCATGAATGAAGAGTGTTTGTTGCCATGAAAAGTATGGCCCGGTGACGGAGTATTTACTGCCCATGATCTTGGGGGAGGAGAGTGTGTCGACATAAACAGTAACTGTAACTAATATGATCTCTCTGAGGATTATATGTCGCCATAAACATTATTTTCAAGTTACTGAGACTTGACTGCCCATGATCTCGGGGGAGGAGAGTTTGTGGTCAAACGGCCCTGTGATGGAGTCATTGAATCCCATTATCGCAAAGGAAGTGTGTGTCGCCATAAACACTACGGCCAAGTTATGGACTTGACTACCCATAACCTCGGGGAAGGAGAGTGTGTGGCCATGAACAGTCCGAACCAGTGACGAGTCTCTACTGCCCATGATCTCGGGGGAGGAGAATGTGTGACTGTTTGGCCCAGTGATGGAGTCTTGACTGCCCATGATCTCAGTGGAGGAGATTGTGTGACTGTATTGCCCAGTGATGGAGACTTGACTGACCATAACACTATTTTCAAATTACTGAGACATGACTGCCCATGATCTTGGGGGAGGAGAGTTTGTGGCCAAACGGCCTGGTGATGGACTCATTAATCTCATTATCGCAAAGGAAGTGTGTGTCGCCATAAACACTACGGACCAGTGACGGAGTCCTAACTGCCAATGTTCTCGGAGGAGGAGAGTGTGTCGCCATAAACACTACGGATCAGTGACGGAGTCCTGACTGCCAATGTTCTCGGGGGAGGAGAGTGTGTAGCCATAAACAGTACGGACCAGTGACGGAGTCTTAGCTGCCCATGATCTCGGGGGAGGAGAATGTGTGACTGTATGGCCCGTGACGGAGTTTTGACTGCCCATGATGTCGGGGGAGGAGAGTGTGTGGCTATAAACAATACGGACCAGTGACGGAGTCTTGACTGCCTATGATCTCGGGGGAAGAAGGTGTGTGGCCTTAAATACTACGGCCAAGTTACGGAGTCTTAAATGCCCATGATATCGGAAAAGGTTAGTGTGGTACCAAATGGCTCGGTGATGGAGTCATGAATGAAGAGTGTGTATTGCCATGAAAAGTACGGACCAGTGACGGAGTCTTGACTGCCCATGATCTCGGGGGAAGCAGGTGTGTGGCCTTAAACACTATGGCTATGTTGAGGAGTCCTGACTGCTCATGATCTCGGGGGAGAAGAGTGTGTGGCCATAAACAGTACGGACCAGTGACGAGGTCTTGACTGCCCATGATCTCGGGGGAAGAAGGTGTGTGGCCTTAAACACTATGGCCATGTTACCGAGTCCTGACTGCCCATGATCTCGGGTTAGAAGAGTGTGGGGCCATAAACAGTACGGACCAGTGACGGGGTCTTGACTGCCCATGATCTCGGGGGAAGAAGGTGTGTGGCCTTAAACACTATGGCCATGTTACCGAGTCCTGACTGCCCATGATCTCGGGTGAGAAGAGTGTGGGGCCATAAACAGTACGGACCAGTGACGGAGTCTTGACTGCCCATGATCTCAGAGGAGGAGAATGTGTGGCCATAAACAGTACAGCAAAGTTACGGAGTTTTGGCTGCCCATGATCTAGGAGGAGGAGAGTGTGTCACCATAAACAGCACAGCAAAGTTACGGAGTTTTGACTGCCCATGATCTCAGGGAGGAGAATGTGTGGCTATATTTTCTGGTGATGGAGTTTCGACTGCCCACGATCTAGGAGGAGGAGAGTGTGTGGCCATAAACAGTACGGCCAAGTTACAGAGTCTTGACTGCCCATGATCTTGAGGGAGGAGAATATGTAGCCATAAACAGTGCAGGCCAGTGACGGAGCTTGACTGCCCATGATATTGGGGAAGGAGAATGGGGGGCCAAGTGGCCCGGTGATGGAGTCATGAATGCCAATTATCGCAGCTAAGAGTGTGTGTCACCATAAACTGTATGGACCAGTGACAGAGCTTGACTGCCCATGATCTCGAATGAGGAGAATATGTAGCCATAAACAGTACGGACCAGTGACGGAGTCTTGACTGCTCATTATTGTTGCTGTGGCTTCTTCCTTAAAAAACAATTCTGGCTACTAAACCTAAAGCTACAACTCAAACTAAATGTCAACAAAAACTATAACAAATAATAATTAACAATTAGGGTGACTAAACCTCTTTAAGGTGTTTTAAATTAATTTAATCACAAACGAAAAAGACACAGACAAGACATGACCATTAGTCGCCTCATACGACATGCCATTAGGTCAAGACAGTGGGTCTGTTCTAGCACCTAGCTCTAGCTAGGACCCCGAAACCCACACGGGGGAAGAAAGGGCTAACATATAAAACTGAGGACACATTAACAAGGACAAAATATTACATAAAATAACAAAACTTAAAGAAAACATACAAAAGATTTATATACTATGTCTTTAGTTATAGGCGATGAAGTTCTGTCTGCCCTTGATCAATGTCTTAGCAGCGGTATATTCTATGGCCATAAGCGATATTAAATGTCTTGCAACAGAGTGATATCTGTCCCTTATAAGTATGGTCAAGGGAAAGTCTTAATTAAAAAAGAGAATATTGTCACCGCTGATAAGTGAAGTTTCTCAAAACAAAGTGTTTGCATAGACATGATCGATGTTTCAGAAGCAGTGAATTATCTGGCTATTACAAGTATGGCCAGCAGAGACGTTTCATATTAGAATATCTGAAACAGAGTAATGTCTATCCAAAAAAGTCAAAGACCATAATCGAAATCTCACTTAAAGTAATGTGTGGCCACAAGCAATGTGTTCCAATGCTGGAGTCTTGATTACCCAATGTATGCATACCAAAAGAGAAGTCTAGTAAGAAAAAAAAAAAGTCACTGAGGGAGAAAATACTTTCAATTGAAATATAAAGGGGACTAATTCAACTTATGAATTGATTCTTTCCCTTGTTCAATACGAACAAAAAAAAATTATCAAGAACTATTTAACTCATTGGTTCATTTTTTATATAATTGACAATGAATAAGAGTGCAAAGTTTAAAAGTTAATTAGACAAAAGGACAGAAGGAAAGACAGAATGAGTTGATTAAAGCTTTGGAAAAAACAAAAGTCATAGATACAAAAAAAAAATATAATTAAATCTCGAGTTCCCACCATCTAAGGGGAGGAGTTTATTAAAAATACACAGTAAGGTTCATGGATGGAGTTTTGACTGCCCATGATCTCACGGAGGAGTGTGTGTCGCCATAAACACTATGCCAAGTTACGGAGTCTTGACTGCCCATGACCTCGGGAGAGGAGAATGTAAGGCCAAATGGCCCAGTTGAGTCAAATATGCCCATTATCGCAGGGGAAGAGTGTGGGTTACAATAAGCAGTACGGACCAGTGACGGAGTCTTGACTGCCCATGATTGTTGCAGTGGCTTCTTCTTTAAAAAAAACAATTCTGGCTACTAAACCTAAAGCAACACCTCAAACTAAGTTTAAACAAAAACATAATAGTTAAACATTAGGGGGGTGACTAAACCTGTTTAAGGTGCTTTAAATTATCTATCTATGTATGTGAAGTATGTGTAGATCTAGTCTAGTCTAGAATTCATTCTCAGTATAATTGAGGTTTATTGTGATCTAGAGTGTAGTAGAGTCTATTTTATCATAGGTAGTGTGTAATTATTCAGTACTGATTAGTAGTTCTACTCACTAGTAGAGTTACTTCAAAAAAGAAGATGATTACGTCCTATGCGTCATGCATTTAGTCATGCATATTAAGCAATGACTTAAATTCTGCCAAGTCACTGGTTTTCCTGGCTAGCTCAGGCAACCCATTCCATGCTCTAATAGCACTAGGAAAGAAGGAGTATTTGTACAAATTTGTCCTAGCATATGGGACGAGGAATGTGCCTTTATCTTTGTGTCTTTCGGAGTATTTTATTAAATTTTGTTTTTGTATTTGAAGTTTATGGTTCAGAGTTTTATGTATAATTGCTACCTTACTTTTGAGTCTTCTGTCCTGAAGGCTTTCTAAATTTAGTGATTTTACTATAGGTGTTACTCTAGTCAAATGTGAATATTCGTTTATTATGAATCTCACTGCTCTATTTTGTGTCTGTTCCAGTTTCTTAATGTTTTCTTGAGTTGAGGGGTCCCAAATGGAGGATGCATATTCTATTAATGGCCTTACCAAGGTTAAATAAAATTTTAGTTTTATGTTCTTATTTGATTTATAGAAATTTCTTTTAATAAATCCTAATGCTTTGTTTGATTTTTTTATAGTTTCATCAATATGTGGATTCCATGACAGTTTTTCATTTATTATAACACCTTGGTATTTTGCGTTTTTAGTCTGTGTTACTGGTTTGCCATGAATAAGATAAGTGGAATTAATTTGTTTTAGTTTTTTTGTTACTCTTAACAACTGACATTTTTATGGGTGGAAAGACATGCTCCTATTTGATTCCCATTTCTGTAATTCATCTAATTCTCTTTGTAAAATATCTGTGTCTTGTGTTGTTTTTATTGTTCTATATATTATGCAATCGTCTGCAAATAATCTGACTTTTGTTCCTGAAGTAATTTGGTAAATCATTTATGTAAATTAAAAATAGTAGTGGACCCAAGACTGTTCCTTGAGGTACACCTGAGTTTACTGTTATCGGTGTTGATTTAGAGACATTTATTATTACAGTTTGTTCTCTCCCTATCAGAAAATCTTTAATCCACTGATGCAGTGGACCATTAATGCCAAAATATTTTAATTTTTTAAGCAAACTATGGTGGTGAACTTTGTCAAAAGCCTTTGAAAAATCTAGTAAGATAGCATCTATTTGTTCACTATTATCTAAAACTTTAGAAAAATCATCAATTAGTCCTATTAGTTGTGTTTCACATGATCTATATTTCCTAAAGCCATGTTGGTATGGTGTGAGGACATTTTGTTTGTCTAAGTGGTTTATGATGTTGCTACATATTATGTGTTCTAGGGTTTTACATGTGATGCTGGTAAGTGATTTTTCTCCTTTTTTAAATAGGGGGGTGACATTAGCTATTCATTTGATCTTTAATAGGAGTAGACTAGCATATCTTATAAAGAATCTAAATCTAGACCTCTAGATCTATATATGTCTAGATCTAGATTTTCTTTTTTGAATTTATAATACATTTAATAATGCAACATTTTTTACTTAGGAGTGACTACCAAAAAAATGAAAATATAGATCTAGGTTTGTGATTTAGTCTAGATTTAGATAACTTACAAAACAAATAAAGAAAAGAAGACAAATTAACGAAACAAAAATAGTTCTAGATCTAAAATGTTCTATGCCTACAGCGGCTACAGTTACTGCATTGACTTACTTGATTTATTCTTGTGCGCCTTCCTTCTGCTGGCTGATTTGAATCTGCTCCCATGGCATATGCATGATATGGGCTATGTCATTCCAATATACTCAGCTTCGCAGATCTGACGTCTTTCAAGTTTGTTTGATCCTGCCCACTTTCCTCTTTCCATGCGGATATCAAGTCAAGTGCCTGCCTTACAATATTGATAGATGTAGTAGTTTTCCTGAGTTTTCTATCCAACTTCATTTACGCTTTTTAATATTTTAGGATATGAGTTTCTGCTAGGTTCTCTCCCTTGAATTTGACAGTGGATATCTTTTCGGATGCCCTGAGTAGGGAAAGTTTTTGAAGGTCTGCTGGAGTTTTTCCATGTTTTTTTGTAACTCTCCGTATATAAGGACCGACTTAACGTTCATGTTTGTGACTGTTAGTAACCTCAGTTTTCTATTTATTGATTCCAAGAATCTTGTCAGTTTGGCCTGGGCGTTTCGTTGCATATGAGATACGAGGCACTTGTCTTCTACATGTTATGTTAGGGTTAACAGTAGGCTGTATGCCATTTTTATTGTCGGAGCCTGTCTTATTCATGACCCAACAAAACAAAAATATCAAGGTTGAGAACACACATCCTTGTCTTTTACTAAAAAAGGATTGGTAGGCTCACAGTTGTGTAGGCCTATCACTTGGCGTGATGAGCCATTGTAAACTGTGAAATAATATTGTTGAACTTTGGTTCAACTCCGTAATGATTCATCAGCGTCCAAGTTAGGTGTCTGTCAATACTGCCGAAAAGAATCTGCAAAGGTTCTAGGATAATCTGTAATATGGCAATGTGGTCAAATGTGGGTACATTGATAGGTAACCTTGCTACCAGATTTTAGGGACCTGTTCTTGTTACCAAATCTTGCACAGTAGCAAATTTAGCATTTCATAGGATGTTTTGGGGTCTGCTTTGAGTGTTTACACCGAGATGGGTTCATATTGAAACATTGATACTTATGTTATTTGACTGGGTTCATATTGAAACATTGATACTAATGTTATTTGACTGGGTTCATATTGAAACATTGATACTAACGTTATTTGACTGGGTTCATATTGAAATGTTGATACTAATGTTGTTTGACTGGGTTCATATTGAAACATTGATACTAATGTTATTGGACTGGGTTCATATTGAAACATTGATACAAATGTTATGGACTGGGTTCATATTGAAACATTGATACTAATGTTATTGGACTGGGTTCATATTGAAACATTGATACTAATGTTATTGGACTGGGTTCATATTGAAACATTGATACTAATGTTATTAGACTAGGTTTATATTGAAACATTATACTAATGTTATTGGACTGGGTTCATATTGAAACATTGATACTAATGTTATTGGACTGGGTTCATATTGAAACAATATACTAATGTTATTGGACTGGGTTCATATTGAAACATTGATACTAATGTTATTGGACTAGGTTTATATCGAAACATTATACTAATGTTATTGGATTGGGTTCATATTGAAACATTGATACTAATGTTATTGGACTGGGTTCATATTGAAACATTATACTAATGTTATTGGACTGGGTTCATATTGAAACATTGATACTAATGTTATTGGACTGGGTTCATATTGAAACATTGATACTAATGTTATTGGACTGGGTTCATATTAAAACATTGATACAAATGTTATTGGACTGGGTTCATATTGAAACATTGATACTTATGTTATTTGACTGGGTTCATATTGAAACATTGATACTAATGTTATTACACTGGGTTCATATTGAAACATTGATACTAATGTTATTGGACTGGGTTCATATTGAAACATTGATACTAATGTTATTACACTGGGTTCATATTGAAATGTTGATACTAATGTTATTGGACTGGATTCATATTGAAACATTGATACTAATGTTATTGAACTGGGTTCTTATTCAAACGTTGATACTAATGTTATTGGACTGGGTTCATATTGAAATGTTGATACTAATGTTGTTTGACTGGGTTCATATTGAAACATTGATACTAATGTTATTGGATTGGGTTCAAATTGAAACATTGATACTAATGTTACTGGACTGGGTTCATATTGAAACATTGATACTAATGTTATTGGATTGGGTTCATATTGAAACATTGATACTAATGTTACTGGACTGGGTTCATATTGAAACATTGATACTAATGTTATTTGACTGGGTTCATATTGAAACATTGATATTAATGTTATTGGACTGGGTTTATATTGAAACATTATACTAATGTTATTGGACTGGGTTCATATTGAAACATTGATACTAATGTTATTGGACTGGGTTCATATTGAAACATTGATGCAAATGTTATTGGACTGGGTTCATATTCACACGTTGATACTAATGTTATTTGACTGGGTTCATATTGAAATGTTGATACTAGTGTTATTGGACTGGGTTCATATTCAAACGTTGATACTAATGTTATTGGACTGGGTTCATATTCAAACGTTGATACTAATGTTATTTGACTGGGTTCATATTCAAACGTTGATACTAATGTTATTTGACTGGGTTCATATTCAAACGTTGATACTAATGTTATTTGACTGGGTTCATATTCAAACGTTTATACTAATGTTATTTGACTGGGTTCATATTCAAACGTTGATACTAGTGTTATTGGACTGGGTTCATATTCAAAAGTTGATAGATAACTACAATGAAATACACATTTTAAATTTGAACGGCTTCATTCCTCCCCAATGGTCCGGACGTCGCGCCTTCCATAAGAGAATGTCACACCCTCCTCCAATTGGATGCCCTCCCCCGTTTTTGAACAAACGATAAGAAAGATTCTACTTAGAAAATGAAATGACGTCCCTTTAATTAATAGTTTAATTACTTAAAATTTGGTGCTAATGTCGTTGTGACCTGATTCATACTCAAGTATAAAATAACTACAATGCAAATACATGAAATTTTTTAAAAATCATTTTTACATTCCCCTTTGTGTAAGCGCGTACGGTAACGTTTTAGACAAAAAAATACAATAAAGCCTGAAATAAAATATATAGATCGAAATGACTACAGTCAATGTGCCTAGGCATGTTTGAGTATATATCTAGAGATTTTGTATGTGTCTGCTTTTGCCAAGATATTATTTTCCCATTTGGGTGTTACCCCCATATGGGTAGGCCTATAATATCAACCGGTGCGGACCTCACCTTCCCTCTCCCCACAGCCCACCAGTGACGCCACTGCACTAGCGTCAAGCCGAAAAAATTTTTTTTATTATCTTGAACGAGTGCACCTTTAGGCACCATATCACTAACTTACTTAGGTCCTACCGCGTCGTTCGGCGCACCGGGCGTAAGCTGTCTTCACAAAGATATCTGTCACTGGCAGTGTCTGAAGCCTCCTCCCACCTGGTGTCCACTGTTCTGAGGTCCTCCATGAAGGTGTGGCGCCAAGTTGTATGAGGACGTCCCTGTTTGCGCTTTCCTCGTAGGCCTATTATCCTCCATGTCATGGCAACTCTTGGCACCATATCAACATCCCTTTAAAAAAAAACTTTCGGGGAATATAAAAAAAATATAAACAACAAAAGATAACGCACAAATACATGCGTCAATGACTTTGAACCATAGGCCTATAGCAGTGATGCCCAAAATACGGCCCGCGGGTCACATCCGGCCCGCGACGTGGTTCTATCCGGCCCGCCGAAACGTCGGCACAAAGTATCTAAAATCCACTGTCCACAAAAAAAAAACAACGTTAAAAAATATCTTACACTACGTTAAGGTAAATGGGTTGGTACCATGGTACCATTTTTTTTTTCAAAGAAAGAGTGACCCTTTTTAAAGAACATAAAATTAAACAGATTTATGAAATCGCACAAGTAAAAAATGCGTCATTCTTGGTTTCTGGCGAGATTGTAAAAAGACACCTAGACTGAAGAATTGAGAATATTTACATAAAAGAGAACAAAATGAGTAGGCTGTAATGCTATTTTCTGTAAACGCTGATTAGTCTCACGACGTATCTGATAACTCTCAAAATCTTTGAATTTATTCGAGATAAAAGCAATAGTCTTGAAATCAGAGTATTAGGAGCATCAGTAGCGAAACACTGTCAACGAAGCTTCAACCATCACAGAGACTCTTTCTCCCTTCTAGAAATTAGTGGGACTGTGGCTACTGATGGTGCCACATGTATGGTTGACAGCAACAGCTATTAGAAAAGTTGTCAAGTCAAATGGAACCGAGCCTCTGTGGTTTCGTTCACCTACAAAATCAATGTGGCAAGATGTTCAGTCTGGACCATCTGATGATAATGTTCAGGCTGAACTGATTCGTCGTTTCTAAAATCCCTCTGCGGACAATGTATTAATGCACAGACAGAGCTTACAAAACTAGAACATCCCTGCTGGGCAAATTTCAAAGGATGCAGACAATTGATTTGTAATCCGTGTTGCTTGATGAACATTTTCTAAATCTCCGAAAACAATCTTCACGGATGATCACAGTAATTACAAGCAGTTATTAGTTTGGACAAACCTTTTTAGTGATGAATCGTTCGCAATCCATGTTACGTTATCGTCTCATGGTGCTGCCACTCGCGTAACATTCTTCAAAAGGGTCCTTCGATGTAAAGTTTAACCGTAAGTAAATTTAATACTAGATTCACGGGTATCTAATAAAAATGGTTTATTGTCTATTTCCCAAATAATTCCCCCCCCCCCTTTTTAACCTTTTTGTTTATGTGGCCCGCGACACAAGATTTAAATGGTTCGCCGGAACAACATCGTGAGGCGCGGCCTACATATATACGTTTTAATGTCCTTTATTGAATCGTAATCTGAACATCGATCTTGATGGTTCTCATAGTAAAGTAAAGTTCCCCTTTTAGACCTTGCGATCTATAGGGCAGATGATGTTAATGTCATCTGTTTTTTTTGTGGCCAACGGATAAAGAGGGTGTCGTGTGGCCATCACGAGTCCAACGACCGACCCCTTTACTTTCCCCAACTAATGTGAGGTACTCATTAGAGCTGGGTGGACTCAGTATGGCCCAAAGATCCCGAAATTAAAAATCACAGTCTTCTCCAGGATTCGAACCTCCGGCCATCACATATAGTTATTAAGAGAAAAAATTGCTCTATAAGTTGTTTAAAGGGAGTGTTCTTTTTGTTTGTTTGTGTTTTTTAAAATAAGTTTTTCTTGGTTATGTTTTTCCAGTTTATGTTACCAGTGGAGATTATTATCCTACTAATCTAGGTTGACAGCCTCGTAGTGGTGGGTTCAAAGGTTGCTGAGATAACCTATTATTTGTATTAAATCTATTCTAAAGATATAGTCTAGATCTACTACTGGACTAGACGTCATTAGATCTAGAGAAATATCTTTAGATTAAATTATTCTTAATATAGATCTAGCCAAGAGTCCAGGAGACCAGTTTTAATTATAGTTTAGCCCCCTGGTATTTCTTTTTTAAACTTGACTAGTTCTATCAAATTTCTTTGTGGAATTATTAAGATGGGGAAAATAAAAGGTAATCAATTATCAATAACTTGAGTGACTTGAGGTTGAATGAGTTCAAGTTTCAACTTCAATGAGTCACAATCAAATTCAAATGATTTAGATCTAAATGACAGATCTATTATTCTATTACTATATCTAGTGTCATTGGCATTGATGGTCCATTGCATCAGTGGATTAAAGATTTTCTGATAGGGAGAGAACAAACTGTAATAATAAATGTCTCTAAATCAACACCAATAACAGTAAACTCAGGTGTACCTCATGGAACAGTCTTGGGTCCACTACTATTTTTAATTTACAGTTAAATGATTTACCAAATTGCATTATGTCGGTAACAAAAGCCAGATTATTTGCAGATGATTGCATAATATATAGAACAATAAAAACAACACAAGATACAGAAATTTTATAATGAGAATTAGATGAATTACAGAAATGGGAATCAAATTGGAGCATGTCTCTCCTCCCAGAAAAATGTCAGTTATTAAGAGTAACAAAAAAACTAAAACAAATTAATTCCTCTGGTGGGTGTCACCCTGTGCTGCCTGTGCCCCATAGTGATGCCACTGTCTTAGAGAATATAGATCTAGATCTATATATCATACATTCCAGGTAGATCTATAAGAGTAAGACTAAATCAACTAGATTCTACATCTAAATGTCTATTGAATATAAAATTGTAATTCTGATAGATCTAGCAATATATCTAAAAAGTTTAAATCCATCATGGTTACTGATATATTTTAACAACATGCCTTTTTTTATTCTTCATAAGTGCCATATTAGTTACATTATTAACATTTAAAGACAATTAGTCACATTAATGCATGAAAAAGGTTGCATGAATCAATCTGGAAAACTACTGGCTACCCTTGATTAATAATGATAGAGCTTAAAATCATCATCACCCAATCAGCATTCAGCAATTTTATTTTTTCCGCATTCTTTACTCATTCTTTTGTGGCATGCATATATTCTTTACACCTTTACAGTCATTGTCAAAATCTGTGTGGGGCTAAGGTTTGTTTGCATACCAGTCGCTGGGCTCAAGTTTTAAAGTAAATGCACAAGAATTAAAGCAACAGCCTGAGAAAAATTAAATCAAACTGCAGTCACCAATGTGAGGGCCCCCAAATAAATATTTCACTCATTGATCTTTTTTCTTACAAATATAACCTGACAGGCTTATTAATTTATCATTTATTTTGAAGCTTAACTTTCAAAGATCTGGCTCTGACTGATGAGGCTTACAATCTGTGCAAGAGATCTAGACATGATTAGGCTTATAATATGTTAAACTGAGGATTTGATCTTTAAAATGTACTTAATTTGTTGATTTTTACCTTCAGGTGGTGCAGTTGTTGAAATGCAAGGAGATGAAATGACACGGTGAGGCCTTCATATAATGCTTGTTTTCTTCAATAAATCTGCTCCTATTTGTAGGTTTTATTTGAGCACCATGTCTTGGTAGCTGGGTTTTTAATACTTGTGGTCTAAAGTATCCGTAGCATTTTAAGCTCTTTGTTACTTTGATGCATGTGGTCTGCACAGAGTACCCATAGCATGATCAACTGTTTAGTGTCTGGTTTCTTAAAGCTCCTGGGGCATCTAGGCTGTTCCAGGATTATTCTCATGATGGTCATTGTGCTGGCTACACAATTTTTATTCATTAATATTTTATGGGTAACTCAACAACAGTTGCCTGTTAGAGAATTTCTTAGTTATTTTATAGTTTCATATTTGTACTTACTATGCATGTGTTTGTATATTATTTTTGACAGTATTATATGGGACGATATCAAGAACAAACTTATTCTACCTTTTGTTGACCTGGAGATTCACTTTTTTGATCTCAGTGTTGAAAATCGTGATGCTACTGAGGACCAAGGTAAAGTTTGCAGGAATAATATCCTAGTTTAATTTAGAATTGTTTTAAGAGATTCAATTCTCTCACTCTCTTTTTTTTTTTCAAATCTTACTTCATGTATTTTGGAGAATATAAAGCATTCACTGATAAGCATAGACTATTGAGGGACATGTACAAGTAGAAGTCCAATTGTTTTTGACTAAACTCTGTATATTTCAGTGACTGTTGATGCAGCCAAAGCAATACAAAAATATAATGTTGGAATCAAATGTGCTACTATTACCCCTGATGAAAAAAGAGTTGAAGGTAACATTTTTTTTTAAAGTTTTTTTCTTTTGTTCTACATGAATTCAAATAAAATATATGATGGCAATTGTAAACAAAAATATTTAAAATATTGTCAGAGTTCAATTTAAAGAAAATGTGGAAATCCCCTAATGGAACCATCCGAAATATTCTTGGTGGCACAGTGTTTCGAGAAGCCATCATTTGTAACAACATTCCACGACTTGTGCCAGGCTGGACAAAAAGTATTGTCATTGGTCGCCATGCATTTGGTGATCAGGTAATTTGGACATTTCTTTGGTTCATTTGTCATTTGTTAATCTTTGTTGAAATGAATTTTTATTTTTGATTAAAATAGATGATGAAAATAATTGATTGCTGTGTCTTGTAGTACAGAGCTACTGACTTTGTTGTGCCTGGACCAGGTAGGGTCACCATAACGTATACACCGACCAATGGTGAATCCCCTACTGAGTACACAGTGTTTGACTTTGAGAAGTCTGGAGGTGTTGCCATGGGAATGTACAACACAGATGAGGTACTGGCAGTTTATTAGGTTGTGGTCTTAACTAGAGTATTACATCAACTATTCTTTCAGCTAATTTGTACATCTACATTTCTTTGATTGTACATCAACATTTCTTTCAGTTTGATTGTACATTTGTATTTTGAACAACCACATTTAGAAAGACTTTAAAGTAGCAGACTATTATAGTCCTTTGTACAGCTGTGGACACTTAATTGCATCCTTTTAACATTTCAGAATATTTTTTGCTTCCATGTTTAAAATTTGGAGATCAGGGATATTTGTTAGGATAGGATTAATTTGGAAAAGTCAAGAAACTTCACTTGAATTCACATTGTGATACTTTTATTTTTCACTTTCATTTTTCTCCATATAATTGACATTTTTTACTTTATGTTACAAAGTAAATGGGTTTTGTACATAAATAATCATACATCTCAACTATTTCAGAGTATAACAGATTTTGCTCACAGTTCATTCCAGTTTGCTCTACAAAAAGAATGGCCACTATACTTAAGGTAAAAACAGCAGTGGATCAAATTAAATTCTATTAAGTCTTCTTTTTTTTTTTGTCATTGTCAATGAAAATTTGATATTTGTTTGTTTCTTTTTTTTTTTTTTTTTTTTTTTATTTACTTACACATCTCATCATCTGACTATAGGATATTTAATATTGGAATACAATCATTTCAGTACAAAAAATACAATCCTCAAAAAATATGATGGAAGATTTAAGGACATATTTCAAGACATTTATGAAAAGTAAGACTCTTGTTAGTCTGATTTGTCTGTTTCTATCTTTTTCTTAGTATATTTTGTGTACTATAAATATATAAATTTGGTTTCCTGTATACAAAGGGGAATTTTTAAAAATCAAATGATATAGAATAAATATAATTCTTGAATTTTACATATATGTAGATTACATCTAGATTTTATGTGTTTTAAAAAATATTTTTTTACATTGACAGGAATTATAAGGAACTATTTGAAGCCAAGAAAATTTGGTATGAACATCGACTAATAGATGATATGGTGGCCTATTGCATGAAATCTGAAGGCGGATTTGTCTGGGCTTGTAAGAATTATGACGGCGATGTTCAGTCTGATTCTGTAGCTCAAGGTAATTTATATAACAATTGTGAAATGATTATTTCAAAGGTCATTTCTATAAATTTTTTTTTTTAGAATTAGATAGACTGATAGTTTATTATGTTCTATGTTTGAAGTGATAATTAGATTAATTGTGGACTTTTTTTGTAGAGTACTATTAAATGTAATCGAAATATAATCTGCACCATGGTCCATAAAGAAAAAGACTAATATATCTCTGCTGATTAACACAATTATGTTTACCTTTTAAAGGTCATTATCACCTCACAATAGTCATGGTGACTAAACCAGGTAAAGTAGACCATAGATCAAGTAAAAAAACAACACACAGGCAGCTACTATCTTAGTTTCTTATGATTTTCAACTGAAGAAAATATGCCAGGGCATTGTGTGTGCACAATTATCTATAATGTATGCCATTGTCAGTACTAGAACCAACTAGTGATAAAGAAATATTGACTAAAAAATAGCTGAGCCATTCCACTACCTAAAAAAAAAAAAAATTCCACTACCTAAATGTAAACAATGTTTCTTTTGTTGCTAGGATTTGGGTCATTAGGCATGATGACTAGTGTCCTAGTTTGTCCTGATGGTAAAACTGTAGAGGCTGAAGCTGCTCATGGCACAGTCACTCGACATTATAGAATGTACCAACAAGGCAAAGAGACTTCCACTAATCCTATTGGTCTGTTTTTACTTTAAATTTTTAACCATTAAAACAAATTAATTATATTTACTATTTGTCAAAGAATGAACAAATATTAGTTGTTCATAAATTTATGTTTTCATTTACAATTTGTTTTTCAAAGCTTCTATATTTGCCTGGACCCGTGGGCTAGCTCATAGAGCCAAGTTGGACAATAATGTTGAGTTGCAAAAATTTGCAGAAAATCTAGAAAGTGTGTGTGTAGAGACCATTCAGTCTGGGATTATGACTAAAGACCTTGCTATTTGTATTAAGGGCATGAACAGGTTTGTTAATGGGATTTTTTTTTATATCTTATAGATTTTCCTTCTTTGCTATTGTCCTTAGAGTTGAGTCTAAGACACTTGGAACTCTACTCCTATGGAAGCCTGCCTAGGAAAGATCCTAACAGATGTTAATTACTACATCCTATTACCGATGGTTCATATCCTAGGACGCTCAGATTAGAAGGGAGGTCAAATTCTAAGCATACAGGGGAAATCCTACCATAACAGCTGTACAGATGTAAAAGCAGCCTCTTGATGAACAGTGTATTTGTTGGGGCTTTCTTTCCTCCCTGTCAATGCAATAGACTTTGGTCCTTATGCGATTCTTTTTTGCTTCCCTATTGACCTAACTGTCTCTTCTAACAACCATTTTCACCCGTGTTCCACGGTTAGTCTGAGAAACATTGCCTGGGTAAATATTCCTTCAAAAAAAAAAATGCAGTGGATCACATAACTTACAGATGTAAATTGGTTTCCAAACCAATTAATTTCATATAAGAACTATAATAAAAAGTTTCATTGCTTAAAAGTCATTCTAAAATCGACAAAATTCTATAAGAATATTACAATGATACAATAGATACATTAAGTTAATGAAATATAAATATGAAAACCTTTTTTTTTTTAGTTTTCAGACTGTTTTAAATTTAAAAGTGTATGAATATTCCCTCTCTATTCCAACACTCCAAAGTTCACTTTATTTAAAAAAAATCAGTATTACAAAGCAGTAATAGAATAATTTTTTCCAGCATGACTGCCTCTGATTATCAAGAAACTTTTCAATTTATGGATACACTGGCTGAAAATCTCAAGAGAAAAATGGAGTCAGCTTGACTAAACAACTCCAACATATCTGACTTGTGTAAACCAAAATTATAAATTGTTTATGTATTTTCCAATACAAACTTTTCCACTATTTCCCCTAGCTATCCTGATCTATTTTATATCTTACTTTGATGTAATTGTTTTTTGAACATTTTTTGTTCCATTTTATTTACTACAAATTTTAAATATTTTTAACTGATTTTAAAACTAGTCTAGAGGTGAAGCAACTAAAAAAAATATTTACTTCTAAATGAGGCTAGTTAACATTTCTTTCCTCTTGTCAACAATTCACTTCAGTGCCTTACAAGCTAATCCCCTGTATTGATTTGTCCACTCTGTCACAGAGAGCTTACTTGTTGAAAATATAAGCAAATATTCTTTTCTGCCAGTCATTCATTTTCTAGAAAGCTGAGCAGCTTATCTTGATTAAAAATAGTTGTCAGACATTGAATACTTTTGGCTGAATACAACCACTAGCCTAGTCTTTTAGACATTTGAAGTATTGCTAGTTTGATATGATGGTCATAGAAATGCTTTGAAACTCTGTTCACAATTGTCTTTAATAAAATCCTAGTTTTTATTTTATGAATTTTTCATGATCCCAGTGCATAGTTTCTGGTAATGATGTTTCGCTCATTTGTTGGATGACTTGTTATGTTCATCTTTTATAGAAAAGCTTTACATTGACCTTTTTCAAACAACAGCTTTCAGCATGTCCACTTTAGTTGATACAAACTATATCTATGTATACTTTTTTTTAACAAACAAAATGCTAAATAGCAATGTTTAACTTTGTGATTGACTTTGGATGCATTTTGGTAGAATTATGTTTGTTACCTTTAAAAGTATCAGGCCTTAGTATTATTTTATAATATAGCATTGTCAAGTGATTGTGTCTCCCATTTACAGGGTCCATTTATCACTAGTGTTTGTTTATATTAAACAGACATCTAATAGATAATACATTTGATTCAAATTTATTAGCACAACTAATGTTTAAATACAATTTTGTAACTTTTTAGTTGTTTTAAAAGGGGAAATGCTTAGTATATAATTTATTAAAGGGTTATATTTATAAAGCATTTATGTCTTACAATAAAGACAATGTAAATCATGAACAACATTTTATTATTGTTATGATTTTTTAGAAAAGTATTTAGCATGATATAAGTTGCCTTTAACTATTACCTGTTGTTTTTTTTTATATTAATTTGGGTGATTTAAACCATTGGCAGAAAGTGTCAAAAGCTATATTTCTAAATGAAATGCTTCAGAAAAACCTATTGACAAACCAGTATCTCAAAACTTAAGGTGCTGTGGCTGAGTGGTAAAGTGCTTGGCTACCAAACCAAGGGACCCAGGTTCAAATCCTTTTGAAGACTGGGATTTTTACTTTCGGAATCTTTAGGTCGCCTTTAAGTCCACCCAGTTCTAATGGACACCTGACTAGTTTGGGAAAAGTAATGCCAGTTTTTGTGCTGGCCACAGAAACATGACATATACATCATCTGTCCCATAGATCACAAGGTCCAAAAGGAGAACTTTTGGTGAAGGAAGACCTCGTTTAGGTTTGACTCCTATAACATGTCTGCACATTTATAATGCTCAGGAGTTAGTGTCATTGGGGAATGATGCATATCAATAAAAAAAAACTCTACTTTTGTCAAACACAATTTTTTCACAAAGAATACATTACTTTTATTATTGTCAAAATTGTCATCAAATCTCCAAGTAATACTTAGAAATAAAAAGGCTCAGTTCTGAACCCCAACAATCAAGCTATCAAAAAGAGATTTAGATGAATTGCAGTAATGGGAATCAAATTGGCGCATGTCTTTCCATACAGAAAAAAAAAGTGAATTATTAAGAATATTGGTAAACTTGGTTAGATCAATATTAGAATAAGCACTCTCTGTTTGGCACCAATAAAAAACTAAAAAAAAAGTAACTTAGAACAGACTTAGCCATGACAAGAAATGATTATTCACTTTTGACTAGAGTAACACCATTAAGAAAAACAATAAATTTAAAGACACTTCAGCACAGATGACTAAAAAGTAAAGTAGCAATAAAAAATAAAACACTAAACCCTAATTTATACAGTTAAATAAATACATCCTAATAAAAAGTCTTATTTCTTATTCCATATGCTAGGACTAATTGGCACAAATGCTGCTCTTTCCCTAGTACCATTAAAGCATTGAACAGGTTGCCTGAATCAGCCAGGAAAACTTAGCAGTGTTTTGAATGCTAAGAAGGAATGTCTGTACAATGCTTCCTTGCTAAATACACAGCTTCAGTTTTGTTATCTAGAAACAGACTCACACAAATTAATCACACCTTGTGCTTGCAAAATGTCCCATAATTAGCAAAACATTTCTTTAAAATTTAGCATCTGATAGCACACTTTCTAAAATGTAAGGAAACTTGACTTTTTTTTTCATCAAAACAAGTAAGATGAACTTTTCTTGACAAAAACTAACATGTTTAATTAGATGTAAAAGATATAAATAAGGATAAAGTCTAAAACAATGAATAACATTTCATTTTATTCTTGGAAAAGTACAAGATAAATAGTTGCATTGATTGAATGTAAGGCTAACTGTACATTAGTTGGGTTTCAATCAGAACATAAACATTAAGACATAAACCAAAGCAGTTTAATGATCCAATATTCATACCAATATATGCAGTAGGTGTTTAAAACCTACATATGATTCATATTTATTATCAATATTTATTTAAAGTAATTAAAATGAAAAGTACCGTATTTTTCGCCGTATAAGACGCACTTTTTCTTCTCCAAAACTGGGGGGGAAAAGTTGGTGGGTCTTATACGGCGAAAAATACGGTACGTTCAGAATCTTTTTTTTCTAGATTTTCCTCCTTTAAAATTGGGTGCGTCTTATACGGCAAAAAATACGGTACATTTTTTAAAGGATAAAAACACAAGTCTTTGATAAGCCTACTTCTGAACAAAACTCTAGATGTATTCAGTAAAGCCTCATATATCCAGACTTAGTTTTTATTGTAAAGTATATAAGTGGTGGTCTTGTTGATGTGCAGCGAAAGATCAGCAATTTTTTCTCTTAATAATGGTAGGCTACTACGTATAATGCTTTTTACCCATATATATTTTAATTCAATTTTATGTTTATGTATACTGCAATACAAATTGTCTTTATATTGTTGGTGAATTGGACATTTTATAATAATATCCGGACAGACCCTGATTCAAATTAATTTGGATAAATGATATTCTACTGAACATAAGTTGACTACTGAAAAAAAAAAAAATACATGCGTATTTAGGCTTTTACAAATTTTGTTATTAAGATTTACTTATCATTCAAAGTTTTCCAATGAAAAGGGGAGGGCAATAATTATTTTATATTTTTTTATAAGGCCATTTTTAATTCGTCATCAAGCACTTACAAAATATATGTTATCATATTTCTAGAACAAAAGACTGAATGTCTAAATGTATCTTTACTATTGTGGATGTTGCATTACCAGTGGAATAAATAAGTGCAAGTCGTATACTTAAAAAAGTGAATCAAACTTTAGAAAGTAAAAACTTAAGTTCCCCTTTTAGACCTTGTAATCTGTTGGGCAGATGATGTAAAGGTCATCTGTTCCTGTGGCCCATGTTAACAAGGGTGTTATGTGACGAATACAATGACCAACCACCTTTGCATTTCCCAAATAATGTCAGGAACACCCTAAAAATCCAGAAATTCAAATCCCTGTCTTCATCAGGATTCAAACCCCAAGACCTCTTGTTAGGAAGCTGCTTTACCACTCAGCCACCACACCCCTGAATCAAACTATACAAAAATTTTAATCATCTTGATTATTTATTTTTTATTTACAAGAATTATCCAAAAAGAAAACTGGTTAAAGTTCATTTGATACCTATGAGTCATGCCAAAATTAATTTTGATTGCATATATTAACATTAACACTCAGTTCTGTCTATCAATCCAAAACTCCTAGCAGTTTGAATTCCACCATCTTCAAATGTCAGTAACTCTCAGGCCAGCCCAAATCTCTGATTTGATTTCACAAATTCTGCTTTTGATACTATTTTGTTTTGTTTTGGTTTGGTTCACAGTGACAGCATATGAAGCCAATAGCTTCACTTGGAGTGAACATTTTTTTTTATACTGTCCAAGATTAATTGCAACCTTTTAAAAATAAATTCTTTTTTAAAATTGTAAAGCTTTTTATCATTGACAATATTCTTAAACAAATAAAGATACAGATTGACCAGAAATCTCTTTTGTTATATTGTTAGGGTATCAAATAGGTTATAATGATAAAGATAATCACTACTGGTGTCTAAAATTGTATGTATGTATTTGCATTAAAAAGCATGAGAGTAATTTTTTGAAACAAATTTTAGATCCAATGTTTTAATGTTGTCTTTGATGTGCCTGTTCATTTATTAAAAACTCTGCAGGAAAATATTATTCTACATAGGCCTACTCACAAAAAGAAAAACTTTTATTATGTACATAAGAAAATATCTTGAAAAAAAATCAAGAGAAAACCTAGAAGTAAAGTACTGATGTTAATTATTGCAATCACTTATCGGTAGCTAGATCATGCATGGCCAAACCATTTTCATATTATAAAAACTGCTAAGCATCATCTGTAACTTGGATTACATTCTAATGCAGCAGTTCTTAACCTTTTTAGCGCCGCGACCCTTTTACAGTTCTGCACTATGCGGCAACCAGCAACCTTAAAATTATTTTCGTTCATAAGCCTAAGTAACTGTGCTTTTGATAACGTTACTAAATCATTACAATAATTTTAGTATCTGATCTACATTGTCAATTTTTTGTTTAATCATCAAGTATATTTTATCTAATAAATATGTTTACTTATAAATAAATTACAAGATATGTTTACTTATAATTAAATAACAAACAAAATGAATTTACATTTATTTACATTTCTATTCTCTATTCACTATATTCAACTCTCATTCTTAGGAGACAATTTGAAAAGTGTGGTATAGCGGACCATTACACAGTAGGAAACTACATTGCTACATTAATGTTTGTGAAAACAAGCCAACATCAGGGAGAAGGTTGATCTTGTTTCTGCTTAATCTGGAGCTGTCTTTTCAAGATCGAAAGTCTACTTTTGTATTTAGACAAGATAAACAACAGGGTGGAAAACCAGATTTGCAA
The DNA here is from genome assembly GCA_036873155.1 of Biomphalaria sudanica. Classification (NCBI taxonomy): domain Eukaryota; kingdom Metazoa; phylum Mollusca; class Gastropoda; family Planorbidae; genus Biomphalaria; species Biomphalaria sudanica. The sequence continues at coordinate 101,323 of JAZGLO010005700.1, read as the reverse complement.
ATATTATGTCATTGAAAATGTAATAAGAAGGCATGTCACAGTCAAAAAAGAATAGGACTGCAAAGAAATTATCCAGATTTGTGTAACTGACAATGAAGAGAAATCATTTTTCGCTGCATAGCTATTATTGGGTTTTAAAAAAAATGTTCTCATGTCTCGAACATTTTCAATTTTAACTGTGAATTTACGTCTGGAAAGTGCAAAAAATGTATGTCTGGTAGATTTGGAAAGTATGAAATTTCATCCGCAAGCATATGTGAAAAATTTCTTTCATAGAAATTATAATTTTATCTGCTCATCAGGTTCAATAACATTTTCCCTCATAGAGCAGATAAGGTTGCAACAAGTATTATTTTCTTTACTTAAGTTGAAGTTTTATTTTGTAGGATTGAATGAATTTTTTCAAATTCTTGCAGTGAAGTTTTTCATTGATTCTTTAATTCTTGTGGGTCTTCATTGCAGAATAATACAGAGTTTTGTTAACTGACATCAAAGCATACTAGGAGACCATCTGTGCAGACAGCACTAAAATTTTCAAAGAGAATTAGATACTTTAATACACAATCATTTATCTATCTAACCTTACTTCTAAAATACTGGGTATTCTTGCCAGCAAAGCTTGGCTGCTTGCTATAAAAATTATGCCAGTTATTTCGGCTATATAGATTCGGCTAATAAAAATTTGTTACAAATAACACACTTTGTTTTTTTCAATCCTGATTAACTATTGAAGTATAACCATACAGTTGTTCCATAATTAAAATATTACCTTTAAAAAATGAAATTTAAAACTGTATAAACTATCTAAAACTAAAGCAAAAGTAATTTTCAATTATTTCCCGACATGGGTAAATCTTTGCCATAGAAAAAATATCTTTAATTCCACAGTGGAGTAACATTGCGTTATGTTTCAAGTTACATTAACTTAAACATAAAAATATTTACACTATGACAATTAAAATGTTTAAAAACATTCAGTTGTCTGCGACATATATACTCAAATGACAATAAAAAGAAAAAGTTACTTCAAACCAATAGAAAAACATTGCACAATGTAATGTTTGACGCGTTAAAATAGAAAAAAAAAAAATATTTCCGATGGCCTTAGGCTATCTCTGGCATATCGCCATTTGACCCCCAAGGGGGGGTCCCGACCTACAAGTTGAGAACCCCTGTCCTAATGTCTTGTCCAAAAATATATAGATACTGTTCTAGCTTTTGAATACTTTCTTTTTTTTTTATTTCCTTAATGTTTGAATCAGGTTGACTTCTCATTCTTTACAAGCATTACTTTTTGAAACAGTTTTTTGAAAATTTGTTAAAAGATATACAATAAAAAGCAAAAAGGACAAAAAATTTCATAAATTTATGTTCCTACAATCCCAGTGAAAAATAAAAGTGTTTTAATAGAGCAGTAATATTCTATTCATGTTGATCACAAATACAAAAACATTAAAAAAATGAACTGTACGATATTCTACATATTGTTCTTTTCTAAAACTAATTTAAAATATCTTCAAAGTAACTAGATCTAGGTTTTCTAATGTGTGTTGCAAGTTACATATAAAAGATTTCAATGAATGTTGACTTCAATCATAATGAAATATCTGCTGTGAAAATAATCTCTTGTGACTTGTGTAAAATATTGAGGTAATTAGAAACATTTTTTGTTCATATTGTAGACACTGACAACATGTTGAAGCTAGACACTGACAACATGTTGAAGCTAGATACTAGTACAAGTGTATTCAATAAGATATTCAGGGTAAGATTGGTTACTATCGAATATGACATATATATTTGGTGAGTGGACATTATCAACACAGGAATCAAAACATTTTCCTAAAGGACAGTTTTCACTTAGAGGTGGTGGTCGTCTCAAACCAGCTGAACCCCTAGCAGTATGTCCAACTAAAACTCTGGCCACAAACATTGAATGTGTATCAGCTTTGACATTTTTGCTTAACACTGATCCAAGATCTGAAGTGCCAGTGGGGAGTGAGAGAGATGAACTTTGGTCCGACACAGATTCAGATTCATTTCTGTTAGATATGTTCAGATGTGTTAGCTTGCCAGGGTTTTGCTGTCTTTGTGCTAAATGTATATTTTGTCTAGGGTTTGGCAAGGATAAACAATGTTGTGTACTTTGAGCTGGACTTAAGTTAAAACCTTGCTGTGTATTCTGGATAGTATTTAGAGAGTCTTGCTGAGTACTTTGGATAGGGTTTAGCATGGTCAAGCTTTGCTGTGCATACTGGATAGGGTATAACAAGTTGAAGCCTTGCTGTACATTCTGAATAGGGTTTATAGAGCTCAAGTCTTGTGGCGCATTCTGAATAGGGTTTTGTGAGCTTAAACCCTGCTGTACATTCTGAATAGTGTTTTGTGAGCTTAAGCCTTGCTGTACATTCTGAATAGGTTTTTGTGAGCTTAAGCCTTGCTGAACATTCTGAATAGGGTTTTGTGAGCTTAAGCCTTGTTGTACATTCTGAAAGCCTTGTGGTGCATTCTGGATAGAATTTGCTGTGCTCAAGCATTGCTGTGTATTTGGAGTAGAGTTTAGTGGGGTTAAGCCATAATGCGCATTCTGGACAAGATTTAAAGGGGTCATTCCCTCTTGTCTATTCTGGATAGAATTTTGGGAGATTGAGCCATAAGACACTCCTGCAATGGATGAAAAATGACTTGGCTGTATCACAGAATTGTTTTTAATATTGCTGACAGTCATATTTTGAGAATAGTTTTGAACTTTGTTACCAATAGGCTGAGAAGTAACAGGTGGACTCTGAAAGTAGCATTGGCTCTTATTGGCTACCTGAACAGTTGGGGATGGATTACCCATAATAATGCTACGAATCTGTTTATGAATCAAAGTATTAAGGCTGACTTGAGAGTTAGGGTAAGACCTTAGTAGATTCCTGTTGTTCATCTGAGCATTTGAGCTTCCTGACAACTTGACACTGACTCCATTGCCTCCTCTGTCTGTATAACTATGAGAATATCTGGATTCTTTAGCAAAGTACGAGCCTATACATACAGGGAATAAAAAATAAAAATGATAAGTACTTTAAGTTCAAAGACTTATATTTTATTAAATGGTATTTGTAAAGTAAAAGACTCAAGATGTACCGTATTTTTCGCCGTATAAGACGCACTTTTTCTTCTCCAAAACTGGGGGGGAAAAGTTGGTGCCTCTTATACGGCAAATACACATTTTACATGCATTAAAACTGCCCCCAACTTTGTGTGGCGCTTACTCGCAGTCCTTTCCTTATGCAGTGTGTGCTGCGGGCTGGATTTGGGGCACGTACTGCGGGCTGTGGTGACTTCTGTGACCCTCCCTGCACGGCCAGGCTGTGTGTGTTCGGGCTTCCCTCTCCCTCCTATAGCGCGCCATGCCCCCCTCCTGACAGTCTAACCATGTGCTGCACGGGCATCATGCTGAGCTTACTGCCGGTACACACCGCCCTCCCTACGTCATAATGTGCCATCTGGGTAGATCACAGACAACGTGTATGGTGTATGTGAGAAAGTGATCAGGCGGTCCAACTAGTACAGTATTTGGTTCAGAATCTTTTTTTTCTAGATTTTCCTCCTTTAAAATTGGGTGCGTCTTATATGCCGGAGCGTCTTATATGGCAAAAAATACGGTATATAAGCATTACAATTCAATGATTATAATCTCCAATAAGCAATATGCTGACCAAAACCTATTGATTTGTTTTTCAGACGCTTTCTTAATTGCACAATGTCCAACAAACGAGCTGGATAGTTCTAGAGTAAAGTGGAGAGTAAAATTAAACAAACTCATGAGAACAAAGATAAAGACTGGATAAAGAGAGATGCAGATAAATACAAATACTTGCAATTAACCAGAAAAAGAAGTGTGCTTTGACATGGACAACAAGGAATTCTATGGAAATACATGCCGCAGTTTTGTTATTGAGTTCATTGTATATTAAAAATGTACACAAATCTATAGATAGCCCTGTTTTCTGGTTTTCTGCTATACGCATTTGTGGCAATCATATTTTTGTGTAATATATTTTTTCCTTGCCACGTTTTCATTATTTCATGTATTGTCATCTCTAACTTTAGGTTGCTTTTCACCATCTTGCTGTACTTTTTTTGTGGTCCTGAATAATTCTTAGTTTTATACTACTTCACAGCCTTAGCATATTGCCTTGGATTTATTCTTGGTAGGACTCTTCGACCCCTGTTTAGGGTGAGTTTTATTTTATATTGTAATGGTATTTATTATAAGGATTCATTTGTATATAGCTCTACACCAAACCTTAAGAGTCTCTGTTATGTTGTTGAAGTCATTGTCAATGCTTTGTCAAGAAACATAACATAAGGTGCTTACTTTTTAAATATTATTTAAGTAATTACTTAGAATGAATTTATGAGTTATTATCTTCATTTTCATGTCTGATTACTTATCATCCACATTATCCATTTCAATATCATGGTATACTATCATTGTATTAAATTCATTATTTTTTTAATTATCATACACATCGTTTTTTTATTTATGTACAAGTGAGAGTGTATGGTGTGTCTGTTAGGCTGAACTTTGGGACTAGTATAATTATACAGCAAAAGGAAAACATAATTATTCTTTATTGCATAACACACATTGTAAGTAAAATTATACTTAACTATCTAGACATTTAAATATCTAATAATACATAATTAAAGTCTTACTTACCACATCCATACACTGTGCCATGTTTGCCACTTAATCTCCAGTCAAAACCTTTTCTAGCAATGGCTTCAACATAAGTTCTATGAGTCCCATGGAAAAGGTGTAGTTCTGTCACATCTTGACCATCATTTTCTTGAACCATTTCACTTCGTTTTCTGTTCACAACAAAACATCAATATGGTCAATACTTCATTTCAAGATCTTTAAAGTAGGAGCAGAGTTCACAAGTTGTGCAGTTGATTGGTATAAGTCAAGTTACATTGTCACTCAAGTATCTAAGTTTCTAAAATGCTTAAATGGTGAGAATCATTGGCCTCCTTCTGTCACCCAGAAACTATGGTTCATATCATTGAAATGTTGCCCACACAGAAGTTCCCCTATTCTCCATGCAGTTGATGTGTCCAAAGGAACAATCCTTATTCTAGATGATTCTTCAACAGCAGAAAATGCAAGATGGGATTACAGAAGAAAGTATTTTTACTCAAGACACCCAGTTACCAAACAAAAAATTAAGAGCTAAAAATTTGAAAGGGATCTGCAAAAGCAGATATGACTTTTACCGTAAGCAAAAGTCATGATTTTGCTCTGAGCTCTATAACCATGACATTAATTAATTATATTTGTTGAAGAAACTAACTAACCTAAACACTTTCAGATTTATCTGAAATAGTTTTAGAGCATTAATATTCTGAATCAAAGTACAAGTTGAAGTCAGTAATTTAATGTAAGTAATGGCCAGTTGACAATTTGGGTCTTTAAGTCTATAGTAACTTGCATTTAAAATCTTCTATATAAAAGTTACTCACAGAGCAAAGTATTTCCATAGAATTAAGTTTTGTATACGTAAGATCCTAACAATGTCATAATGAGGAAATTCCATTGTTTCATGAAAGGGAAATGCAAGGTTATTGTATTCCTCAGTGTCTGGAGTTACTTCATACACCATGACAGGCTGTTGGAGAAATATAATATATACAAGTCAAAAAGGAAATTAGATAATACTAGAATTTTCTATCTGACTAAAGAATACAAAAACTAGCAGCATGTTGAATGTGTGGACTAAGTCAATTGGAAATTCAGTTACTTACTTAAGATTTATAACAAAAAAAATAATTTTGTAAGACTTTTAAAACATTACTAAAGATTTGTCTGTAAAATTTTTACAAAATTCATTGAAATAAACATGATGGGGATGAAAGGAACACTAGCACTAGCATATATGACTAGCAGTAACAGGAGACAAGAATGTAAGAGAAATGTCTTTTATTTTATTTATAATGTGTAGAAAGCTTTAAAAAAATTATATATACTTGGGAACAGGAATTCGGTTTATGCTAACATTTTCAGTAGTTATCCAAAACGTATTAAAGAAGACATAAGAGACTTAAATAAAAAAATTTTAAAAAGTTAAAAAAAAAAAGAAAGAGTACATTATCTTGCTCCATAGATAACCAATATTTGGGCAGACTCTCCTCAGCTGCTGTTTTCATTGGGTTCAGTGTTTCTTGTTGTGTCCCAGCAGCTACAAAACTTGGTGCTAGCTGTGTTTCAGTTGTGCCAAGACTTTCACAAGCAGCAAATTCTGATCTAATAAAAAAAGCAATAACTAGATGAGTACTTACTTTTGTTGTAACACAAATCAAATTTAATGCACAGGGTGACACCCTGACAACTGGATAGAATGATTAGAATTACTTCTAGTTTCCAACTCTATTTTAGTTCCAGTGAAAGCCACAGCAGTTCAGTCAAACAAGTCCCCTCTTACTCTTACAAACAACTGGATAGAATGATTAGAATTACTTCTAGTTTCCAACTCTATTTTAGTTCCAGTGAAAGCCACAGCAGTCAGTCAAACAAGTCCCCTCTTACTCTTACAAACAACTGGATAGAATGATTAGAATTACTTCTAGTTTCCAACTCTATTTTAGTTCCAGTGAAAGCCACAGCAGTCAGTCAAACAAGTCCCCTCTTACTCTCACAAACAACTGGATAGAATGATTAGAATTACTTCTAGTTTCCAACTCTATTTTAGTTCCAGTGAAAGCCACAGCAGTCAGTCAAACAAGTCCCCTCTTACTCTCACAAACAACTGGATAGAATGATTAGAATTACTTCTAGTTTCCAACTCTATTTTAGTTCCAGTGAAAGCCACAGCAGTCAGTCAAACAAGTCCCCTCTTACTCTCACAAACAACTGGATAGAATGATTAGAATTACTTCTAGTTTCCAACTCTATTTTAGTTCCAGTGAAAGCCACAGCAGTCAGTCAAACAAGCCCCCTCTTACTCTCACAAACAACTGGATAGAATGATTAGAATTACTTCTAGTTTCCAACTCTATTTTAGTTCCAGTGAAAGCCACAGCAGTTCAGTCAAACAAGTCCCCTCTTACTCTTACAAACAACTGGATAGAATGATTAGAATTACTTCTAGTTTCCAACTCTATTTTAGTTCCAGTGAAAGCCACAGCAGTCAGTCAAACAAGTCCCCTCTTACTCTCACAAACAACTGGATAGAATGATTAGAATTACTTCTAGTTTCCAACTCTATTTTAGTTCCAGTGAAAGCCACAGCAGTCAGTCAAACAAGTCCCCTCTTACTCTTACAAACAACTGGATAGAATGATTAGAATTACTTCTAGTTTCCAACTCTATTATAGTTCCAGTGAAAGCCACAGCAGTCAGTCAAACAAGTCCCCTCTTACTCTCACAAACAACTGGATAGAATGATTAGAATTACTTCTAGTTTCCAACTCTATTTTAGTTCCAGTGAAAGCCACAGCAGTTTAGTCAAACAAGCCCCCTCTTACTCTCACAAACAACTGGATAGAATGATAAGAATTACTTCTAGTTTCCAACTCTATTTTAGTTCCAGTGAAAGCCACAGCAGTTCAGTCAAACAAGTCCCCTCTTACTCTCACAAACAACTGGATAGAATGATTAGAATTACTTCTAGTTTCCAACTCTATTTTAGTTCCAATGAAAGCCACAGCAGTTCAGTCAAACAAGTCCCCTCTTACTCTCACAAACAACCTTAAACTAGATTTAGACTAGACCTTTTAAAACTAAAATCAACAATAGTCATCATGAAATTGCTCTGGCTATTTATCCTAATAATTACTAAATACACACTAGCTGAACACAGAACTAGATCTACCTCAGTCAACACTAAACTTAAAAAGGAAACAACAGTCATAATCAATCATCACACTTTAGATCAATGCAACTTCAAAAATAACCTAACATACACATCCATAACATTAAAGAAGATTACCCATCACAAATGGAAGTTCTCAATCAGACACAGTAGAAATAAATACCTTTCACTGTTAATATTAATAGCAGGAGATGTAGAGTCAAATCCAGGGCCTAGATCTAAAGATAGATGCAACATCTGCAAAAAAGTATGCACCATGAAACAGAAAGCCATTCAATGTGACACCTGCGATGAATGGTACCATGCATCATGTCTCCATATGAATACACCTGTGTATTATGCCTTAGGCAACAAAGATGCATCATGGCACTGTGTACCGTGTGGGTTACCTCAGTTTACATCAGGACTGTTTGATTCCTTTGATGCGGACACTTCTAACCCATACAACATCCTAAACACCATCCCAAAACCAACTCACCAACCACTAGCCAGATCCACTCCTGTTAAACCTAAATCTACTAAAATTAATACAACAGCCTCACTAAACAAACCTACTAAAGAAGTAATACCAAAATACCTTAAAACCTTAGTAATAAATTTTCAAAGCATTAGGAACAAAACAGCAGACTTAGAAATTTTATTAGAATGTGAGAAACCAGACATAATTGCAGGAACAGAAACTTGGCTACATCCTGAAATTTACAATGCAGAAATTTTCAATAGTAATTATGACATTTTTAGAAAAGATAGGGCTGATAATCATGGAGGAGTTCTATTAGGAATAAAAAACACTCTTATAGCAGAAGAAATTACCTTACCTAACTCAAAAAACATAGAATCTACATTTTGTAAAATTAATACCACCTCAACATCCCTTATAATAGGCAGCATTTACAGACCACCGAATTCTAGTTTAGAATACATGCAGGAACTATGTAATCAGATTACTACACTTAAAGAGACAAATAAAAATGCGTTTTTTTGGATTATGGGTGACTTCAACCTACCTGATATAAATTGGAAAACACTAACCATAGATAAACACCAAAACCTTAAGGACATAAATGAGCTTTTCATAGAAACTTTACACAACCTAAGTTTAGATCAAATCATTAAAAAGCCAACTAGATTAAACAACACATTAGATCTCTTCATAACCAACAGACCTGCATTAGTAGTTGATTATGATATTATCCCTGGTCTATCAGACCATGAGATCATAAAAATACACAGTCAGATAAAAGCAATAGCCAATACAAAACCCAAAAGAAAAATCTTACTCTGGAATAAATGTAACCTAACACAACTACACCAAGCTGCATTAAACTTTCAACAAACATTCTTATTAGAAAAAGACATTAACCAACCAGTCGATGACCTTTAGAATTTCATTAAAAACCATCTTAAAAGCATTATAGAAAATCATATACCAACTAAATACACATCAAACAAAATAAATAAATGCTGGTTTAATAATAGACTAAAGAAGCTTTGTAAACAGAAGGAAAACCTATATAGAAAATTTAAAGAAACCAAGGCAGAAAGAGTTTACAAAAAGTATATAAAAATTAAACACCTAACCCAAAAAGTAAGCAGACAGCTGCAGAGTGAATACATAAACAGTGTAATATCTAAAGATAACAACAAAAACCTATGGTCATACATTAAGTCTAAGAAAATGGAAACAACAGGCATAGCGCCATTAAAAGATGAACATAACATAATACATAATGATAATGAAACTAAAGCAAACATCCTAAACAAATACTTTGCATCAGCATTCTCAGCCCCAGGAGACAAAGACATATTTCTTAATTTGAACCAAGTAGACAACATAGAAGATTTAGTAGTACAAGAAAATGGAATTAAAAAACTATTAGCCAACACCAAACCAAATAAAGCGTCTGGACCTGATGGTATTCCAGCTAGATTACTCAAAGAACTAAGCGATGAGCTAGCCCCAGTGTTCAAAATACTCTTTCAGGCATCGCTTTACCAGGGCAGAGTACCAAAGGACTGGAAAGAAGCTAATGTCACCCCCCTATTTAAAAAAGGAGAAAAATCTGATCCAGGAAACTACAGACCAGTATCACTTACCAGCATCACATGTAAAATACTAGAACACATAATATGTAGCAACATCATAAACCACTTAGACAAACATAATGTCCTCACCCCATACCAACATGGCTTTAGGAAATATAGATCATGTGAAACACAACTAATAGGACTTATTGATGATTTTTCAAAAGGTTTAGATAATAGTGAACAAATAGATGCTATCTTACTAGATTTTTCCAAGGCTTTTGACAAAGTTCACCACCATAGTTTGCTTAAAAAATTAAAATATTTCGGCATTATGGTCCACTGCATCAGTGGATTAAAGATTTTCTGATAGGGAGAGAACAAACTGTAATAATAAATGGCTCTAAATCAACACCAATAACAGTAAACTCAAGGTGTACCTCAAGGAACAGTCTTGGGTCCACTACTATTTTTAATTTACATAAATGATTTACCAAATTGCATTAGTTCAGGAACAAAAGTCAGATTATTTGCAGATGATTGCATAATATATAGAACAATAAAAACAACACAAGACACAGATATTTTACAAAGAGAATTAGATGAATTAAAGAAATGGGAATCAAATTGGAGCATGTCTTTCCACCCAGAAAAATGTCAGTTGTTAAGAGTAACAAAAAAACTAAAACAAATTAATTCCACTTATCTTATTCATGGCAAACCAGTAACACAGACTAAAAACTCAAAATACCTAGGTGTTATAATAAATGAAAAACTGTCATGGAATCCACATACTGATGAAACTATAAAAAAAATCCAACAAAGCATTAGGGTTTATTAAAAGAAATTTCTATAAATCAAATAAGAACATAAAACTAAAATGTTATTTAACCTTGGTTAGGCCAATAATAGAATATGCATCCACCGTGTGGGACCCCTCAACTCAAGAAAACATTAAGAAACTGGAACAAACACAAAATAGAGCAGTGAGATTCATAACAAACGAATATTCACATTTGACTAGGGTAACACCATTAGTAAAATCACTAAATTTAGAAAGCCTTCAACACAGAAGACTCAAAAGTAAAGTAGCAATTATACATAAAACACTGAACCATAATCTTCAAATACAAAAACAAAATTTAATAAAATACTCTGAAAGACACAAAAATAAAGGCACATTCCTCGTCCCATATGCTAGGACAAATTTGTACAAATACTCCTTCTTCCCTAGTGCTATTAGAGCATGGAATGGGTTGCCTGAGCTAGCCAGAAAAACCAGTGACTTGGCAGAATTTAAGTCATTGGTTAATATGCATGACTAAAGGCATGACGCGTAGGACGTAATCATCTTCTTTTTTGAAGTAACGTCTGTATTATATAAGATAAGATAAGATAAGAACTGGATAGAATGATTAGAATTACTTCTAGTTTCCAACTCTATTTTAGTTCCAGTGAAAGCCACAGCAGTTCAGTCAAACAAGTCCCCTCTTACTCTCACAAACAACTGGATAGAATGATTAGAATTACTTCTAGTTTCCAACTCTATTTTAGTTCCAGTGAAAGCCACAGCAGTCAGTCAAACAAGTCCCCTCTTACTCTCACAAACAACTGGATAGAATGATTAGAATTACTTCATCTATCATTGAAGTTTCTATACATTGTATTCACCGGGATGATTAGAATTACTTCATCTATCATTGAAGTTTCTATACATTGTATTCACTGGGATGATTAGAATTACTTCATCTATCATTGAAGTTTCTATACATTGTATTCACTGGGATGATTAGAATTACTTCATCTATCATTGAAGTTTCTAGACATTGTATTCACTGGGATGATTAGAATTACTTCATCTATCATTGAAGTTTCTAGACATTGTATTCACTGGGATGATTAGAATTACTTCATCTATCATTGAAGTTTCTATACATTGTACTCACTGGGATGATTAGAATTACTTCATCTATCATTGAAGTTTCTAGACATTGTATTCACTGGGATGATTAGAATTACTTCATCTATCATTGAAGTTTCTAGACATTGTATTCACTGGGTAAGACAAAACAAAATGTTGTTACCTAGACTTGAGTTTCTCATCACTGAACATCCACTGTCTGATGTATTGCAAGTAGGCCTTATCAAACTTTTCCTCTATAATATCAACCACTAATGGTGGCAAGCTCTGTTTTAATTCATCTGATAGAAAATACAATGAAGATTTTGATCTGGCTTATTGTTAACCAAGACAAACATGAAATTGTAATCAGTGACCAATAACCAAGTAATAAACTAGCCCATAATGCAATAATTACTCATTATTACTTAAGGCATGTGTTCAAGATAAAAAGGAAATCATAATAGACTCAAGTTTTTTTTTTTAAAATGGTGATAAACTTGTTTATTCTAATAACTTCATTTTAGCATTAAAACTTTAGGATGCTCCAACCTAATTCTATCAATCCATGACATTACAAAGAAATCTCCATAATATCAAATCTTCTGATCTTACAATGTCTTACAAACTTTCAACACGAGCATGTCTCTTCTTTTTGTATCGACGGAGATAGGGTTGTAAATGTTGATAGGAAATAGGGCTGTAGTTGTTGATAATTTGTACTTCATTTCTGAAAATATCAGAATCCTGCCCTTTTACCTACCTAAGTGGACCACTTCAGGGGCCGATTTTGAGTTTGTGTTTCCACACAAACTGTCTTTGTAGCCTTGTTTATTTTGTGAGTAGTTTTATAGGACAAATTGTAAACTTATTACTGCTTTATGGTTTCATCCTCACTACATAAAAGAAATAAAACAAATGGGTTTATTTGGAAGCCCCCCCCCCCCTCAGCGGAGAGAAGAAGTAGAAGTATTTCAACACTTTGAAGATTTGAGACACAACCAAATTCTTTTTTGTTGGCAAATTTCAAAGATGTACATTTGTTCTCATTTTAATTTTGAATAAAAATGAAATATTCATACAAATCTCACTGTTATCTATATCTTCTAAATTAAGAAAATTGTCTTAAATGGTGAGGTCTAACCAAGCATTTTTGTAATGATGCGATTTTTGTACACTTCTAATACTTTGCTCCATTAAATATGTCTAGCTTCAATCAAGGTAATAAGTAGTTTAGAATTAATACTTTCAGCCATTCTAACAATATAATGAAAGGCAGAAAAGTTCTAGCTATGAAATATAAATCCAAAGCACAACTCTTTCATAGCTGTACATAATCAACTGAAAACACGTGGGGGCCAACTAGTTATCAGATGAGATGGCTTTTTTAAAGTGCCATTTGCCACCATGGGTTAGTGAATGTCAAAGCCATTCTGAAGATTTTCATCACTATGTAATTTCCGTCAATTTAAAAAGAAATTAGCAAATAGAGAGTTGATTGGAAAAGGACATCTAAGATCTATAAAAATCCTGGATTCTACCAAGATATTTAGCAACAAAATCTATGTTGTGTAGTGTAAAAAACTGTTAAACATTTTGGCTGGGATTAAACAAAGTGTGTAAACTATAGGAATGTAAATGAACTTACCATAGGACAAAACTATATTACAAGTGCGAGCTGGGCATTTTACTTGTTGGTGCTAAATATTTAGAAACAAATGTTTATTTTGTTAATAGGATTAGAAAACATAGCTAAAGAGCACTAAGGAACACACACAATGTAAAACAACATAAATAATGCTAGTTCACATTCAAATATTGTGAATTCAGTCAAATATTACAGCAAAGTGACTAAGTGGTAAAGAGCTTGGCTTCCAAAACAAGTGGTCTTGGGTTCAAATGTCAGTGATTATGAATTTTGGATTTTGAATTTTAGGATTTTTAGGGCACTCCCAAGTACACACAAAACTAATGGGTACCTGATTAGATGAGAAAAGTCAAGGTTAATGGTCAATGTGCTGGCAACATGAGACCTCCTTAACCATAGAAACATGATATCACATCATCTGTCCTATAGATTGTAAGGTCTGAAAGGGTACTTTATCTTTAATTCAGTCAATAATTCAGTCAAATCAGTGTGTCACTGAAAAAATTTTCCAATCAATGTATATTTATAAAAGAGAGAGATAGAGAGATAAGTAGACAGACAGATATGTAGTTATGTATATATGTAGATATATGCATGTACATATATATGTGTGTGTTGTATGTTTTGACTATTGTCTTGCACAGTACTAACCTTAGTAGTGCCTGAAAGAATCTGCTTCACCTGAATCTCTAAACAAGTGCCACAAACAAAATGTCCATTCTCACATTTGGAAAAGTTTGTGTGAAGAATTGTACACTGAGAACATAGCACCTCTTTCTTTACAGCCAATACAGGCAACATCCCTTTCTTTATAGGTGACCTCCCTTTCTTCCCATGTGACCTCCCTTTCTTTATAGGTGACCTCCCTTTCTTCCCAGGTGACCTCCCATTCTCTGGAGGTGACATCATTTTGTTTTTCATGCAGTTGGAAACTAAATGTAATGTTTTGTTCTCCTCTTTGTCTTCCTGTTCTTGTACTTCCAAGAAATCTTCTGTCTGTTTGAAGAAATCTTCCTGTTTCACCATCTGGAAATCATGCTGGGCCATGTCTTTTGTTTTCAGATCACTGGACAGAGATGGTGCAACTTTAATAAGCTTTAGTCTGACTCGTTCTGAAGTACTTGGAGCAACCACTCTCCACTTGGCGAGCTTCTCATGTTCTGGCCATTTAATATTCAAAGCATTCTCAATTTGCATATATTTTGATTTGTGTTGTGAAGCATTCAGTTTTTTTCTCACAATATACTGATGCTTAATTTTCTTGGCCAGATGAATGACAAGTGGTCTGTTTGACAAAAAAATATTTTTGTGAACATTTCTAGTTTTGAACGAACTATCCAAAGTTTTATATGGCATAAGGGGCCTATGATGAATTTTTCTATAATCCCACACTTTATTTAGAGAAGAGATATTGGAATAACTCAATCGGCTAGAGTATTTATGGGAATGTTTTCTTACAGCACATTGACCTCCTTTGGTTTGTAGACATTTCTTCAGACTCCTAGTGCACTCAGAATCTTGATGGAGTGAGTCTTTGCTAGTTCCAGGCAAGAAAGACAGTGGGCTAAAACTTTGTAATGATTGTATTCTATGTTGACAACAGAACTGGGTTTGTTTTTTAATGGAACAATAGCAGTTAGCATTTGTATCTAACTGATGGCCATTTTTATTCACAGTTGTTACATCTAAAGTAGAAACACCATCATGCTTTATTTTGTTTTGAATAATGTTCCATTTCCGTGATGTTCTCTCAGTATCCATCTTAACAATCTTCATTTTAGGCAGAGATCTGAAAGAGTTACTTTCCAGTGGCAGGACAGTGCACAGCTCTTCAGTTTGGACTAATTGTGGACTTTGGTCAGCATCAACACAAACATCTTGATCAGCACAGACTTTGAGAGCATCATCATTGGAAGGAGAAGGAAGGATTTGTGGAGCAACTAAAGAAGATTTATTGCCACAAGAAGAGTTGAATTGATCTTTAGACTTCACCTGAGAGTAGAAACAAAAGACTGTGGTGAATGCATAAACAAGTTGAAATACAAATTTAAAAATGTCAACTATAAACAGGTGGCAGACACATTGTGCTTTAACTAATACAACTAAAAACAGGTGGCAGACACATTGTGCTTTAACTAATACAACTAAAAACAGGTGGCAGACACATTGTGCTTTAACTAATACAACTATAAACAGGTGGCAGACACATTGTGCTTTAACTAATACAACTATAAACAGGTGACAGACACATTGTGCTTTAACTAATACAACTATAAACAGGTGGCAGACACATTGTGCTTTAACTAATACAACTAAAAACAGGTGGCAGACACATTGTGCTTTAACTAATACAACTAAAAACAGGTGGCAGACACATTGTGCTTTAACTAATACAACTAAAAACAGGTGGCAGACACATTGTGCTTTAACTAATACAACTATAAACAGGTGGCAGACACATTGTGCTTTAACTAATACAACTATAAACAGGTGACAGACACATTGTGCTTTAACTAATACAACTATAAACAGGTGACAGACACATTGTGCTTTAACTAATACAACTAAAAACAGGTGGCAGACACATTGTGCTTTAACTAATACAACTATAAACAGGTGGCAGACACATTGTGCTTTAACTAATACAACTAAAAACAGGTGGCAGACACATTGTGCTTTAACTAATACAACTATAAACACATGGCAGATACATTGTGCTTTAACTAATACAACTAAAAAAAGGGTGGCAGACACATTGTGCTTTAACTAATACAACTAAAAACAGGTGGCAGACACATTGTGCTTTAACTAATACAACTATAAACAGGTGGCAGACACATAGTACTTTAACTAATACAACTATAAACAGGTGGCAGACAGATTGTGCTTTAACTAATACAACTATAAACAGGTGGCAGACACATTGTGCTTTAACTAATACAACTAAAAACAGGTGGCAGACACATTGTGCTTTAACTAATACAACTATAAACACATGGCAGATACATTGTGCTTTAACTAATACAACTAAAAACAGGTGGCAGACACATTGTGCTTTAACTAATACAACTAAAAACAGGTGGCAGACACATTGTGCTTTAACTAATACAACTATAAACAGGTGGCAGACACATTGTGCTTTAACTAATACAACTATAAACAGGTGGCAGACACATTGTGCTTTAACTAATACAACTAAAAACAGGTGGCAGACAGATTGTGCTTTAACTAATACAACTATAAACAGGTGGCAGACACATTGTGCTTTAACTAATACAACTAAAAACAGGTGGCAGACACATTGTGCTTTAACTAATACAACTATAAACAGGTGGCAGACACATTGTGCTTTAACTAATACAACTATAAACAGGTGGCAGACAGATTGTGCTTTAACTAATACAACTATAAACAGGTGGCAGACACATTGTGCTTTAACTAATACAACTAAAAACAGGTGGCAGACAGATTGTGCTTTAACTAATACAACTATAAACAGGTGGCAGACACATTGTGCTTTAACTAATACAACTAAAAACAGGTGGCAGACAGATTGTGCTTTAACTAATACAACTATAAACAGGTGGCAGACACATTGTGCTTTAACTAATACAACTAAAAACAGGTGGCAGACACATTGTGCTTTAACTAATACAACTATAAACAGGTGGCAGACAGATTGTGCTTTAACTAATACAACTATAAACAGGTGGCAGACACATTGTGCTTTAACTAATACAACTAAAAACAGGTGGCAGACACATTGTGCTTTAACTAATACAACTATAAACAGGTGGCAGACACATTGTGCTTTAACTAATACAACTAAAAACAGGTGGCAGACAGATTGTGCTTTAACTAATACAACTATAAACTGGTGGCAGACACATTGTGCTTTAACTAATACAACTATAAACAGGTGGCAGACACATTGTGCTTTAACTAATACAACTAAAAACAGGTGGCAGACACATTGTGCTTTAACTAATACAACTAAAAACAGGTGGCAGACACATTGTGCTTTAACTAATACAACTATAAACTGGTGGCAGACACATTGTGCTTTAACTAATACAACTATAAACAGGTGGCAGACACATAGTACTTTAACTAATACAACTATAAACAGGTGGCAGACACATTGTGCTTTAACTAATACAACTATAAACTGGTGGCAGACACATTGTACTTTAACTAATACACAACTATAAACAGGTGCAGACACATTGTATTTTTTTTTAATTTTTTTAATTTTTTATTTTTTGAAGTAACGTCTGTATTATATAAGATAAGATAAGATAAACATATTTCAGACACATTGTGCTTTAACTAATACAACTATAAACAGGTGGCAGACACATAGTACTTTAACTAATACAACTATAAACAGGTGGCAGACACATAGTACTTTAACTAATACAACTATAAACAGGTGGCAGACACATTGTACTTTAACTAATACAGTTGGTCCAGTCTTAGTTGCAGATTTACTGATTTGATGTTTTGACCCATTTCTAAGCAAATAAATCTGCTTTGATTTACTGCTTTAAAAACTGGTGTTTTCACCAACAGTACTTTAAATTCATTACAGGCCCTTTAGTGGTATATAACAGGCACTTATTGTGAGTATAACTTCTAGGGTACATTACATGGATTGAATGTTAAAACAAGTCTTTATTTTTTAGAAAGAAAACTGTCAATGCTATGGTGATTATAATGGTGATTATACAAAATGTACATACTCAAAATGTAGCTTTTTTAAAAATGCAGCAACTATAAATCTCAGCGAGCACAAATTTTTGGTCGGTTTCTATTGTTTATGATGAGGTTCATTACGGCAATGAATCCAAGTTTTACAAAATAATTCAACAATGCAGGATATAAAAATGTTTTTGTAACCAGAATTTGTGGTAGGCTTATTTTTGTCCAAACATTGATTGAAATTTCTCATTTGTGGATATTTCAAGCTGCTCCTGTATTAGTATAAATTTATTTGTGATTGGGATCTGAGTTTATCCATGGATTATTGAAGTGAAGAACATATTCAAATCATTGTTTAGGTCGTCATTGTTATGGAGTTTGTTGTATTTCTATGGTGATGAGAAGTAGTTAGCGATTGCTGAGTGACTATGCAGTGGGAATGATGCAAGATAAGTGGCATTGTACTTTAAAATACCATTTTATATTATTATTAAAGTCTACATTGATTTCATTTCATCTCAAGTTGAATTGTAATAAAAGTTCTATTCAGCTTTGTTCACAAAAATTGATTCAAGTTATTTGTAAGTTTTATAAGTTAAGATCTAATACACCTACATGGGTTGAGTTGTCTACCAGCAGTTTGGTGCTACAAGTCAAAGATCATCAAAAACAATCATAGAATAGTTTGTAAAATATATATTAAAGAATAGAGAGTAGATTATTATTCAAATTATCAGATTAGACTTTTAGTGAAGAAGTTTAATGGTATCCAATTTTGATCTTTCAACTAGTTTTTTCTTTTTTTAAAGCATGAGAAATGCTTAGTTATCCACTACATTTAAGAAATTGTAGTCCTACATTTAGGACATAGATGGCTAGAATATTTACTATGTAGTCCTACATTCAAGACATAGACAGCTAGAATGTTCACTATGTAGTCCTACATTCAAGACATAGACAGCTAGAATGTTCACAATGTAGTCCTACATTCAAGACATAGACAGCTAGAATGTTCACTATGTAGTTGTACATTCAGAACATTGACAGCTAGAAAGTTCAGAATGTAGTCCTACATTCATGACATAGACTGCTAGAATGTTCACAATATAGTCTTAAGACAGACAGCTAGAATATTCACTATGTAGTCCTACATTTAGAACATAGACAGCTAGAATGTTCACTATGTAGTCCTACATTCAGGACATAGATGGCTAAAATCCAAACCAAATAAAGCGTCTGGACCTGATGGTATTCCAGCTAGATTACTCAAAGAACTAAGCAATGAGCTAGCCCCAGTGTTCAAAATACTCTTTCAGGCATCGCTTAACCAGGGCAGAGTACCAAAGGACTGGAAAGAAGCTAATGTCACCCCCCTATTTAAAAAAGGAGAAAAATCTGATCCAGGAAACTACAGACCAGTATCACTTACCAGCATCACATGTAAAATACTAGAACACATAATATGTAGCAACATCATAAACCACTTAGACAAACATAATGTCCTCACCCCATACCAACATGGCTTTAGGAAATATAGATCATGTGAAACCCAACTAATAGGACTAATTGATGATTTCTCAAAAGGTTTAGATAATAGTGAACAAATAGATGCTATCTTACTAGATTTTTCCAAGGCTTTTGACAAAGTTCACCACCATAGTTTGCTTAAAAAATTAAAATATTTCGGCATTAACGGTCCACTGCATCAGTGGATTAAAGATTTTCTGATAGGGAGAGAACAAACTGTAATAATAAATGGCTCTAAATCAACACCAATAACAGTAAACTCAGGTGTACCTCAAGGAACAGTCTTGGGTCCACTACTATTTTTAATTTACATAAATGATTTACCAAATTGCATTAGTTCAGGAACAAAAGTCAGATTATTTGCAGACGATTGCATAATATATAGAACAATAAAAACAAAACAAGACACAGATATTTTACAAAGAGAATTAGATGAATTACAGAAATGGGAATCAAATAGGAGCATGTCTTTCCACCCATAAAAATGTCAGTTGTTAAGAGTAACAAAAAAACTAAAACAAATTAATTCCACTTATCTTATTCATGGCAAACCAGTAACACAGACTAAAAACTCAAAATACCTAGGTGTTATAATAAATGAAAAACTGTCATGGAATCCACATATTGATGAAACTATAAAAAAATCCAACAAAGCATTAGGGTTTATTAAAAGAAATTTCTATAAATCAAATAAGAACATAAAACTAAAATGTTATTTAACCTTGGTTAGGCCAATAATAGAATATGCATCCACCGTGTGGGACCCCTCAACTCAAGAAAACATTAAGAAACTGGAACAAACACAAAATAGAGCAGTGAGATTCATAACAAACGAATATTCACATTTGACTAGGGTAACACCATTAGTAAAATCACTAAATTTAGAAAGCCTTCAGGACAGAAGACTCAAAAGTAAAGTAGCAATTATACATAAAACACTGAAGGATAATCTTCAAATACAAAAACAAAATTTAATAAAATACTCTGAAAGACACAAAAATAAAGGCACATTCCTCGTCCCATATGCTAGGACAAATTTGTACAAATACTCCTTCTTCCCTAGTGCTATTAGAGCATGGAATGGGTTGCCTGAGCTAGCCAGAAAAACCAGTGACTTGGCAGAATTTAAGTCATTGGTTAATATGCATGACTAAATGCATGACGCGTAGGACGTAATCATCTTCTTTTTTGAAGTAACGTCTGTATTATATAAGATAAGAAGATAAGATAAATGTTCACTAAAAAGTCCTACATTCAGGACATAGACTGCTAAAATGTTCAATATGTATTCCAACATTTAGGACATGGACTGATGGAATGCTCACTATGTAGTCCTACATTCAGGACATAGAC
The DNA here is from genome assembly GCA_036873155.1 of Biomphalaria sudanica. NCBI lineage: Eukaryota > Metazoa > Mollusca > Gastropoda > Planorbidae > Biomphalaria > Biomphalaria sudanica. Next base: position 80,307 of record JAZGLO010005700.1, on the reverse strand, counting down.
TGCTAGAATGTTCACTATGTAGTCTTACATTCAGGACATAGACTGCTAGAATGTTCACAATGTAGTCCTACATTCAGGACATAGACAGCTAGAATGTTCACTATGTAGTCCTACGTTCAGGACATAAGATAGCTATTATGTTTACTGTGTAGTCTTACATTCAGGACATAGACATCTAGAATGTTCACTATGTAGTCCTACATTCAGGACATAGACAGCTAGAATGTTCACTATGTAGTCCTACATTCAGGACAGAGAAAGCTAGAATGTTCACTATGTAGTCCTACATTCAGAACATAGACAGCTAGAATGTTAACTATGTAGTCCTACATTCAGGACATAGATGGCTAAAATGTTCACTAAGAAGTCCTACATTCAGGACATAGACTGCTAAAATGTTCAATATGTATTCAAACATTTAGGACAAGGACTGATGGAATGCTCACTATGTAGTCCTACATTCAGGACACAGACTGCTAGAATGTTCACTATGTAGTCTTACATTCAGGACATAGACTGGTAGAATGTTCACAATGTAGTCCTACATTCAGGACATAGACAGCTAGCATGTTCACTATGTAGTCCTACGTTCAGGACATAAGACAGCTAGAATGTTTACTGTGTAGTCTTACATTCAGGACATATACATCTAGAATGTTCACTATGTAGTCCTACATTCAGGACATAGACAGCTAGAATGTTCACTATGTAGTCCTACATTCAGGACATAGACAGCTAGAATGTTCACTATGTAGTCCTACATTCTGGACATAGACAGCTAGAATGTTCACTATGTAGTCTTATATTCAGGACATAGACTGCTAGAATGTTCACTATGTAGTCCTACATTCAGGACATAGACAGTTAGAATGTTCACTATGTAGTCTTACATTCAGGACATAGACTGCTAGAATGTTCAAAATGTAGTCCTACATTCAGGACATAGACAACTAGAATGTTCACTATGTAGTCCTACATTCAGGACATAGACAACTAGAATGTTCACTATGTAGTCCTACATTCAGGACATAGACTGCTAGAATGTTCACTTTGTAGTCCTACATTCAGGACATAGACTGCTAGAATGTTCACTATGTAGTCTTACATTCAGGACATAGACTGCTAGAATGTTCACTATGTAGTCTTACATTCAGGACATAGACTGCTAGAATGTTCACTATGTAGTCTTACATTCAGGACATAGACAACTAGAATGTTCACTATGTAGTCCTACATTCAGGACATAGACATCTAGAATGTTCACTATGTAGTCTTACATTCAGGACATAGACTGCTAGAATGTTCACTATGTAGTCTTACATTCAGGACATAGACTGCTAGAATGTTCACTATATAGTCTTACATTCAGGACATAGACTGCTAGAATGTTCACTATGTATTTTAACATTCAGGACATAGACAGCTAGAATGTTCACTATGTAGTCCTACATTCAGGACATAGACATCTAGAATGTTCACTATGTAGTTTTACATTCAGGACATAGACTGCTAGAATGTTCACTATGTAGTCCTACATTCAGGACATAGACAGCTAGAATGTTTACAATGTAGTCTTACATTCAGGACATAGACAGCTAGAATGTTCACTGTAGTCCTACATTCAGGACATAGACATCTAGAATGTTCACTATGTAGTCTTTATTTCAGGACATAGACTGCTAGAATGTTCACTATGTAGTCCTACATTCAGGACATAGACTGCTAGAATGTTCACTATGTAGTCCTACATTCAGGACATAGACTGCTAGAATGTTCACTATGTAGTCCTAGATTCAGGACATAGACGCTTGAATGTTCACTATGTAGTCCTACATTCAGGACATAGACTGCTAGAATGTTCACTATGTAGTCCTACATTCAGGACATAGACTGCTAGAATGTTCACTATGTAGTCCTACATTCAGGACATAGACGCTTGAATGTTCACTATGTAGTCCTACATTCAGGACATAGACTGCTAGAATGTTCACTATGTAGTCCTACATTCAGGACATAGACAGCTAGAATGTTCACTATGTAGTCCTACATTCAGTACAGAGACTGCTAGAATGTTCACTATGTAGTCTTACATTCAGGACATAGACTGCTAAAATGTTCACTATGTAGTCTTACATTCAGGACATAGACAGCTAGCATGTTCACTATGTAGTCCTACGTTCAGGACATAAGACAGCTAGAATGTTTACTGTGTAGTCTTACATTCAGGACATAGACATCTAGAATGTTCACTATGTAGTCCTACATTCAGGACATAGACAGCTAGAATGTTCACTATGTAGTCCTACATTCGGGACATAGACAGCTAGAATGTTCACTATGTAGTCCTACATTCTGGACATAGACAGCTAGAATGTTCACTATGTAGTCTTATATTCAGGACATAGACTGCTAGAATGTTCACTATGTAGTCCTACATTCAGGACATAGACAGTTAGAATGTTCACTATGTAGTCTTACATTCAGGACATAGACTGCTAGAATGTTCACTATGTAGTCCTACATTCAGGACATAGACAGCTAGAATGTTCAAAATGTAGTCCTACATTCAGGACATAGACAGCTAGAACGTTCACTATGTAGTCCTACATTCAGGACATAGACAACTAGAATGTTCACTATGTAGTCTTACATTCAGGACATAGACTGCTAGAATGTTCACTATGTAGTCTTACATTCAGGACATAGACTGCTAGAATGTTCACTATGTAGTCTTACATTCAGGACATAGACAACTAGAATGTTCACTATGTAGTCCTACATTCAGGACATAGACTGCTAGAATGTTCACTATGTAGTCTTACATTCAGGACATAGACATCTAGAATGTTCACTATGTAGTTTTACATTCAGGACATAGACTGCTAGAATGTTCACTATGTAGTCCTACATTCAGGACATAGACAGCTAGAATGTTCACAATGTAGTCTTACATTCAGGACATAGACAGCTAGAATGTTCACTGTAGTCCTACATTCAGGACATAGACATCTAGAATGTTCACTATGTAGTCTTTATTTCAGGACATAGACTGCTAGAATGTTCACTATGTAGTCCTACATTCAGGACATAGACTGCTAGAATGTTCACTATGTAGTCCTACATTCAGGACATAGACTGCTAGAATGTTCACTATGTAGTCCTACATTCAGGACATAGACTGCTAGAATGTTCATTATGTAGTCCTACATTCAGGACATAGACGCTTGAATGTTCACTATGTAGTCCTACATTCAGGACATAGACTGCTAGAATGTTCACTATGTAGTCCTACATTCAGGACATAGACAGCTAGAATGTTCACTATGTAGTCCTACATTCAGGACAGAGACTGCTAGAATGTTCACTATGTAGTCTTACATTCAGGACATAGACTGCTAGAATGTTCACTATGTAGTCTTACATTCAGGACATAGACAGCTAGAATGTTCAAAATGTAGTCCTACATTCAGGACATAGACAGCTAGAACGTTCACTATGTAGTCCTACATTCAGGACATAGACAACTAGAATGTTCACTATGTAGTCTTACATTCAGGACATAGACTGCTAGAATGTTCACTATGTAGTCTTACATTCAGGACATAGACTGCTAGAATGTTCACTATGTAGTCTTACATTCAGGACATAGACAACTAGAATGTTCACTATGTAGTCCTACATTCAGGACATAGACATCTAGAATGTTCACTATGTAGTCTTACATTCAGGACATAGACATCTAGAATGTTCACTATGTAGTTTTACATTCAGGACATAGACTGCTAGAATGTTCACTATGTAGTCCTACATTCAGGACATAGACAGCTAGAATGTTCACAATGTAGTCTTACATTCAGGACATAGACAGCTAGAATGTTCACTGTAGTCCTACATTCAGGACATAGACATCTAGAATGTTCACTATGTAGTCTTTATTTCAGGACATAGACTGCTAGAATGTTCACTATGTAGTCCTACATTCAGGACATAGACTGCTAGAATGTTCACTATGTAGTCCTACATTCAGGACATAGACTGCTAGAATGTTCACTATGTAGTCCTACATTCAGGACATAGACTGCTAGAATGTTCATTATGTAGTCCTACATTCAGGACATAGACGCTTGAATGTTCACTATGTAGTCCTACATTCAGGACATAGACTGCTAGAATGTTCACTATGTAGTCCTACATTCAGGACATAGACAGCTAGAATGTTCACTATGTAGTCCTACATTCAGGACAGAGACTGCTAGAATGTTCACTATGTAGTCTTACATTCAGGACATAGACTGCTAGAATGTTCACTATGTAGTCTTACATTCAGGACATAGACAGCTAGAATGTTCACTTTGTAGTCCTTCATTCAGGACATAGACATCTAGAATGTTCACTGTGTAGTCCTACATTCAGGACATAGCTCCTAATGTCTCAGAAGACAATCGATGCGCCCAGTTTAGTTTAAAATCTGGAGTGACTGATTAAGCCTATTCTGGAGCGGCAAAGTTTTCCACAGTTTGTGCATGTATATGCATATGTCCTTAAGCTAGCTAACAGGGCAGCTTTCTTTTTTTTTTCTCTTGACAAATCCAGGATGTTCATTATGTAGTGCTACAATTAGGACATAGCCAGCTACAAATGTTTTTAGATGACAAAAACATTGTATAATGATCTAATGACATCTGCCACTGGATGGCATAAAATACCAAGCTACTTTTAATTCGACATTTAGCTGAAATCTATTGAATGAGGGCCTCAACACAGCATGGGAAGCCACTCAAAGATCCCAAAGAGATCAAAGTGCATAGAAACTCCTGTTGGAGCATGGAAGACCCAAATAGAAAAGAATAACAATATTTATAATGAAAGTTGCTCACTAAAACCTCATTGTAAATAGAGGATTTCATTGATGATTTGATTATCTGCTGATGTAAGATAGGACAAGATTATTTTATTGATCTGACAAATGGAATTTAAGTTTGATTACCATTGTCCAACTCAGTATTACTATTATATTGAATTTACTAGAGGGTTAACTATATTGACCAAAGTTAGGGCTTTATCAAGAAAATCAATAACTAAATGAAAGTAAAAACATTTTTTTTCATATTCCATATTTTCAAGTTTGAGTTTTTTGGCACACCGGCACACTTTAGGCCATGTCGTGTCCATATTTTCAAAATATTGATTATCTTATTAAATGCCAATGATATTATAAATAGGAAAGCTTAACATATAATATCATCAGCTCAAGCTAAGTAACTCTATACTAAAACAACATTCATTTGCATTCTTTTTTTTCCCCCTAGTTTCAGCACTTATTGTGTATTTTGAGTGATATAAGTTAATTTTTAGTAACATCAAGATCATGTCACTGTATCCAAAAACTTTATATGTAAATAACTTAGGACAAAATAAAAACCTTCACAGTTTGACAGTTAAATATTAAACAGAAAGCTAGTGTTTAAACATGTTCAAAACCTGAAGTTAAATTTATTCTGTGCTCAAGAGATGGCGAGCAGCATGAGTGTCTGCTAAACAAAGAAATATGAATTTTTGTCAGATTTTTGTATAAATCAGTCAGCTTATTGTTCAGTCTTAACTGTTTCAGTGTGGCATTACTCTCAGGTATATAATAAAATAAAAAAGTTAATTTAGTTTTAGTAACTCTCCCCCCCTTGCACATTGTCTTTCACGGAAAGTCCAGGTTTTCTATCAAAACAATATGCATGGAAAGAGTTAAAGCAATTGTTTCCTAGCTAGGTAAATGACATAAGTCCACTCAATATTAATAAAGCATTTTTCAGCTCCCCCCCCCCCAAAGTAATACCTGATAAGACTTTTAATTTCAATTATTTACAATGTATATACACAAACTCACACCCACAAAGCTATTCTTTCTTCTCTAGTCTACCATCACCAACATTGCTATCAGTCTGCAACAGCTTAAAACTAAATATTTCCAAAGTAGGTTTTACCTTAGAAACTTTTCTTCTTGGTTCCTCTTTTGATATAAATATGACATCATCATCTTTGTCAGCAACATGAGCTATTTTCTCTTCTTTAACTAATACAATATCATCATCAGACTCTTCTGAAAAAAAATTATTTTTTTATTACTCTACATAAACTTTTTCTAACATATGCATATCATATAAAGAGAAAGTACTAGAGCTTTTTAGTTTCACTTTATTGGCTAAGTGAAAAGGGATGGTTAAAATTTATATAAGTCTAATTAGGATAAAACAAAATTTTTTTATTTTTTTTTAAATGCTATGCACATTAGACTGTTTTCTCAATGTTTCTGAATTCAAGCCTGGCTTATCTTTAATCTCTAAAACCCAACAGAAAGGTTTTGCTTGGAAGCAATAATATTTTTCCAAAAAAAAAGTATGAAACTATTTCAACAATATCTTATTTCACATTAATAATTCTTCTTAAAAACAAAAACATTTCTTAGCATTTGGTTTACTCATTTCATATCATTAGAGATTTGTTATTACAATTGAGCACTACTTTAAGGTGCATAAATTTAGTATTTGTCTAGTCTGTATTAAGGTTGATTTTTTAAGAATAATATACTAGTCAACTGGTGGCGTAGCATACGCCGCTATTTTGCAGGGCCGGCCTACAACCTATGTGACCGCATTGAGCCCCGAACTTTCATAGGAACCGCACTTTCATAGGGCCCGCTCTAATTCAAGGTGTAGAAATTATTAAATTAAACCATTTCATAACTTAAAAGAGATTTCCAACGCCCTCCTGTCGATTTACCAGGAGCACTTTCATAGGAACCGCACTTTCATAGGACCCGCGCTAATTCAAGGTGCATAAATTAATTAATTAAACCATTTTATAACTATAAACAGATTTCCCGCACCCTCCTGGCGATTTACCAGAAGCTCCTGGAACCCTTCCGAAATTGCCAAATATACGAAAAAGTTCTTAAAATATACGGAAATATATACACGGAAATTGTCATTTTGGGTGTCATTCAATATAGAAAACGCCAATCTTATGCGCGACATTATGCATCAGCCGTAATTGTGTAACCTGGTGAAAGAAGCTTCTCGTGCCTCAATCTAATGAAGAATTACTTGAGGTCAACAATTCTCAAAGATAGATTGAAACATATGGTAATTATTGCTATTGAGCGTGATTTATGTAGGAAACAGAATTATTATGATATACTGTATGACTTCGCTACACGCAAGGCTCGTAAAGTAATTCTGTACGTAGTCAAGAATGAATAAAACGCATAGACGAATTTATTTTCTAACACAAACCCTTAAATTTCACTTATTATCCGCTTTCCCTAACCAAACTATACATAGTAGATTACTTAGATTAGTTCCTAGTCCAAACCTCCCGCTGAACAAAGGGGGATGGGAGCGGGCAGAGTTTGATACATCTAAACGACACTCCATCGCGTTTTGAGGGAAGAAGAGAATTATATATAAAGATTAAAATATTTCAAGTCTGATTTGAAATTATTTTAAAATATCTTTTAGTTTTAGAAAAGATTAGGGAAAGAAATTTTTTTTATAAATGTGAATAAATGAAATGACCTTCAGAAATAGTGCTAAAAAATTATGATCTACAGCGAGGGATTCCAGCTCCAGTCTAAATGTGGCAAACTCTTGAAAAAGTCCATAAATGAAATTGGATAGTCAACAAGGAGTATTACCCATAGACACTCACAGTTTACTATGATTCTGAGATCCAAAGCATTCATTGCAGTGGAATCAGAATCCTAGAGAAGGGATGAGACAAAGAAATGTAAACCCAGTTCAAAAGATCCTTCACACCCTTCCCAGGGAAGTTATCAGAATTCTATCAGCTAGCATGGAAGTCTCTTCTCAAAATGTGGCAGTCACATAATAGAATCATGAAGAAACAACCCTACCTTTGGCTGCTTAAGCCCAAGAGCAAAAGTGCTGGAGGTCAAAACACTGTGCACTATGGTGTGACCCAACCAAGTCATTATCTCAACCATCAAGGACTCTTCAGAGTGGTCAAATATTTTATGGGGATGGCTTAGCCACTATGATAACTTAAAATTACTTTTCAAAGATTGATTCGTGAATTTTGATATTTTAAAAATAGAAATGTTATATTACATTAACTAATAGCTTATTCATCAAATGTATGTGTGGGTCTAGTTATGTGTTCAGGAAACGATGTAACAGTAGGTAAATGTATGTGTATGTCTAGTTATGTGTTCAGGAAATGATGTAACAGTAGGTAAATCCAAAGATCACTAAACTCTAAAAGAGCCAAATTTGATCAATTACAGAGTTGAAGTTTACTCAAAGAGCCATTTTTTTAAAGTCTTGTTTTGTTGTGCTGGCCACATGACACCTTAGTTAAACCTCATTCATAGAAACAGATGATCTTTATATTATCTACCCTATAGATTGCAAGGTCTGAAAGAGATACTTTATTTTTTTTACTCTATATATCTAATTGGCATGGCCCATTTTATAATGCTACCCCTTCCAAACAAATACTTTTCACAGTGAATTCAATAATATCTGAGTAAATGAAAGTAAAGCACATTTTGTACCCTAACCCTAACCCTAACTGGACTACACACAATTGTTACATACATATATTAAACATAAATGAAAAACAGCACCAGGGACCAAGTTTTTAAGAAAGAAAGTAGTGAATTAAAATGCTACGAAAATAAAGGCATGTGCCGACCGAGGCTCAAACCTGTTACTCTGGATTCGACACCACCGCCTAGCGATAACGCACCAAGCGAAACTAACCTCTAGACCATCAGAATGTCCAAAAAACATTCTTCTGATCCAGAGTCATTTCGCCCGTATGTAAATTACCACCCCAGTGGTCAAAGGTCACAAGCCCCAGCTAGCCCCTCCCCCACCCTCACAGCATCCGATCACAACATGTAAATTATAAATAAATAATTGAAGTTTGAAAGAAGGAACATCACTAATCACAATTTAGTCCACTCTTTACACATTTTTTATTTTATTTTGTCATCATAGATCTAGAGATGCACCTTTTTTAGAATAACCCATCTCAGAAAAAATATAATGCATGCCCCCCCCAAAAAAATAGGCCCAAATATTTACTGTGAAAAACATAAAAAACATATATAAGCTTATTACTAAGAGATTTTGAAAGTATGCAGAAGAAATTCTAGGTGACTTCAGACTACCAATGTGGTTTCAGGCCTAATAAATCCACAACTGATTATCCTACAAAATCTATACATATAATTCTCTTCTTCACTCAACAGTTTGGACGAGCAAGAAGTGAAGGAAAGATGACTCTCTTATTTCTGCGAATAGTAACCCCACAAAAAAACAAGGGAGGAAGAACAAGTGGGTATTCACACGTCGCTATGGATGGCTGCACGCTGGCCTGTCAAGCCCTGCCTGCTTCCATCCCCCTTCGTCCTGTTGGAGGTTTGGACTAAGAAGTAAACTATCTTCAACTCTGAAGGAACATCCGAAACATGTAAAACATTTTACAAATAAACATTTTACAAACACTAAATAGCAGCGCCAGACTTAACCATTGTGACCAAAAAGTCATGGAAAGAGAACAAGTAATCTACTATGTATATTTACCCATCACAAAAAGCAGCGCTGACTCAAGCATTGTGGGGCCCAAAGCGAAACGGATTTCGCAGGGCAAAGTTTGGGTAGGAAGCGGACAATAGGTGAAATTTAAGAGTTTGTATTCGAAAATAAATTCATCTATGCATTTTATTCATTCTTTATTATGTACAGAATTACTTTACGAGCCTTGCCTGTAGCAAAGTCATACAGTATATCATGATAATTCTGTTTCTACATAGATCATGCTCAATAGCAAGAATTACCAAATGTTTCAATCTATCTTTGAGAATTGTTGACCTCAAGTAATTCTTCATTAGTTTGAGGCACGAGAAGCTTCTTTCACCAGATTACACAATTACGGCTAATGCATAACGCCATTTTTATTTATCTTGTGTTGGATTGGCATTTTCCATATTAAATGACACCCCAAAATGATAATTTTTGTCTATATAGTTCCGTATATTTTAAGGACTTTGTCTTATATTTTGTAATTTCGGGAGATTTCCAGGAGCTCCTAGTAAATCGACAGGAGGGAGCGGGAAATCTGTTTTAAGTTATAATATGATTTAATTTAGTAATTTATACACCTTGAATTAGCGGGGGTCCCATAAAAGTGCGGGGCCCAATGCAGCCACATCTGTTGCAGTGGCTTAAGGCCTGCCCTGCAAAATAGTGGCGTATGCTACGCCGCCAGTCGACTAGTAGTACATAATAGTATACTGATACAACTCTAAGTAGACTATAAAATGGCTTATGACAGCATAAAAGGAAATATCTCTATCAGATACTACAGGATTTTGCAATATTGACAAGAATTATACATAGAATATAACATTTAACAGCTCAAAAAGTATAGTCATAATACAAGGAGACATAAACACAAGGGGAGCAATAACTAACTACTTCAGATGTTAAAACAGGTCCGTGGCCAACAGAAACAATATACTACCAACCTCTACAATATCTTACATATATGCAGATCACATTGGCTTATTGGGTAAATATGCATCTAGCATAACTTTCACACAACTGGAAAAAGCATCTCAACCAGCAAAACCAAGTATGTTAAATAATGACAAGAGAAGATCAGGCAGAAGAACAAATTACTAACCACAAGTTTGAAAATGTAGTAACATTTGTGTAAACATATTTAGGAAGTATGATACATTCTAAAAATGATCTATTGTCAGAAATAAAGGAACGACTAGCTGCAAGCAAAAGAACTTCTGTAACACACAATACATACTTAAAAGCAAAATGATTTCAAGGAATACAAAAGAAAATATTAAAACCATCATAAGACCAGTAGCTCATGTATGCAAGTGATGTATAAAAAAAGGTCAGGGCCCTGTATGGGCTGTAGTGCCACTAGGATAGATGGATAATAAAATACCGAGAAAGGCACAAAGATTAAGTCACAAATCCGTACAAGTGCTCATTCTTACCTTGTGAATGGGAATGGGAGGTCAGGAAAACCAACAACTTAGCAAAAATTGAGTCTCAAATTAACATGCACAATCCACAGCAGTACTTGCTAAGATCAAGACAATTTGGAAAGGAAAAGGCATAGCCCTCTGCATTAAATAAGACTGATGCATTCCATGGTCATGGTGAAATTCTTGTATGCTTGCAAATCTTGGACGCTAACTGAATTAGAGAAGAGGATTCTAGCAATGAAATTGAAATGCTATAGAAGGATCCTAGGTATCACCTACAAATAACACACCACAGATGAGAAAATCTGAAACAGGATCACAATAGCAATGATGAAATGATGACCGTTGAACATTGTCAAAAAACTTTAAGATAAAACTGTATGGCCTGATAATGTGGATCTGAAGTCTGGCAAAGATTTTATTTGCAGGAAAAAGAAGTAAAGGCAGAAGATGGAGAAAGTGAAGGGAAGACAACCAAAAGAATGGACAGGCATGTCATTGAAAGAGATTCTAGTCAAGGCAAAAGAGGAATGGAAAGAGACCATAAACAGATCATGTGTGATGCCCCAAAGGTTCAACGGATAGGTGAAGGTGAACATGCATGACTAGATAAGCACATGGATACACATCGAACATGCATGACTAGATAAGCACATGGATACACATCGAACATAACTATTTCCTTTTTCGAAAATTTGTAATTTGTAAAATTAGATCTCACATCCAATGAGGTTAACTCTATATTATATGACTCTCCTAGTAGAGGGCTAAGCTGTGCAATTACATTTTTTACAACACAACTGTTACTGTGTAAGCTTGAACAGAAAAACTTAATGTAAATTTATCATATATAAAATACAGACATTACTTGTTACGTGTTTTCCTAGGTCAATCTAGTCATGCATGTTAATTAAATCAATGACATAAATTGGTATTCCAATGGAAGAATGAACAAACAAATAAAAATCCCTCTCTACCCAGAAGAAATGATGAAAATAATAGAGTGTAGAATAAATAAGAATTTGACCAGCTCTCCCAATTACAAGAAAAAGGACGCCTATAATAAGCTATCTCAACATGACCAATGCATAATTTTTCTAGTCAGAATCGGACAAAACATGAATGAGACAACATATGTTTCGGAAGCTTAAAGTCAGGACAAGCGAACCTGCCCTTGTGGAGCATCACCAGAGAATACTTTTTTTTTATCGAGGCCTGAACAAGACTCTAGCCCCAATTACAACCCCATATAGAACAAAAACTAGATATGGAAAACTGCCAGATCTGGAAACCACTGTGCCGTTAACCTCAGATAAAGAGTCACTGATCTGAACCTTCCGACTTGTAAAATGAGAACGAAGAAGAAGAAATTGGTTTTCTTGGCTGACTCAGGCAATCCAATTCATGCTCTAATAGCACCGAGGAAGATAGAGCATTTATATCGATTTGATTTTGATTTTGGGCACATCGGCACAATTTAGGCCATGTGGTGCCTGTATTTATATCGAAGGACGCCTTTGAAGAATGTTATGCAAGTAGAAGCACACTATGTATCACTAAGGTCACAGTAGGTCAGCATGGATGTGGATAGACAGCTGCCAATTTATTGACTTGAAAACCATGGGCTTTTGATGTAAAGTTCTTAGTGTCCTTCAAAGATTATCACCAGACTCTGTAAGTGGGGTTTTAAAAGTAAAGAGACACCATAGTGTATAGATACAGTTATTGATGTTAGAGCCATTTTTATATTTATGATCATGATGATCACTGTTTGCCTTGACTTGTATTTCCAAGGAAATAATGAAGTAATTGCTCTTTTTTTTGTCTGTTCCAGTTTCTTAACAATTTCTTGAATTGAGGGGTCCCAAACAGAGGATGCATATTCTATTATTGGCTTAACCAAAGTTAAATAACATTTTAGTTTTATGTTCTTATTTGATTTATAGAAATTTCTTTTAATAAACCCTAAAGCTTTTTTTTTTAATCGTTTCATCAATATTGGGATTCCATGACAGTTTTTCATTTATTAAAACACCTTTTTTTTGCGTTTTTAGTTTGTGCTACTTGTTTACCACGAATAAGATAATTGGAATTAATTTGTTTAGCTTTTTTGTTACTCTTAATAGCTGACATTTTTCTGGATGGAAAGACATGCTCTAATTTGATTCCCATTTCTGTAAATTTATCTAATTCTCTTTGTAAAATTTCTGTATCTTTTGTTGTTTTTATTGTTCTATGCATTATGCAATCGTCTGCAAATAATCTGACAGTTTGTTCTCTCTCTATCAGAAAATCTTTAATCCACTGATGTAATGGACCTTAAATGCCAAAATATTTTATTTTTTAAGCAAACTATGGTGGTGAACTTTGTCAACAAATCTTGTACGATAGCATCTATTTGCTCACTATTATCTAAACCTTTTGAAAAATCATCAATTAGTCCTATTAGTTGTGTTTCACATGATCTATATTTCTTAAAGCCATGTTGGTATGGAGTCAGGACATTATATTTGTCTAAGTGGTTTATGATGTTGCTACATATATATGTGTTCTAGGATTTTACATGTGATGCTAGTAAGTGATACTGGTCAGTTTTTTCTTCTTTCCAGTCCCTTGGTACTTTGCCCTAGTTAAGAGATGCCTGAAAAAGTATTTTGAACACTGGTGCTAGCTCATTGATGAGTTCTTTTAGTAATCTAAATATTATATAATTATATTATATCCTGTAGCAGCATGATTATAAATGACTTCCAAGGATAAACAAAATGCATGAGATTAAGTCAATTTAGAATTTATGACAACTAAAGGTTCAGACAGTTGCTAATTTTTTAAAAATTTACTTCTACTCCATTACATCAATTACTTCATTATTTCCTTAGATGTACTTTGTTCTAGACCTTAATAGTGACTAGAGTCACTAGACAGACATAGAGCCATAATCTTAGAAACCTATGTCATTAATTTCTTTCCATGACAAGTCCATTTACCATTATTTATTAAATTTATTTAGTTTTAAATCTAGAGTTGGGGTCTAATGTAAAATTATGTTTACATCTAGAAATTTAGCCTCCTGGTTTATAGATTACATTTGACTTGATTTGGAATTTAAAAGTAATGAATGACTGACTCTGACTGACACTGTAATTGTAACATTGTAATATTATGCTACATAATATTATTAATATATGTAAATGTAGTCAAGATACAGAATTAGAATACAGTCAGTCAATATTGCTCAATAGCAATATTTCAATATATAAAAATATAGATCTAGATTAATCTAGAATCTCTACTAGATCGAGAATATTCTAGAATGATAATCTAGAATCTGATCTAGATCTATAGTCACTATAATACTAATAGTGTAAGTGTATGATTATCATTCATTTATTATCTAAAAAAAAATGATTGGATAGTCACTAAAGTAAGAGTCATAGAGATAGAGTCCTCATCATTGACTTAGTCACTTGAGACACTTGTCTAAACTTTTAATTTTATTACTGAAAAACATGCTAATGCCACTGTCACTTGATATTTTTAATTTTACCATCAGATTCAATAATAATCGGAGTTGGAGTGTTCCCATCGGACCCATCTGGCATTGTAGAAAGATTTGACAACATAGGTAATATAGTTGAAAATAAATCCATCCTCGAGGCTCGACTGTCACGGATCTGATCTAGACTTGACTACTTAGTGTACTACTCTAATGTCTATATGGTCTTCTACGTCTTTGTATTTTATTTTTTTTTTAGAAAAACAATCATTTATTTGAGCTGCTTCCTGGTTGTAGACCAGACCTGGATCTACTTTCGGTTTTATTTTTATATAGGTCTAGGCTTGCGAGTATCAAAGATTTGATTGTCATGACCTACATCATATCTAGATCAAGATCTAGAGAATTTGTTAGATCTAGTTGCATTTTCCTTTCAATTTTTTTTTTTTTTCAAAATTGAAGCCCATTATGATTATAACAATATTGATTGTAGGTTTGGATCTAGAATATTCGAGATCTAATAATATAAATGCATGGGCATTATAGTCAGGAAAAAAAAAGGGGGGGGGGGGGCAACACCTGAAATGAAATCCTCCTCATGGGGATTTGGGGGGGGGGGGGGGGTTGTAACTGTTTTTTTTTTTTTGCTTTTATTTTGTTTATTCTGAGATTTTAATGTTAAACAATCACTTGCCCGGCGCAGCCAATTTAAGCTTAAATCCCCACCCCCTATTTTTTATAGGAGGTTTTGAGGTTTAAAAAAAGCATCTTCAGAAAAACAAAAAATAAAGTAAACAATTCACCAAATACCATGAGCGCAGCCAAGGGGAGCTGAGGTTTAAATTTATTTTTAAACCCCTATCCAGTGAGTTTTGAGGTTTAAAACCCGCTCTTTAATATAAACCAAAACAAATTACAGTCACCAAACTCTATGAGTGTAGCCAAAAGGAAGGGGGGTGAGTTTAAAACACCTTCCAGGGGATTTTGAATTTAATTTTAACCCTCCCCTTCAGAGTTTTGAGGGTTAAAAACCCCTTCTTCAATATTAAACTAACGCAAACTAGTCATCAAATTTTATGAGCGTAGACAGGAATTTGAGTTTACCCCCCCCCTTTTTTTTCTGTAGAGTTTTGAGGTTACAAATTCGATGAGCGTAGCCAAGTGGGGTTTGAGTTTAAAAACCCCCTCCAGGTGGTTTTGAGTTTAAACCCTTCTAACCTCTCCCCTTTTCGATTAAAAAAAAATCTAAAGCAATCACCAAAGTTCCATGAGCGGCGTAGCCATGCGAGGGGTTTTGATAATAGAAGAGTAGCATATGCACTGTATTTACTTTTTTTAGTTTTAAATACCAGAAATAAAGCTTGGCGCCGGGGCCCCAGATCCTCTAGCTGACAAGGGCGGGGTGTGTACTGTCTTTCCAATAGGCCCCCCTAACTCAAGAAAGTATGCTATGATACAAAAAAAAAAAAAAAGTCCGAAAGAATGAAGGGTCTGTTACAATGAAATTTTACGACAATCTCTTTTCTTCTCTCTCTCTCTCCGGAACCCTCATTTTGTTTATTTTGACCTGCTCTTTGTAATTTCTCAGACATAGACTTTTGACTTGATTTGGAAAGACTGATTTCATCCCCCCCCCCCTGCGGTTCTCGACGTTTTTAGCTCGGTGACCCTTTTATATAATTCCCCACTATGCGGCGACACCAACCCTAAGATTATTTTTGTTCATAAGGATTTGTTTACTTTTCAATTTCTTATTCACCTAAAATTATGCTGGACAATTTGAAAAGCATTTCGGAGCAAAGATAGCAAGTAATCAGGACAGTAGCAAACTAAATTGCTCGATAGTGCTACAACAACGTGCGTCAAAGAGAAGGCTCTTGTTTCCGTTTTGTCAGATTAGGAATTTTCGGTAAAGCCTTAGCTAGATAATAACAAATGTCATCTTTTGCATGAAGTCTTGTTAGAAAACCATGTTTCCATCAAAACACAGGATAAGACTAAGAATATATTATAGGAAATGAAGAAGACACAGACAAATCGGGATAAGAATGCAAATACTTCATTCAGATTTATGTAACTGACATTAAAAAGCTGCATCGCCATTGATGAGTTCAATCAACTTTTTGAGTGATTTCTCCGGAACATCTTCAAATGTGATTGTGACAAAATGTGGACTTCTGACAAGTGCAAGCCTATGGCAGGTAGATTGGGAAATTATGATGAATTTTTTTCGCAATACGGTAACAAAAATGTACGTTATTGTCAGGCAAATCGAAGCATGTTGCATTTGGTGTTTTTCGTTGCTTCTTCTACTTCTTGTAGTAGAGTTAGTAATAGTCGTCAATGAATAATAATAAACGACTTCTGGTGATTCATTTGAAACGTTGAAATCCAAACATGCCAGCACCAAGTTGCAGACGCAACCCTTAAATGAACCAACTTTCTCTTATACATCACGTGATGTTGTAGTCGTTTCAAGAGGTTTACAAAAGAAGAACCCCTCTTTATTTCTAGCTTTTATATAGCGCTACTATAGCTGCCTTTAGGCGCTCAGTAAACACAACTCTGCCCGAGTCGGGTGTCGAACCTCGAGCCCCCTTCTAGATAACCAAGCCAAGCTAAGTTCAAGCGCACTTAGCCTCTCGACCACGCTTCACACTACTTTAAAAGCGCCATCCTTTCTATACCCAACATTAGCCTACCTTTAAAATACCGGTACTTTGTATCTTTGTCGGAAAGATTCAGATGTTTGTTTACAAAATTTCGGAATCATAGATTCGGCTTGTAGAACTTCATTACAAATGACAAACTGGGGTTTTTCCAATTCCTGCTTTAGCTATTGAAGCTACGCCATATCGAAAAAATCGTCATCATAATTTCTTTTGTTTAAGGTACATTTTCATTTGTTCTATTAAGAAAATAATACCTTTAATGACTTGGACTATGAAATGATGGCGTTAGTTATCAACGAAATCGCTTTTTCATTACGACACCAGGTCTCAACTGAAATAAAATCTATATTATTGGTTCTGCATAGGCGTAGCGTTGCGTTATGCCCTTATGTAGCCTACATTCAATTAAACTGTTAACAGGTAATAGAAAAAACAACTTTAAATAAACAAATCTTATTTAAGAGAAAGAAGCGATAACTACTGCCATTTATCTGAAAATTATCGAGTGTAGCTCCTTTTCTGCTATATAAATGATTAACTATTTGGATTGATTCGTGTATTGTCATCGACTATGAATAATTATGCAGAATTTCAACATGATGAGAGAATTGGAAGTGGGGGGAAATGTGTCAAAACGAAATAAGGGGATTAAATACATATACATCCACATCTCTCATTAAGTAGCATTTATTCCCCTTATTTCGATATCAAACAAAATAATTAATCATTGTCAGTCTCAATGGAACACAAAAAAAATCTATATTTTAGATGTTCTTAGGCAACCCCTGAGAAATTGTCATTCAACCCCCAAGGGGGTCGCCATCTACAGGTTGAGATGTAGATGGCGACCCCCTGATCTATATTATATATATATATATATATATACCGTATATACATATAAGCACTTTAAATGCGTTTAAGGAACATATCATTTCAGTGTGTATGTATTATACTGGATATTTAGCAATTTTCATGTCCTTCTAAAATAGGCCTACACATTCGAACTCTAAAAATACACATTTCAACAGTAAATAATATGCTACACATTCTTGAAGTTCAGTGTATGTGTCTATCCTAGTGCAGTTGGTACCAGTATATGAAAGGTTAAACCACACAGTTACTTATTTTCTAGAGCTATATTGCAAAATATTGCTATAAATAGCTCTCGAAATTTTTTTTTCCCCTTTTTAATTGCAGTAGGGCATACTATTGATTTTTTTTTCAAGGAGGTATAAGGGTAATGTTAAAGATTAAATAGTAACCTTGTACTTCCTCAAATATTTTGATGTTTTCACTCTCTAAACCAATGTACATTAAATATAATAAGTACAAATGTGTGAATATTCAGGACAAATCACATGTAAACTAACACAACATTCAGATAAAGTTAATATTGTTCAATTTATTATATAATACAACACAACCATGATCAGCATAAAAAAAGTATAAATTCAGGAATGTATTGAAAACTAAATGTGTCAACAAATCTACTGTATAAATACATGAGCTGCCAAAGCTGTAGTTCAAACTACAAATGTCCTAAAAAGTGCAATCCATAGATTACATTTTTTTTCACAAGAAAGAAATGTAATATACTTTTTTTAATAAGAAAGGAATGTGATAAAAAAAAAATGTTCACAAGAAAGGAATGTTATTAATTCATTATATTTAAAGACTAAATATCGACATAAGATAAAATTAAATGAATGTGAACAGTGGTAATAAATTTTTGTCTTTTCTTGGCTATAATGCAAGTTATATTGTAGGTCATCAATTTTACTACATAAAAAATAAAACACAGCAAGTGTCTACGTATGACTTTTATCTTTTTTTTTGTAGACATCAATTTATTTAATTTTTACCACCACCACCACCCCAAATAATTTTAAAGGAATCACATTTTCTAGATAATTGTTTAACATAAATAAAAATTATTATACTAAAAAAAGTATTGAATTTTTTTTTCTAGCCATTTATGCCCATGATAATATTTTATGATAAGCCATGAGTGCTATATATACACTTTAAAACTTAAGTTTGCACACTACATGTATTATAGGAACAATATTAAACACAATGGCATAATAATATATGATGTAACTGCTATAAAAAAAGTTTTGATATAAAAAGTAATATTGTCTTTGCTTCCCATAAAAATGTACACATGAAAAGAAAAGAAGGGGAACAAAGATGTTGAGCTCATTGTATTGAACAATAACTGCAATACATCCAAAGCAAACTAGATATAATAGAATTAATTTTTTTTTCTTCTGAGTTGCTATAAAAATATTTTGTCATTACATAGGCACTCATTTCAATTTGTTACAAAACATATTTCTGTAACAATCTGAGGTTGATTTTTACAACTATTTACAGTCAGCTTTGTATATGGGTTTATGTTAGTAAGAATGACCACCACGCAAACTGGGACCAGATAATGCAAAGCCTATGGCAATATAAAACAAAGTAGATGCTATAATAGTAATCATTCCTGATAAAAATGCATAATTACTCCACTTGTAAGCATAGTTCAGATCTCCATCTTTATATGAACGCCTGGACATAACTGAAAAAAAAACAAAGACAATTTTTTTAAATTTACTGAATGACCAAAAAATATTTCTAATCTGAACTGCTAACTTAGAAATAAAATGTACATTAAAATAGCATGTTGAATGTTTTGTTTTTTTTAAGCAGACTGTCACAACAGTTGACTGTTTTACTTAAACAAATAGATGTTATTTTTATTTTATGTCTTCCACACAACTTTGTAGATTAAGCTCTGCCAAAATAGCTGAACTAGACAGTCTACAATGGAATTCTTGTGTTCATCTAGGGAAAAATTCTTGATGTTTGCTGCTTGTTCACCCAATTTACCTATTCAGGGAAAAATCAAATACCATGCAATGTGAAGATTTCATTTTATAAGTAAATGAAGATTTTCGGCCAAGCAGTCATAGCTGTATTTTTAAAGAAGAAATGATAGCATGTACTTTGCCTTTAAAAATTAAGGTAGATCTGGCAGACCTCCCTGTCGTTCGGTTATGCAAAATGCATATTCATTGTGCAAAATCTCTAAAAAAAAATGACTGCCAGTATGCTAATACAATTTAACCAGCCATGTTATGCATTTTTACATATATGTTGAATGGTTCTTGTTAGTAATAAAATCTAGCCTTGTTTATTAACCCTCTTAAGATGGAGCATTTTAGTACGTCTTGTGCCAAAAAGACAGAGCATCATTTCCAGACTAAGCACTTGCATAATTTATGCGAACATTTTTTTAAAATTTGTATTTTAAAAACAGAAAAGATTAACAAAAACTGTGAATTTTTAAGAGGTTTTAGGCTTCAAATAGTCCTAACACTTATGTTTGGGGAAACAAGGCCCATGGAGACCCTTCAGACACTTCTGGCACATAGTTCTTCTTTTCCTCCCCTCAGATATTTTTCTGTTACTACAGACTGAGCAGTCTTTTTCCCCATTGTTGGGAATGGGCCATATCCCAGCTCCTGTGGCAGCTTCAGGGCCATTTTTCTTGCTTATGTGTTTTTGGACAAGGGCTTCAATAACAGAAGTATTAAAATCATATCTGTTAATAATTTTGCCGGTTGCATGCTCCTTGAACAAAATGTAGGTGTTGAGCAGCATATGGGACAGTTACTTTCTTCCAGTATTTGATGGTGCTTCTCTTATCTAGATAAAAATAAAGCATCATGTCAGTCTGATCCACTCCACCCATGTGCTTATTATAATCTAAAACTGTCACTGGTTTTTTTATTGTCTGTGGTGCATCTCCTCCTTGTGGTAAACCTCTTCTCCAAACAGGAACATCCTTTGTTTCAGCTTTATGTCTTGTAGACAAGAGCAGTACAAAGTTTTTCTGGGATTTGTTTTCAGTAAATGCTGTTGCCAGTGTCTCCCCTTGCCTGTATCTTATGATTTCACCAGGTTTCATTTTAGCTTTTAGACCTTGAGGGAGTTCCTTTCTGTTGCACTGAACAGTTCCTGTCAAATGAGTATGTTGGTCAGCCAATTCCCGGATAAGCAGCATACTTGTAAAAATATTGTCCACAAAAAAGGTGGTTTCTCCTCCTCAAATATGAGCCTAATCTCAGCAATCTCATGACAACTTTGTGGGCTGGTCCTCTTTCATTGTCTGCCTGTTCATTGATGGTATCTCGCTTTCACAAAAAATCCAAGGAGATAGGCTGTCACAGAATCGCAAAGCCTATAAAGTTTTATTCCCCATTTAAGGTGATGTTTATTAGGTAGGATACTGAATCCACTGAGTCTTGCCTTTAGTACCAATCAGGCTTTCATCAATGCATATCTCTATGTTGTTTGTAGTAATGCCTTGAAATTTGGTTAGCAAGTTCAACGAGAGGGTCAAGCCGTGCACATGGGTCGTAGTCGTCCTGTCCTGGTCTAGGCAAGTGTGTACTGTCCACCATATGAAAAAATTTCAGGATGAGCTCAAACCTATCCCTACTCATGACCTCGGGAAACCAGGGTGTTATTTGAGAGCTAGATAAACTCTAGTAGGATTTGATGGTTGGCTTTCTTATCAGGCCCATATTGAGAATCATGGAAATAAACACCTTCATTTCGGCCACAGTGACAGCCACCCATTTATGACCCAGGGATCTTCTTTTAAGTTGTGTGTTGGACAGAAAGTTGGCAGAGTCTCCCTAACAAACATCAGAACTAAATTTAAAGTTAAAAAAAAAGAATAAAATAGTCTACAGGGGTGCTAATCCCTTGGGGCATATTTACAGGACCAACAGTTTCCAAAAACTCCTATAGGTCAGCTCTATCAATCTCATCACCCCTAACTGGATGGGCATCGTCTATATCGTCAACAATAGATCTACTAGATCTAGAGCTATCACTTTCAAAGCCCTCCAAATTACTGCCCTGATTATAATGGGGCTATCAGAGTCACTACAATCAGAGTCTGTGAGAATACTCTTATCAATTTCATTGTCTGACATTTTGAAATTTGTACCCAACACTAGCTAACTTAAAAAAACAACAACAAATTACTTATCGTATAAAAAAAAAAGCAAAGGAAGCCGCCATTAAACTGTATGAATGTGTAAGAATAGTAAGAATAATCTGATTGGCTGAGGCAAACACTGGCTAGCCAATCTTGTGGTTGGAAACATCGCAGCCGAAAGATCGGCTGTGTCGCCTTTTTCGCCAAATAGCCTCGGGCCTGCGTCGTCTTAAGAAGGTTAATTTATGAACAACTGAGTGTGTATCTGTTAGGCTGAACTTTGAGAATAATATTATCATAATACAAAAAGAAAACATAATTATTCTTTAATATAACACCCTTTTTTTTTTTTAAATTACAGAGAAAGGTCTAATCAATATTGAGAATATTGAAACAACAAATAACGCTTGCCAATCTGTGAAATACTTACATGAAAATAAGATAGCAATAGGTCCAAGGATGGGGTTGATAATGGTTACCATAATTGCAAAAGGAAGATAAGTATGTGGTTCTCTGCCAATGTACTGACCCCGAATGATTTCAGGATGAACATAAATAGGGTCACGGCTGACAAGAATCTGTTTTGAATTTGTCCTGTAGACATCATCTTCTAATGGAGTAGTCATTTCAGATGTTTCTGAGATAGAACATAATGATTCTATATTAATAACAAGTTATATCAAATAGTGATAAAAGAATCAGTTATTCTAATTTCTTCTCAAGTCCCATCTATGTTTTTAACATTTTCATGACAGCTTTTTATTTACTTTCTAGCTAAAATATAATTTTTAAAAGAGTCAACAGATTGCCAGGAATTGAAGAAGTTCATTTTATTTGATTTAGTTTTTAGGCTACTGACAATCGTTTTCTGGCTGATGAAAAAATCTCAGACAAATTTATAGTGCCATGAGGAAGCCGGATGGAGTATTTGCACCAACCAGGAAATATACCAGCTATTTTAAGACCCCTCCATAAAGATGGAAATAAAAGGAAACAGATTACGTTGGGCAGGTCACCTCAAAAGTATGCCAGATAAAAGATTGAGCAAAGACTGTCCACCGGCAAAAAACAAATGGCAGGGGCCCCAAAGGCAGTCCACGACTATGGTGGCTTCATGATGTAGAGACAGATCTACAACAGCTAAAAGTACGGGCATGGAGACATAAAGCTCAGGATAGATCAGAATGGAGAGGTGCTAAAGCAGGCCAGGGCTCTCCATGGCCTGTAGCTCCACTGGATGGATATTTTTCTAAGCATAGATCTCTTTATCATATAGATTAGTCTTCAAATTAAATGATGAAAAATAAAAACATTTCTTTGCTGTCTATGTGAAAAATGAGAGGTAAATTACTAGCCCAAGAAGATTAATTGGTAAAAGCCAAGAAAATGTGACTGATCAGCTTAACAGATGCAATCAGCCAATCATGTTGTGAATGTTACTGTTACGTAACACTTTAACACATTTTAAAAAAATATTATTAGCATGAAAAAGGCAAACAATAACTATACAGTCTATATATTAAGAAAATGTGGGAAATCTGGTCAAAATTTTAGGTGAAATGAGAATGAGAAAACTTAATTTTTGTTTTAAATGTACTGAATACCCTAAACTCAAGGCAAACCAAAAATTACAAAATGACAGATCTATTGACGACTAGTAACTGTTTATTATGAAACTAGTATGTTGTAAATTTGTTAAGTTTGTACTGACTTCAAGCAGGTTAGTTACTGTTATATTATTATTTATAATGATTTAATTAGAAACACAGACTTATTTTATTGGCTTTAACAAGAAGACTAAGACTGCCAACACACTAATTAGACTAATAACATACTTGAGACAAAACATCATATTAAACATGTGAACACAATGAACATAAGAATAAGGGAGACTACAAGAAAACAAACATAACAAACACATCCTCCTCAGTCTGGAGTTAAATAAAAACACATAGTCATGTGAGAGTCCTAGTCACTAGGAGTCTTTCTGAGTATTTTATATTGTATTTGAAGATTATGGTTCAGTGTTTTATTAATAGCTAGAGTAGATCTATCTAGATCAGTGATACCCAAAATACGGGCCAATCAAAATGTCTGCACAAAGTGTAGAAAATACCCCCCCCCCCCCCAACTCTTAAAAAAAAAAAAAAAGGATTGAAAAATTCTATCTTTGCCTATGTTATGGCCCTCAGTTTTTCTGATAGATTTGTACCATGACCTTTAACTTTTGTACATTTATGAAATAGGAACCTACCACGAAAACTGAATGGATCTTTACTTGTTTGTGGAACATGATAATAAGCCAACATATTGGATTTAATAAGATAAGAAAGTATGGCTGTTTAAAAACAACAACATAAATTGTCATTATGAAACAAATATGGGCAGCATTCTTGATTTGAGTTGCGAATAAAAGAGTGTTAAACCACGTCTAGAGTTTAAAGGATTTATGAGAATACAAAAATAGACAAAAAAAACAAGTTAACAGTAAAGCTAGCTTCAATGTTTCTTACATTTTAATTAGAAAAATGAAGACATTTACGACAAGTAAAAAAGGATAAACTTAAAATATCCCATATATTATAAGGAAAGAAGAATGTGCCTTTATCTTTGTGTCTTTCTGAGTATTTTATATTGTATTTGAAAATTATGGTTCAGTGTTTTATGTATAATTGCTACTTTACTTTTACGTCTTCTATCCTGAAGGCTTTCTAAATTTAGTGATTTTACTAAAGGTGTTACTCAAGTCAAATGTAAAATTCATTTGTTATGAATCTCACTGCTCTATTTTGTGTCTGTTTCATGTTTTCTTGAGTTGAAGGGTCCCAAACAGAGGATGCATATTCTATTAAATAAAATTTTAGTTTTATGTTCTTATTTGATTTATACAAATTTCTTTTAATAAACCCTAAATGTTTTTTTTGGTCATTTTAATAGTTTTTGATAATAGATCTAGATCCCCATGGGTTTTTATAAGTCAATTTCATTTCGTTTTTGTACATATTCCTTGATGTGGCCCACAACACTAGCGTCCAAAATTCAAATGGCCCACATGTCAATTTAGTAGGTTGTGCATCACTGATCTAGATAATCTAGATCTATAATTATAATGTAAAAATAAATTAATATTTTTACTATAATTTTTAGTCTCTTTGTAGACTCTAGATCTAGAATACTAGATTATATTAGAATTATTCAGTAACATTTTATTAATACTAACATAGATATATGCCTTATGGTCCAGCAGTTACGGTGGGTAGGGCATGTATCCCGTATGGGAGACGAATGTATACCAAAGGCAGTTTTTTTGGTGAGCTAAAAGTCGGTCGATGTAACAGGCGCCCCACAGAAACGCTTCAAAGATCAGCATAGGCATCAACTTTCCTTGGCTGACATAGAAGAGAGAAACTGGTTGCATGCAGCATCAGAACAAGACAGCTGGAGGTCACCCACAAAGGCCGCGGGATACACATTTGAGACCAAAAGAAAATCCGCTGCCAAAGGACAAACGCAGACGGCGAAAAGGAAATCTAAATTGACCACCTGCAGACAATGGTTATGCTTGCCCTGGATGTGGCAAAATATGTAGGTCACAGCTTGGGCTGCGCAGCCAATGAAATACTGCATTCCTCACTAATCTTCAGACTCGAAGACAAGCCTTATTATTATTATCTCTAGTGCTAGTCTATATTTCTATATACTTTATTTATAGTTTATATACTTTTTAAAGGAAACTTCGATGGTTTTGACAATTTTTTATATAATGTGTGTTTTGATTTACAGATAATGAATATTTTATATTCTTTTTTTTATTTGCAATAATAACTTAGTAATTGATGTTTTTCCAACGTAATTTTCCTGTGCATCCAAAACAGTCAGACTTTCAGAGGGTTTCTATGTGACGTCACAAATACCTTTTAATCTATTGACTTATTGTATAATGGGAGACCATACAGCAAAGTTTACATTCTCGTAAAAGAAATATATCTTTGTCTATGCAGTTAGATCTTGTAAGCAAAGAAAAAAATGCGTATTAGCAGTAGATTTACATGCTTGACTAACCACAACAGTGTGTATTTTCTCGCTAGACCACTCAACACACAACAAATTGTCATGACTGACTACACATAGTCTTGACTAGCCTTACACTGACCACTTGGGACAGGCTTAGATGAAAATGTTACTCTTTTACTCTTGTTGATTGTGCTAATGCTTTTAGATCTATCTATACATATATCTATCTATATACCTATAATTATATAACTGTCTCATAGCTCTGGACTAGGCCGTCACTAAGCCTAACAGCTACTGGAATAAGTTAAGTAAGTACTCTAGTGACACTAGTTTGATGTCTCTAGTTACAGATAGTCTATAAAGAGTCATTAAAGAGTAAACTTTAATAATAGATCTAGTACTGACAATCAATAGTGAATAGTGACAATAGACTTGAAAAATGAATCTAGATCTTGACAAGTGTAAAGTGTTAGATCTAGATTCTAGTAGTACAGTAGTCAGTACTAGTAGAGATGCGGAAGTGCTGCTGCAATTTATTTATTATTATTATAAAAGTTGTTGATTGTCATTATTTGGTTGAGGCAAATACCTTTTAAAATGTGAAAATTCTATTAACACATAGATCTAGATCTCTGGACTAGATAAAATCTAAAATAGTCAAGTCAAGTCAATAATAAAAAAAATATATAAGAGAAATATAGATATAGATCTATTTCTACCTGGATCTAGAAATCTAATACAGGAAGAGCAATATTAACCTCTTCTCCGTGCGCATGCGCTGTGAAAACAACCCTGACCTATCTACAAAAAAAAAAGCGTCCAGAATCTAGAATCTATCCCTTAGTCTTAGTCTGTTGGACCGTTGGGGCACCATGCAAGATTTGTCGACCGTCTTTTTCCATTCCTCTCTTGTCTTTTGCCTTAGAACCTCTTTCAATTGCAGCCCCGTCCATTCTTTTATGTTGTCTTTCCATCGATTTCTCTGTCTGCCTCTTCTTTTTCCTGGTAGGCCTACTGTTCCCTGAAGGCAGGTCCATTGCAGTCCATAATAGACCTTGTAATAAAAAGATTAAAAAGTTGTTGTTGGCCTCCTTCAGTCGTAGAACGACTATAGTTCATCTTGCGCACTTCCTCGTGTGGCCGTCGAGCCCTATTTTAGAGAGACACTCCCGTCCACAAATATCGCAGGTTAAAGTGGCTTTTGCTTCGGTGGTAGAGGAGCTGGCCATTTTTCGTATTGTACGTTTTTCTTCCTGAGCTGAGACCAATGTTGTTTCACTGTCCATAGTTTTCTTGGTCACTGTCTCTCCCCATCTGGTGCGGTCTAGAGCTATGTCAGTATTGATGTTCACTGATTAGAGGTCCCGTTTATGTAACGGAGGTGGGGGCGACCAGTTTTTCTTGAGCAGCAAGTTGTCCCTAGAGGATGACTTTCGGGATGCGATTGTCCTCCATCCGGCGAACATGTCCAGCAGTGGCGTAGCTAGTCATGTGCGGGTGGTGTGGGCCGCACGGGGCATCAAGTGATGAGGGGCATCAAACTGAACATAATTTCTCAGTAAAAACTGCACACATTGTACATACATGAACAAAAATGAATTACTGTATTTGATTTAAAATGTTATTTTGGCACTCTGTTAGTTGATTTATAAGTCTGGCTGGCGCTCTTAGTGCTATCTCAGACGGAGAAATTGTCTTCTCTGGTTAAAATGGTTGACGGCAGTGATCAAAGGGTACTAAAGGTAAAAATCTGATAATGAAAAGAATCTTGGATATCATTTATTTTCTCTCAAAGCAGAATCTGGCCCTCAATGGACATCATGAACGAGTTGAAGAAGAATTGTAAAGACAAAATATCTTTAATAGGCGGATTGTTAGTTGCTATGCAGTCTTAATTTTCTAATCATTTTAGGTTCTTGGCCCTTGAAATAATGAAATAAACAACGGGTAAATCTACCTTCAAAAACACTGATCGTCAATTCGAGACTGCACACTTAAATGGAAAACATTAAAACATCGATAACTGAAGCCTTTATTACCTTTAGCGAAAGCTGGTCTCTGATCTGAGGGTTGGTGCAGAACACGAAAGACGTATTGGCCACAATAAAAAAAAAAGCCAAGCGAAAAAGGTGAAGATTTTGTATAAAAACATAAGAAAGAGCTACGGATGCAGATTTATTCTTCCTTGGACGGGATAGTTAAAGAAATAATCACCCAATATGATCATATCATGATGTGGTATGTAAATATGAATTTTGTCGCTATCCCAACTATTGGATCCTCAGATTGAAATCAATCTCGATGGTGCTCATAGCAACATTGACAAAAACAAATTTCGCCTGTAGCGAAAGAGATGTCAAGAGTTTGGCGCAATTACTTCAGAAGCCTTCCTTTGAACTTCTCAAACAAGAACCTGTTTGAAATATTGATTTAAAAAATAAATAAATAAAAAGATATCCCCGGCTTGCTGCCCCGCCTCATCGCCCGGCCGGAAACGGTCGTGAGAGGGATGATTTGGCCAAATGGGTGGCGAAACAAGGTTCCTGCGGGAGTGCCTAAGATGGTACGAGAGTATTCTCAATGCACTGTGCGGGGATGAAAAAGTGAAAAAGAGCTCCCGCAGCGATCTGTCAACGTCCAAGTGCCGTCCCTCAAGGGGCCGTTGCATAGATGGCGTGTCCCGCACGGTTAGCCTGGTAGATTAAAGGAACATGGCGGGGGTCCCAGTAGTGCGGCCGCGTCTCTAGTCCTCGAGTGTCCATGTCCACTGGAAGAAAAGCCAAAATCAAACTCTAAGTTTAACCTCGAGTCTCATCCCCCGTCGGACAGGGTGGCAGGAAGGAGGAACTTGCCGCCCACTTCAGGCTGGTGAAAGGGAACTTTTGTTCGCTTTTGCTGACCTTAGAGTTCCAAGTTCGACGCACAAATCTACTAGACAATTTCAGAAAAAAAATATATATCAGCTAGAATACCACTAGATGATTCAGTTCTAAATATTGTCTAAATATTCGTGATGACTATTGAATGTCAGATTCTGCTTTGAGAGAAAAAGAATCATGCCAAAGATTCTCTTCAGGTAGCATTATCAGATTTTTACATATTTCTGACAATTTGCGGTAAGTGTGGCTATATGCGAACAAAGTTTTTCAGTCGTAATTAAGTTGATCAAGAATTAATACCAATCAGTGATGCTTTTCACTAACTAGGCAATTGGTGGAAAAAAGATTTCGATTAAAGTGTTGATAGTTTTGCGACAAGAAAGCTTATAATATTTATTTATAGTATATTTTATATATAATATATAATAACATTTTTTGTTGCTATATATCCGAGTGGGGGGGGCATCATGAGGAGATGCCGCACTAGGCATCAAACACTCTAGCTACGCCACTGTGTCCAAGCCAGCGCAAGCGGCGTTGTCTGAGGGCTGTAAAGATGCTGGGGATACCAGTTCGCACAAGGATCTCAGTATAGCACACTTTTTCTTTCCATGTGATTTTCAAGATCCTACGGAGACATCGCAAATGGAATGAGTTTAGTTTTCTCTTTTGCATTGCGTAGGTGGTCCATGATTCATACAGTAGTGTACTCATAACGCATGCCTTGTAGACTTCCATTTTGGTCACTGTAGTGAGCTTCTGGTTTTTCCAAACTCTTGGCCTGAGTCTAGCGAAGGTCGAGGCAGCCTTCCCTATGCTTTTTTTTTATCTCCTCTTCTAGAGACAGGTCATCCTGAATTGTGGATCTCAGATTGCAGAATTCATTTACGGCGTCCAGTTTGTTATCGTCTATGAGGATGGAGGATGGTGCTGTAGCAGGTGGTCCCATAACATTTGTTTTCTTCGTGCTAATAGTTAAGCCATATTCTTTACAGGCCTTAGAGAAGCGGGACATTAGTGACTGAAGTTCCTCTTGTGTGTGCGTCATATGCGAATAACATATCTCTTACGAGGGTGGTTCTGATTTTAGTTTTGGCCCTCAGTCTGGCAATATTTAGGAGTTTGTCACCAAATCTGGAATAGAGATAGATTCCTTCGGTTGATTTGTCTTGCTTACATCCGATTGGGGTCTTCCAATCTGCTTGGTATGGTAGATTTTTTTTCGGGAGAAGATTGATCTTACAACATACCAAGGAGTGATCTGTGTCACAGTCTGCACTATGATAGGACCTTGTAAGCTTGACAAATTTTAAGCACTTTTGTCTTACAATGATTAGGTCTAGTTGGTGCCAGTGTTTGGAGCGAGGATGCCGTCAAGATACTCTGTGATGTGTTTTAGTCTTGAAATAGGTATTAGTGACACAGAGGAAGTGTAGTGAGCAAACCTCGAGTAGCCTTTGTCCATTTTCATTTACTTTTCCGACACCCAATCGCCCAATACAGCTGTCCCATGCAGATCCAACGCGTGCATTGAGGTCGCCGAGTGTTAATTAAGGTATAGATTCACAGTCAGCAATAAACAAACAACAACCATTAGTGTCATGTCGGAGAACGATACTTTATTATATTGAACGCGTGCACCGTTGCGCACCATAACAACATCCCCTTTTCTTAAAAAAAAACACAATAAAAAAAACATTTCGGGGAGTATCATAAAAAACAAAACAAAAAAAAACACAACAAAACATAACATACATATATACGCTTCAATGAGTATGAAACATATCACATTTAAAAATCAACATTCAATAGTTCATTAAGACACATAGTCATTGAATCTTGTCGGTTTCTTCAACTGATCCCTTGGTCGCAGGGAATGATGAGTTGATGAGTGGCGAATGTGTTGATCATGAGTTCTATTGTCCTGTATGTTGTCATCAGTATCGGGGAATATATTGTTACGTATCTAGGCATTTTTTTTTTTCTTTGACCTGTTGCGGTCGAGAGACGGGGAGGTTGTCTGCCCCTTGTGTAATAAGTTTTTTTTTATTCGTCAAGCCACACAGACAGTGACCGGTCCTTGACCTGTGTGTGTACCTCTGGTTGAAAGGAGGGTGTTTTTTTTTCTGTCTCTTTGAAGAGCGTTCTAGATCTGGGAAATTGATGACGTATTTGGTTCTAGAAATCACTGGATTTGTCTTGAGGTCGACGCGCGAGGGATTATATAAAGACCGCCCGCGTAACGTTGACAGACAGACATACGGAGACAGCCGTGAGACAGAATAGCGGAGACATTGCGTGACCCGTGCGTGGTATACCACTTGATCGTGTAAGTTAATATTTTTTTATGTAAGGCCTTGCTTGCTTGTATTTGTAATTACATTTTCAAACTCTTGTATTGTAATATTTTTACATGCCATTTTTGTAAAAGGGTTTTGGTCAACACATCAATTCTGTATTAGTGTATTGAGTAAATGTTTATTTTTACTTTCTTGTAACTTTATATTTGATTAAACATTAAGTTGATAGTTTACCTTCCGATTTCTTGTGTCATTTTTTTTTGTTATTCATTGTAAGTCTTTGATTAAATTCAGACTTAAGATAAGTGACACAACTACCTTTTTTTTCTATTGTCACGTTCCCCTAGGCAAGCCATTTTAAAAATTAGAATTCAATTCGTAATACGTGACAATATCTTCTTCTGTTTCTCTGTTCGGGTTGATATGTACACTGTTTCTTTGGTACACTGCACCATTGTCACCTCGAATAATGTAAGCTCTCTGGTTGACTTGAGACTGGATTCTTCCACGTCTCCATGTAGGGTCATTAGGAGATTGGAAATAGACCATTGGATTCTTCCACGTCTCCGTTTAGGGTCATTAGGAGATTGGAAATAGATCATTGGATTCTTCCACGTCTCCGTTTAGGGTCATTAGGAGATTGGAAATAGATCATTGGATTCTTCCACGTCTCCGTTTAGGGTCATTAGGAGATTGTAAATAGACCATCTGTCCAGTTATCAACTGACTTAAATTTCTTGACCTCTTATCATACGATGTTTTTACACTCATCTGACGTTTTTCTTTCCTTCTCATAATGTTCTCTTGACATGTTGAAATCTTAATGTTACTCCTTTTGTTTTGTATCAGTGTTCGAGTCATCCGACCAAAAAAACATCTGAGCTAGGCTTAGATTTGTGTCTTGCCTTGGAGTATTTCTAAATTCCAGAAGAGCTTCATAAGCATCTGACTTTGATTCTCTAGATTTCTTCATTATGTTCTTCAAAATTTTAACTGCTGACTCAGCCTTTCCATTGGATTGATGGTGTCCTGTGGAGGATTTCAAATGAGTCACTCCCCATTCCATCATAAAATTGGAAAAATATTCCGATGTGAACTGAGGTCCGCTATCAGATTTACAGACTTTGGGCACCCCATATCTTGCAAATAAAACTTTCAGTTTCTTTATAATTGCGTGTGTTGTTGTCAACTGCATGTTTTATACCTCTATGAAATTTGAATAGTAGTCTACTATAACTAGATATTGTTGGTCACACATTCGGAATAAATCAATTCCAATCTTGTCCCACGGATTAGAACCTAATTCTTGCTGTATTAATTCTTCTGATTTGCTGGTTTGTTTTTCTGACAAATGTAACACGATAACCTGTTCCGTATTTGGGATCTCGCTGAGAGCAGACGAAAGTTTGTCATAGAACATGTCTTTGGCCTCTGGTGTGGAACTCGAAGTGGTTCCGCAAGGTTGTTAACGCCGGAAGTGGTAATGGTCTTTAGCCCATCATTACCAATAAAATGCTTCCAATGGCATGCGTCTCAAATAGTCTCTGGCAACCAGTCCGACTCCTGGCCTTCACGTGTGGTTCAGTTACTGAGCCTGGCGTAACCGTTACCACAGTCAGGAGAAGGGGTAAAGGCGAGCGACTGGCGCCTAAACCAGTAAGCTTCAGGCAGGAGGGGCTCGTTAGCGTTGGTTGCTACCCATCTAGGAGAAGGAAAACTCTGAATCCAAACCTCCGCTGCCTTGCGGCTATACCCAAACGCGGGAAAGGCTTCGGGAGACAACCCTGTGGAAAAATCAGGAGCTGGTGACCCTTAGGCAGATTGTGGCACACCGTGCTACATCCTGGCAGAGACTGCGGCGCTACTGATCCCAAGCTGTATCGGATATTCCGTTCCTTTGGTCACATCAGCTGCACGGAGAGGGTAGAACTGCTGCGTGGGCGACATCGTTCCGACCATAAACAATGCCCAGGCTTTCAACTCACTTTTTCAAGCCCTAACCCCCCCCCCCCCCAAAATGGAGAGGACACTCCAGCTTCGCCTTTGGCGTCGGCCAAACGCGGGAAGTGGCAGTCTCCGGTTAGAGCAGGGCACCAGGGGCCACTTTCGTCGGTGGGAGGGATCCTAGGATTCCAATGGACAGCTACCACCCGCCTCAAGCTGGGCAGCCCCCAGCCAATAAGGTGCTGTCCAGTCATGCCTGTCTTCCTCGTTTAGGGTACACGAGGATAGGACAAAATCTGAAAAGCAGTCACATAGCCAATGTACCTTGTAATATGGCGATAGATTTGTAGCTTACGTTTTTTTTTTTAACGATAGTTAGCAGTTCATCATCATCGTGGGATCATTTCGTCTATAAATGTGATACCTAGGATCCTTCTGTAGCATCTCAGGATCGTCCTCTCTAGCTCTGCAGTCAGCGTTCAAGACTCGCATGCATATAAAAATGTGGCCATGACCAGGGAGCGCATCAGTCTGATTTTGGTGACGAGGACTAAGCATTTTTCTTTAAGTTTTGAAAAAGGCTGCTGTGGACTGTGCAATTCGGGCTAGTAGTTCAGATTTCGTTCCCTTATCTGAGACAATAGCTCCGAGTATTTGAAGCTTTCGTATACTGACACTAGTCAGCTTTTCACCTCCAATACTGATTCCCCATTTATTTTAAAGTCCCGTTGACTATTGATCATAATTTTTTTTCGGCATCTATTTGCATAGGCCTACCATATTCTGCGGAAGTCTTGTCTATGCCATTTCGACTCTCCCATAACGGAGTGGCTCTTAACATGGAGAAACTACCCAAGTAGGCCTACCTTGGTGTAACTTAAGATCGCAAACTAAAAATGTGTGAGCACATCCACGAAGTTGCAAGGAAGACCTCAGGGAAACTTTGAATTGCGCGGAAGCTGGCATCCACGAAGTGGGGAGCCCGAGCAGATATGATTCGATCCCTGTATTAAGAAGCAGTACGATCACAGATCGACTACAGTCTACCTGTGCAAATCTATGGCTCTAGGAGAGCTCTTAAAAAGCTTGATACAGTCCCAAGCAGTAAGATTTTTCTGTTGGACCTTTAGGACAAGCCCAGTAAAAGCAGCTAAAATGATGGCTAATATACGTAGGTCCACTAAACCTTAGAAGGGAACAGTCTTGCTTTGTTGAGTGGTATAAAAAGATGGATGAATACCTCCCAGCTAGAAAACTAGTTGGAGGTTGAGGATGTAGAAGACGTATCCAGATGCAGTATTTTGTGGATCATGCCACTAGACTATCTGATAAAGTTTGCCTCTCGACCAACTAACAAAACATTCAACGTTTTCACCGCCTTTCCTCTTGGTGTCGGCCCCAGACATACGCTTGAAACTAGTGGACCTTTACGCCACTAAGCTAAGGCATTCATCTAACGACCGTTTTAAATACCGGAAATAGTGCTTGGGGGAGCTCACAACGCTTTCTTGCCCCCCCCCCCCCCCCACCGGTGGCAAGGGCTGGGTGTCTGCAGTCTTTCCAATAACTTAGGAAGAACTTATTCTAGGGTACAATTAAAAGTCTTCCGAAAGAATGGAAGGAGAGAGAGAAACACAGACGCACACATACATACATAGGCCTACATATATGGCGTTGGGTGGGTGAAAAATACCCCCCCCCCCCCAAAAAAAATCCTGGCTACGGCCGCTACGCCCATGACATGCTTCCTCCCTGAATTATTAGTGATTTCTATTTCCTAAAACATTTTAGGAAAAAAAAAAGACATTATTTAATTTTCCGAACAAGCTAAGAAACTTTTTATAAGATAGATTTTACATGGGAAACAAATTGGGGTAAGGGGGATTAGGATGACATTTGACACAGACCAAAGCAAACAACTGAAGACACCGAGCATATTTTGAATTTATAGGAGAAGGTACCATAAATTAACTAAATAAACCATTTTCTGAGTAAACGAAAATTGCAAGGATTTTTTTTCTCTATCATTGTTTCATTTTATTTTTGTTTGTAATTTAGCGTAATAACTTTAATACAACCCAAAATGTTTAAGAAAATGAAGTGAAACACAAACATATATATATAAACTTGTCAATTAGATTCATATTTTACTCTGTTCTGACAAGATTTTGATGCCCGTTGCCGACATTATGGTGAGTCAAAGAGTCAGTGGTGCATGTCTTGAACGAGTGCAGCTAAAACAACCCCAGAGCTGTGGGGAGATGTATTTACAGTGACACTTGACCTATACATGTGTAGGGAAGGCTTTCAATCCCGGTCTATATTTTGCATGAATGCCCTCACGATTAAATAAAATAAATGATAGAAGACTAAAGCAGAATGCTGAACTCAGCACTAATACAATTGCTCAAATTGCCACATCTGATGTATTTCAGTCTCAAACTTAGTCACATTCAAACTAGTTTCTATATTTCAAAATCATTCTATTTATTTCAATGAAACTGAAAGGTGCATTTGAAGAGCTTAAATATTTGACATACATTTAAAAATATGTCAATATAGTTTAAATGGACAACATGGTATAATGTATGTTACAACACTTTGTTCTGGCCAGAGAAAGCACATTCAAAAATAAAACATTAAATGAAGCTGGACAGTTTACATTGTGCTACACAGCATTAAGTGAATAGACTAAGATCATACAATCAAGACTTTTCTAATAAATGCAAAGTTTACTTAGGGATTTCCTTTTGTCTTTCCTGGTCCATCTCACAAAAATCCTCTTCATAAAATGTAGGTCATCTCACAAAAATCCTCTTCATAAAATGTAGGTCATCTCACAAAAATCCTCTTCATAAAATGTTTTTCCAGCATATATGGAATAAATAACAGATAAGAAAAAATAATCTTTGAGCTACAGATGTAGAGAGCGTGACTGCTAGTACAAAGCTGTCCACCCAGTATAATGAGCAGCATTTATTCACCAAACCAGAAAGGTTTCCAAGGAAGCTTCTTTCAATGTCAATAAACTTCAAGAAGTAGATGATCAAGTTTCACTAATAGTACTACTTAGAGATGATTCTTATATCAATCATATGAGTTACTACTTCTTTAGAAGACTTCATAAAATCCTATATGCAGCTAGTAAGGTAATTGGTAAGAATAAACCCATTTGGACAACTATTCAAGATAAAAATTGTAGAAAGCTAAAAAGATTTTAACCATTAAAAACAACAAAAAGTCCACACTCAAACATTTGACTATCACAGAGAAGATACAAGATGCTGATCATATAAACATAGACTCCTTTGTTCCCCTCGCAATCCATTTTTCTGATGTTAACTTCAAAAGTTATGTTTCAGTGAAACTGGCATGATCATATATTTTGTTTGCTGTCATTATAATGCACATGTATTTTTATGTGCAATGCACAAATTGTAAGAACAATTTCCTCAAGGATAATAAAGATATTTTATTATTATTGTTAAAGAAATATCATTGCTCTTGTTTTTCTCAGTCAAGAAAAAAATACCATTTAATATTTCCATGTAAAAAGAATATTAAAAATCAACATAGATCCTATTGCAGTATTTAATGCTGTTTGTCTATCATTGTTTATATCATTATTAATTTTTAAAGCAGATAGAGCTCAGCCTTTAATTGCTAGCTAAGTTGTATTGTAAAAATTACTTTTTAAACTGAACTGAAAAAAAAAAAGTGATTTTAAAGAATAATCTTCAATTGCATAGGATTTGGTTTATAAATGTCAAATCTGGAAATATAGTTCATTAAATCAATCAATTACACAAGTTACATTGTTTTTAATTGGAAAAGTATTATAAACACACCATCTTATTCCTATGCCCATGACTAAATCTTTCATAAGGAGACTTTTATAAATTTAAAAAACAAAAAAACATGCAATGTTTTAATTTCAGTGACACATACTCAAAAAAGTACCATCAAAGTCTATTGCATTATAAGAACACATAACCACATATTTGTAGGACTGTTGTTTCACATTAAAAAAAGAAGAAAGACATGAACCAACTCATGATATCAGAGATTAGCATCAAACACAGGCAACAAAAAGTTAAATGCATATGATTCCTTATTTATGTAACATGATAAATATTTAAATATTTACAAAGCAAGTGAAAATTCAGATCATGCAGGATGTAGAACTTGATGTCTAGCTTTGAGAAGAATGTTTTAGTGTGCATTAAATGTTACATGTCAGCAGCTGAAGCTTTATATACACTGTGATAGGCATTTCTTAGAAGAGCATAAGGGAAACAGAACTCTAATAGATCCATTGTCAGGAAAGGAGACTCTTGGACAATCTGGTGAAACATAATGAAGAAGATGATGGTCAGATGACTTGTATCAATTAAATACTATTATTAAATCCAACTAAAGTAAGTTTATGTATAATTGTGTATCTGGAGAATATTATAAAAATAAACCAGTTCAATTTTAATGAATGAAGAGAGTTTTAAAAAGTGTTCCAATTTAAATATTCACATAACTCACTGTCGCAGTTATCTATGTAACTGTATAGTAGAATTATTTCTCTAATTGATAGTGCAGCGTTGATCACTATATTGATGACGTCATTACACCATTTCTTGTGTAGACTAGGGAAATGAACTTTTGTTGCTTGTCACAACTTCTAGTGATGTAAAGTTAGTGTGTGTGTGTGATTTGCGTCATTTATCGTCAAGTACAGTCTCTCCATCTTGTGCGGTATAGAGGCAAGACATGTTTTGAGAGCTCTTGAATTTCTCCTTGGTTATTGTTACTGGATAGCCTTAACGTTTGCCTTGGACATTTTCTTGTTGGATTATCTTGACCCCTGTTTAGGGTGAGTTTTATTTTTCATTGTATAGTTTTTCTATTTGAATTCGTTCGTATTTGTAAGTCTATAATTAGACTAGATCTAGATGATTAGAAGAATCCTTTCTTTTATCTTTTATAGGGTTTTAGCGACAAGTCTAGGTTTTGGTCATAGTCTCAGTTCAAGACTCTATTTCAAGTTTTAGCGTCAAGTCTAAGTAGTGATCTTAGCTTGGTGTCAAGTCTATGTGTAAAGACTTGTTTATCCATTCTCAATTTTCTATATTGAGAGTACAACTTTAGGTCTACAGTCTACAGGACTGAGGTCTTCATCTCACTAATGTCAATTAGTCGTCTGGTGTTCAAGTTGACTTCTTCATGAGTCTGAGGTTCAAGATTCCAGACTGCGGGTTGCCTTGGTCAGACCTGATGTTGCAGTGTGAACTGTGAACTTTTGGAATTGTCGTCAGTGAACAGTATCGGATCTAGAGGATCTGTGTGGATTGTCAATTGTTGTGTTGGAGGTCTGTTTGAACAACTTGTAATGAATATGTTGGAGGTAATGATATTGTTCAAATAATGATCATTTATATGTCACAAAGAAAATAACTGGATCATGTTGGATTACATATATTACATATATATCTATTGATAGTGATACTATTATTATCATTCATCATATCATTTGTAAATATATCACTAAATAAATGTTTATTGTTATTTAACATCATACACTTAATTTATTAATTTATATACATCTGTATGTGTATGGTGTGCTTGTCAGGCTGAACTTGGGTCAAAATATTACAGGTTCAGTAAATAATAACAATAACACAAATTGAAATAATATTAATTTTCGAATAACTATTCACATTTGAAATATCAAATATTAGTTTGATAAGTACAAGAAAGCAAGAAACCTGACACTCACTTGATCTAACAATAAATAGATTGACTCTCTGTTCTTCACTGCTTCTCTGTCATTTTCAAAACCAAGGCGAAGTAGACTGGAGGAGGCCAGCTGAGAAAAAAATATATACAATCAGCTTTTTCTCGTGTACTGACTTTACAAAAGCATATATTGCTGATTTCATTTTTTAGATGTATTGTTTCATGCTCTTGTTTCTTGAGGTGGAATAGGGTTATGGTAGTTTTAATTGAGATTAGGACCATCATTTTAACATTTTTTTTGGATTTGTATGTGCGCTGGGATCATTAAAAAAATTAATTCGATCAATTCTGTCATTGTTGTGGTTTGTTAGTTTCATTGTTGGTCAGGAAGATAGGTGAACATAGGTAGTTTTATAGGATAACAGCTTTAGTTCTAATGCTTCCCTCTCTGCTCTGTCCTAGTCAGTGGTTAAGGATTTTTGAAGTCTCTCTCCATAATGTCATTATTTTAGTTGTCTGTTTGCCCACTTTTTAAATGTAGGTAACTATATAATATATTTTAAAGTCATTCATAATAATAATAATGATAAAACAAAAAACTAAGTAAACCTTTCCTTCCTTATGGTTTCTATTTAGGTTAGTTGAACTTATATAGAAGAATGTTAAAGACATTGTGGTTAAGGGCAATGACATTCAATGGGTTGACATTCATAAAGTAAAGTTTAAAGCATTTCTAAGTCTTTCAGCTTCACTATTTAAAAAAAAAAAAGAGAATAAATCATACAACACCAAATTAAAAATTTATACCATGATAATCATTTCAGTATTAAACTAGTCTATGTAACTTACTGCCAAGAACTCCTGCAGCCTCAAATCTGTGTCACCAGGTCCATATAATGAAAACAAGGCTCCAGCTAAACCATTAATACTTTTGGCCAGACAGTGACTGTTGTTCAAATGTCCTAAAGTAGATACATTCTTTTTTATAATGGCTTGTAATGCAATTTGGAAACCACATCAGAAATTATGGAGTTGATACTAAAGTCAATCTACCCATATAGGACCTATGTTACAAATATATATTTGAATAAATGTAACTCTGTTATTATTATAATTGCTTTTTTTATATAGCGCTTCTTTCATGCATATAGAATGTTCAGAACACTATGGTTCAATCTCATTTGTGAACCAGTGGCGGGGAGGGGTTATCTGGAGAAGGTTTTCCGTGCTGCCTTTAGGCGCTCAGTAAACACAACTCTACTTGAGTCAGGTGTCAAACCTCTAGACCCCTTCATAGGTAGCCAAGCCAAGCCAAGTTAAAGCATAATTGGCCCCTTGACCATGATTCCGATTGTCCAATGTAATGTATTTTAAGGTGATGTTATCTGGGCTTGTTTATCTACTGCAACAACTTTCAGAACAGCAAATTTCACCTATCATTATTTCACCTAACACTACTTACTGATTTGAACAAAACTTAACAAAAACTTGATAATCAGAATAAAGTGGTCAAGAATAAAAAAAACTTCAGATTGCAATTAAAACTATGATTACAACCCCCTCTCCCCCCAAATATTTGTTTTAATAAACATATACATTATATTTGTTATGTATAGGAAATCAATTAAATGCACTATTTCTTAGACTGCTGCAAGATTTTCGGACTTCACAAAAACCTTTGAACAGAAAAGTGGTATGTCCAAACAGAAATGATGGGAAGAAACTATTTATGAAGAGAGAGGGCTCACACTGGATGAGCTTCCAGAACAGGAATAGACAAGAAACACTTGTGTTCCAATAGATTATAACATTGTAAGAGTGAGTTGGCTATGAAGCGCACACACAAAAAAGTTCAATTTAAAATTCAACTTATTATATATTCTTCTAATACATACCTTCAATGGAAGCTTTGAATGATGATGAATCCAGACGAGCAAGTTTAGGTATTGACACAGCAACAAATACAAACAGTAGACATGCAATAGTGTATTCATCATCAGCATAGGCTGCAAGAAATAGAGAATCTTAATACAAAAGCAAAAGGTAAGTGCATTTAAATATGCTGAAACTGAAACTGAGTGCATCTAACCAAGTATAAATAAATAAGAAGTAAATGTTGTACTGTCAAGAACAGATGAAACTAAAAAACAAATTGATAAAGCAAACAGAATTAAGAAAAGCACAACAACTAACAAATAATGCTGTTATTTAAAGTGGACCATTACTTAAGGAACATTTTAAAAGTTGATGACTACATGTCCATAAGATAACTTGCCCACTCTTCTCTTTCTTATGTACTGTTTCAGTGTACACAAAACATTTTCTTCTTCACTAAGCTTCAAGAGGTTATGTACAATGTTGGTTGTCATGAAACTAATTAATGCAAAGACAGTCCACACCATTCTAGTTAACTAAAGAAAATAAGAGAGACAGAAAGCTAGTAAAAAAAACAACAACAAATTCTCACCACTCTTTAATGTCCTGAGTGCATTACAAAGAGTTGGGTCTACACTACATTTCTCTCCAGCTGAGGAGGCGAGTTCATTGACAACCTGTTGGAGACATCAAAAAATGGATTACATTGGTTGGCTATACATTAATACCGCATACATGTAAACAGATGACTTTAGGTCCCAGTCAAGTGTGCACAATTTTTGTATAGATAAATATAATGTGGAATACAAATGATTAGTAAAACAAAAGCCAATATTTCAATGATTAAGTATTGTTTTTTTTTTTTTCAATATTCTAATAACTAAAAATACTGAGCATTCAATAAAAATGGGTTGATACAATTTTCTTTTTTTCTTTTTTGAATTTGAATTTTTTTTTCAAGTTGATTTGAGAGCTAAAAATCTAAGTAAAAAAATGTTATGTGCTTAATGAATGCAATGAAAAATAAACACTTCAACAGGGAAAATGACACACATTTTAGAAAGAACAATAATAAATGGTATTTTTCTGTAATTGTGTGCTGAAATAAGTAAATATAGTTTCTAAATTTTATTATTACAGAATGAAATTAGGAGTTGTGAAATGTGATGTTTATTTTATCTATAAAAATATCTTAAATATGAAAGCTGGTGAGGATTAATAAAAATTGTTTTAGAAATTTGGTAAAATTTTTTTCAGTTTTACACTAAGTTAGGTCTTTTCACTATTTGCAAGACAAATTGAATCTTAAATATTTGCAAAAAAATGCATTGTACTGCAATTTCTAACCAAATTTAATATTATTCATAAATATTTAACATATGATTCAACCAAAACTAAACAGAAAATACCCATATATGAATTTTTATTTTTACATTATTTAGCATATAGCTAGAAAAATACACCCTAGAAGAGATCTTAGGTTAATCATAATAATACCCCAAAAATATGATTTATTTTGTTTACATAAAATATTCCATTATTAAATTAGTTTAAGTCCAATTTTTTCTCAATAATTAAATATTGAAATAATAATAATAAAACAGCAACAATTAATATCCAAATATCAGTAAAAAATTCACAAAATGAAGCATTGGGAGTTTGACATCATCAAAGCATTTTTTTAAAGTCTGCAGTGGATAAGAGCACAAAATGTTGTCTACATAATTTATGACTACTATTATGAAGTTATAGTTTAAACATATTTAGTACCAGCATTTGAAAATAGATCAGTACTTCTGTGTAGACTATGAACAAGTCTTGATCTTAAGTTAGAATTCAGCTAAAACAGTTGAGTGAGCAAGAAATATTGTAAGCTTTACAACAATTTGAACTTTGAGAGTCAGCCAAGAAAACCAAAGACGACAGAATTGAAGTCACTGATTAACATGCATGACTAAACTGACCTAGGGACACACATAGGGCGTAGTCATCTTCTTTCTGAAGTAGCGTCTGTATTTTATAAGAGAATATAAATGTAACACACTCACAGTTTGGTCATAAAAGTTGTAGTATGATGCATAGGTAGTGCTGAATGGGGGGAAAACATTTAAAGAATACCGGTACAACAAAGAAACCAAAAATACAAGAAAAATGTGTGCAATGTCCTACTGAAATTGGGGGCACCATTTATTTTCATTAACGTTTTACTTTTAAGATATAGTTTTTATATCAACTAGAAAGATAACAAAAGATAACTATTAAACAAATCTGCTTATGTCAGGGTGGTGTCTAGAAAACAGCAATAAAAGCACAAAACACCAAAACTGCAGCTTGGATTACAAACCTGTTGTTTTAATGAGACTGGCTGCCAGTGAAAAAAATAAAAATAAAAAGCATTAAATTTTGTAGTGCACCCAATAGTCTCCTGCTGATAGTTTGAATAGAAACATTCAAGCAATGGTCAAATTGCTCAACATGATACTCCATAGCTAGCTAACAGAGTCTAGTGATAAGCATAAGCAGAACATTTAGTGTATATATAAAAGTCACCTGATGATTATGAAGGTTTAGTTAAAGATGTACGAGTCACTAGTAAGCATTGGCTCTTAAAGCATGACTAGATGATAGTCTAGCTCTTGGGGTGTGTAAGTCATAGTGTAGGTCTTATGGTGGGGTTATACAGAATTTAGGTCATAGAGTGTCATACTTTGTCAGGTCTAAGGGATAGGTGAAGGTGAAGAGTGTCTAACTTAGTTAGGTCTTAGAGTGTCTTACTTTGTCAGGTCTGTGTATCCAGGTCTCATATTAAGTTGAGTCTTTATCCTTCAGGTTTAACTTTAGAAACATCTTGTTAATGGCTTACAGAGAGCTCAAACGTTAATTACAACTCAGACATGATGGGGGAAAGAAAGTTCCATCAAACTATCTTATAAATCCAACAAAGTGAAGTACAACTTGAATAACTGATTTTAAATGTATTGAAAACTGTACAATCATTATAAAATAAACCTTTAAACTGAGGAATGGATATTAAATTACTTGTCATGAGTTTTATCAAGAACTAAAAACAAGCTTGTTTAAACCAGTCAAATGATGGGTTTTACAAAATTGATGCTAATTTGTCTTGAAATAGTTATGTGAATTGTTATGTGCAGCAGAATAAGTTATAGACTTTGGGTTAATCAAATGTATTATAAAGAGTTCATGAATTTTTAATATTTGAAGCTAAACTATAGTTACAAACACAGAATACCTAAATTAAAACAAGAAAAAAAAAGACTATATTGATGTGAGCTAGAGAAGCCATTGACCCTCCTTCCTTCACAGTAGTAA
Source organism: Biomphalaria sudanica (assembly GCA_036873155.1). NCBI lineage: Eukaryota > Metazoa > Mollusca > Gastropoda > Planorbidae > Biomphalaria > Biomphalaria sudanica. The sequence continues at coordinate 36,039 of JAZGLO010005700.1, read as the reverse complement.
AGGTATAAGAAAAGAAACTAACTACATGAGCCAATATTTAAAAGACATCACTTTTACCTATTGAATCAGTTTATCAAGCAAAAGAACAAGTGTATTGCAAAATGTTAGTGCTCAAATTGTCTCACTCTAAGAATAAATTGAAAAAAAAACAAAAACAGCTGACTTGTTCTTACCATTTGACTCTTTAGTCTCTAGTTAAACACAAAAGAGGATTAAACAGAGAGTTTATATAGACACTTCTTTATAATGAATAGTCTGTGGGACACAAGCCAGTAATGTCTATAGTCTATTGAAACATAACTGCCTAAAAAAATGACTGAGCTCCAATAGAAGCAAAAAAACAAAACCATTGATGTTTCAATGACAACTATCAAATTTATTTCCCAAACAACTTCATACAGCAAGTGAAAGTAGGTGTTAGAAACACACATTATGGAAGCAATAGTGTTTTTGCATTATACTTCATAGATCTCAAAAAAATAATATTGACTGATTAAAGAAAAGTAATAGCAATATCAACTTTATTATTTAATGATGGTACACTTTAGTTATGTGATTAAGTCAAGAGATTATATTTTAAAATATTTTATTTTTTAAAAACAAAGGTAAAAAAAAATATATTTTAACCCTTTTTTTAAAATTTAAAAACATATAAAACATGAAAATCTCTTTCTTAAGAAAAAAGCTGTGTTCCTTGTTTTGGATAATATAATGCATAAGTAACTCTAAATAAACAAGTATAATTGTGCCCTCACACACATCCTATTTGAATAATAAAAGTGATGCTATTCACTTTAATATAATGAACTTACCATAGAATCCTTGGTGTTGGGAACATGATGCTGGACATCTCGTATGGAGCCCATCATGAATGGAATCCTTTGATCTAATATCTGGAAAGAGATCAACAAGTCCAAAGTTTTTATTGTGATATCAAAAATAGTGTGTGTAGTTTGTATACATTTTTATGAACTGTACAAAACACTAGACTTATTTGTAGTTTCATTCTACATTTTTGTAATTTGTTATCTAGTTACAACATGTAGAAGAGAAAAATGCTAAACCTTACATCATTGAGTGCTTCTTGAGCCAATGATCTGAATGCCAGTAAAATGCCAATTTTTGTCATTCTGATCAAGAGAACATCAGCATCTAAATACAAAAAAATAACAAGAAGATATTGCACTAGAAAATATGGCACAAATAACTTTGCAATAGTTCATAAGTTCACTGTTAAGTTCAAACAAAACAAATACAAGTAATGATATTGGCCCAAAACAAATTTATTTAAACAATGTTCTGACAACTGATATTACAAGGCACTAGAGAGCATATTACTGAGAAATAGCACATTAAATTATCCAGAAAGATGACTGTTGCTTACTTACCACAAGGAGCATTCTTGTAAGGAGCTGTGGAAATAGCAATGAACATAGTTTACAGAAATGTTTTGAGAGGAAAATTAAAATTGACAGCCTGGGCTGCTATGCTACTAAGTTATAGGTAACATATGACTTAGATACCTAATGAGTCTAAGCTATGTAGTGGCTATGTAGCTACTGTTTGATAGTTGGGTATACCTTAATGTTGTTACTCCTGTTTACAGAACACAGAATGTTAATAATACTTCTTTATGTTCATTCCTCATCCTCTTCTCTATCTATTTCCTTACATCCTCTTTCAACATGCATTTGCACCATTCCATACTCACACTAAGCTGCACACTGACCATAACACTTAGAATGGCTTCTTCATGACAAGTGTGCATATTTAACATGAAAGTTTGAAGCACAGTAATGACAATCAATAATATGTACGCATGGAAACAATTTTTCTAAACATAGAAATTGAAATTAGATAAAAAAACTGGTAAAGTTGATTAAGTTTTATAACTTTGTGTTTCCAAGGTGCTTATTTTATACCTACATGTCTTTATGCAGCACATTATAGAAATAAATTTTTTTTTTAGAGTCAACTGCAAATGTTACCCAACGTTATAAAACTAAGTAGATCTACTTGTATGAAAGGGACTTTTAATGAAGAGATTTAAAGCATTACTTACTCATTAGTTTTCTAGTCAGTGCACTCATAACATCAGGTTTATCAAAACTACTTCTGAGCTGAACAAGAGTGTCTTTGTTGGCAACAACAAGTTTCTAAGTAGAGAGAAAAGTGGAACATATGAAAATCAAACACAATTTGGTTCAACAGTTGAACAATGCACTACAATAATGAATGATTCTATCAGTTAACTTCTTTAAAGAAACCAAAAAAAACCTAAGATTTTTAAATAGATTTATTTATCATTACTGAACATTTGAGATACTGGCAATGAAATTGTGAAAATAGGGCAAATTATTTTTTTTATACGTTTAGTACTAAAGTAATTTCAGCCTAACCTTGATCTCATCTACTTGACTAGCAATGTTCAACATGAGTCTCTCTCCTAAATACTTCATACCATAAGGACCTATCAATTCAGCCAGGGCACGCAGTTCTAGGAAAGAAAGAAAGCTGGATTAAAAAATTAATTTATGCCTATTTGACTTTGAAACATCAGCATGTTTCAACATGACAAAAACACCTAATAGGACAGACATAGAAAACAAGTCATCAAACTAGACTGACACACAAATAAAGTTGATGCTTGTTAATATGCGCACATATTTAAAAACATAGTTCACTCTTGCATAGTAGAGTTCAATAATATATAAATAAATTACATTTGTCAATGCATTAGTGTACTGAAGTGGTACCAACAATGAAGAGGCACACTAGCAATGACAAATGAATATCTACATTGGATAATAGCAAATAGCATTCAGGAATCTATGATCATACTAAAACCAATGCAAGAATTCTGATTATAAGCCAGTATATTTCTAATGGCATCAAAGAGGGAAAACACTCAATTTTCAGTTCATGCAAAAGATTTTCTTTCATCAACTTGTATGAAAAATGTGAGTGATTATAATAAAATTAAAAACACTTGAATGCAGGTATTCAAATATATTTTAAATGCTAACAACACAAAATGACAACCACTTTATTAAGACCAAGTATTTACCAGATACATAGAAACTTGTAACAATGATAAGAACACAAAATTGTATTGACTAAAACCAAATAGCTACCAGTCAAATCAGCATACTCTTCAGCAGCCAAAGGTGGGCCATCTCCTTGAGCTACAGTAACAAAAGCTTTTCTACTGGGTGAGAAGACAATTTGTCCAGCATTACAGGCTACACGCATCAGGAGGATTTCCAAATACCTAGGAAGACAAGGTTGATGTATTTTCAACAAGCCGAATGTATCTATATATATATTTTTATTAAGAACAACAACACTGAGACAGAGAGTATACATTCTTCTATTGAAATGATCAACTAACCAGTGTGTATAGATATGGGTGATAGTCTTTTCTCCATTGGCATCAGAAGGTTGAGTTTGCATCGACAGAACATTATTAAACACTCTGACTATATCAATATGAACTAATGGAAAGACACAATAAAATTATGTAGAATCCATATAGTAAAGACTTATTTCAATTTTCTAAACTAAAATACTAACAGTCTCACCAGAGCTTGCCACAATAGAATGACACATAGTAATGTTATAAAACACTTACAAAGCAAACTTATATTTTCTGATTCTCTTAGAATGTTTTTTTTTTTTTTTTTTTAATAATGTTTTTTTTTTTTTTAAATCTACATGAAGTACTAAGTAACTTTCTAAAAAGCTGACAACATTACCATAGTTCTCTATACTCTGTAAAACATTCATGTAGGCCCTTACTCCATTCAGAAGTTCTGAAGGCTTGGCAATCTCATTGACTTCTGGGTTATACATCATCATACCAACTAATGCTCTGTGAGGTCAATCATACAAAAACATGCAACACACATTTTGAAGGTAAATGCATATTATCATAGCTGATGGAAACTGGTTTAAATACACATATGATTATTTTTGTTTCAAATGTTTACAATAGTTATTTGTTACCAGCACAATTTTACTCTTTATTCCAATCAGGTGCCCAAAAGAAGTGAGTGGATTAAAAAAAAAAAGTCCTGTCTCACACCACTGGTCATAAATGTATGTGACACCAACACATTGATCTCTTAGCATCAAATCTTTGTCTAACACTAATAGTAAGTCTTTTTATTCACCAGTTCTTGCTGGTCATAAATGTATGTGACACCAACACATTGATCTCTTAGCATGAAATCTTTGTCTAACACAAATAGTAAGTCTTTTTATTCACCAGTTCTTGCTGGTCATAAATGTATGTGACACCAACACATTGATCTCTTAGCATGAAATCTTTGTCTAACACAAATAGTAAGTCTTTTTATTCACCAGTTCTTGCTGCTTTCCTTAAAAATGTCTAACAACAAAAAAACAATTGGCTAATGTTTGTGTTTACTTACTTAATGAATCTAGTCTCTAAATGTTGGCTAATGTTTGTGTGTACTTACTTATTGAATCTATTCTCTAAATGTTGAAGGAAAAATTCTCTAGGCACAAAGCCATGATCCCAGACATTGATGACTGTGCAGTAGTTGATGGCATAGCATAAATCTGTTAAAGCCATGTGAAGCTTATCCATTCTGAAAATGTATTTCTAATATCACTTTGCCAATTAATGAAACAACTTTTCTAAAGGAAGATGTATTTAATTTATATTTTACACCAAGATCTTAGTTTGTTTTCAAAGATAACTGTTTTATGCTCTTGTGTAAGAGCCACCACAGACAGACACTACAAGTTCTATTAATAACAGTTTACTCTGCTATGATGTCAAAATGAATATGTCACCCACTGACCTTGTAAAGTTTTCTCTGTTCTTCCTGATACTTTCATCTCCTGGTTTCTCTGGCTCTTGAATTTTCTTCTCCTTTTTCTCTTTAGATTTTTGTCTTTGTGACAAAATAATGGCAGCACTATGTTTAGGCAGGAGCTAGAGAACAAGGAAGATTGATACACTTTCAACTTTGTCACATGATGGTTCACTGAACACATTAAATTTTTTTTTTTCTTTGTACTAGTCTAATATTCCTAATTACAATGTAGATAAATACTACTAACAATGTTTACATTACCAAGCATACCACTCCTCATGAGACTCAGTACTACCAGCTCAGCAGGAAATCAATAATATCAAAAGAGTACAAACCATGATTACTTCCACCCAACACATTGTCAGACCTATCTACAGGCTCATTTTTACTATTGAATGCTGAGACAAAAAAAAAGGTCTAGACTATTATACACAACTTCGTTGAATGTATTATTAGACAGTCCCATGCAATAACTAGAGTGTATATGATCATACATTAGACCTCATAACACTTTGATTTTTTTTTCCCTTGGCTCTTGTTTAGTTTTAATCAAAATTGCATGCTGCATTCAATAAGAAACTAAACAAAAATAAATTAAAAAAAAATAGCCTGAAGATTCCAGTTTGTCAAACTCAACTAATAATCTCCTACCTTAGAGTCCAGTTTAGCATTTTCATCACAAAAATCTATGACAACTTGGCAAACTTCATGAGACATTTCTGTCAGAAACCAATGGGCATATTTTATACTGGTTCTGCCCACAGAGATGCGCTAACCATGACAAAAAAAAGTCAGGAATTGAAAAGGTACACATTAAATTGTCAATGACAGATGTACACATTGAATTGTCAATGACAGATTATGTTAAACTGTCAAAAATAGTTGGCCACATTAATTTGTCAATGACAGATGAACTCATTAAACTGCCAATAATAGTTGTACATATTAAACTGTCAATGACAGATGTAAAGATATTATTTTAATGTAAATATATCTTATTACATTGCAACTATTACAAGGAACCAAAATGCAGGTAAATATATATTAAATATTTGTTGATGGCTGACACAAATAAAAATGTGCAGACATTATTATTATTTGCCAATAAATCTATTAAACAAAAAAAACAAAAAACAAATAGGTCCTAAGTATTGCAAATTTACACTAAATATGGCAATCAGAATATTGAATTCGATGACTGTAATTTACACTAAATATGGCATTCAGAATATTGAATTCAATGACTGTAGTTTTCCTTTAGTTTTTTTATTTGAAGAGGTTCTAACATCCTATCTCTCTTCGTTACGCTCATGGAATACAGTGACTGTAGCTTTGCTTTTTTTTTTTGGAAGGGGGTCTGTGGCTAAATTTATGGAATTGAGAGACTAGTATTCCTTTTTTTTTATTGGCAGGGGGTTTTAAACTGAACCCTTCCCCCTATTCCCCATGGCAAATAGAATTTGGTGACTTAAGTTTTTTTTTAATTGAAAAAAAAAAGGAAGGGGGGGTTAACTTCAAAACCCCTTTGCTAGCTTATGGAATTTGCTTTGATTTTTGTATTGAAGAGAGTTTTTTCACCTGAAAACCCCAATTGGCAATGCTGGTGCAAGTGATGGTTTAACGTTGAAATCTCCCATCCAAAAACAAAAAACAAAAGCTCCCCCACCCCGATTTCATTTGAGGAATGGTGGGATGCTGACGAACCCCGAAAACCCCTCTGTCTACACCCATGCTATGTACAAAAGGCAAAATAAATAATGCTTTTAATCAATATGGCAAATATTCATTAGTTTTAAAAAAAAATTGATTATGATTTTAGTAATGAAAAAAATTCCAGATTACACACTTGATTAGAGACAAAAATGAAAGATAATTTTTTAAAAAGTAATCAAATAGTATATAGCCAATGTAAGCGTTGGTTATTGAAAGTTAATAGAGCTAAGTGATGAAAGTACATGTATAGATATACTTTAGATATGAAGCTGTGCAGTTTATGCTCTCAATGCAGACATAATATTATTTCAAGATATCCTTATATTGTGTAAATAGAAATGTACTTTGATTACAATGTTGTTCTAATTAATAAATAAACCTACTACAAAAGCAGTAAATATTTTCTTACACATTCCAACCAGATGTCTACAAGAAAAACTATTCATGCAAGCAACATTTTCTTGTTTACTTCTGAAAAAGTGTAACATCAAGATCCACAACAAAATATTGAAAAATAAAACTGCTTTGTTCTAACCCAGACAAGCTGATGATTTCATCTAGATCTCGATATATCTAAGGTTTAATGGGTGAAAATAGTCTTTTATTCATTGCTTCACCATAGTTGATGCTCTAATAAGATGATACAATGTGTGTCAGGGTGATGAGGTCATGGCAAAGGTAATTTTTTTTTTTTTTACATATTGAACTTTTTTTTTCAGTTTTCTAAGGAAAAAAAGATTTTTCTTTATGTATTTTTCTGAAGGGACTAGATAATAATATTATTAGTTAATATTCAAAGTTTAGAATTAATATTATTTTATTTGCATAATAAAGTATCAAAAGGTATCACTATAATAAATTTAGAGAGCTGTTTGAAGATATTTAAAAACTAGGGACTCTCTTTATTTGACAAAATCATGGACTTTAAACTTTTAATACTGTTACGAATCTCACTATCCAGGCTCTCTGCAAACTGCACCATACACCACCAACTTAAAGAACTTGACAACTCAGGGCTCCAAAGTAACGTAACACTTTAATAGTTGAATAAATAACTGCCAATACTGTACAATTGGCAACACGTACACTGTACAAATATCTCTCCGATAACACCGTACCGCCATATCAACTCTTGCACTGGCCTCTCCCTCTCGTTCCGGGCTTGCACCGGGTTCAACAGTTCAGGACTGACTTCACACACTGGGCTCGTTGTGTTGGACTCGATCACAGACCAAGATCAAGATGCCAGTTGTCTCAACTGTACTTTACAGTACTCTGCACTGAACCGTTGTAATGCTCCATACAGAACCACACCGTTGAACTGTGCTGTAGTCGACCCTGTTCTGAACCCCTGCCGTGAACCGTCTTGACTGGACATCTCCGTTCTTTATATAGGGTCCCTACTGGCCTTCTAGAACCGGACAGAACATCGCTCGACGTTTCTAGCTTCATCACATGACTACTAGGGTGGCCCTTACTTACAGGCAAAAAATAAAATTAAAAAAAACTAAGCTCTGACCCTCTTATTATCTTACATATGGTACAAAAACATTACACATAAAATTTCAGAAAGAAATTCTAACAATTAGTGGTAGCTCAAGCGATCTAAAGTTTACCTCACTGTCCACGTTTCTAATACAGTCCATACAAAATGTTAGCAGATGCTTGAAATTAACAGATTTTTTTATTTCACTTCTAGTATGTAATACAAAGTAAATTGCAACGATAAAGTAGCTTACAATGTCAAGCGTCTATCACCAACTGTCACTGGTGATCCATTAATGAGCGTTTCAGTGCGTTGGGGTACCGCTTGCGATTGTCAGAGACCAGCTGCATTAGGAACTGTAGTTGTTCTTCATTCTTGGTGAGGCGTCCGGAAAACTGTTCCACTAGAGCGACTCCCCTTTCAGCATGATCATTAATGACTGTAAGATGGTGAACACGTTTGGCTGCAGCCTGGTAGTCTTCACTCTGAGCCCACTGTTCGGCGGGTAAATGAAGGAATCCCTGTGGAAGATCCAGCGTGATGAACAAAGATCTGGTATTTTTCGTCACAAAGTCAGCTGTTGACATACGTTCTAGGTCGGCAGAGGAAACTTGATGTAATTGTATGCGCTTAGGAGGATCAGCTGCTCCATCAACTTCATTCATTGCTTGAACCATTCTGTCTTTGATCTCGTTGCTGATTGCATTATCAAAGAATGCCAAGCCAACCAAGTTCTCTGATAGGTACCACAAGTGATCCATCATCTTGTGGGATGTTACCTTTGAAATAGCACTGTTTGTAGAACTGTACTTTAATAGGCATTTCAGAAGCTGAAGATCATTGTTTGCTGCAGCACTTGCAAGAGGAGCTGTATACCAAGCCTTGACATAGACTGTCGCAAAAAATATGCTCAGTTGACGCAGACCTGTCTCCTCACGTGTGGACAGTTGAAACTGTGAACGGAACAGCCACACCTTGAAGGTGTAGATAATTTTTGACATCCACCTGGCTTGATGCATAGCCCCAGGCGCTCTGAAGTGTATTCCAGGTTGTGGAGTTATGCCAAGATAGATCAGCGTTACTTCTGCTAACTCGCGGTAATCATCACGAGGTTGGTTTTCAGCCACAGCAGACATGAGCATCGTTCCAAGAGCCTCCTTGATGCTAGCAATGACAAGGGCACTTTCCTGATCAGAAGATGAATCTTGAAATTGACTCTTATCGATGAACTGCCAGTGTGCTTTAAATCTCTTGAAGAGAAGAACTTCTGGTGCTGATGAGGAACCCATAACTTGTGTGAATGCTGCACTGGCCACAAGTTCGAGCATATGATGACGGCAAGCAAGGTACAGAAGATCCCTACCAATCAGCTGTTGAAGCAAAACACAGGCTCCATTTTTTCGGCCAGTATTAGAGCTGGTGGTGTCAAAGCACAATCCTTGGACATTACTGGTTATTCCCCACTCATTCAGTGCATCAAAGACTGCACGGGCTTGCGCAGACCCTGTTCCTGCAGGAATTTTTGGAACGGCCAATAACTGTACATCCCCATCGGTAGAAGACACCAGTATAGGCAAGCGGTCCACCATTTCCTGACCACTGAGATCAGGTAGAAGCTTGCCATCCCAGTGAACGACCAGTACACCACCAGGTTGAAAGCTTTGTTGAATCTTCTCTGCACATTCTGCTCGGCAGTGCTGTCTCTGGCGCTGAATACTACTCCTGTTTTCTCTCTGTGCAATTAGAAATTCTTTATCCTCATAAATTTTTATCATACTCATTGCCTCACCATGGGCTATATCAAACAGATCATCAAACAATTCTGTGAATTGCTCTTCATTCCTTTGCTGTGTATCTGTTCGTCTCGAGGCATTTTTCTTGAGAGATCGCCATTGATCAAACAATACTTCAATCTTCTTGATTGAATCCTGCTTATGACGAACCGGAATTCGTGCACGGTTCCAGAATTGTTCAATTTCATCAACAGTAAGCGTTGATGATTCGTGGACAGTCTTCTTCTGTTGTAGGTGCAGAAAGAGGAAGTGTCCAAGAGCCTGCCGGTTTGAGGGCAACTTCTGACCTCTGATTTCTTCTGTAAACTTCTCCAATAAGTACACAGGTTTTCTGCTTTTGGTGGTGGTACTTACAGAAGCCATAATAACACTAAAAAGATGAGTGTTCACTGAAGTGTTCACTGTTCAACTAATTAAACAAAAATGCTTTACATCACTGACAGTGTGAAAGAGACCACTTAACAATGACAGTCTGTCATGTAATCGCATGCTTGCTTAGGTAATACACAACACTGCAGGCTGACGCAATATTACATCAGACATATTAAATAGATGATGCAATGTTGCATCACCTAGAGTTGTTACTTAGATGATGCAATGTTGCATCACACATATTAATTACATGATGATGATGCAATATGGTTCACATGTCATGCTGCTGAGTAATGAGTGCCTATTGTAAACTTCAATGTTATTGAGCTACCCCTAAATGATTAAATATCTGCGTAAAATTTTGCAAACAATGTTTTCTTATCATAAGGACACTTTCTGGAGGGTCAGAGGTTAGAAAATAAAAAGTTCAAAAATAAGGGCCACCCTAATGACTACATCCCTCGTGACGCCCCTAAGCTCTGTTCACGGCGGCGATCCTTCCCGAACTTTCCTGTTGACACTCGACTGACCGTCGTAACTCGTCACGGTTGACCGCTTGTCTAGCGCTGGCCTGGGGCGTTTTGCGTCGGCTGACTACACTCACCCCACTACCCCCATATGTGCCACCACCAGATTTATAACAATACTTTACCTGCTATCTAGTAGCTAGTAATAAGTCCAAACTGTTACTTGTAAAGGTAAATAGATAGTGCTCATCATAAATATTTATATGTATAAAGCTATTGGTGGGTGATTACAATCTACTAGGAATGAATGATAAGTGGTGGTCAATCTGTTTAGGGATAAATAAGATTCATGTCAGTATCACTCAATGTCTCTTTAGTTTAAAGATATCCCAAGTAATTGATTTTATTGTGTCCTTCAATATCATTATTTTCTTTAATGAATTAAATTTTCCATGCAGTTCAATTAGACAGTGTATGTCTACCAGTATAATACCCATGTTTCCATTAACTAGATCACAAAAAAGCATGTATTACAATCGTTTAAAAATAAATGTTACATTTATTAGAAAATTGATTTCTAGATTTAAAATACAGGGTTTGAGCATTCAACATAAACGCTAACATAAATTAAGAAAAGTTCTTAAAAAGATTCTTAGACATACGACACCATATGACCACTAAAAAAACATTTTACAATGATTTACACTTTCCTTTCTTAACACTAATGTATAAGACTGACTAGCACATACAACGAGCTACTCTTTACTGACATTTTGTACTTATGTGTTGGTCATTGAGTTTCTTTGAGTTAGGTTTTCTGCTGAGCTGTAGAGTAACTGAGCCAGTTGGTGGGCATGATGAGTGGGTATGCCAGCTTCTACTAAGTAAAGATTGCAGTACCTACTCTAACACCTGGTTACCTTGTAATTAAGCATGCACTGTTCTTCACAAATGGAGGTTATCACTTGATTTACTTCTTCTGACATCTCACGCAAGAACCAATGAGAATACTGAACACTGGTGGTGCCAATGGAATGACGCTAGTGTGAAAGTCCATTTAAGGAAATGTCAGATAAAAGCAGGATGGAGAAGCAAAGAAAGGTGTGCTTAATGTATTCTAGTTGGAAGGAACAGTATTAAAGGAGCAATGCTGGACAGTAGTAAAGCCAATTAAATGATGTCAATAAACACAAAATAATACAAGATAACTTCCTAGTTTCATTGAAACTTGTTTATGTATGTGTAGATATATAAAAAGTTAATTTGTGCTTTATTACTGTTTTTATTTATAATAGTTATTTTTACATTAAGCAAATATATATATATATATATACAATATAATATTTTCTGCTTTTTACAATAATCTTTGATGGTGGTTTAAAAAAAAGGTGCATTCTTTAAATATTTTTCTTCAAAGCTATATTTGCTTTTACTTATACAAAAAAAGTTTCTATTAAGTATAATTAAAAAAAAGATGATTGTTGGTAGGTTTAATTTAGTTATTGTAATTGTAGGTAAGCTAAATTTAGTTATTGATAGAAACTAAACTAAAATTGCATATATTTAAACTCTAGATATTTGTTGGAAAGTTCAAAACATACAAAGTACAGCAGTAGATACCATTCTATTGAAAAAATGTTAATCACTCAGCAATGCCAAGGTAATGCTCACCTCTTCAGGACAAAGACTATGTGTAGCATTCATGAAATGTCCACATATCATTGGGAAAATGATACTATAGCGATGCTGTGCCAAAAACTCCATGCACTGTTTGAACTGATGCTCAAACAAAGTTGTGTAGAAACTGCAGAAAACAAAGTTACAAAGAAGTTAAGAGTTGAAGAAGTAAAAGAAAATAATAAAATGAGACATTGTGTTCAATACAAACAAGCAAACCTAAACTGGATCCATCCATAGGACCAAGCAGTCAAGCCACAACCTGAAGGCATTAATGAGCAAACATAAACTGGATGCATCCATAGGAACAAGCAGTCAAGTCACAACCTGAAGGCATTAATGAGCAAACCTAAACTGGATCCATCCATAGGACCAAGCAGTCAAGTCACAACCTGAAGGCATTAATGAGCAAACCTAAACTGGATCCCATCCATAGGACCAAGCAGTCAAGTCACAACCTGAAGGCATTAATGAGCAAACATAAACTGGATGCATCCATAGGACCAAGCAGTCAAGTCACAACCTGAAGGCATTAATGAGCAAACCTAAACTGGATCCATCCAAAGGACCAAGCAGTCAAGTCACAACCTGAAGGCATTAATGAGCAAACCTAAACTGGATCCATCCATAGGACCAAGCAGTCAAGTCACAACCTGAAGGCATTAATGAGCAAACATAAACTGGATCCATCCATAGGACCAAGCAGTCAAGTCACAACCTGAAGACATTAATGAGCAAACATAAACTGGATCCATCAATAGGACCAAGCAGTCAAGTCACAACCTGAAGGCATTAATGAGCTTCTGTGATACAAATCTTTGAACAAAATTTCTGATGTGATTAGCAGTTACCAAAAATTGAGTCTAAAATGTTCCACTCAATTTCAGGTTATAATTCTTTGAAATTAAAGTTTGTTTTTTGTTAATAATCAAAATTAGAGATGGGAACTGAACCAATTGAATAAAGTTTGGGACCAGTCAGATTTAAGTTTGAGTTCGGTTTGATAACAAGTTCAGTTCGGTCAGATGTAAAATTCAGGTTTGGTTTGATTTTATGAAACAAGGCAATAGCGAAACAAAGTAATAAGGTTCAATGGTAACTTCTGGCTATTGCAACTTGAAACATTACAAATAGCTGCAGTCAGAGTACGCAAAACATGAAAGTACTAATAATATGACACAGATAATGGTAGCTTAAGTAGTCTACTGTCAGTTGAGCAATCAGGGCTGCATTTTGTATTTGAGAAATGTCTGTATTTGAAATGTGTTTAGATTTACCCTAGTCCCGCTAAATGTCACTCTACAGACTAAATATACCCTTTCACTGGCATTATCTGTGGGAGGAATAGACAACTTTTTAGCAATCGATGACATTGTAGGAAGTTAAAGTTAAAATCATTCTCTTTCCAGAACTGCAAGGCATTGCTGTCAGTTAAGAACAGTGCAAAGTATGTGTTAAGTTCATGTCTTTAAGTCATTACGATCAGTATTAGAACAACTGTCTTAAAGTCATATAATTCAGGGTCAACCTTACTCTTTTTAGCAAACATGCTGTTGTACCGAATTACTACATTTACCAAAACTTATATGTGTACTATCTCTGTGCTTTGATACCACCTGGTGAATTAGTAAAGTAAAGTAAAGACGTTGTGGTCTATAGGGGAGATGATGGAAAGGTCATCTGTTTCTGTGGCCTACGGTTAAGTGGGTGTCATGTGACCAGCACAACGACCAACCGCTATTAATTTACCCCAACTAATGAGAACTGGGTCACTGGGAGGCGCCCAAAGATCCCAAAATTGAAAATCCCAGTCTTTACCAGGAATCAAACCTTGGACCTGGTGTGTTGAAGAAGACTTAATTTTGTCTACCATAGTATGGATATCTGAATAAACAAATCTTCTGCATTCACAAAAGACAAATATTAGTAACAAGGCATAAAAAGTGTTGAAAGTTGGTGCAAAAAGTGAATAATATTTTTTTCATTCAAGCTGGACAGAAAAGCTGCCTACAAATATTGTCACTGTCTGAGCCATTGATCCTACAGATTGATCAGATCCGAAATATCGTTGGCCATCCATCAGGGGATGTATCCGGCCTTCTCCTTTCATTCCCACCTTTGCGAGTGGAAAAAAAAAAGATAAAGCTCACTGAGGTAACCTGAAGGGGGCCAAGTTCTCTACATGTTGTTTGCCTGCTTCCACTAACAGAACAACGTTGAGGCCACGGAGAGCTGGAATTACCTCAGTTATGGCTAACCCAGTCTAAGACTCAATAAATAAAGTAAAATAACCAAATACACTTGCTTTTAAGTTAGTCATTGTTGCTAATGTGATATATTGCAAAGCTCGATGCAGTCTGGTTAGGGTAAAGACAGTTTGTTTAGTTGTACTGATCAGTTTTAAAGTTCAGGTTTGGTTCATTTGTTTTCTGTTGGTTTGAATTAAAAACTACAAGGTATCACTGAAAATTTTAGTAGCAAAAGGGTTAGGGTTATAAAAATAGTATAAAATAGAAGCCTTCATTGATACACTCCTCATCTACATAGTGTAAGGTCACAAGAAAAAAAAAAGGAAAATCAATGTCATCATAAAATACCCTCTATTAGAGATAGTTTTTTTTGGTCACTTTTTTAGGCTCTTTACTAAAATGTATTTAAAACTGTAGAGTCTAAACTGGACTAAACTTTGATAAACAAGAGGTATCTGTAGAGTTGTTAGGTTTATTTCTTCTTTTGAATGTGTAACAACAAAAGAATCCTACCAGTAAATAGAAAGGTCTCCAGTCTCATTAATCATCTCATCTAGATAATCCACCATCTTGGTGTGAAAAACAACAGTGTTCATGTGTTTAGCTAGCTCCTGATGATTCTTTAGTTCTAATCCAGCTTTACTTACACTTGTGTAAGCCTGGGGAAAAAAAAACAAAGAAATATAATTAGTTTTTCCGGTCACTTTTGCTTACATTTTTTTGTGTAGGACTAAGGAGCAAGCATCTTTCACCAGTCAAGCTTTCATGTGTATACTGGACAGACAAAAAATATCAAGGAAGACAACCCCCCCCCCCCCAGCACATAAAAAAATATTTTTTTTTGTGTTTATTACAATCAAACATAGACTAAATATAGCAAATGCCTACCTGTAACCTAAACCAGTCCAAACGGAAGCCTCTGAAGTCAAATAGTTCATTCTTTTCAACTAAAGGGGGAGAACAAATAAAGTAACATTTGCATGTGTATATTTCTATACTATTTCATGACTTTTTTTCAGTGATAGTTTGTAAGTTACACATCAGTCTGTTTGGTTGATCAAAATGAACAATGACTTCAAAGTGAAATACTTTATTCAAATGGACTTAGTATATAAGGAATAAACTCACAATATTACTTAATTTCTTTAGAAATGTAAGATGGATGGGTTAAATGCAAAACAAATTTGTATTACCTTGTCTTACTGACAGAGCTGCAATGCTGTTATAGAATGATGATAATATAATAGACTCATCTTCAGGGCACATGCTAATATTCTGAAAGAAAGTTTAGAATACTTTTAGATCATCTGAAAGACTTGATAAAAATTTTGATGCAATTACAAGAAATAAAATACTTTAATATGATATTTCTGGAAATTAAAAAAAGTCATTCACCAATTATTATTGTACAAAACATATTCTTCTGATCTATAAAAAAAAAATCTTTTCACATGTACTAAGAGATCATAGTTTCTACAAAGCATAGAAGTGCAGCTACATGAGACTAAAACTGGTTGGTCTAAACCTATAGTTTCTAAACTAAAAAAAATATTGGTGTAAAAGAACATAGAGATTTCTAGATCTTTAATAGGGATAAAAAAAAAGGTAGAATACATAAATAGAGGCATTCAAATCAATACTTTTTTGTTTTATGCATACACTTTATAACACAGAGTCTTTGTGTATGATGAAGTTATTTTGCTTGATTATATCATTATATTGTGTTCCATTAAAGCTCGAGCTTTGTATTTTCACTAACTATTTAAATATCTGAGTTAAAAAAAATGTTCTGCCAAAATGAACATATGATTTCATCACATTTCATAGTAATACCAATAGAATAAACATCAAGGTTATATGTTAACTACAAACTAAGTCATTTTATTGGTTCCAACACAGTACACAAAATTATGACTGATGTGAACACATTTTCAGAAGCTACCAATAGAAATAAAAAGTAAGGAGGTAGTTTAGCTTAAATATCGTTAGCCTTTTTTATGGTAGAAGTTAAAAAATTGTCAACTACATTTGACATGGAGCGAAGTGTAAAAACTGATTGTAAGTATAAGACCTTCATTTAAAAGAAAGATTACAATATCTTATTAAATGATACACACCAAAAGTTTTGACAAGACTGGAAGCTTTCACTTAATAATATTCTTACAAAATTCATTACTACGGTTAAGTGGGTGTCATGTGACCAGCACAACGACCAACCGCTATTAATTTACCCCAACTAATGAGAACTGGGTCACTGGGAGGCACCCAAAGATCCCAAAATTGAAAATCCCAGTCTTTACCAGGAATCAAACCTTGGACCTGGTGTGTTGAAGAAGACTTAATTTTGTCTACCATAGTATGGATATCTGAATAAACAAATCTTCTGCATTCACAAAAGACAAATATTAGTAACAAGGCATAAAAAGTGTTGAAAGTTGGTGCAAAAAGTGAATAATATTTTTTTCATTCAAGCTGGACAGAAAAGCTGCCTACAAAAATTGTCACTGTTGTGAAAAGTTTAAGAATTTACCTGGATTAGTTGGTTCAAAAAGATGGCATCATAACCAGACAAATATTGTACATAGTAACGCTGTATAACCTCATTGTATTTTTTTACTAGACCTGCAAATAGACAATTACATTAAATTAACATATTTTTATGTTTTTAATTAAAAAATTATGACTTTTTTTTTTGTATACAAATTTTTCAAAGTAAAAATTTTTGAGACTACTTTATGTTCAGTACACATTTTGTATGTCTGATGTTGTCAAGAATGATTAGCCTAACTATTTTACTCACCTCGTAGTTCTTCCATGTAAAATAAAAGCTCAGGAAGTTGTCTACAAGGATAAATATAGAGGAGACACATTTTAGGCATTACAATGAAAAGCACTGAGCACTATCAGAATACATAGAATACATAGAAAAAAATGCATACCTATCATAGAAATCCTCTGGTGACATTTTGACATTGTGTCGTTTAGATGGTGGGTTAACAACATGCCTCAATAACCACAATATTTCATCTCTTGCTAAAGAAAGTCCTTGAAAAACAAACAATGCCTGAAACAAACAAATTCTTATTATTTCAACTCATGTCCTCTGTAGCTTCTTCGTGTATAGCAAGTTCAAATGCAAAGACAGTTTCAAATTGAGAACCTTACTTTGGGTCCAAGCAATCCAGGCTCCTCTGTAAATACCAGAGTTAAGTCCCGTAGTGTACTTCTTAAAAACTTTCTTCTTTCTCTGTGTAATGCTGGCCTGAAATATATTTGAATGAGACACTAATAGAACAGAATGTCTTCAAACATTATAACAGAAAAATATTTCAATAAAATAATGCTGATGTTAGGGACACTGATAGTTTTAAATACATACGCTGTTTGTAAAGCCTGGACTTGGAATTCTTTCATTTCAGCAACTCGCTTGTTTTGTCTGATGAATTGAAAAACTTTAATGTTAAATACACCTCATGGAAATTTGTCAAGCTTTATTAAACCTAATAATTGATTAGCTCTAGCCTATGCAGTTGATTTCACATAAAGACATATTGCAAATTTTGTTACTAAAACCCCAGCTTTTTCTAACAGTGATGTACCAGACAAAGATTCTAAACAATTGTTTAAAAATTAGACTTTATGCTCTCATAAATCAATTAAGTCATGTCATACAAATATAAAATTTTAACCTATACATTTGTTTGAATTTCTGTGGGCTAGATAAATTCTTTCAATGAATTTGATGAAGTAAATTACTGACCCACGTAGACTGTCAAAGAAAGCAATGATATAACTGTGTGTGTGTAGGACCTCATTGCGACACAGGGTTATGATATAACTGTCTTGCAGAGCCTGCTTCCATAAATCCCAAGCCTGTGGTTCACTTAAATTCTGGTAGCAAAGCATCAGCCCAACTGGTAAAAACATCCAGAATACTAGTTAGGAAACAGGCTTAATGGATCAAATGGACACATTTCAACTATAATTAAATACTTTACTTTCATGAAAAATACTTTAATAGATCTAGATGCTCTTATTTTGTATTAAAATAAGCAGATTATGAAGATGAAACAATGTAAAAGTTTAGTTTAATACAATAGCGTAGATAATAAATATATTATATAAATATAATAGAGGCCTTTTATATTATAATGAAGAAAGAAATATCAACCAACATATGATCCATCTCTCCATAGTGTCCAAAGATAAGTATTCACACTGAATCTAAAACAAAACAAATATTTGTATATTAATATCTAAGTTCAAAGTAATCAATAATTAATATCATATTTTGGTAGTTCTAAGAAAACATGAAAAATATAACATGAGTTTTGTTAATGAAAAACCCTCACCATATCAGTAGATGGCACAGTTGACATCTTAGCTGGCTCTGAAAGTATGGAAAGAATTTGAAGATTTCTCATCATTTCAGCAGTCAAATTACGAGTAGGATACACTTTGTGCAGTGACATCAGGGCAGGCATCAAATGCTACAAAAAACACAATAAAGTTTTGAAACCAAATAAAATAAAGAAGTGCAACATTAACTTTCCAACACAAACAGGCAATGAAATGAACAAGATTTCGCTAATCATAGGTCTTACTCTGGAATGAGGTACAAATTCCTCTGCCATTTTTTTCATTGGAGGATCATACTCCAGACACATCTGACCTAGCCTGTGATATGCTGGGTCACTGAGAAAGAGAATAAATAAAATAAAAATGAAAACAGTTAAAGAAGTTTCATTTTACATTGATCATGGACATCACACCTTTGAACTCTATATTGAAAACTATATTCTAAAAGCATAACTTGTTTTTTAAAACTAATTATATCCCAACAAAAGAATAAAGCATAGCTAGTCTAAATCACACACATAGCCAGACAGAGTAATTCACAAACATAGCCTGAGTACTCACCTTTTTCCATGCATAAACTCATGTGCACTGTTATAGAGAGCTAAAACTGTTTTACGGTCATCAACTTTTGACATTAAAATCATAATAGACATGTAGGTCACTATAAGCTCAAGGTAGGTCTTAGTCAAATCAAAATTTAAAGTCTGGAAACAAAAGAGTCCGAAATTAATTTATTGGATAAACATATACAAAGCAAAAGAGCAAACAAAATGAGCTACTAAATTTGGTTTAAACTAATAATTAAAGGCTTACGATGTCCATTTGAACTTGACAGGCATCTATTGTTGTAAGTAGATCGACAATATGATCCTAAGTAGGAAACAGACAATATTTAGATATATCTTGCATCACATAAGTTCTTTGTGCAAATAGAGCACACATAAATATTTCACATATAAAGCACACATAAACATTTCAAAAATAAAATACATCTAAGAAACATTTTTACAGAATTGAGTTCAAATAAAAAATTAATGTTCATTAAAATGTCTTTCAAACAAATTTTTACAGTAACTGATAATTTAGCCTGGATGACATGTGAATAAACTTACTTTGAGTGTTAAGATGTCAACAAAAGTATGATAGTACAGTGACAAGCTTTTAATTATGTCTGCCTTCATTCCATTAACTGCTGAGAGCTGTGGAGTCATAATAAAAAAAACATGTGTGATATATATATATATATGTACATCGTACAAATCTCAAGTGTGGTGCCTTAATATCAAATTAATCAACATACCTGACTTGCTTTGCTATCATACAAAGGAAATTTTTTTAAAAGAACTTTTTCAATAGCAGGCTGTAGTGCTTTATCAGTTAAAAATGAAGGCTTGTTTTCAGGACTTCCCAGCATCTAGACAATATAAACATAATGTATGTAGGATTGTAGTCAGGATTTTCTAGCATATATACTATACTAATGCAAATATGATGTAGCATTGCTAGAAGCACTGGAAAGAGTATTGCAAATTTCTGTACAATAATTAAATTAATAGATATAGAGTAAAGCTGCCAAATTGAACAAGTTAAGCTGAATCGCAGCGATTTTTTGCATTTGAATTATTGAAGCTTCTTATTGGCTAGACCTAGAAAAAAAAAAAAGAAACAATCTATACTATATAACTCCTCATTCAATAACCTATAAAATTAGATCTGTAGCACAGTTTCAACATGTGTAGTTAAAATAAAATCTGATATCAAAGAGGGGTGGGGTAGGTATTACAAAATGTAAACTTCATCAGGCAAATTTTTTTCCCTGACTACGATATCGATCACCTTGTAAACCATATCAGACAAAATGCATTTAAAAAGTGTTTTATTCATCTAATTCTTTTATTTCAGGTATTTTCTGGTCAAGCAAGAGGTGAACTAGCAAGATGAAAAGAAAAGATTAATAATTGCCTTACACAAGTCACAGTGATACTTCAAAATTTAGGAAAAGTCAATAATGCTATAAATAGATTTAGCAATGGCAGGGGAGTTATAAATTATTTTTTGTGGGGAAGGGAAGTAAAATGTGCAAAAAAAATATTTTCTTATAATTTAAAATTTTTTTTTTTTTTTTGTCAAAATTATGTTTAATAAACATGCATTTAATTTATAAATTGCTAGTTTGTTTTGTTGCCTTTTAGATACTAAAATGTACTGATTATGTTTATTTTTGCTTTTGAACATTAACCCAATAGCTTCTATTTCCGGTTAAGAAAAACCAGGCCCTAAGCAAAGAGGGATAACTTAAATTTAATTTAAAAATTCAAAAAAATATTTATTTTGAAAAAATAATCAAATTTAAGATCTAATACATATAAACAAACAAACAACTTTAAAAAAAAAAAAAAAGATATGTTTAGTTTCAAAATATATCTACTTTTAATACCATTAGTATTAGAATATAAAAAAGCTTAAAAAATACCAATTTTTCTACGTGGGAGCTTATACACTGGGGCTATGGGCCTGTTCATTTGAAAAATTATTTAAGCTATAAAAATCTTTGCGATTTTATTAAAAATAGAATCAGTAATCTCCAAAATGATTTGTAATCATGTTTGCAGCGAGACTAGAAGAAATTTCCTTTTAAAAAGTTTAAAGCAAGTATATTGAATAGGGGATTTTAGAAACGTTCTACAATAATTTTGGATTAAAACGGGAAAAAGAAAAACACAAAAAAAAAAAATAAAATAAAACAAGTTCAGCATATATTTGTGTTATTGCAATTTTATAAATATAATTAAGACTAAGACTAAGACTGCTTTAATGATCCTTACGGAAATTTGTTGTGATTACAAGGACTCTTCTCATAAAAAGACAACACAACAGAAAAATACACATAAATACAACAGACAACATAAAGAGTTCATTCAGCGACTACACACAGGTATCTTGGTGCATTTCATGTTCCCTGATCAATGAGTGGCGGTGATAGAGTCTGACCGAGTGAGGTATGAATAAGTTTTTGTACCGCTCCATTCTTGTTTTGATTGACAGCAGTCGCCAACTTCGCGACGACCTGACGTAGTTCTGATGGAGCGGGTGGCCGTTGTCTTCCATGATTTTTTCGATTTTTCTTAGGCACTTTTGTTCAAAAAGTTCCTTTAAATGTGATAATGTTGTGAGTGTAATTTTTGATGCTTTTTTAATGATGTTTTCTAGACGTCGCAACAGTTGCCTTGCCAACAAGTTATTCCGTATGTTAGCAGATTTTGTATAGTCGCCCTGTAAAAAGTCTCAAGGATCTTCTTGTTTAGTTCAAAGCTATTGAGTTTGCATAGAAAAAGGAGTTGCTGGGCTGTTTTCTTTGTCAGAGTTCCAAGGTGGTCTTCACATGAAAGCTTGTTGTTGATGATAACGCCTAGATATTTATATGCGTTTACTTGTTCTATAGATGTAGTGTTTATTTGCAGTTCATGCATAGTTTGTTTTTTCTTTCTAAAATCTATTATAAGTTCCTTAGTTTTTGTGACATTCAGTTCTAGAAAGTTGTCGTGCACCAGTTTGTAAACTCTACTATCGAGCTTCGATACTGAGTTTTGTCTCCTGAAATAAGACTGACTATGGCAGTATCATCAGCAAATTTAATGAGTTTAACTGAGTCATAGATGCTTCTTAGTACACAACCTTGTGGAGCACCCGTACATAGTACTCGAGTTGACGATTTGGTGTTGTTGACTTTAACAAAAGAAAAAGGAAAGAGTTTATATAGTTAATTACATAATTTATTCCAAAAAACAAGCCTGCAGCACCGGTTTAAGCAAGTGTAACAAAAAAAAATCTCAAAATACTCAAGTTGGCAACACCTCTGTGACATCAATGAAAACAAAATGGCAGCGTGCTAAGCAACCTTAAAGTCGCTAAAGCTTTTTTGTTGATGTCACATCATAAATATAAAGAATAAAGGTTCTTTTTTTTTACAACCAAATCTTTTAAAAACCCTATTTACATTTAACTGTATCTATAGATTATTATAGAATTTAGCCCTTGTTATATAAAGGGAGAGTGATCCTTAAAGGATTAAGGGCACAACATGACCTAAATTGTGCCGATGTGCCTAAACTAAAAAATCAAGTCAATGTGCCTAAACTCAATTACAATTGTATTTATAATTATTTTTGTTTATTTTCGGCGAATCATTAATTTTTGACGATAACATTCATGATTTATATACGCGCTCTTGACAAGATGGCTGCTCCCTGTTTACAGTTATCATAGATGAGTTAAATTTTCGTTTTGTTGTATATAAACCAAATAAAATTCCTTTAAAAAGCTATTCAACTAATAAACTAATATCTTTAAATTATAGATTTAACTTAATTTAGCATTATTTCCTCTAATTAATTCAAATTAACAACTCTTAGTTTAGGTATTTTTATATTCTTAGATTTTAGATCTAGTCAGCCTTAGACTTAGACTTTAATTAAGGCCTTAGATCTACTAATCATCTACAAATACTACTAATTATAAACTAATAGTAATACTCTATATAGTTAGTTAAAGTTAGTTAAACACATAAATATATTGATCTACAATTAGATCTAGATCTTGAATTAGATCTGGATCTAGTCTAGGTCTATATTTTGAATAAACCATTTGATTGTCATTGTAAATTAGCTATCACTTTAGACTTAGCTTAGGCCATCTTAGGCATTTTTAACCTTAAACTATTTTAGACTAGACCTTTTAAAACTAAAATCAACAACAGTCATCATGAAATTGCTCTGGCTATTTATCCTAATAATTACTAAATACACACTAGCTGAACACAGAACTAGATCTACCTCAGTCAACACTAAACTTAAAAATGAAACAACAGTCATAATCAATCATCACACTTTAGATCAATGCAACTTCAAAAATAACCTAACATACACATCAATAACATTAAAGAAGATTACCCATCACAAATGGAAGTTCTCAATCAGACACAGTAGAAATAAATACCTTTCACTGTTAATATTAATAGCAGGAGATGTAGAGTCAAATCCAGGGCCTAGATCTAAAGATAGATGCAACATCTGCAAAAAAGTATGCACCATGAAACAGAAAGCCATTCAATGTGACACCTGCGATGAATGGTACCATGCATCATGTCTCCATATGAATACACCTGTGTATTATGCCTTAGGCAACAAAGATGCATCATGGCACTGTGTACCGTGTGGGTTACCTCAGTTTACATCAGGACTGTTTGATTCCTTTGATGCGGACACTTCTAACCCATACAACATCTTAAACACCATCCCAAAACCAACTCACCAACCACTAGCCAGATCCACTCCTGTTAAACCTAAATATACTAAAATTAATACAACAGCCTCACTAAACAAACCTCCTAAAGAAGTAATACCAAAATACCTTAAAACCTTAGTAATAAATTTTCAAAGTATTAGGAACAAAACAGCAGACTTAGAAATTTTATTAGAATGTGAGAAACCAGACATAATTGCAGGAACAGAAACTTGGCTACATCCTGAAATTTATAATGCAGAAATTTTCAATAGTAATTATGAAATTTTTAGAAAAGATAGGGCTGATAATCATGGAGGAGTTCTTTTAGCAATAAAAAACACTCTTATAGCTGAAGAAATTACCTTACCTAACTCAAAAAACATAGAATCTACATTTTGTAAAATTAATACCACCTCAACATCCCTTATAATAGGCAGCATTTACAGACCACCAAATTCTAGTTTAGAATACATGCAGGAACTATGTAATCAGATTACTACACTTAAAGAGACAAATAAAAATGCAGTTTTTTTGGATTATGGGTGACTTCAACATACCTGATATAAATTGGAAAACACTAACCATAGATAAACACCAAAACCTTAAGGACATAAATGAGCTTTTCATAGAAGATTTACACAACCTAAGTTTAGATCAAATCATTAAAAAGCCAACTAGATTAAACAACACATTAGATCTCTTCTTAACCAACAGACCTGGATTAGTAGTTGATTATGATATTATCCCTGGTCTATCAGACCATGAGATCATAAAAATACACAGTCAGATAAAAGCAGTAGCCAATACAAAAACCAAAAGAAAAATCTTACTCTGGAATAAATGTAACCTAACACAACTACACCAAGCTGCATTAAACTTTCAACAAACATTCTTATTAGAAAAAGACATTAACCAACCAGTCGATGACCTCTGGAATTTCATTAAAAAACAATCTTAAAAGCATTATAGAAAATCATATACCAACTAAATACACATCAAACAAAATAAATAAATGCTGGTTTAATAATAGACTAAAGAAGCTTTGTAAACAGAAGGAAAACCTATATAGAAAATTTAAAGAAACCAAGGCAGAAAGAGTTTACAAAAAGTATATAAAAATTAAACACCTAACCCAAAAAGTAAGCAGACAGCTGCAGAGTGAATACATAAACAATGTAATATCTAAAGATAACAACAAAAACCTATGGTCATACATTAAGTCTAAGAAAATGGAAACAACAGGCATAGCGCCATTAAAAGATGAACATAACATAATACATAATGATAATGAAACTAAAGCAAACATCCTAAACAAATACTTTGCATCAGCATTCTCAGCCCCAGGAGACAAAGACATATTTCTTAATTTGAACCAAGTAGACAACATAGAAGATTTAGTAGTACAAGAAAATGGAATTAAAAAACTATTAGCCAACACCAAACCAAATAAAGCGTCTGGACCTGATGGTATTCCAGCTAGATTACTCAAAGAACTAAGCAATGAGCTAGCCCCAGTGTTCAAAATACTCTTTCAGGCATCGCTTAACCAGGGCAGAGTACCAAAGGACTGGAAAGAAGCTAATGTCACCCCCCTATTTAAAAAAGGAGAAAAATCTGATCCAGGAAACTACAGACCAGTATCACTTACCAGCATCACATGTAAAATACTAGAACACATAATATGTAGCAACATCATAAACCACTTAGACAAACATAATGTCCTCACCCCATACCAACATGGCTTTAGGAAATATAGATCATGTGAAACACAACTAATAGGACTAATTGATGATTTCTCAAAAGGTTTAGATAATAGTGAACAAATAGATGCTATCTTACTAGATTTTTCCAAGGCTTTTGACAAAGTTCACCACCATAGTTTGCTTAAAAAATTAAAATATTTCGGCATTAACGGTCCACTGCATCAGTGGATTAAAGATTTTCTGATAGGGAGAGAACAAACTGTAATAATAAATGGCTCTAAATCAACACCAATAACAGTAAACTCAGGTGTACCTCAAGGAACAGTCTTGGGTCCACTACTATTTTTAATTTACATAAATGATTTACCAAATTGCATTAGTTCAGGAACAAAAGTCAGATTATTTGCAGACGATTGCATAATATATAGAACAATAAAAACAAAACAAGACACAGATATTTTACAAAGAGAATTAGATGAATTACAGAAATGGGAATCAAATTGGAGCATGTCTTTCCACCCAGAAAAATGTCAGTTGTTAAGAGTAACAAAAAAAATTAAACAATTAATTCCACTTATCTTATTCATGGCAAACCAGTAACACAGACTAAAAACTCAAAATACCTAGGTGTTATAATAAATGAAAAACTGTCATGGAATCCACATATTGATGAAACTATAAAAAAATCCAACAAAGCATTAGGGTTTATTAAAAGAAATTTCTATAAATCAAATAAGAACATAAAACTAAAATGTTATTTAACCTTGGTTAGGCCAATAATAGAATATGCATCCACCGTGTGGGACCCCTCAACTCAAGAAAACATTAAGAAACTGGAACAAACACAAAATAGAGCAGTGAGATTCATAACAAACGAATATTCACATTTGACTAGGGTAACACCATTAGTAAAATCACTAAATTTAGAAAGCCTTCAGGACAGAAGACTCAAAAGTAAAGTAGCAATTATACATAAAACACTGAACCATAATCTTCAAATACAAAAACAAAATTTAATAAAATACTCTGAAAGACACAAAAATAAAGGCACATTCCTCGTCCCATATGCTAGGACAAATTTGTACAAATACTCCTTCTTCCCTAGTGCTATTAGAGCATGGAATGGGTTGCCTGAGCTAGCCAGAAAAACCAGTGACTTGGCAGAATTTAAGTCATTGGTTAATATGCATGACTAAATGCATGACGCGTAGGACGTAATCATCTTCTTTTTTGAAGTAACGTCTGTATTATATAAGATAAGATAAGATGATTACCAGTATATCTAGATCTATATAATACTATATTCTATACTGACTATAGTATTAACTCTAATCTCTGTAACTGTATCAATTTTCTAAGTTATTTTCAAACTCAAACTGAGTCACTCAATTTCTCAAACCTTTTTGATATTGTATATTCGAGTAAGCATTCCTATCCCTCTATCATTGAGAATAGTAAGCTTTTCGGCCAACTTTTGTTGGGCCGGCATCATGCTTCGAGACATTGTTAAATCTCAACAACCAATTAGATCTAGATCAAGAACTAATTAACACAAATGCAAATAATTAGTGCACTTTTTAGGCTCTTCCTCATTAGGCAGACGCCATTTTGAGAAAAGCTAATGTTTATGTTTTTTTTTATAGTTTTTTTTTCGATCGAGTTTTAAACACCAAAATATACCCAGGTATACCCTAAAAAAAATAATAATTTAACGTCAAATTATAATATTGCACGATATAATCATACGACACAAGTAACACAAATACACGACAAAAGACAAGAGGCGAAGAGCACAACTTTAGTTTAGCTTTATGCATTTGTTTTACTATTCTTCTTATCTCGCAAATTCTCCATGGAAGAAACAAAAAGAAGGAAGCACCAAAAGCCTGTGTGAACCAGTGGCGTAGCTAGAACTTTGCCATCACTTGGGGGCCGTGGGGGGGGCTTGACCTCTTTGGTGGCCCCTGCATTTTGTGTAATATTTAATGTAAAAACACTCATTTGGGCCCTCCCTCACAATGGGGCCCGGGAGGATTTTCATATTTTCCCCCCTAAGCTCCCTTCCCCACGCTAGCTACGTCTCTGATGTGGACAGGGATCTCGAAAAAGGATCTAACGATTTCTTAAAGTTGAGAGTGTATGACCATATTTTAGAAAGGAATTGGCCACACTGGGAAAACCCTGGTTTTCAAAAAAGTATCTTCTAAAATTAAATTTGGTTTGCAGGTCTAGAAAATCTTGTTTGTTTGTTATTTATCCTGAGCATAACATCCAGCACGTATTCCTGTGTGTATTTTAATTTTTCTCTTTCTATCCCCCACCTCCTTGTTGATTAAAAAAATCCTGGTTGAGCGAATGTAGAAATCTAATGCTAATGACACCCCTTATAGTGGCGCCCGGGTGGAAACGATCGTAGGAGGAAACGATTAGGCTTAAGGGTAGCAAAACAAGACTCCCGTGGGGGTGCCTAAGGGGGGGGGGTGCGAGAGCATTCTCATTGCACTACGCGGAGTTGTAAAAAAGCTCCCACAACCTTGTCACAATCCAGGCGCTGTTCCTCAAGGGGCCGTTACATAACAAATGGCGTGTCCCGCATGGTTAGCCTGGTATATAAAAGAAAAATGGCGGGGGTCTTAGTAGATCTATATACGCGGCCTCTTGCATCGAGTCTGACCGGCGCCTTCGACACGGAGGTCACGGTCTGACCCACCCGCCAGACAAAACAGTGTACACTGTTTTCATACAGGCCGGTGAGAGGGAGCTCTTGTTCACTTTTGCTGGCCTAGAGTTCCAAGAGCCGAAGGCTCAACTCTACCTGACAGTTTAAGAAGAAGAAGAGGAATACTTAGAATAAGGTGCACAGAATGTTCCTGAACACTGGGAAATAACCGTTCAGGCATGGTTCAAGTAAAGATTTTCTAGTACTATAGCCAATTTTTTTTTTTTTATAGTTTGAAAAAAAAAGTCAAATTATAGAGTATTCTCAGTGAGGTCAACGAGATATGGGAATTCTTTTCTCAACGATACACACGTCGACTGTCAAATTTCTAGAAACATCGTTAGAGCCGTTTTTGAGTACCATATATCTCAAGCCCAGAAGGTTCCACTTTTTGTCCACTACAAATGTGTGCATTTCGATCTATGGGATATATTTCGGTAAAACAGGATTTTTCTATACGAAGTGCCTATCCCCAACCAGTTGGGAATAGGCTTCAACCCTATTCCCAACCGGATGGATGGGTCAAATAAGGTCAAAACCATATTCCCAGAACCGGAAGTGGTTCTTATGTTAAAGGTCAAACAAGATGGCAGGAATCAATCATACATGCTTTGTCCACAGTCACTGATTTGATTTAGAGTTTTAACATAGATCTAGTAAATCTAGATATAGTATTGTTCACTTTATCTAAATTGACTAGATCTAGAATCTAAAGTTGTTTCATTACATTAAAAAAACAGCATGAAAAGAATTTAGCAATGACAATTAAATGTAGTGTTGTAATAGTATTTCTTCTATTATTTGCTTTAATAAATGTATGTCATACATAAGACAAAAAAAAAACAACACCAAAGTCTCTGTTGATTGTGTTGTGCTATTTATGTAGGAGATTTTAAACTGCATGGCAAGGACACATTGATTTCTAGCTTTGTTAATGATATAAGGTTAAAATACAAGAAAAGTAATAATTTTTCCCCACATTTAAAAAGGTGCCGATATCGTATGCCGCATCGGATCGCACAGTCACAAAAAAAAAGTCCCATCGCCCTGTATATGAATTGTTTTAAAAGTGTTTATAAATTATAATTAGTCTATAGGTCATTCATAAATAATAAATTAAAATTATAAACATAAACTAAAAAACAAATTAGTCTATAGGTCATTCATAAATAATAAATTAAAATTATAAACATAAACTAAGAATGCTAACAAAGAAAGACTTAATAAGTAAAGATTTTTTTCTCAGTAAATCTCCTCTTCTACTATACATAAAGGTGTATAACAAACCAAATATGTATGACATATAAAACTAGCAGTAATAGTTGAACATAACATTTCTTCTCTATTATTATTCATTTAATAAATGTATGTCATACATATGACCAAGAAAAACCCCAACAAAAACAAAGTCTCTGTTGATCGACAAACTTTTTTTTTTGGTTGGTGGAGGGGCATTATATTTTATTGATATAAAAAAACATAAATGACAGAAAAATGGAAATTAACAAAGTAATGTGTATGTTTTCAATTTTATAAAATTTCAAACCAAGAGATCATACAAGTATATTACTGACATCAAATGAGAGAAATATTTATTTATTGAAATGGTGCTAAGATTGGTTGGATAATGATCATAGGTAGAGAACATGATCCATTGAATCTTATTGCGGTACAATCTCTCAAAGATATCCACTACTTCCACCACAACTTGGCCTTAGATTATAAAATCCTGTTTAGGATATATCCTACCCATCTGCCTCCCCTATTTCACCTTAGTGAGAACAATAAACTTTGATATCCCCTATCCTATATTGAATAGAATCAACATAAATGAAAAAACTCTCAGCTTTACAATATACATAGCATTTTACTATGTGTCTACACATGCTATTGCTTTGCAATAAACTTTAAACCTCATTCTCCCCAATTACATTTTTATCTCTGCCTAGTTTTGATAGTTCCTCTTTTTTATTATAGCCATCCTCAATGCACTAAGTTTTATAATGAAGATGGGTGAGGGAACATTGTAAACACATGTAAAAAAATATCAACAAGCAGTATATAGGCCTCAAAAAAAATGTTGAATTGAGTGCTTAAGTCAAAGCCAAGTCAAAAAAAAAAATTAATTGGAGATGATGTGACCAGGAATGAAATGAAAACAAAAACAGTGAATAAATATATTTTATTTATCTTATAGCTATTACAAATATTCAGCTCAAAGATTTAACAACAATATGACCCAACAATTCTATAATAAAATAACCTATAAAGTATACATTGTTCCTTTAATTACATTAGGGAAAAAATAATAGAAGTTTAATAAATTGTGAAGATTTATCAATATCAAACAAATTTTATTTTATAACTATTTTCTATTATCTTCTTTTAAATCAATCACTTAAAAAACAAAAATTTAAAATTTAACTGAATAGGATTTGACCTAAACACAGTGGACTGGGAATAAGGTTTTGACCTAATTTGACCCTGTTGACTGTGAATAGGGTTTTGACCTCATTTGACCCATTCATCCGGTTGGGAATAGGGTTGAAGCCTATTCACAACTGGTTGGGAATAGGGTCCGCCTTTTCTATATTTCTTTTCATCTTTAAACTTCTGATATATAAACATATCTAATAATACTAATATAGTTCAGTGATGCCCTTTTAATACTTAAATTATGTCAAAGGTCACATCTCTAATCACATTCTAATGTTTTCCCAACAATAATATTTCCTGGTTTAGCGCTACTAAATCTAGATTCTAGACGTAGGTCTAGTCTAGATCTAGTCTAAATCTAGAATCTATATGATTCTCTATTAAATCTAGTTCTATGTCAATCTATGTCCTTAGTCTTATTCCATTCCATTGATATTTCTAGATTTTGATATGTGATATGATAGATATGGATGATAATGATATCATGGTATCTTGATTGTCTTGATTGATAATTGAATTAATTCTTATTTATTTATAATTTATATTATTTATTATAATTATATTTAAATTTAATTAAAGTTATTTAAAGGTATAGTCAGTATAGATTATACTAGATCTAAATATAATATATATCATGATTATATATAGATTTATGTAATATATATTTTATATTACCGATACTATTAAAAATACTAGTTCCTTACTGTTAGATAAGTTATTATGGTAATTCTGCAGGAGTTCAAGGGGCAGCCATCTTTGTTATTGTTTAGGCTGTAATCTTGTATCTTGGGTTTTCTCTCCGATTTGGGTTTTTGTTTGTTTTTATTTTTGAAGCTAAATAATATGCTAGATCTAGCTATACCGGTATCATCTAGTCCTAATAAGTCTATTAATTAGACTCATAATCAATGATAATCTAACTGCTAGAACTAGACTAATTACTATATTAAATAATTAATATGACAAGGTTCTTAAAGGCAATAAAGGTTCATTAATTTTTGGTAATAAACTGGGCTGATATTTATTGTAGGCCTAGTTAAATTTAGATTCTCTATATCAGAATAATTCAGAATAGATATAGACAATATTTAACAATTAAAAAGAAGACAGAACAATATAAGAAACGTATGGTTTTGACACCAAGTCAAAATTAAATGAAAAAATAGCATTGCTTTGAAAACACAGAAGTAATATTAATTCTTGGTATTTTTTAAGACACTATGTTGGGATTTCTTTGGAACATAAACAATAACAAAATAGTAACAAAGATGGCTGCCCCTTGAAGTCCTGCAGAATTACCGTTATTATTATATAGTTATAGTTATATAGATCTATCTAGTAACTAGAATCTAGAAGTAGAATTGACTAGTTTAGAATTTTTCCAAATTTATAATATTTATTAGTATATTTTACTTTTTAGAATTCTTTGTTCTCATTTTTATGTTGGAGCTTTCAGATGACTAGACCAATATATGAGATTAACTGTGCAGTGGTTTCCAAATCAGGGAGCTCTCCATAGTTTTCTTTCTATTGGGGTGTTTTGGGGACACTGGGAGGGGGGATTTTTTTCCAAACCCTAAACCTAACGCATAGTAAACCCTAACCATAAGCATAAATGCGCGTACAACATATATATATATATATATATATTAGTGCTCACTTCAAAGACCAGCTTAGGCGTCAACTTTCTTTGGCTGTGTTTCTCAACCTTTGGCGAAAAAAAAAAGAAACAAAAAAACAGCCATGTTGAGGCCTTTCTCTTCATCGCAAATACAACCAATTTGTTCCTTGAAAAGATAAGATACCCCACATATTTAAATTAAGGCTTTGAGGATCGCCGAAAAAAAAATATTAAAAAAATAATAAAAACAAAAAAAAACAGCCATGTTGAGGCCTTTCTCTTGACAGCTAGGAGGTCTGGGGGAGTGCTGTAAGCTCCCCCAATAGGTTCCGAGCAAAGCCCAGACGCCAAAAGCGTCTTCACTGCAGAAACGCATTCTCCTAACATCTACAGCTCATTATTCATCCTATTCAAAAAGGACCTTTTGAAAATGTTTTACTTGAAAAATATTCTAATATGACTTTACAGGCCCTTACTACATTGCAAATATAACCGATTTGTTCCTTGAAAAGATAAGATACCCCACATATATTTTTAAAAAAAGCTCATTTGTAAATGATACATTTTGTTCAATAGGCATGTTTGTAACTTTGTTTTGTTACAGAACTATAATTCAAAGCTCTAAACAAAAAATTTCAGAAGTGGGAGAAGAAAGTGGGCAATTTAGATTCTACTCTAAATTTTTTGCATTTTTAGGATTCAAGTATATATTGGGAGTTATAGTTTAAATTTTTTTGTATACAATAGAAAAATATCAGTATGAGTAACGGTTGGAAAAAGGTGACTAGGAAAATAATATTTGGGTTCAGAACTCATCTCAATTGTTACTATTATAATGAAAAATTTTGTATGAATTCAAAATTTTCCAAAACAAAGTCTTTCTTGAAATAACAAAGATAAATTCGTGTGCAATTACATAAACTCTGTTACCACATTTGACTATTCTGTTTTAAAATGTCGTGTTTTCCTCTGCAGAGGGGAAAGGGCGGTACAGTGAAAACGTTAATCCTCGCTCCTTTTTATAATTTCTGCTAATGATTGCATTTGGCATTAAAGAATAGGGGGTGGTGCGATTAGATATAAGAATTTAATTTATAGCCTATATAAATTATATTAGTGACATATTTTTTTATTTATTTTGTAATTTCTTAACAGATTTGGTAAAAGTAAAACAAAGTCAAAATAGCATTAAAGATAGTGTTGCTATGCTAACAGTATTCATATAGAATTAGAAAGTGTGTTTATTTTTATATTAATAGTTGTACATCTACAAATAATAAATTAAAATTATCAAATACTTTTATGGACTGAAAGGGGGTAACAATTTATGTTGCGCATCAAAATTAGAACTGAGAAAAATAGGCGCACAGAAGTAAAAGGCTGGCCACCTAGGGACTAGGCTGTCAGTCTAGAGTCGGCTTAGTTTAAAATTTGTATACTCTTAACTAGATGTATTATATATTTTTTGTTGTTACATCACTTTTTGACTCTAAACCTAATGATTATTTTCTGCCTAGACAATGCAGGTTATATGTGCAAGGCTTTGTTGATAGATGAAAAAAAACATTTAGGATAGGCATAGTATATGGGATTCCACCTAGATCATATAAAAACACATCTTACATTAAAGGATTTATGATAACACTTCAAATGAAAGCGAAAATATTTTGTATACATTCTTACCTTAGTTATTGTATTAAAATAAATGATAAATGTTTGATTAGGGGTGCATCTGAAACAATACAAGACTATTTGAAACATCTCACTTCTACCCTTGGTGAAACTGAAGGATGTAAATCAGAAGTCTTAGAACAAATACAAGATCTATAGCTGAAACTTGTTTACAAACATGGCTCAGAACTTACAGATGCAGCAACGTTTGGCAGAAAAACTTATCATTCTGAATGAACATGCAGTTGGAATGTTGGTCAGGATCTACAATATTAAAAGGGTAACATTTTAGAAATACTTTTATTCTTAGCATTGTTTTGGCTAAAGCTAGAGAAGAAGATACATGTCTATAGGCTATTTGATTTATTTTGTGTACTGAAATTCTAACATTCTAATCTTAATATGAAAGATGAGAATTCTCAAAAACATTTCATAGATATACTTATTTATCTATGCTTGAACAGTTAGTTGAAAAAACATTAATGGAATACTTTACTGTTAAATTCAATGAAATGTCAAGAAAAATGGTTTCTTTATTTAAAAACAAAGCTTATACGAGGTGTAGTTGTATCAATTACTTTGGATTAGTCATGTAATTAACTTTGTAATAGATCTAGACCAACAACAATAAAGCTGTGGGATTAGAAATATTTTTACAAATTGTTTTTGTTTAGCACTATTTCATGCTTTTAGCTTTCTCAATATGCTATGATCCTATCACTTATCTGGTCAAGTTGGGAAAATGGGGGGGGGGGGGGGGGGGGGGAGAGAAAGAAAGGAATATCTGGGTGAATTTTACCATAATCATTTTTTCCAAGCATTTATAAAAAAAAGGGGGGGTTGGTCGGAAACAAACTCATGACTTAAGCCTCCTTAAGCCGACATTCTACCCACTCTGCTAGTGAGGTGTTGAAGATTGTATAGTTATCTATTGTTTGTTTCAAAGTTACTTTAAAGTGCTGACCTATAAAGAGGACTCATTCAGCTTATACCACCACCTCAGTCAAGTACAATTTCTTTCACTTGTTAGAGATACCAAACATGATAATTAATTACCAATAGTTAATTAACTAATTGGTTAATTTTTTTTATTGATTGAGTTAATATAAACTTTGTTAAAAATGAATGATTTTATAAATATTTCTTTGAAGGTCTTAGCAGAATTCAGACCAGAAATATTGAAAGACAAAGCCATTCAAGCTGCAATAGAGAAAGTTTATCTCAAAAAATTCCCTCTCTATGACAGTAAAGCAAGTCAGGTTTGTTGGTTGTATAGAGAAAAACAGATTTGAATTTATTGTGATAATTATTTACTTTACTTTGATAGTATAGAAAAAAAATATCTTTTTGTTTCTATGTTATCTCTGTTATTTAATGACAATTGAAAGTTGTTGTTTTTATTAGTTCTTTGCTACATTAAATAATACTATGTCATAGTTACATACATTTAACAATTCATGCACATAAAAGTATAAATTGTATTTTCTTTAATAAGATTATATGCAATTAAAAAAAAAATTAATTAATTAAAAAATTAACATTTCAGTTAATCAGTTATTTTTTTTTAAAGCTGACTGTTGTAAATCAAAAGAAGGAAGACATTTTACGAGCTCTTTCACTATTTTATTTGACATTTGTGGAAATTT